>JAOEGL010000001.1:107131336-107766336 GCA_034509955.1 Urosaurus nigricauda
TTCTGAGTATTCCTTGCTTAAGAAAATCCTATGAAATCTGTGGAATCACTATAAGTCAAGAGATAACTTTACACACACACACACACACATAGCACATAAAGAAAATACATAGAAGATAACTCTTTCAGGGCACTTCTCTTGCAGTGAGATTCTTTCCCCTTGCCTGCAGATTGGAGGAAGGTGGCCTGGCCCTGAGATCTGGCAACCCTAAAACCAGGGTACATTTATAAAATAAACCCCTCTCTCTTGCATAACTTGACCTTCCTGGAGGTTCCTGGAGGAACCCTCATGTTATCTATGATCACAGATTTGCAATAACCATGGGATGCTCTTCCCACACCACTCACTTGTTATATTGTGGAATACCCATGATCTGTGGTCAGGAATTAGTAAGAATAAGGAGTTTCCCTTAATATTTCACATGAGATGACCTGGGTTGAATCTGCACTGCAGAAATAATACAGTTTGGCACACTTTAACAGCCATGGCTCAATGCTATGACATTCTGGGATTTGTAGTTTTATGAGGCACCAGAGATCTCTCACAGAGCAGGTTAAATGTCTCACAAAGCCACAAACCCCAAAATTGCATATTATTGAGCCATGACATTTAAAGTTGTATTAAACTGCATTATTTCTGCAGTACAGATTAGACCTCAGGCAACAGTTAGTGTAGTTCCTGTCCAAGGACCTTATTGCACATACTTTTGCCCCTGATTTGGGCATGGGCAGGGGACTCACATGGCTGAATGAACACACGTTTTATCACATGCCATACTGTCCTCAAGGCATCCCCATGACTTTGCCTGGTGCTAAACCATCCCTGACCAGGGCTCAGCCATGTGTTTTTGCTCAGCCAGAAAAGTTCAACTTCCCACTCATTCATAGAAACCCACTAGGTGGTCTTAGGCAAGTTACACTCTCTTAGCCTCAAAGAAAGGCAATAGCAAACCCCCTCTGAACAAATCTTGCCAAAACAACAACAAAAAACCATGGTTGGTATAAGTCAGAAATGATTGGTATGGTTGGTATAAGTCAGAAATGATTTGAATGCACATGACAATATCTAGATGGCAGAAGGTTTGAGAAGATGTCCTGTGAGTATGAATGATAAGGTCATCCATTTACCTCATGTCATAGGATGAGATAGGAGAAGGAGAAGGAGAAAAGGAGTCACTAGAGGGCCTATTTTTTCTATGTTATTAATTGCTTTAGTTAAAAACCTAACAACTGTTCAATTATTATTATATGAATATGAATATGAAAATATCTGAAGGAAGGAGACAGTGGCTCCTGTGTAGATATGTGTGGATGTGTGTGTGTGAACCTGTCTCTGTGTGTTTAAGCCTGTGATAGGTTTGCCTTAGGGTTGCCATAAGTCGGAAATGACTTGAAGGCAAACAACAACAACAACAACAACATATACATTTCCAGGAAGCATATTCAGGGGTAGTTGTGTTGGCCATACAGCATAAATTGAATATATATATTTGCTACTAATATTTAATGTGTTTGGACATAAATAGCTTTATTGAGAATGTAGATTTTTTCCTCCATAAGCATCCTACAAAAGCGTTAAATATCACAAGAATGCAGATGCAGCAAAGTTAACAATTTGAAACATTGTAAGAACACACTTTTTTAAATAACTGCCATCGATGATAATTTGTAAAAAGTTGAATCTAGAAAGCAAAAGATTGCAATATTTAGCCTAACAGCAACAAAGTCATAGTAGAGGCAGTAACAGTTAGCAGTGTTTCTGGAATTATAACCTTTTCCAAAGGGAAGGGTCTAGTATTAGGGTCCCTATTGAAAGGAGTAGTTTTAAATTGTGCACAACCAGTGAAATCAAAGATGTGATAGATACCTGGAGCCTGCAGGGGGAGATACAAGATGATTTGTGAACTTTTTACAATGGTGGACTTTATCATAAGAGAGCATAGAAGAATGCTCCTGTCACTAGTGCGACTTTTCCAAGAATGTAAAGTGGTGCTAGAATTACTCTTTATTCACAGGATAATGATGGAATTATGCTGACATCTCACAACATCGTCTGATTATCTTTGTGCAGATGGGAGCATCCTGCTATGTTCCTGTTACTATTGGCCATGTGAAAAAGTCCTAAGGCATCTCAACCAGAAAGCTCTAGTGCCTTACCAAACTAAAAACACCAGGACTTCACAGGATGCAGCCATGATTTTAACTGGAATCATAGTGCTATGATGCTGTAGTATGGAAGGGCCTCAGCTACAGATAGCTTTGCGCCTGGTCCTTTTGAGTTTTCTGTCAGTTCATTATTCTCATAGTCACCTGATGAGCATAGCCTTTATGTTAAATCTCTCTGAATAGCCTTTATCCATTGTTTCTCTCTCTTAGCTCTGAACTGGAATGTAAAAGTTAGATAAGAAAGATCGATGGCTGTGGTAACAGCACCTCCTACCACAAAATGTGAAACTCAACATGTCTAAAGGAATTAAATGAAAGTGACACTGCTGAGATGATTTTGGCCATAGACATGCAAGTGGCATGTATGTAAACAATATACCACATTTCATCATTCCCCAGACTGAGAAGCTGACAGGAAGGGACAGGTCACAAGGCCATTATGAAGTGGCTATTTAGAGAAGTCTGTTAACTCTTACAGACCATATGTTTGGACTTGTGCAAAGTAGGGATGCCGGGGGGGGGGTGTCATTTGGCCATTGGGTCAGCGAGTCATTTGAATAAATAAACAAGCAGGTGTCACCAACCCTTATGACTTTGCACATTGCTTCAGTCTCATTACGTGGGACTGTAGCCATACAGCAAGTAGATGGTTTGTCCCTCCTATCACACTGAGGTTTCATTATATGTATTAAGGGTTAGATGTAAAAGGAACAAACAGTTTGACATGAAGTTTTCTTGCATAAGACACATGCGAAAGAACTGCAGTTACAATGAACATTTGAGCTGAGAGATGAGTACAGCATAAATTTGCTGACATGATTTTCATCTTCATGCATTACTTTTTCAAAATGTAAATTAGGGTGTACAGGTTTAGACTCTGAGGTCTGCATTTTCAAATGGGCAGGTCAGAAATGTACTTGCATCCTGCAAACTTTTGCACAGGCAAGCACTCACAATAGAATAAACATACCTACATGCACAGAATGCTGTATGGGGAAAAGGTGTACAAATGAAAAGGAAAAGACAATGTATTTAAAATACGTACTTTAAAGGTGACAGTTGCTACTATGCCTGGGGAAAAAGTAAAATATTAACAACCTTATGCAAGGCTTTCTTGTATGGGCCTCAAGTAGTCTATATACAGGATCTGTCTCTAGACTACTGGTTCTCAAATGGTAATTTTTGGGGCAGGGGAGGGAGAGTTGATCAAGGGTGTGTGTGAAAAACCTGATCCCCCCCTCCTCCTCCTCTTCCCAAACTTTTTTATGCATAAGATTTACACATGCATTGAGCTAAATATTGAATTTACCTAAATAAAACTACTTTAATTTAAACAATGTTATTTCTTTACAAAATGTGAAACATGAATATTAACACATGAATGTGCAAATATATATGCACACTAAATAAACACAATATCCATATGTAGATGTAAAGGGGGGGGGGGTCCAAGGGTAAAAGGGTAAAGGGCCTAGACTACCAAATCTTTGTATCTAATGTGAACTTTTATGTCCTAATTTATCTCTTTTGTTCCCAGCTGAAAAACGATTCCTATTTAGTTGTATTTAAACACACAGTCATGTTAGTCTGTTGCAGAATTAAAAAAAAAATCTAAAGGAATCCAGTGGCACCTTTGAGATGGAGAAAAAAAGACATTTCCTTTTTTTAAAAAAATATTTTATTTATAACATTTATAAAGTAAAAATAAAACATAGCTAATGGTATTATTTACATACTAGTCATTTCTAGTTATTACTTATGTTTGAGAAAAAAAACCTTCTGCTCTCATAATGGTTGAGAACCTATTTCTTCCTTTTTACCTTATGTAATATTTATATCACACTATCAACAGCAATCTTTACTTTTTCAAAGAGTTTTTCATGGATCTGCTTCTTACAAAGTTACTATAAAGTCACTCAAAGTTACTCTTACAGAGTTACTAAAATTTCAAAATAAAAGTATAACAATAAAAAAGAAAGTTATTTAAAAAGAACCAAACCATATGCTTACATTGAGTTTACAGTCTTCTTGTAAATGTTCATTCCCCATTCATTGCAAGACACTACCGTATATAATCAAACTGTGCCAATCTTTTCTCCAATATTTTATCACTGGCATCACTTTTTCTACTTCTGATAATGAAATAATAATAATAATAGATTTATTTATACCCCGCCCAATCAACATGGAATCCGGGCGGCTTACAACAATAGAAAATAAAATACATAGTACAATAAATACAAGTCAGTCCATTACAATTCCTAACCAATGCATATACAACAAATACAATAAATAATATAATACACTAGCAATTCAAAGAAAGTACAGTAACAATAAAATACAATACAGTAACAATATACACCCTTGATCCCTCAACATAAATGCACAAGTTACATTCAGAGCATAGTATAATATAGAGTATACAAAATCCCAATACAAACATTCTACCTCATAATTAATTTATCCCAACTAGTATAAAAACAAAACAGAACAGAACACAGGTAGAGCTCAGGTGGAATGAGTGGGGTAGCAACCTGGTAAAACATGCTGCTCACTAGCCCACCGGGATTTAGATATGGCTCTGCTTCGGGGGGGGGGGGGAGCAAAGTCCGCCACTGCCCCCTGGCTGGAGGAAAAAGGGTGGTGTTGGGGCTCCTAAGGGCGCAGGAGTCCCTGCCTCGCCTCCTCCTCACTGGAGTCCAATGTGGTAGAACGTGCCACCACATTTCCTTGTAAGATGTTCACTCTTGTCTCTCTCTCTCTTTCCTCGTTGCTGCTGTTGTTTGCCAGGTGGGGTAGGTTGGGAGGCGATGGCTTGGCCTCCAAGGCTCCTTCCTCTGCTCACTCAACCACACTGCCTGCGAGTTTGGAGGGGTTCTGAGGCGGTTTTATGGCCTCCTTTCTCTCTCTCTCTCTCTCTCTCTCTCTCTCTCTCCTTGCTCCCCTTATTATTCAGTCTGCATGTAAGTTTATCTAATTCAATCATATCCATTAGTTTTATTAGCCACTTTTCAGTTGATGGTATTGTTATCCCTTTCCAATATTTAGCTAAGAGAATGCATGCAGATGTCACCATATATAGAATTAATTTCCAATACTTTTTTGAGTTGCTTTGTCTAATACTGATGTCATGTTAAGCAAAAATAATTCAGATCTCATAGCTATACATTCCCCTATAATTTGTGACATTTTAAAGTACATTGATTTCCAGGATTTTTTTAAATATTGGGACAGCTCAACCATAAGTGGAAAAAAAAGATCCTTGTGTTACTTAGCACTTGCAACATGTTGGATCAACTTCTTTACACATTTTATTTAATTTTTGGGGTGAGTAAGATACCATCTGTGGAATATCTTGATATAATTTTCTTTAAGGTCCTAAGATTTAGAAAATCTGTGTCTTTCACCAAGAATCTTCCCATTGTTCTAATGTTATTGTATTTTGAATATTTTGAGTCCATTTAACCATGTTGTTAGTTACTTCTTCTTTCTCTAATTGTAATCTTAATAGTATGTAATAAATTTTGGATATCATTTTTCCCCTTTCCATAATTAAAGTGTCTCCTAATTAGTCATCTTCCAGGTCAAAATCTTCCAACTTTTTATCCATCGCAAATCTTTCTTGAAGTTGTTAATAAATAAATCAATGACAAATCCTTTTTTCTCCATTTCATTTCTTGATCCTAATTTGATGCTGAAGCCAAAGTTTGTTTTCACTATATCCTTATATCTAATCCAATTTTCCTTTTTATCCTTCCATTGTCCCATGAAAGCTTCTTCTGGGGAGATACAAAGTAGGATTTACTTATATATCTTCTGTTTGTATTTTACCCATTTTGTCAATAAAGATTTTCTGATTATATAGTCTACAAATTCTCTGTTAGCTTTTACTTTATCATACCAAATGTATGTGTGCCACCCAAATATTTTGTTAAAATCTTCCAAATTTAATAATTCTTCATTGTTTAATTTCAACCATTCTGAGATCCAATTTAAAAAAGACATTGCCAACATTTTCTTCCATGGACTCCTTTTCCACTTCGTCAAATACAGTGACAGAGTCCATGAAAGTTTATTCTGACCATTTGCCTTAGTCTCAAAGAGTCTGTGGGATTCCTTTGTGTCTTTTTATTCTATTTAATTGCCCATGGTGCATAGGATTCAGAAGGCCCTACCAGCCATTTCACACGTACAGTCTAATTAATGTACTAGAAAGCTTGATTCCTATTGCTTCAGGGTCCTGAAGAAAGCAATTTAGAAGAATGGTGGGAAGGTGAGTAGGCCAGTGGTCAGGCAAGGGGCCTTAATGCTTTCCCACTAGGCTACTTTTCTTCTTAAAATTACCTGCATCAATCGTCTTTCCCACCACACTGGAAAAGATATGGGACATTATCTTCCCCTGGGAAGAACAGAAAAATGCCATCAGGGAAAAGGCTTCCCTTTTCCAGTTATTATTTCTCTTCCCTCCAGCAGCTGCTTTTTATTTTTTTGAAATGTGAGGAAAAGAATTTCATAAAACTTCATGTAACATGTAGGCTGGTCCTCATCTTTGAGTCACAATGTGTTTAGTACAAAAAGTGGGGAGCCAAATAAAGCATACACATTTGGGTATCAGCACAATGTCCTTGGACTTTATCACATGGGAGGCAAGCATCCTCCTCCCATCATTAAATTGTCATTAAATCCTGTTAATTGCATGATTAGGAGGAAGATTATCACACCCCTGCAACTTCTCCCATTTTTGTCCCATCTGTAAAATGTAATGGAGGGGTCATAATTCCAAATGACACCTCCATTACTCTTTACAAATGGGACAAGAACAGCAGAAGTGTGCAGGGGTATGACAATCTTCCCCTTGATAATTCAATTAACAGGATTTAAGGACAATTTAATGACAGGAGGAGGACCCTTGCCTTCTCTGTGTGATAATCTCCATAATGTATTGCATTTATGCTACTATAGTAGCAAATATGTGTTTATTTATTTGTTAAAATATTTACCACCATCTATCTAAAGATCTTAGAACAGCATACAATAAAATAAACATGATCAATTTAAAAGAGTGTAAATAATTAAAATGGCACAGGGGCTCGACAGACTGCCCTGAAAAGGCAGGCTAGAGGCACTCGGTTTTGCTCCGGAGGGAGACCACAGCAGCCAAACTCTGTAGGCTTCCTCTGCACCAAAAAGAACCTGCTAAAAGCAGGTTCTTTTTGGTGCATGTGGTGGATGCCATAAGTGCACCATTGGTGCACTGTCACATGTTGATGATGCAAGTGTGGTGCCGCAATGTACGGACTCTGCACCACACTTGCATCATGATGGTGGCCCCTATGTGGACAGGAGGCCGCCATGATAGTTGTGACATTACATACTAGAGTTCGGGAGTGTGCAGTTGCTCCACTCTCCTGAACCCTAGTTTTGGCCTCAGGGTGCCACAAAGTGCCCATCTGTACTGCGCAATACAAAACAAAAGACTCAGGAATGTACATTTTGGTTGGCTCCATAAAGGTATTGCTGTTTTGTGGATTTTGGATGCTATTGGATTTTATTGTCTGGCCAACATGGCTACCCCTGGATATGTTTTCTTATTCATAGGGCCTTCAGAAGTGGAAGTTGATTTGATGGCAAATAATAACTTGAACATGGGTCAAATAATTTTAACAAGTTAAAATAATAATTTAAAAGATTTAAACTTATAACTTTTTAAGTTAGTCTGAAATGATTCCGAACTATGCATATGTGCAGATTTGTGTAAAACCAAGCAGGCTCCAAAAGCTTTAGTAAATAACCATCATTTCACTTGGCACTGGAAATGGCAACAACCTTGGGCTTCTAAGCCGGAGGGGTATTCTATAACTGGGGTATCATAACAACAAAATTGTCCCACTAACTCCAGAAAACCTCTCCTACCACAGTGCTACAAGGCTAAAGAACCAGTAGACAGTTTCTCTAGCTTACCTCCCTGGCCTGCAAGCCTTTAAAAATACCACAGCTAATACTATGGGTGAAGCAGAAGATTAATTCCTATGCCACCTGGCAACAAGCTGTGGATTAAAGCAATGCCCTTAATGTTGGCCTAATGCTCTGCGAATACCATGCTCAAATGCCAAAACAACTGGTCTCTTGTTTAAACAATGAACGATGTGTTGCTCTTGTTAGCCAGTGCTCTTAAATTTTCATGTATTTCTCTCTCTGGTATGCAAAACTCATGCAATGTGAATAATGGGTCTGATAGAAAGAGAAAAAGACAGCAAACCTGTTCAATTAAAGCCTATTATCAGTGCCAGCTGTTAAGGCCCCATGAACGCCAGTGGCTTTAGCAAAAGTAAATATCCTTAGCGAAAGAAGGCAGACACACTCTGCTTTTGGAGGCAAGACAAAGATTTCACTCTTACTGTACAAAAAGGGATCCTTTGTCTTAGTCTGGCTGTTAGAACAATGCAAAGCCCACAAAATAAAGTGCACAGTGGGTGTAATCTTCCACAGGAGGTAGCAGTACAATCTCTAGTCTGCTGATGGAGAAAGTGAAATCCTGTGAAGCAAGTCTTCATGCAATGGTGTGTCCGAGGCTTCTGTTTAGGAAATGTGTTCTATCCCTCAGTTTTTCCTCCATAAAATGAAAATACAGTCAAGTCTAGATGAAATGATAAGCCACACAATAACCTCACCAACACTCATGAGTTGTTTTTAGAGTAATCATGTTATACTTGTGTTGTGACAAAGAGGAAATGATGACTGTTGTCTTTGCCTTCCTCTAAGGCTAAGAGGGTGTGATTGCCTAAAGTCACCCAGTAGGTTTCCATTCATTACATTTCATTTCATTTCTGTTCCACCTTTCTCCCAGAAAGAGACACAAGGGAGCTCACAGGGCAAAAACATTTTAAAAGACTTTATAATATTTTTTAAAATAAAATCATCTAGACAAAAAGTATTAAAATTAACATGAAGCATAAAAAGGTTGAAATATAACCAAAACATCTCATATAAAACCACCCTGTTGTGTTTATATATTAAACATAAATAATTAAATAATAATAATGTCTTTGCTTGCAAGCTGAGTTTCCATGCCTGATCAGAGATTCAAACCCTGGTCTCCAGAGTTGTAGTCCAATGCTCAAACTAGTACTCTACTCTGGCTCTCTGGAGTAGGTTTAAATGGTGAATCAGGGCTTGCATAGGAGAAGGGGAATTGCATCTCTTTTAGTTCTCTTGACAGAAGCAGTTCTTTTGGTGGAAAACTGTGCTGGAGCCTTATCAATGCATCTAAAAGATGTGCCTGTTGATGTGTCTGTCTTGTGCCTGTTGATTTTAGTTAAGTCTTACTTTTTAATTCAGTGAGTTTTACTTCCAGTTAAGGATTTACTTGGCCAAATGTAATTCAGTTCTAAAACCTTCTAAGTACAGTTCCTACAACCTTGTCTATTCAAGTTGAGAAAAGGGTTATTTGAAACCCGCAAGCAAGCTATAATTTTGGGGGCTTTTTACATTGGCAAGAAAGTGTGACATGAAGTTGCACTTTCCTTAATGCTTAGCAGCTAGACAGCAAGCCCCAGGTGTGCATTTAAAAAGTACAGGGCAGCTAGACTGAGGTTTTTTCTGTGGCTCAGCAACTATATGGGAAGCTGTCAAAACGCTACAAACACAGGCGGAGCAGCTACATGGGCGGCAAGGAACGTGGCTTTTAGCCGCGCTTTAAACATTTTTTTCCCTTGCTGGCTGCGAATTGCGCAATTGCGCAGGTACACCATACAGTCGGAGCTTATCACATGGGGGAGTACAGGACCATTCCGAAAGAGGGAGAAAGTGAGGTCAGTTCGGAAAAGCACGTGATTACGCACAAGCTCATCACACACAAGACAAGAGAGCATCTACACAAAAAGAAAATGCAGAGTCAATACGAAAGAATTCATCACATGTGAACATACTGGTCGGCTTTCTGTTGCAAATTAAGGCATCTTGGGAAATGGTAGCAAAGGCTCATGGGAGTTGTAGTCTGTGTTCTGTCAGAGCATTATATTGAGTTGTCTTGAGGTTTCAGCCCTCTGTCCAGGAGGGATTCCCATATGTTCTCCATTCTTGAGCAGAGGCCCCCCTTTTCCAAGTTGACCAGGCACGTCCTCCTTTGCCAGGACACGTCCTACTTTTCCAGCCTTCTTTTTGAAGAGGAAGCAGGAGGGCCAGGCGTGCTCTGGCCAGGCTCTGGGGGTCTCTTCCTGGCTCCTTCCCTCCCTCCCTCCTTCCCCGCTGCCTTCCTCCTCCCTTTGGCTGAGAGAGTGTGACTTGCAGGGAGGAAGGGCAGCGGTGGTGCTCCAGGTCCCTCCCCTTCTCCTCCTCCTCTTGCCAGCTTGCCCTGGCCTGGCTGAGCGCCTCCAGTGCCCTGCTGTCTCCCTAGAAGTCACACTCTCTCAACCAAAGGGAGGAGGTGAAGGAAGGTGCAGGCACACTCTGGCCGGGCTCTGAAGGTCTCTTCTTGTCTTGGCACCTTCCCTCCCTCTGCACTTGTATCGCTGCCTTTAAATGGGCGCTTTAAAGATACAGAGCCCCATTTAACCGTTCAACTACACCTTAGCCTTTAGATGCAATAGGGGTGCTTTTTACATTGGCTAAAAGGGGCGGTCCAAACTCGCCCCTTCTAGCGGCGAGATGAGGCCTAGGCTGCCACACGGGCAGCCCCAGAGGCCTCATCCCGCCGCAACGACCCGCCGCAAAAAAGAGCTCCGGGATCGAGCTCTTTTTTTGCGGCGCGGGAAGGGCGCGATTGGCGCCCTCCCGCGCCGCCAGAGCGCCAAAACGTGCGCAGCGCGTCAAAACGCTGCGCACGTGATGACGCTTGTACGGCGCCACCGTGTAGACGCCGCCATCTTTAAATGGCGGCGTCCATGCGTTTTAGGCTTAGGGAGGGTGTAAAGGCTACGCCCTCCCTAACCCTAAATGCGGGCTTTTTAGCCCTAAAAGCGCCTTTTTTTGCCCGTGTAAAACGGGCCAGCAATGCTGCACCCTTTTTTAAAAAGTAGTGGGGAAATCAAACTACTTTTTAAAGGCACTTCTTCTCCCTTAAAACTCCAAAATAGTGTTTTCATGGCACACTTTCCATTTTTCTCATCTAAAGGCTGGGCTTTCATGCAGCCTTCAACACACCTCTTTTTGCCAATGTAAAACGGACCTAGGAATCCTTGCACACTCATTCTCAGCAATTGGTATTTTGCTTGTCTGTAGACTTCCTATTTGCTTTCCCACACCCACTGTCTTTGGCATCACTTTAACCTGCAACCATTTTCTTATTTTTGTCTCACTTCAATTAGACATTTGATTGTGGACAAGTATTGTAAGGCTAGTTTTTAATTGTTTCGCAAAGAAGACTAAGCTTATTTCCTCTCTGCTGGACCCTGTGTGAAAAGTTGGAGAGGATGATAGTAGACCTGGTTGTTCTTCAGATTCAGCCTTGCAGGGTGATCAGATGTCCTGACTGCAAAGGAGGAAAAAGCAGTGAAAATGTAGGGCACACAAGAGAAATGTAGGACACTACCAAATAAAAGCTTAAGATATGCATATAAATATATATACATGCTTCTTACTCATGCTCAAAATGGAGAACATTTTGGAATTCCTCCTGGACAGAAAGTTGAAATGTAAGACATGTCCTGGAAAAGGAGTATGTCTGCAGTCTAGGCAATTTCATTACTTTACTTTTGAGATCCAGTGTCCAACAGCTACGTTGTTCAGCTAGATATTGAGAAAAACTGCCTAGCAGGTTAAGGGAATGTAAGACACAGGATTCCGCCTCCCCCCCCCAATGATCTTAACATTAAATTTTAAACTGAGATTTAGTCTGCTACCACACCGTGCAATTAATGCAGCTTGACAGCACTTTAGATGTCATGGTTCCATCCTATGGAATCCTGCAATTTGAAGTTTGTTGTGGAATGAGAGCTCTCTGACAGAGAAGGTTAAATTTCTCATAAATGTACAAATCCCAGAATTCCATAGCATTGACCCATGGCAATGGAAGCCAGGTCAAGTTGCATTAATTCTGCAGTGTAGATGCAGCAGAATTTTTCAAAGTTTAATTGTGTGTGAGGAAATTACATTTCCATCATTTACTTATTGATAAAAACCTATAAAACTACTCGAAGATTTCAAAGTCATTGTAGTGAGCAGGCCGAGGGAACAGCCAATCACAGAGCACCAGGTGTCCAGCCAATGACACTGGGCAGGGCTGTAGAGAAGCCTTGGTGCAGAGAGAGAAAAAGTGTAAGGGAGTTAGTTGAATGGGATTTTGAAAGGGAAGAGACACCACAGAGGGAGGGTGTGCTCTTAGGTTCCTGAGGGGACAGGTGTAGGTTCATTCTTAGACCAGGGAAGGGTCTGAAGGGCCTGATAGGGGAATTGATAGGCATGAGGTAGTCTAGGAATCATAGAATCATAGAATCATAGAGTTGGAAGAGACCACAAGGGCCATCCAGTCCAACCTCCTGCCATGCAGGAACTCCAAATCAAAGCATCCCCGACAGATGGCCATCCAGCCTCTCCTTAAAGACCTCTAAGGACGGAGACTCCACTACACTCCGAGGGAGTGTATTCCTATGAGGGAGAGAGACTCCTACCAAGTCAGTTGTGATACTGAAGATAAGGTTGCCTGAGAGGCTGTAGTGTTAATGTTTGAAGGAACTTGTGTAACTGAGAGATAAGACAAAGACTTAAAGATATTTCATACTTTATTTGTTTATTTTATAAATAAACTTCATTCATGTTTTGAAATACCACTTGGCCTCTGTGAACTATTGATACACGCTACCAAAGTTATCAGTGCCTCGTTGGAGATAGGTGGTGGCAAACAGGGACAGGTTCGTCACAGTCATGTCCAACCATTGTCAAACATTCAATGGCCAGAATCCTGCTGATGAATTATGATAGTGCAAATAAGGTTTACACCAGCACAACTATTTTTCTCTTTCTTTCTTTCTTTCTTTCTTTCTTTTTCTCTTCTTCTTCTTCTTCTTCTTCTTCTTCTTCTTCTTCTTCTTCTTCTTTTGCTATGGAGATTGAAATCCTTTATTAGCTAGGCAATGAACACAATTTCCACAAATTCTCCTTTTAAGTAATGCAACCACCCAAACATGGAGAGTCCTCCTGAGGACACCTAGAGGTTCCTGTGGATGCCTGTTGAAGCATGTCAAGCTTTTAGAAAATAGCTGGTGCATCTCCACTGATGCCAGGGACCCAAATTACATGGAACTGGCCATACTGTGGAGGGTTTTTGGAGAGTTGCACTGGAAGATATAGCTACAGAGATGTGCTATATGTGCTACATGTGTAACATGTGCTATATGGCACATGTACTGTTCTGTTCACAATGCAGAATTTCAGCCATTACATAATTATGATAAAATTACAAAAGTACTTTAGATCATCCCAAGTGATGTTCACAATATATATGCTTTGAATCCACTGAAAGATCTTCTGATTGTACAGTGCATAAAACTATTCACATCTGGGTATGGCTGAGGCCTGGTTGAAAGGTCATCCTAATGATGGCCTAATGTTAAGACAGGCTTTATAGAGTTAAATTGCTTGCAGATTTTGATTAGCTGGGATGATGGCATCATCTGCCATCCCTCTTGGACCTCTGCTTTCCTTTGAACCTTATGTGTAGTCCTCATACAAGCCGGTGGTGGGGCAGAATGGATTTCCCCAGCAAAAATATTACCATATATTCTCAACTATAAGTTGACCTCATGTAAAGTGGAGGGCAGATTCGGGCCCAAAATTATGGATTTTGATATAACCTGTGCATAAGTCCACAGGAAACTTGGGGGCACATAATAAAGGATGTAAAGAACAAAGCAAAGGAAAACAATGCCAAAGCACTTACAAAATTGCAGCAGGCGTAACTGTTTGTGCTCACCCTAAAGGCTGGATGGATGAGAGAGCAGAGGGCAGTGAGTGCTTCCAGGATAGATTATGTTCTTGCCTTTCACCAGAGGATGGTTCCTTTTTAAAAATAAGAGTTAAAGTACAGTACCTATATTAACCCATGGATAAGTCAACTCAAGTTTTTGGTGTCAATTTTTTGACCTAATTTTCTTGACTTATACATTAGTATATATGATATATTGCAAACAATGGTATGGTTTTGAAAGGATAATTAATACTTATGAGTTCTACAGAGCTGGTGCTCCTGATGCAGATGAAAGGCACTAGAACTTGCTTGCTGTATGGAGCAATGCAGTTGTCTGAGCTTTTAGAGTCTCCCTGGGGGCACAGCTATGGGAACTGTCATGATGAGTGCCTGTACTTCAAAATGTTTCACCGCACCCTTGCATCCAAGAGCCCTATCGATTGAGTTTCCTAGATACAAATGTGACAAACAAACCAATGAGTAATTCTGATGCTATTACTGCCTCTAACCAGGCTAATAGGACAGACCTGAGCATGGGGATAGGCATGTTGTGTCTCCCCATGATGCATGTCTGCATTGGATAAGCAGTGCTAATTGAAGGGAGAGAAATAACTCACAGTGGGCTTGAGTGTCAGGTTGCAATGCAGGCCAATTTGAATCACTTTGCAGCTGTGGCAATGCCCTCCTCAGTGGTAATACTCACACCTAAACCCTAAAATATTTCCTAGTGTGTCTGTTTGAGAAGCTGGAGTACTCTGTGCTTTGCAAACTAGAATGGTTTGGGTGTCCAAAAAACCAAACCAAACAAAAACAAAACACTTTGTTTGAGCGGAAAAATAAATACCTGGCACTTGTTTTTGTTTTGTTTTGTTTTAAATCGTGTTGCACATCTACAATTGCAGTTATAACTTGCCAAGCTCTTGTAAGCTGGAATAAATCACACCTCTTCACTCAGATCATTGTGTCCATAAACTTGAGAGAGCCTTTTCTCCCTTTGCTTTACAACACCAGCCCCAATGCAAAGTTCCACTCTCCAAAAAAGCTACTACGGATCTAGGCGGTCTCTCATTGCAAAGCAGGCAGACTGTCTGGCACCCCAAAAGTAGCTTCTTCATCCCAAAGACAGCTGCAGCACAGGCATGACGACACACTTTGCCAGTCAGGAAAGAACTGCCTGAAAGCTGTCAGAGCACACCCAGAGCCTGTGGATGCCAGAGTCAGGGAGGCCAGCTGTCCGGTGACAGTAAACACCATTCCAGAAGCCGCAGGGTCAATGGGGTGAGGGGGTGAGGAGAGGGAGGGAGAAGATCCACTTTGCCTTCTGTTGGAACTTCCAGAATGAGAGATACATTGTAATTATACTGCACCTCCAAAGGGATTCAGCAGCAGAGGCAGTGCAGTGTGCAGATAGGGAATGCATGGTAATATGAGGCACAAAGACTTGTGAAAATCTTTATGCCATGTGTGTGGGTGTCGGTGTGTAAATACCTGGAGGGGGGAGACTCCATGAATCCATGGACATTTATATGGAAACATTCTTGCCATATAAAATTTGGAAGGCAATTACCAACACCTTGAAAGCAGTGTACAAGAAGGAAACTCCAAGGAAGACTGGCTAATTAATTTATTTATTTTAATTAATATATTTCTTAACAGCCTTTATTTATTTCCCACCTTTATCCCAATATTGGGGCCAAATTGCCCCCTTTCCTTTCACAACTATAGTTTTCCCAACTGCTACCAAACATACTGTTCAATATCACGCCAGGAAGCTCATAAAGTCCTACATCAGTTTGAAACAAATACACAAATAAACCAGTGAGCAAATGTAAGTGAATCAGTGGAGGCTAGTTGTATCTTACCCCTACAAACATGTAACCTCCCACTACTTTGTACACTCTTCAAATGGCAACCCCATCATCCACATCATCATCATCATCATGCAGGGAAAGACCTATGTAAAATGAATTACACCATATCATAAAGCCACTGCCATGCTTCCTACCAGTTTCATAGGTAGCTTGCAGGACTTACAAACTGAGCAATAACTCCTGAGACAAACTTCAGAAGACATCACTCTTAATTGAGAAAGTTAGCCCTCCTTTGTAATGATCACAACAGTGGCTTTTTGCTGAAGATAGGGGTGAGGAGAATTATTTATTATTGGGGAACAAAATTGCAACATAGAGTCCTCTTGATATCTTACAGCAGTACTACTGGAGGCTGTGTTCAGACAGGTATCCAGAACCTCCTTTCACAGTGTTTTTGGCTCAACTGGTCAGTCCTTAGTTCTGTCCCCTCCAAATGACTGGCTGAGTGGGATGCACAGGGGTATATCATGCCATTGCCTGTCTTGCCACTTTTGCTTTCCCCAGTCTGTGGGACCAATGTGTAAGTATGCTGGCTGAATGTTATGTTCTGCCAGCTCCAAAAAGAATCTTGGCGTGAGCCTTGTCCTCAGAAAGAATACAAATACACTGACCTTCAGTGTTTTCCAAATTGACTCCTTATCACTACTAGCACTTGGAAGATTCTTCATGTTATTCATAGCCATCATCAGGGAAGCACTGCATAAAGAGCTTTCAAAATAATTCAGAGATGGTTATAGGGTTAGTTTCACCAAAAAAAAAAAAAAAAAAAAAAAAAGCAATTAGACACTGATGTAACATATTTGGAGGGACTACCATGAAATCTACTTTTGGCTGAATAAGAGCACAAAAATTAAGGATATATTCAGAAATGTATTACTAAATGGTATGAACCAGCTTTTTGGCAATGACTAATTAGGACCACAAGAGAAACTCCGATCAAACTGTGTGTCATACTTGCTAGCTGACTGATGATCTCAGTATATATTCTGAACTTAGGAATTTGTGGTTGCAAAGCTATATACAAATTCATCATCATAGTTGGAATGACTCCAAGACTGTGGAATTCCACTAACCCATGCTGATAACTAGCAAATAACATTATTTTAGGCCTAAATCCAGTCTCAGATAGAGTAGACCTATTGAATCAATGTCAATTATGTGATAACTTACCAACCTCCCACTGATTCAGTAGATCTATTCTAGATGGGGCTAACAAGGACTTAGCCTTTAATGTACAACTTTCTCCTTCTCTGTGTGTATTTTGCCATGACTACTTTAGCCATGAAGGCAATATCTTCTTATTATGACTTAAATGTATGGGATATGTGATGAACTGTCACCAGACCCAATGGAGTCTGTCATCATTAAATATTGCTGCATTATAATGATGGAATGACTTTGAAGAGACAACATACAGGGAAGAAACAGCAATACCAAGCCATGGGTACCCATGTTATTGAGGCAGTGAATCTGCTCTAACTTTCAATGTCTGCTTTAAAGGAACTGTCAAGGTGTTGAACCTATTTGAGGACAGAGTTCATTACTTTGAATAGCAAGTTTAAAGTGTGAACTGGAGCAGATTCGGGGCTCCCCTGATATAGAAGCACCAACTGCTGCTAATCACAGATTACATTTATATTTATTTGTGACACTACCCATCATTTTGCAAAGGTCTTTTTAGCCTGTTGTAAACACTCCTTTAGAATCATTAGGTGAACCATCCCCCTCCAATAGCAATAGTCACGGGTATTAATTTGGCCATGCCAATGAACGACGTTGGTGTATTACTATATAATGGTTTTTAAATGCTCTGATGTTCTGTTTCAGCTGGGCATGTTTGTTTTTTGTAGATGAAACGAATGTCCCATCCAAAACAAATACATTTAACCAATTAACAGGAATATGGGTATCATCATGAGGGCTCTTAAGTATCTAATCCATTGCAGGTAAATTGCAATATATGCTTTGCCAAGGACTGATGCCAGGTGCCAGTGCTAAGAAAAGAGAAACACCTACTGCACAAATTATTTGAGCTGACCAGAGAAGCCACAGCAACACTACACAAGGATGAATATCTCTATATTATTCAGTGCCACATGTCCAGATATCTATAGACGAGGCGGATAATGCAAAAGTGTGAAGATTAAATAAGATCAAATCAAACAACAGAATGCTGTTTTCAGTGACATGGGCATTGAAAACCATGAGACACAAATTTTATTGCACTCTACTTAGTGCAGGTACAAGTTTTTGTCCCCAAATGATGCACGCACACAAACACACACACATACTGTATCACTTATAACAGGAGTGTATATTTGGCAATGGAGATGTTGTTGGAATAGTTAAGCTGCTGTGACTTGCAGTCTAACAACTTCAGAAATGCTGTATACTTCTTACTCTTTCCTTACCATGATAAAGGTTAAGGAGAGAACTAGGATGACACCACTGCCCAACTCTTTCATAACATAAAATAAATGGTGGCTACAACTTCTCAGTCTCTTCTTCTGTGCTTCTGCTGCCTTCTGCATAATTAAATATCTCTCACAACATCAGCAGCATTGCCTCCTCCTGTCTCTTCAGATGAGCTGTGGTTAACTATGCTTCAGGAGATTCTTGATCTTCAAAAAAAAAAAAAAAATCTGTCCTTCTTTAGCTACTGTTAACCTATTATGTGGGGCATGTTCATGCTACACAGTTATAGTAGAATTGTTCCACTTTAACTCCCAAGGCAACATCCTTGGCTGTTCAGTGAGGGACATTTAGAATTCTCAGCCTGGATTTATGTTCTGATCATCCCAATTGTCTGCTCCCTTGATGTGCCTTGCTGCCAGCCACACCATGCAACAAGCCCAGAATGATTTGCTGGACATCTTCTCTCACCACCCCTGTGGGACTGTCTCCTTGCCTGACAACTCCCCAGCTCTTCTGCACACTTCTAGCCAAAGGCCACAACAGATTTGGATGTTTTGGGGGGGGGGGGGGGAGAGAATGGAAAGGAGGAGGTGGAATCTTGCCTTTCCTAGTGGGCTCAGGCAAAATTAACTGCCGCATCCTTTTGTAGTGCCCTCATTCATAGCTTTTGCAACCTTGACCACACTCTGATGTTGCTTGGCCACATGTATCCCAGTTTTCATTTGTGAAATGATAGATGGTATGTTATAGAGAAGTTCTCTGCATGCATGTCCTTATATAACTCATCAATGTCTATTCATGTATCAGGCAAGGCTTGCAAAACAACAAATATTTAGGGGGAAATGCTTGTGGGATACTAGTATGTGTATGAGAGAAGGGGGATGGTTGGAGGGAGAGAGGGAGGGTAGGAGGAACTCCAAACCACCCAGTGAGGAATTAATGATATCAGTTGCCACAAAATGCTGACTTTCTTTTGAATGATGGAGAAATCTGGGTGGGAGGAAAAGGGGAGGGGAGCATACTGAATATGGGCATTTTACAAAACAGCACTTTGTTTCAGGCACTTGTATTATGAAATGACTAAAAATGGGTAAGATAATATCTTTAATTTATATAAATCAGTCATGAAATTCTATTGATGACACGTTGTAGAAAAGGATTACAAAGAGACAGACATACACTTACAATGTTTTGTAAAAATGAGAGGACATGTGAATGCATGAAGCCTTTGAGCCTAATATCTCATGCTGAAACAGAAGAGTATGGTGTTCTAAACAATGAAAGATTCAGCCTGGCTCAGTTATTCTCTGATACTTTGTTGATGGGCATAATGCAAGACTCATTGAGCTCTTATATTACAAAGACTATAAATAGAGCCAATATTTTACCAAAATCCCTTTATCCTTCAGGCACCAAATGCAAACACATGTCCTCTTTGAGCGAAAACCTTTCTTAATCCAGAGATAACAAAAACTTGAATGCAATTAAAATAGCTCTTATTTTCTTAACTGTAGAACCACTTATGAGGACAACAGAGGCCACTCCACATTTTAAAATGTGTGTGTGTGACATGTACATTTACATTTAAAATATTTGAATATCCCCTTTTCTCAGCCCAGGGCAGTTTTTAACATAATATATAAAAACAGACATAAAACAATCACATTTTAACAGCCAGAAGCTAAAGTAAGAATGGTTTCCCATCATACAAGCATTTGAAGGCCACTACAAATAAATGGGAACTGCTGCTCTTTCAAAGGGGGCATAAACCAGTAAGGAAGTTTTTGTCCAGTGGAGGATGTTGGCTCTGGGTTTTATTCCAACCTTTTAAATGCTGAACCTGTTTTGGTGATGGAGTTCAGCACTTTGGATAGCAACCAGAATCCACCTGGACCCTTATGAATGTGTAACTGCTGTAATTACACAGTGACTATGTGCCTGACCCTTCCTATCCCCACTTACTGGGCAACAGCAAAGACAATTGATAGAGGTCCATTCTCGGGAAGGAACTAACTGATGCTTCCACCCCCTCCCATGAGTGATCTCCATTGGGTCCCTGTCACAATTCCCACCACCACTGGAGGTGACTCATGGGGGATGAGTGGGTGGAAATGTTAGTCTTCTGTTTCTCAATTGACAGACGAATGGACTCCCATCAATCTCAGTGGCTCCGACATACAAAGTGAGGATTGAGAGATGTTTATGGTCTCTACATATCATCTGAAGAAAGGAATATGTAGAGATTGTTAATACCAGCCAGTTACAAATGTGCCACTCTGGTCAATTGTCCAAGTGAATTCCAGCCAGCTTCTTTAAAGTCTATTGATGAACATTTTTTGTGGGTTTTTCAGGCTACGAGACTACGTAGAAGAGTTTATTCATGTTATAAACCATCCTGGGCATAAAATGCTGTTTGGAAACACTGAAATTCTGGACCATGCCAACAACTATCAAGTAAGAATGCGCAGGTAAGCCTTTGAAATCCATAAACACCTGGACAATTTCAACAGGGAAGAAGAAATCCTTAAGTTAAACAAACTTTGGCTACCAGTCCTGAAAAACACAAAGATCAAGACCCTGTAAATGCAAATAAAAACCACCCAGGGTGAGGGGAATTCCCAGCAGACAATGGATCTTTAAGTAAATGGACACCTTGTATGCCTTGCCATTCAACAACAAAACAATACATAAATTAACATGCAAATCACCTCCTCTCAACCATCAGTATGGAATTCCGTTCCAGCATTCTCTGAAGATGCCAGGACAGCTGTTGGTGAAACATCAGGAATAAACTCTTCTAGAACACAGCCTCATAGGCTGAAAAACCCACAAAAAACTATGATGCTGGCTGTGAAGGCCTTCGACTTCATAATAAAAGAATGCATGGTGAAGTGTGCCCAAGACTTAGGTCAAAACATTCGGTTAGAACAGTGTGGGGAAAAAAAACATGGTCCCAAAGAATTAAGTACATATTGAATTACAATTTGAAAGAACATTTCTACAAGATGTAATATAGGTGATACCTTATCCCACACAAATTAGCTAAAATGAATAAAAATATTTAAAATGCATGTTAGAAATGTAATGAAGAAATAATACATTTTATCATCTCTGGTGATCATGTATGTGGGCCAGAAGATACTAGAAGCCAATCCACAATCAAATTATAAATTTTTTGAATTTTAAAGGAAATGCAGATTCCAAACTGTATTTGCTAGGCATGGTTATTAAGAAAAATGTAAAGAAAAAGTATGCTAAACTTATATTGTATATTACTATTGCTCGCCAAATGTTGTATGCATCTAAATAGGAAAAAGATGAGTGTCAAAATGTAAAGGAATGGCTTTCCAAGTTCTGTTATATGGAAACCTATAAACTGTTGCATGTTAAGAGGAAAATTGCTAAATAAGTAATTTATTTTTTAAAAGAATAGGGCAAGGAATTTGCAGTTGGCTTAGACTGAGATATCGACAAATATAAAACATGTATAATATATATAATATGGAAATACAAAATAAGTGACAGGACTGAGATATAACAATCGACAAATATAAAACATGTATAAGATATATAATATGGAAATACAAAATAAGTGACAGGAAATCCAGAAGTAAGGAAATTTCACATATTAACAGTTTCAAAAATAATCTAGGTACATGTGTGTGTGTCCTGTTTCATTTTTTTCTTATTTTTTTATAAGCTTGTAAGATTTGTAAGTTGTTGTTTTTTTTTACTGTTGATGTTGTTTGTTTAGAATTTGTAATGTTTTGTGGATGGTTTTAAAGAAGATAAATACATTTTTAAAAAAGCTTTACATTAGAGTCTTTTTCAGTAGGCAGAACTTGGAAAGATACTTTTACAAGGAATATATCAATCAGGCATCCATTGCTGAGCATCATTCCAACACGGCTAAGTTATGGGTATAATCAGCATATCATTAGATACATTTATTTTCTTTTTGTTTAAAAGGAATATTCTAAGCTCTTGTTTGGATTATATTAAATTTTAGAAATAAGTAAGTCAAGGAGAATAGATGAGAAAGAACCTACAACATTCAGGAATATACTCAGATAGCATATACTCAAATATCATAGCCGGAAGGCCATCAAATCACAATGTACATAAATTTTCTACATTTTCTACATTTTTAATAATAATAATAATAATAATAATAATAATAATATATTTATATTTCCCGCCTCTCCCCATGGATCTAGGCAGGAGTTCAACAAGTTATCCACTTACATAAATTGTTGACAAATAACCTGAGCACCTGGAACTACAAATGAAACCACATCCCATAGAATTACAATAAGGTCAAGAAAGTAGACATTATTAATTAGAAATCATGATAGTTTTTTTTAAAAAAAAAATTCAGTGGATTATATATGATAATATGGAATCTCCATACCCACATTATTATTAATGATAATAATAATAATAATAATAATAATAATAATAATGTTTTTCTATCCCACCTCTCCTATATGATCGAGGAGGCTTACAACAATAATAAAATTCAATATATAAAAAATTGAATCCCACTATCCCCTCCTTCTGTTAAAGAAAACAACATAATAATTCCCACATAACAATAATAAAATACAATTTAAATCATTAAAACAATCCAAGACAGGAAGACTGTCATCTTGGGGTAATCAGTAAGGGGTCCATATCAGGGGTGTCCGGGTAAATTATTCTGGGAAGGCCTGTCTGAAGAGATCTGTCTTGAGGGCCTTTTTAAAGCCATCAAGATTGGTGATACGTTGGATCTCTTCCAACAGGCCATTCCATAATTTGAGAGCTGCAGAAGAAAAGATGTTGTTGCAGATGTTCTTGCAGCCCCACCAAACCTACAGAATATAGCCAGCGGCCAATATAGCCATCAAGGGACCAGAGAGGAAACGTGAAGCTATCAGACTTTTCAAGGCTGGAAATAGAATGCTCTGCTATTGATACCCAACCATGAAATAAAGAGACCTGGTACATAAATTGGATGAATAAATAACCATTTATTTCATCTGTGTCCTATTTAATGCTAAGCTCTTGAATTTCAACTTCAAACTTCAAAACTCTTGAGAAAATTGATTAAAGTGAAAAGCCTGGTGTGGGTCCAGCTGAAGCCAGGTGTCAAGTCTAGACTGCCTCTTCAGCCTTCCCTTTGAGCACAAACACCAGACCCTGAGGTGAATCTGATGATTTGAATTGCATCCACATCCAATCCTAGGAAGGAAGACATAAGGTACTCTCCCCTAAACTCCTCCAAGTTTGTTAGGTTGAATAAAAACCCCATGTCTACCCCAAAAGCAGGTTCTTTCACAACTCCACATCCTTTGATGCGCCTAAGCTGTTTCAGAGCCGAACCTTTCACCACAAGGGGGTGCCACTGGTGTGCACCAAATAGTTCTTTAACTCCATATGGGCCAGTGAAACCTATTTAACAGCCACCCCAAGCTAATTGCCAGTCCCTGCACACAGTATGAGGAAGGCAAAAAAAACCAATGAAAGGGGGAGAAAATTCCTACCCGGCCCTGAAGCGACCAAGAAAGTTGACACTGCATTTAGGGTGGATGAGTGGGCTGCTTTGGAGAAAAGAGGCCCAATGGACAGTGGTTTGCCCTTAAATATTCACTCCACCCCCATCTCATGCCCAGGTTTGGCCCATAGGGCCTTGCTTATTTTTAAATTATCTGGTCTCATATCATGGAGGGTATCAAAGCCACACCCTTCCTCCAAGGCTCTGCATATAGTCCTCATGTGAAAATGACCTATAGTCTTATTAATTTAGTAAAGGAACACTTCTTCTCCATGTTCTTATACATGAATGTTTATACCTTTCTAGTCACAAGGCCTACTGATGCACCGGTTGTTATACTCATATAGCTTATACCTTAAATAATGATTGTCATTAAACTCAAAGTCATTCAGAAGAGACTATTTTTCTCCATGTTAAGAAGAGATCTGCTGGATCAAACTAAGATCTATCTAGATAAACTTTCTGTTTCTACAATGGGCAACTAGATGCTGGAACTGGAACCTGCTGTTGGACATGAATGGCATACCAACCACCTGCTGATGTCCCCCATCAAATGGCACTGAAAGGGGCACACACTTCCTCTGATACTGGAGCCAGATATAGCCATCATGACTAGCAGTCACTGATAGTCTTATTTTATATAAAATTGTGTAATCCATTTTTAAAGCTCTCCAAGTTCACAGCCATCACTACATCCTGTGACTGTGAATTCCAATAATTTACCAATACTCTCTGTGAAGGACTTCTTCAATCTCCTGTGCATCTCACACTGTTCAGCTTTGTTCAGTTTGTTGGCTGGCCTCAGTTTCTACTAGTGTGAAAGAGAAGGAGAAATACATTTCTGAATCCACTTGCTCCACATTGCTACCCATGGTTTATGCTCTTCTTGCAAATGTCACCTTATTCCCCTTTTCTAGACTACCACAAATGCAACCACAAATGCTGTAATCATTCCCCATAAGGAAAGTGCTTCATTCCTTCAACCATTTCAGTTGTCTTTTTCTACACGTGATCCAATCCCCCACAATACCCTCTTCTTTTCTTCTTTCTTTCTTTCTTTCTTTCTTTCTTTTTTTTTAGTAGTGGAGACCAGAACTGCACACAGTATTCTAAATAGCACACTACAGATTTGTATGAAGGCAGGATGATCTTGCCAGCTTTATTTTCAATCCCTTTCATACTGATTCCTAACATGGAATTTATCTATTTAGTGGCAGCCGCACACTGGGTCAATGTGTTCTTTACTGGAAACAGATTCTTTGATCTGCAGCACAAATGGTGGACATTCCAGATTGATGACAGTTGCATTATAATGCCAGTAAAATAAGCAAAGTGTCCTCCTGTAACATTTGAATGAATAGCATTATACAAAGCATATTTTTGTAACCTTCCCCTCCTTCTGGCTGAATTTCTCCAAGGCATGCCCGAAACATCTCAGTTGCCACCATTGCCTCATGGTTATTGGAAGGCATTTATTGGCTTTCTATAAACTTCTAAGTGTAATTGTATCTTTTTCTATTATGCCAAATATCAGCCAATAGCAGCTGGCTGCAAAGCTGTTTAATCTCTCAGAGGTCTTCAGCAAAAATCCATGGCTCACAACCACACAAAGTCCATATAAAATGACTGACTTTAAATGTTGGGTCCTAAGTACAAGTTGCTCTACAGAGCTGGCTCAAATTTACACAACAGAATACCCCTCTTGTGTTGATTGGTCCTTCTGTCAAAGGAGTTACTATTCAGTTGTGAAACTGAGAGCTACAGAGCAATCCTGAATGGGATTGCTTTGTGGTGTATGTGCATGTATAAAGTGGCAGATCAAATCCTACTTCCAAAGCTCTGCCAGCTTGCTCCAAGCACAGCAGGACTTGAGAAGGGGGCAAATTAAACCTTCCCCTTGCAGATCTTTAAAACAAAGCAAAAGAATAAAATATCCATTGATTCAATTGGGATAGGGAAACAGTTGCAATAGTTCCAGAATGACACTGACAATGACTGTCCTGGGCACTCTGGCAAATAAAGAGACCTTGGATCCAGTAGATCTGATGTTGTCTCTATCTACTTCATCTTTTTCTCTCAGAATGGTCTATTTTGGTGCCTACTGTGGCACATTTGTTTGAGTGTTGGACTATGACTCTGGAGATCAGGGTTAGATTCTCAGCTTGGCCATGAAACCCATTCGGTGACTTTGGGAAATCACACTCTCTCAGCCTCAGGGGAAGGCAATGGCAAACCTACTCTGAACTAATCTTGCCAAGAAAACCTCATGATAGGTTTGTCTTAGGGTCTCCATAAATCGGAAATGACTTGAAGGCACAGAACAACAACAACAAGAACAACAACAACCAATAGTACAACCACAATGGAGCTTCAAAACCTCACATTATGTGTTTTATGCATTCTGGTTGGTTAATAAAGGTATCATTCTTTTGGGTTGTGGATTTTGTTTCATTTAACTTCAGTAGATTTAGTTCTAGACATTAAAAAACTTTAGTACTTTAGTGAAGAATTCAGTCGATATGGTTGAAATTCTTTTCATTTTTGCAAAGTCTGTGACTGTTTCCCCGCCTCCCCCCTTTATCTACTTTCTGTACTTCTTTAGAGTAACTTACAAATAGTTCTGAGAAAGGCTTGCCACTTTGATAGCTTGTAGGAACAGAACTTATCTGTTTTAGTAGAAAAACTGCATCATGTGAATTCAGCTAATTTGTGATGCCTTGTCAACTATGGGAATAAAATGCTTCCTTTTCCCATCTGGGAATCAATCCTCTGAGGTACAAGAAATGTCAGAACTTATTTATATTTTTTCTATTTATTTATTGAATTTATATCCTGCTTTTCCCCAAAAAATGGGATTCAAGGCAGGTTATGGCCTGATCTAGATTGGCAAAAAGAAGTGTGTTCATGGCTGCATGAAAGTCTAGCCTTTAGATGAGAAAAAGGGAAATTGTGCCATGAAAACGCTTTTTTTGTGTTTTAGGGGAGAAGAAGCGCCTTTAAAAAGGTGCTGGTTTTCCCGGCTTCTTTTTTAAAAACTGTGGAACAGCACAGCTCCATCTAAAGGCTGTGGTGCAGCTGCTAAGCATTAAGGAAAAGGCAACTTCATGTCACACTTTCCTGCCAATCTAGAAAGCCCTAATAATTTTTAAAAGGTCCATATTACAAATTCAAAATAAAGCATTCAAAAAACAATTTACAAAATTAAAAAAGAAATAAAACATCAACGTTATACAGCCCATGTTGAATCCCACTGGCCAGGAGCACCTTTGTCTTGTCAAGATTAAGTGTTAGTTTGTCCATCCTCATCCAGTCCATTACTGACAGAAGGCACTGGTTTAGTACAGAAACAGCTTCCTTGAAATCATATGGGAAGGAGAGATAGAATTGTGTGTCATCAGCATATTGATGACACTGGACCCCAGTGGAGCTCTCCCAGTGGTTTCATGTAAAGAGTACAATACTCTAGAAGACAGGATCAAAATTCAAAATGACCTGAATAGATTAGAAAACTGGGCCAATGCTAACAAAATGAAATTCAATGCGGAGAAATGCAAGGTACTGCACGTAGGGCATAAAAATGAAATGCACAGATTTAGGATGAGGGACATCTGGCTGAATGAAACTATGTGTGAAAGGGATCACCACAATTCAAAAAGGATGTGGAGAAACTGGAGCATGTCCAAAGGAGGGCAACTAAGATGGTGAAGGGACTGGAAACCATGCCCTATGAGGACCGCCTTAGGGAACTGGGGATGTTTAGCCTGGAGAAGAGAAGGTTAAGAGGTGATATGATAGCCCTGTTCAAATATTTTAAAGGATGTCATATTGAGGAGGGAGCAAGCTTGTTTTCTGCTGCTGCAGAGACTAGAACACGGAACAATGGATGCAAGCTGCAGGAAAAGAGATTCCACCTCAACATTAGGAGGAACTTCCTGACAGTAAGGGCTGTTCGACAGTGGAACACACTCCCTCGGAGTGTAGTGGAGTCTCCGTCCTTGGAGGTCTTTAAGCAGAGGCTGGATGGCCATCTGTCGGGGATGCTTTGACTGGGAGTTCCTGCATGGCAGGGGGTTGGACTGGATGGCCCTTGTGGTCTCTTCCAACTCTATGATTCTATGATTCTATGAGTAAGTAGCATGCAGGACAGAACTGAGCCCTGAGGGACACCACAAGATAGTGGCCAGGGCATTGAATATATCCCCCAGCACCACCTTCTGGGTTTGCCCCCCCCCCCCCCGCCAAAAAAAGAAAAAAAGAAAAAAAGAAAGAAAGAAAGAAAGAAAGGAGGCACTGTAAAATCGTGTCCACGTATCATATTGCAGAAACATGACCCAGAAGGATACCATGATCAATGGTATTGAAAGCTGCTGAGAGGTCCAGCAGAAACAAGAGGAACACATTCTCCCTGTTTAGTTCCCTGCAGGAGTCACCTACCAAGATGACCAAAGCTGTTTCTGTCCCAAAGCCAAACCTAAAGCCAGACTGAAATAGATCTAAATAACCAATTCCATCCTGGAATGCCTGGAAACTGGGAGGCTATAACACACTCCAGCCCTATCCTACAATAGGGTTCTGTAGTCTTCTATCTTCCTCCCAAATCATATGGAGACACATAAGCTGTCATGGGACAAAGAATGATGCATATATACACACAATAGATCTTTCATATCTGCTGGGATTTGGTTCCAGGAACCCCAAGGATACCAAAATTCTTCGATGCTCAAGTCCATTAAATATAATGGCAGAGTAAAATGGTGTCCCTTATATAAAATGGTAAAATCCAAGGTTTGTTTTTTGGAATATATATTATTTTTTAATATTTTCAAGCCATGGATGCTTGAATCCATGGATTAAAAAAAAACATGGATATGAAAGGCTGGCTGTAGTAGTTTAGAGCTTGACTGGTGGCAAAGGTGAGTAAATATATATATTTTTTTAAAAGTTGAGTTTTGTACCAGGCATCATGCCTCTTCAGAACCAGAAAACACCTGGGAGGAAAGTCATGCCTCCAGTTTATCACTTCTGCCAATGCAGTTTGTTGACCTTTCTATAGCTTTGATATACAGATTCAAGGGACAAGATAACCAAGCAATAGCTTAAACGCACCAGCTGTTTAAAAGAAACACTTTTGAAAATAAACAAACTTGAACGCCATCTTCTAAGATCTTTTTCACACTTGAGAGACACATTCAAATTCCTTCCCTCTGTTATCTTCCTTCTCAATGGCACCCACAGAACTGAAGCAAATCCAGGGTACATCTAATAAGATGACATAAACTGAAAATAAAGCACAATGTCAAGACAGTTCTGCATTTCTCAATAAAAATTACCCTTCCTCCAGGACAAACAGAATATATCTTGCACACAGCTATGTTGTCTGACCTTTGTCTTTTGGTTGCACAGTAGAGTTTAGCTCAGGGTTTGTAGAAATCTTTCATGTCTGAATTGTACAGATAAAACAATGAGAGAATGGAAGAGGTAGAGCTTGAACATGAACTCCAACATGGAGAACTCTCAACCCTCCTTTTCACTGAGATCCCAGAAGAAAAATAAATATTTTTCATGGGTAGATTACATATTTCTGCTTGCCCTCTTGAGTCTCCAGATTCCTTGTTTGAACGCCATTAATCCACATTTACATGGTTCATTCACAGGGTCTATCTATCAGCATTAAGTTTAACTCTAGCAGATGAATAAATACATGAAATCGTATGGCTATGTATCTATTTCGGTCTAGCAGCTTTCATTGACTGCCTTCTGAAAGCTAAGCCAATAACTCTTTATGCTGAATTTCCAAACATAATACTTCTTTCCAGGATTGGCTGATGAGGCAATCTATACCTGATGGGGTACTGTGATACCATATTTCATCCAGCAATAGTTTATTCTTTGACATTCATTCAGGTGACTGAATATACTATTTATTTTTTACTATTTTAATAGCAAAAAATATGTGTAATAATCACCTTATTGCCCACTTCCTCCCTCTGGTCCTTGACTAGTAAGAACACTTTTTCCCCACCAATCAAATCAACAAGGTTAAAAACTGAAAATGATTGTAGTATATCAAATTAATATGACATCTGGTTACACCAGCAAGACTATTAAGTGTTAGCAACTTTTGAATGCCTGTACAGATTAATGGCTAGTTTACATGTTAATCCATAGGAGTTTAGGTAAAATATTTATTAGCACAATTTCTTGTCTCCACTTTCTATCTCTTCCTTCATCACTCTAACTTATACCCATTTTATTTTCTCTGTCTGTCTTCCACAAGATCATCAGCACTTTCACACTGAAGAAATAAAACAGTTTGACCCCAGTTTCACTGTCAGAGCAACACCCTGTGTCATCTTGTGATCTGTAGTTTGGTGAGATATTCATCCTGGTCTGCCAAAGAGGTATGGTGCCTCACCAAACTACACATCCCAAGATTCTATAGGATAGAGTCGTGGCAGTTAACATGGTGCCAAATTGCTTTATTTCTATAGAGTGGAACACCCTATTTGTTTGTAAGTTAAAGCTAGTTTATAGGTTTTGCAAAAAACAAAAACAAAAACAAAAAACAAAACCCTAAGCTAGCTTCTTTCTCTAGTGGATCCTCAGCGGGGACATGGGTATGGGACTGGTTGTTGTTCAGCTACTATCTTGCCAATGAGTTATAGTGCTTGAATGATCCACTACTATCACTCACATTTTCCTCAAAAAGACAACTCCCAAAGCTCCTGAGTTGTTTCAGAAAAAAATTGGAGACTTCACTTCAGTATGTATCCATCACTTCATAGAGAGCAGATTTCAGTGTGTGAGAGGAAGTTACCAAGAATACCTTTCTTTGTAAACTTGTCTGGAATCATGAAAGAACTCTTGAGTCAATTGCAGATTTTAAAAAAGGAAATGTTAGGAAGAAAACATGCCTAGGTTTAATAAGGATTGCAAGTAGGATGCAAACCTCTTAATTAAGACCCAAATCCTGAAATCATATTAGAAAATTAAGGAGGTCTCACATAAAAATTTGAGCAACTGGTGTGCACTTTTTTTGTAATATATTCCACACTCATAAATGTGTGTGTGTGTGTATTTAATCAGCCGAATATTACTTAAGGACAACACTATCCAAACCACATATAGGTATTCCAAGCCAAAGGCTTCAAATTAATTTATTATCTCTTATTTATTATATATTTTAGTAATTATTTTAAAATCCATCATCTCAGTGTTTTAATATCATTGTTAATGGTTTTAATACTAGTGAAAGTTTCATTGAACAGTGATTTATGACCCAGGAGTGGAATTGGGTGTGGGTGGGCCATTTTTAATCTTTTCCATTGATTTTTAAAAGTGTAAAAGTAACGTGTCATAAATGCACTAGTAATATGTGCATGACCAATTAATCTTATAATGTGCATGAAAACAAGTAACTAGCACACATTAATTTTTGAGGGAACATTAATGTCAATGTATTAGTTTTAAGACTAGCATTTCATTTCCAAGCTTTCCTTAGCATGAATGATGATCCCAAGATCTGAACTAGAAATAAAGGTGCAATTACACTCACAAATCTGAACATCTAGGAAAAATGCAGCTGTGGCTGTGGACATCCATAATCCTCTTGGATTCCAAGACTTCTGGCCACAATTCTCTCTGTCTTATCTGGATAAATTTTAGTTGGTGCACTAGATCCTTGCTAAAGATAAGATATTGGTGAATTGCCAGTACTTTCAGGAACTGGGAGCATATAGAATCATAGAATCATAGAGTTGGAAGAGACCATAAGGGCCATCCAGTCTAACCCCCTGCCATGCCGGAACTCTCAATCAAAGCATACCCAACAGATGGCCATCATATATGGATGACCAGTTTGTTAACACATGATAGCAGGGACCAAAGAACTGTTTTTAAGATGGGCAGGCTCAACAATGGCAGATAAGTTGTTATTATTTTTCTACTTGCAGGTACTTACAAGAGTAGGGCAAATTATTTCCCCATCCATAACTATTAATAAATTATTAACTAAGAGTGTTCTTGCCAGCACAATGTGTGCTTAGAAGTGCCCTTCCATGTCCAGTGCACTTTATTCCAAAGTGAATGTATCAAGGATGGATTGCAGCCTTCATTATTCATGGAAGGACTCAGTGACAATTGTCTTAATATTTCTTAGTGCTTGGTCATTTAGTACACTTTGGATTGATAATGCTCGAGGAAACTCAACTACATAAGAATCTTGGTGTTCCAGTTTTGTCAGATCATTTCAGGGAGAGATCATGCAGTCTAGTCCTAGGGGACCATGAGTCCTCCCCTCTCCATTGCAAGATCCATGCATGGTGGCCTGCCATCTCTGCTACTTCACATAAGTTTCAGAGGCATAGCTGTGTTAGTCTGGAAAATCAGTATTCAAAAGGTTCTTGCAGAGCCTTAGAGACTAACTGTGCAAAAGAAATTGTAGCATGAGCTTTTGTAGAATGAGTGTACTTCCTATAATAAAAATAATAATAATAATAATAATAATAATAATAATAATAATTTATTTATATCCCACCCCTCTGGGTAAGCAATCGGGTACAACATTTGAAAAACAAGTACAATTAAAATTTAACAACCCAATCCCCCCTCCCACCCCTTAAGATTAAATTAAACTAAGTTTAAAAGCAGTAGAATAAAACCATAAAACATTAAAATGGCTCTAGTAAAAATGAATAAGTGGCCTCGAAAATATCTGATGTCTCAGTAGGTGAGGCTGGATAGACAATTAGCAGTCACAGAGTTTAATCGTTGTCTGGGAAGGCCTTCTGGAAGAGATGTGTCTTGGCGGCTCTCTTGAAGCCGTCCAAGGTTGTGATAAGGCGCATCTCATCCAGCAGGCCATTCCACAGCCTTAGAGCAACAGCAGAAAAGGCCCTCTGGGAGGTCTGCGCCAGCCTAGTTTTCTTAAGTTGTAGCAGGTTCCTCCCAGAGGACCAAAGAGTGCGAGGGGGCTCATATGGGGAAAGGCGGTCCCTAAGATAGGATGGACCTGAGCCATGCAGGGCTTTAAAGGTCAAAACCAGCACCTTGTACTGTGCCTGGAAACTAATTGGCAGCCAGTCGAGAGATTTAAGCACAGGTGTTATGTGCTCTCTCTCAGATGCCCCAGTGACTAGTCTGGCTGCCATATTTTGAACCAGTTGAAGTTTCTGGGTTAAGCACAAGGGCAGCCCCATGTAGAGCGAATTGCAGTAATCTAAACGTGAGGTGACCAAAGCATGTACCACAGTTTCCAGGTCCCTCATCTCCAGGAAAGGGTGCAGCTGGCATATCAGCCAAAGCTGATAACAGGCACTTCTGACCATCACATTCACCTGACTAGTCATGTGAAGCAATGAGTCTAGAAGTAACCCCAGACTGCGAACAGAGTCCTTTGTGGAGAGTGTGACTCAGTCTAGGACCGAGAGTTGTATTCCCAAACCTGGTTTCGGGCCAGTGACTGTCAGTACCTCTGTTTTGTCTGGATTTAGCCTCAATTTGTTTTCCCTCATCCAATCCATTACTGCTGCAAGAGACATTGAGAGAAGAGACGCCATCTGAGCAGATGATCTAGTCATGGAGAAGTATATCTGAGTGTCATCAGCATACTGATGGCACTGACCTCCATGCCTCCAAAGGATCTCCCCCAGTGGCTTCATATAAATGTTAAATAGCATCAGGGGCAGAATGGCGCCCTAAGGGACGCCACGGTTTAGCTCGATTTTAGAGGAGCAACTGTCCCCAGGCCTCACCCTTTGGGACCTGCTAGAGAGGAAGAACAGAATCACTGGAAAGCAGTGCCTCCGATACACATCTCTCTCAGCCGGTCCAAAAAGATGGCATGATCTATAGTGTCAAAGGCTGCTGAGAGGTCCAAGAGCACCAGCAGGGTCACACTATCCCTGTCGATGCTTAAGCAGAGGTTGTCTGTCAGAGCAACCATGGCAGTCTCGACTCCATATCCTGCCTTGAAGCCGGTTTGAAATGGATCAAGAAAATCAGTTTCATCCAAGACAGCTTGGAGTTGGGAGGTGACTGCTCTCTCGATCACCTTGCTTAGAAACAGCAGCAAGGAAACTGGTCTATAGTTGTTTTTGTCCAGGGGATCAAAGGAAGGTTTCTTCAGGAGAGGCTTTACAGCTGCCTCCTTCAGACAGAATGGAATGATACCTTCCCTGAGGGACGCATTGACTATATCCCAAAGGAATGTCTTCAGTATGTCCCCTCCCTGGACGACCAGCCATGATGGACATGGATCAAGAGAGCAGGTCCTCTTCCTTACACTTCCAAGGAGCATGTCCACATCATCAGTACTTACAGATTGAAACTCATCCAGTAAAGTGACAACCACGGAGTTGCTAGGAGTCTCGTTTATAGATACTGCTAGAACATTGGCGTCTAAGTTGGTCCTTATCTGAGAGATTTTATCTGCAAAGTGAGTGTTAAATGCATCACAGCAGGACGTCATGGGGTCGAGTAAGGGATTTGGCAGGGGGAACCTGCGGCAGCTCCCCCACCACCTTGAACAGCTCTGCTGAGCGAAACTCTGCAGACGCAATGCTTGCAGAGCAGAAGGATCTCCGCGCTGCACACAAAGCCTCTCAATAGGCTCAAAGATGCTGCCTATGGTGAGTTCTGTTGGATAAGAGTTGAGTCTTCTGTCATCTGCGCTCTAGTCGTCGTCCAACCTGCTTCATCTCCCTGAGTCCCTCTGTGAACCAGGGCTTACTGTTCGGAGCGGGTTGGAGAGGACGCTCAGGGGCGATTGAGCCAAGAGCCTTGGGAGGATTGGTGTTCCAAGTATTCACCGAGGCTTCAACAGAATCGCTGGCATTACCAACCATTAAACCCTCTAGGACCTTCTGGAAACCAACCGGTTCCATTAGCCTTCGAGGGTGGACCATTCGAATGGGTCCACCACCCGAGGGGGCGAGGTGCGGCTTTAAGATCCATCTTGATCATGACAATGCGGAGGTTTTGATTACCTCTGCCCACAGATATATCTGTTCCGTACTAAAAATCTCATCAAGTGTATGACCCGCACAATGGGTAGGCCCGTTAACCAATTGGGACAGGTTCATGTTTGTCATGGTTTCCATGAACTCCCAAGCTGCTCCAGATAGATCGGAAAGGCTGGTCTTTAGAGGGATGTTGAAGTCACCCAAGACCAAAAGTCTAGGGGACTCCAACAGCAACTCAGAGACCAGCTTAGTCAGCTCAGTCAGGTAGTCTGTTAAGCAACAGGGTGGTCGGTAAACCAACAGAATCCCCAAACTGTCCCTGTTCTTCAGGCTGAGGTACACACACTCGATGTGGGCTGTTTTCTGGACAGGTTTCCTGATCAAAGTTAAGTTGGTCTTATAGAGTATAGCCACACTGCCCCCCCACCCACTTTCCCTTATCTGCTCACTAACCATATAACCTGCTGGGAGGGCCTGTGCCCACGCTGCAGCACTGGCATCTCCCAGCCAGGTCTCAGTGAAGCATACCACGTCGGCCTGTTCATCCACGAGAAGATCGTGGATGATGTGGGTTTTACCTTTGGCCCAGCTGACATTGCAGAAGAGCTGATTAAGGGATTGTGGAACAGTTAGTATGCGCTCCAACCTGTCTTGGGAAACAGAGTAAATTGAAGAAGGGGTAGATATTAGACATCGATCCCTACTTCTTTTGTAACATACCTTTCCGTCATACCTTCCCTGCCCCCTTATCACATTAATATTCGCTCCCAGGCTATTCCCATCACCAGTTCCAGAAATATCAGTCCCAAAACTGAACAACATCAGTGTAAAATAGATGAGGAGCGAAGCCTTGATAGTCTGTTTTGTCATTGGGCCCAGTTTTAAGGTGGTATCTTTGTTTCAGGGCCTGCCCGTGTCCTTAAATAGCAATGCCTCAATAGAAATGCTAAGAGACGTTTATGGGAAAAGATGTTCCTTTAAGGGTCTTGGGTGGGGGCAGACCAAAGGAAGAACCACACAAGTGGTGGTGGGGATGGTAGAGAGTCCTCCATGGCCTGTGTTGCACCGCTGCTGCCACGTGGGTACTGGGTAGGGCTTCCAGGGAGAGTTTTATGCCCCCCCGCCAGGTGTTCCACCCAGCCGCAACGCTCGCCGCTCCCAGGTGGTGGTGGTGGGTGGTGGCAGAGAGTCCTGATTTAAGGCAGGCTTTAAGACCTTGCAGCCTCTCTGCCCCACCTCCTGTCCAGGTGCCGAGCCCTTCTGCTACAAACAGTCAAACTCACATGGAAAGAGGGCAGGGATCAGCTTCTAGGCCTGGCAGTAGCTGGCTGGTGTTTGAGGAGGGGAAAATCCAGGCATTAAGACCTTGCAACTTCTCTGCCCCACTTTCTGTTCAGGTGCTGAGCCCTTCTGCTGCAAACAGTCCAACCCAGATGGAAAGAGGGCAGGGAGCAGCTTCTAGGTCTCGCAGTAGCTGCCTTCAGATGCATACCTACTGCATACCTACCTCACTCCATGCATCTGAGAAAGTAGACCATTAGGCTGTACAAATGAGAAGACTTGTTTCTCCTTCGGATCATTGCTACTTGAACCACACCGCCATGACAATGATCCGCTCTAAAAAGGAGCTGCGAAATGCAATTCCTTCCGGCCACGCTGCCAAGGTGCCATTAGTGCCTTGTCATGCATCTATGACATATGCATGACAAAGCAATGTACAGACACTGTGTCGTGCGTACGTCATCATGGCGGCCCCCGTGTGGACAGAAGGCCACCGTGATGCCAGCAACTGAACGTACTAGGGTTTGGGAGCGAATGGTTGCTGCATGCTCCCGAACCCTAGAATCGGCACCAGGATGGCACTTCCTGCCCATCTATACCGGGCCCAAGTCTATGAAAGCTTATGCTACAATTTCTTGCACACAGTTAGTCTCAAAGATTCTGCAAGATCCCTTTGCATATTCACATAAGATGTTCATTTTGACTGCTGCTCTTGCAGGATAAACCTGGGCCTGTTTGACAAGTGATACAGGGAATAGGGTTGGGGAGACTCTTTTGGCCTCCAACTGGGGATGGGATTCTGGGGAAATGTTTCAACTATGGATGGGGCTAAGTCAAAGGAGAGTAAAGTGCAGCCCTCAAGGATTGTTTTGTGGGCCTTGACTCCACTAGAATCCCAGATGACCCATTTCTGCTGTTCCTGGAAACCACTGGATGCAATAATTTACTATTTAAAAAAGCTTTAAGGCTTCCCTGTACAGTTTAACATAAAAATAATATCACTTTTGAAAACTAGAAGTAGACTTCTAGCTGCATTGTGGTTTGTATTCTATTTTTCAGTAGTCCATGCACTGACGTCCCTACACCAGGTGTCACCCAGTGCAGGGGGTGGGGCTTCTAAGGGTGGGGTGGGGCTTTTGGGGGCATGACCTCCCCCCATGCCACCCTGTCTGGGATGGTGCAGGAGTAGCATGTGCAGGAAGTGAGGGATGGTTTGGGGAGGGTGGGAGTGCATGTGGGGATGATGCAAGGCTGGAGTATGGGGGGAGGACCCAACTGGGTGTCAACCCCCTTCTGGGGTGTCACCTGGTGCAGGCTGCATCACCTCACACCTCTAGTGATACCACTGAGTCCATGGAGCCCCCAGAGAGTCCTGAGACATAAAAGTGCCCCCTAGACCTGAAGTAAGTAAAAGGTAAAGGTATTCCCCATTGACAAAGTTGTCAAGTCATGTCCGATCATAGGGGCAGCTTTCATCTCCGTTACTAAGCTGTAGAGCCAGCGTTATCAGAGACTAGTCTGTGATCGTGTGGCCAGTATAATTTCATAGAATACTGTTTACCTTCCCACTGGAGTGGTATCTATTTATCTACTTGCATTTACATGCATTCGAACTGCTAGGTTGGCAGAAGGTGAGACTAGTGATAGGGCCTGAAGTACTTTAGGGCAAAAGATGAAACCAAAACAGTGAAAACAGGACCATTTTAACCCATTTGGGCATGTCCACTATTTATGCAAAGCACAGCCTGATTATATAATGTCTACTAAAAAAAGGGCCACTGTCCAGGCTCTGGACCACAGGTTCCCCATCTCTGATGTATGGGAATATGGGGCTGACTGGTTTCAAGTGCTATTTCTTTTTTCTTTTTTTTCTTTTTTTCCCTCTCCTCCAGCATAATCTCAGGAAGGCCTGAATACTCTAAAGGCACCAGATCCCCTCTGATCTTGGAATCTAAGCAGGGTCATCACCAATCAAACCAGGTGCTGTAACCTATATATCATATGAAGGAACAGGCAAAACCACCTCTGAGTACTCCTTGCCTAAGAAAACCCTATGAAATTCATGGGCTCGACAAAAGTTGACAGGTGACCTGAAGGCACATACACATATTATATTATCGCATAGACTCTTAAAATGTTGCTAGTCCACTTTAACTGCTCTGACTGCCTCCTGTTGCATTTTGGGGTTTGTAGTTCAGTAAGAGCTTTCTGGCCAAGAATTCTAAATGCTCCTTCCTAAACTACAAGTCCTAGAATGCAACAGGAGGCACCCAGAGCAGTTAAAGTGAATTAGCAACATTTTATGAGTGTAGTGTGATAGGCTCCAAACAGAGACCATGGGGCAAAACACATCAGCAATAAAAGCCAGCTTGGGGGTGGCGTGGGGGCATGGTGACTTCACGCCGCATGCCCCAAACTCCAATCCCAATCCATCTTCAGATGGTGGGCAGCATGGGAATGCTCCTGCGGCACATTGATTAGATGCCACATGCCACGGGAGTAGAGAAGAGCTGTGGTGGCAACAGAAGGGGCACCCTTTCCCCGGCACAAAAATGAGTGGCTTTGACTGTCTGTTTTCTGCCCAAATCAGGAGATGGTTAAAGTATTCCTTTTTATAGGGCCATGTTCAGTTTAAATTTCCCATTTTTATAGAAAACATGGAACACGATACTATACACAAATGAATGAAAAACTTATCAAAATCAAAACAGTGGTTGTATGCTCTGCTTTAGCTATAATGGCACCAGCATGTACTGTACTATTAAAGTGCATCTTTGACTGTGCATCCATTCAATGTAATGTCATGCAGACAATCCAGCCAATGGAAGTTAATATAGTTGATAGATGGCATTTATGCAGAGATGTGAATTCTTATGCAGATCTTACTTGTTCTTCAGAGGGATTGGAATACTAATATAAAAAAGAAAAGAGGTCATTAGATCACTACTTTTTAAAAAGCTTCCTCAACAGCTGTGCCTTAATTAGTGTGTTGGCATGGAGCAAAGCTGCTGATTCAGCTACTAATACAGCAGGACAAACCTCTTGGGTGACCCCCCCCCCACGTGTTGATATACAAAGGGAGCACCTTTGAGACTAACTTAAAATATCAGAAAGTCCCATATATTGTTACTGTTTTTTCCAATTTTTTTCCAATTTTGTACATAACTTGTTTATCTCAGAATATTTTTCATTGTCTCCGAGCAGAAGCAGAGACTTTTTATACCAGTTTCCTGGTTTATTTATGTATTCTTTCCTTTTTAAAAACTCAATATAAAATCAAAAAGAACAGGAACAAAGTCTGAGACTGTTCTAAGGCATCAGTTAAAGTAGATTGAATCTACAAAAATCTATGCTATTTTTTTTCTATAAGATCCCTTTGTGTATCGATACAGGCTAACACTGTTATGTCTCTAAATAGAACTTCAGTGTATTGATGTTAGGAAGCTCAGAACAACCATAAATTTTGATTTAAAAAGCAATTTACACAACTTTTTCACAAGCAGCATTTGAGTCACATTTTTGGAAATAATAATAAGGACATGGTTAAAGATATCAGCCAGAATCCTGTTGGGGAATTATGGAGTTATGCATTCTTAATTATGTGATATACACAATCCCTACATAACCATTAGTTTAGAGGATATGAAGGGACTGTGAAAGTCCCCCATCCCCATTTACCAGGAAGCACTATTATCAGCAAAGGTCTGTTTTCCTGTTGCTTGAGAAGTGGCTTACTGATGTTCTCATCATGCCTTTTGTGAATAATCTTCAGTATGAAGAGGAACTGAAACAGAGATCCTGCTTCTGCTTGTTGCATCAGAGTTCATTCATGGGAAAAGTTGGGAAAACCAGTCAGATGCTTCCTTAGCAACATGAGAATGAATCCCCATCAACTGCAGTGGCTGCATTCTGGTAAGTGGGGATTGGGAGGACTGGGCCAGAATTCAGTGCGTAGCTCTGAAACTAAAGTAAATAAACATCCATAACTGCCCAATAGGATTTTGCCCATCCATTTTATGTAAAATGCTCCAGAGAGTTTCAAAACCTTCGGGAACATATGGGGGGGGGGGGGGAGGCTTTGGGCATAGGGAGTTAGAAAGAGGATCTGAAACAACTAAATGCTTGAATCTCTACCTAACAGTGGTAATCCTTCCAAGGAAATGGATTTGGGTGATAATAAAAGTATGTGCCTTCAAGTTTTCGGTAGACTTATGGTGACACCATGAATTTTATTGGGTTTTCTTAGACAAAGAATACTCAGGTGTGGTTTGGCACTGCGTTAAAGGGCAATACAAATACATAAGCAACCAATCAACCCATTATTTATTTTTTTATCATGGGCAGAACTACTTTTCTACCTCCACCAGCAAAACACATTAGTCTATATTTTGGATCAAACTAACATTGCATCACAGCTTGGAAAAGTTGCACTTTTCCCCAGAATTCCTCAACCAGCAGAACCAGTTGCATGTTGCAAAGTCAGGAGACAGTAGCTGCAGTGAAAGGCAATAAGTAAACTCTGTATGGAACTGGGAGGGGGGGGGATCTAAACAAATGTCTTAGTAAAAAAAAAATGGTTGTCTAATTGTGGGGAGTGAGGTACACTTTATTTTGTAAAGTCCTTTGAATCACTTCAGTGCCATCCTGGGTGAGCTTTATGAGAGCAGGCATATTTTTCTTCAGGCTAATAATAACCATTGTAGAAGCTGGAGAAAACAAGTGAGACTGAAAGGCCACGGGCCTAATAATGTGCAGATTCAGCAGATATTTTGCATTATATTGTAATAGTGCCCTCTGGTGCCCCTACTGTGCATAGGGAATAGATTGCTTCTGTTGGTCATTTTTCTATCCAGAAACAAAATGAAATCACTGTAAGGACAGACACTGTGTCTGTCAAAAAACTTCATTTCAACCAGAGGACAGAAGGGGCAGGTGGGGAAACTGCATGAAGGTATTTCAGAATGTTATTCATTACCTGCCTCGAGAAAGTTGAGAAGCATGGTTCCAAACAGACAGGAAGCCCTGTTTGGAAAAAATAATAGAGCTGTGGCAATCTTGTGCATTTCTCCCCATATTTGAATGTCCCAAAAATATTGTGGTATAATTGTTCAGCATAGAAAAAGACAGATTTTTGCACAAAAACCTCTGTTTTCTGCACAGGGAACAAGTTTCCAGTGCAACCCCATAGCACCTGTATTCTGCAGAGAAAACATTGTGTCCTGCGCAGGAAATCATTTTTCTGAACAAAAGAAACCATGTGTTTTTCTACCAGAATAATTCCTCAGCAACACTACAGGACATTCAAATATGAGGAGAACACCATAGGATAATGTTTGCTTTAATAATAATAATAATAGTAATAATAAATTTTATTTCTATACCGCCCTTCCTACGATCAGGGCGGTGTACAACATAAACAACATACATGGTTAAAACATTCCAATTAGAAACTAAAACAGAGCTATATAAAAACAATACAAGATTAAAAATCAAATAAAACATGACATTAAAAATATAGCAGAGCAGCTTGTAATATGGAGAGGGAGGGGGGAAGGATCTCAGTGGGGGGGGGTGGAGATCAGGGGTATGCAAGCTCAAATAGGTATGTTTTTAACCCCTTCTTAAATAAAGTAAGGGAGGCAGCCAGACGGAGCTCAGGGGGCAACAAGTTCCAAAGGCTGGGGGCTGAGAAAGAAAACGCCCTCTTCATGGTCATTGATAGTTTAGCCTTTGGAACTCTAAGTAGCTGTTGCCCAGAAGATCTAAGTGTGCGGGGCGGATTATGTGGGGAGAGGCGGTCCTTAAGGTACCCTGGGCCCAAGCCATTTAGGGGTTTATAGGTAATAACCAGCACTTTGTACTGAGCCCGGAAGCGAATAGGCAGCCAATGAAGATCTTTCAATATCGGGGTTATATGGGAGGCCCTGGGAGCACCAGTGACCACCCGTGCTGCCATATTCTGCACTAATTGCAGCTTCTGAGTGTGATACAAAGGCTGCCCCATGTAGAGTGCGTTGCAGAAATCTAATCGAGAGGTTACCAGAGCGTGTACTATCATTTCAAGGTCCCTCCGGTCCAGGTAGGGACGCAGCTGGCGTATCAGCCGAAGCTGAAAACAGGTGCTCCTGACCGTCGCATCCACCTGAGAAGTAAGATGAAGCGACGAGTCAAGACTTGCAATTGGGAGAAAACTACTGTAATTATTCATTCCCACATTGAAGATGAAACCTTTGAGCACTGACGTCCCTAAGGAAGAGTGAGACAAGCTCAAATGCCTTTATGGGATCAAGATAGAGCAAGCAACATTAGGAATGGCAACGATTACAGCATCTTCATGTGACTGCCTTTCTGAAAGAAGGCAGCTCAGTCCAAATACTTGTTTGTAACTTGAGAGAATAAACAGATCCACCAACTCATTATATTAACATTTGCCTTCTTCCTTCCACTCAGCCCCATCTCTCAGAAATCTGTTGAATCATTAAAATCTGTCACAATTACTTTAAATAAATGAAATCTCCCCCCCCCCAAAAGAGTCAGCTGATGCAGCTTCCAGATCACTCAATGTAATGGATGTATTGTAAAATATATGCTGCTTAATTCATTATAAGCTAGATTTGTGTCACACACATATTACCATATGAGTATGTTGACTCTCATACCAAATAATCAGTGACCTTGGAGTAAGAGTATACTGCTTCTGAGCAGAAATGTGAAGGCCCATGGAAAAATTAGGGAAAAATATTTTTGTTCATGTTTTTCCTGAATCATGCTAAAATAAAGTATCCCATACTTAATTTCTTCCTTTTCCCCCATTTTTTCTTGTTTTTTCTGCCCCCCCCCCCATTTTTCCTGTTTTTTGGGAAAGGATTAAAACATCTTGGATTGCTTCTTTATAATTTGAACCCAAACCCAAACTCAGAGCAGAGTCACACTGCATCAACATGTGAGTCAATGGTCACTACTGAACTTGGAACTTTTTGCATTAGTACTAAAAGTCCCCATCAAAATCAATGTAATGTAATTTAATTTAATTTATATCCTGCTTTTCTCCCAGCATGGAACCCATTTAACAAATCCCCCCTGCCTTTTAAATTAAACACTTAAAACAAAAAGTAGTCCTAAAACCCAGAATATTCCTAGATGTTAACAATAATACTGCAAAAATAACAACTGTGCAGGCCTATCCTGTCTAGAACCTGCCCCTTTGTGGCAACTGGCAGAGAAAAGAAGTCAAACCAACGTTAGATTGAGAGTAAGGGAGAGGGGGAGATAGGAGAAAGAGGAAGAAATCAGAGAGTGGGAGGGAGGAAGTGTAATCAAAGGAGAGAAGACCAGCGTAGATGTTTCTTTGCACTGATATGAGCTCACACCATTCCATGGCTTTTGTGGATGCCTGTGTAGACTTTGGATAATGAAGATGACAATGAATTTTGAAGTCTAAACATAGTTTGCGCTCAATTAGTTCAGCGAAAGGGAGAGTATAGTAGAGAGTAGAATATCCAGTAGGGTCAGGCAAAAGCAAATTTCTGCAACCTCTCCTAGCTTTTGTGTTCTTCCTCATTAATAACTTTTGCTTTCTTGGCAACACTCCTTCCAACTCTATGATTCTATGATTCTATGATTCTATGACTCTGAGGTTGCTCGGCCACATGTGTTCCAGATAGATAGATATGTTTTATTCAGTCAATGACCAGCAAGAAAAGAAACAAAGCATACTACATAAGTGCAGCAATAGACTTCAAGTAATACACATAAATAAAATAAAATAAAATAGAGTAATACAAAAAATTACACTGTCCTGTGATTTTATACATTTCATAATTATATGAAAATAAAATATGCTAACAACCTTTGTACAAAGAAGCATTGGCAGGATTTTAGGGATGCCAGCATTACTATGCCCCTTCTGAAGTATCATCTCTGCATCTCTTATACTTTTGCAAAGATGTCTAGGGCAACATGCTGACTGAAGGGCAGCATAGTATAGACAGAAATATTTTATTTGGACAATGACCAGCAGAATTTAAAAAAAATCAAGGCCCAGTACATCAATAGATTTCGAAGTAATGCAGTACAATGGTGTATTATGAAGTGAAATAAATTTAAAATGGAATACAAAATTTTCTTTAAAATTGAAGACTTTAAAATTAAAATGATAAAAATAAAATAGGAATATATTTAAGATAGGGAGACATTTTTTAATCTGGAATTGTCTTATTTTCATTGCAGCAACACAAAATTTAGCAACTCTACATGTAATATAAGTGTCTATAGATATTTCACATAGAAATTATCTGTATGCCCCGGCCATTTTTCTACTAAAGGTGCTATATAGATTGACTTGATATCCTCATAGAATTTATAATGTAACAATACATGTGAAATAGTTTCTACTTCTACTTCTCCACATGGACAAATACACTCAGTTATGGAAACTTTGCTGAATCTGCCTTGGAGTACTGCAGAAGGCGAGGATGTTAAATCTGGCTTTGGAAAAAAAGCAATTATCAATCTAGGAAACATTAACTTTTGTAGATAACTTGCAGGTTCCCATACTCCCTTATTTATCCAGAGTCTATTATGTTGTGGGAGTCTACCAAGCTCATTCTGAAATTCCATATCCTTTATTCTTTGAGTAACTATTTGTTTTGCTTGATCACTACTTTGTGATAACAAGAATGAAGGAGAAAGTCCATAAGAAGCCAGTTTAAGTTCTACTGCTTTTTTTCTATGGTGAGACAAAATTATCTGTCAAGACTAATGGGGTTAAACCCACTAGAGAAAATTGGATTTTTAACCAGTAGGTTATCATCAGCTTCCAGGCTCTCACTTCAATTAATGGTATTCCTGTCTTGAGCCTTAGCTGGGCATTTGATGTACCATTGGGTGCACCCAAAATTGATTGCAGGAATTTTGTTTGAACTGTTTCCCGAACCTTCTTTATATAGATTCCTATTTGAGCCTCATACAGGATTTGAGCGAATGTTTTGGCTTCAAAGACTTTAAGGCTACAGGTACTAGTTAACCTCCACCAGTATAGAAAAATTTGACCTCCACCAGTATAGAAAAAGTGTTTGTTGATCTTAGGGCTAATTGTGTTGTATAATTCTGATGGGTGTTCCAAATACCACACGTGTTCCAGTTTTCATCTATGAAATGTTGGAGGCATGGAGCAGAGATGCTTCCAAAACCTGTTCAGGATAGGGTGTCCATCTCACCTTAGGTAACTTCTCACCCCTGCCCTATAGCAAGGTCTGAAATTCTGGGACAATCCTAAACTTCTAGGAAGCAGATTCTGGAGCCTGCCCAAAGATGAACGTTAACAATCAGCCCCAAGCCGTCCACCAGAACACCCAGCCAGTATTCCTGAATACAATTATTTGCATCTACACCCAAAGTATGGGAAAGTGTAACAGTCAGCCAGCAGGGTTACAAGTCAGAAATGGCAGCCAATTCTCTGTCTGAAAGGGGCCTATAGCTGGGGTTCTGACATTGAAGAAGCTGTCCTCCAAAACATAACTTTTCTGCACACAGATCTGTAATCAATCTCTTTCACTCCATAATTGGCTGTACAAATTCCACCTCTCCCCCTCAGCAGGCAGATATACAAAGAGAGGAAATGTATACAAAGTTCTATGAGAAACAGTTCTGCAGACATGAGATCCATGATCTTAATAATTTGGAGGGTCTTTTTTTTTTTTTTTAAGAGGAAACTTCTCTTCAACTTCTGTTCAAATTTGTTGCATTCGAAGAAAAGTGCCATATGGGAAGGAGCCATGCAAATGGTGATTTATTAGCATTTTTGCAACATTTCATATTTTGAAACAGGATGGAAAGGTATTTTCATGACTCACTACTCAATTTACAAACCATGACTGAAACAAGCACAGCACAATGTTCTGAAAAGCTACAAACACTGTTACAAAAGCACACAAAAATATGAATGCTTTGGTCACAGTGCCAATATTTAGCTCTTTTACCTCTTACCTCTTTTACCTCAGGCTCTGTTGTTAGGCAACCACACGTATTTGTGATGTCCTTTGTCACTGTCGCTTTTGGAAAACCCTGTTTTGACCATTCAAGAATTTATTTCAAAGGTCATTAGCCTAAGAGGGCCTCATTTCCCCCCACAGAAATACTAAATAGCATGACTTCACTTCATGCTCATGATTCCATCATTATAATGAGTTATGAGGAATTTGTGTGATTTTGCTCCAGTGCCAGTGCTGTTATAGTCAGATCTGGACCATGAGCAGCTTGGAAGGCTCACTTCTGGCAGACGATGCCTGCCTGCCTGCCTCCAGCATCTGGTGGGATGCAGGTGCTCCATCCAACTACCCCAGAGTCTCATGTTAGAATGCATCCAGAAGAAATGGGAGTATTGGAGGTCAAACTATTGAGAGCAGCAGTTCTATCTCTCTGTTATTTGAGCAAAAAAGTACCCAGCTTCCAAAAGATGTTGGAAGTGTTTTTGGACTGTGATTTCTAGCTATCTGGAGGACTCTGGAAGATACTGTCCAAAAGCATTTTCAAGTGATAATTGTTCAAAATTTTTCTTTACCTATAACAGTACTGCCCAGCTGCAGGACTGGGGTATCAGCAGCTTGGCATGAACCCAAGATTTGAGGAAATACCAAAATAAGTAGAGGGAGAAAAATATTAAGAAAACAACACCTCCCCAAACCACTGGTCCCACTGAATACATGAACAGGCTGTGGAACTTCCTTCCCACTGAGGTGAAACTGGGACCCTTCCTGCTTTCTTTTCACAGACAAGTAAAGGTTTTTCTGTTTTGTCAGACATTTGATGAGTTATATCTTGATAACTGTTGTCCTAGGATGTGTGAGAGTGTGCATGTTTAATGATGTGTGTTTTAATCTGGTTTTAATTTTTTACATTGTTTAATTTTGTTTTATTTTTTGTATTCTATAAACTTTTAACTATGAGGTTTTTTTATGTGCTATAAGTAACTCTGAGACCTGAATTGGGAAAAAGGCAGCAGGAGGAGGAGGAAGAGGAGGAGGAGGAGTCCAAAATAGAATTCACCCACAATTATCTATCTCTTACCATTATTGTAGAAGTCTGCAGATTGCGCCTGACAAGGATTTTACACTTTAGTCACTTCTGGCAGAGTGACAAAAATAAAGGATGCAATGAGCTGATTTTTTCAGCAACGTGCACTTAGGGACCAATGATGACACTGACAAAATTTCATTGATATGCCATAATAACTTCCAGGTGATAATTAGTACTTTACGATACCCTCTCATAAGGTGCAATCTGCAGGTTTCTACAATATCAGGTATTTGGAGGGTCAAGATACGCTGGGAAAAATGTGTAAATCTAGATAGTGACTACATAGAGATAAGTTAACAACTACAAATCAAAACAAACTTTCTGTAAAAAATTTTTAAAAAGGTGATCATTAAAACTTTTGGATACCCCCTCGTAGGAGGGAGGGAAGGAGGGAGAGACAGAGAATGGAAAACAGCTGTTTAGGTTTGGATCTAGAACAGAAAACAAATGAGTGAGAAGTGCTACTAAATACTTTCACAATTGCCAAACACACATTGTTTCCTGGACAAGGGAAGAAGAGGAACAATATGAGGAGGGATTGTTTCTGAGCAGGGGAAATGGATTAACAGCCTTCTCCAGAACATAATCATAGCTTCTGAAACAGCTTTTCATTTGGGAAAACAAGAAAAAAGTATTGACATAAAGTGATAGATGACTACATGCCACATATATGGTGGCCTCTGCTCTTCATGGTTTTGGGGTCTGTTGCCCACAGAAATGCATGTCATGCGCATACAAGTTGGCCTAAACACTTTGAAGGCATCAGATCATGTCTCATCTCAGAAGCTAAGCAGGTTCAGGCCTGATTTGTACTTGGAAGGGAAAACACTGGGAAATACTAGATGAAGACAATGGAGTGTATCATACGATGGAATTTGGGGGTATAATGCAATGGCAATCTGAATGCAATCATGGGGTTTCACGTTATTGCATATGAGTGTATCTCACACAATTTCGGGCAATGGGAAGTCATTCCGAACGCAATCATGGGGTTTCATGTAATTGCGTATTAGAGTATCTCACACAATTTTGGGCAATGGGGGGGTCATTTTAGGGCAATGGGAAGTCATTCTGAATGCATTCCAAACACAATTAGATTTCATGTAAATTCGCTAAACTAGTGAATTTACGTGAATTCGAATTGGCTCCATTCAAAATTGAGAGAAATTCCTCCCATGTGATAAACTATAATGACAAACCACATCTGAGCATTCCTTGCATAAGAAAACACTATGAAGTTTATGTGTTTGCTGTAAGTTGATAGGTGACTTAAGAGCGCGTGCGCACACACACATATATAACATGAAATCTCAATGGAATATTCTCTTTTGATAACACACAAGAGCTGGAAATTGCATCTAGTTGATGCAGTTAGACATTATATGAGAATGAAAATTCAAACAGAGAGTTAGTTTTAAGAAGCTCTGTATTCATATCTAAATATTATTCCCCCCTCCCAACTTTCCTTCTGAAAGTTTAATGCTAATTCCACATCACACTGCATATTGCATGCCTAGCCTAGCTTGCAGTTGTGGGACTGCAGGTAAACCATCTGAAGTGGGATTGTAAAAAATGCACAGAGCTTGACATTTTACTTTTTAAAAGGAAGTATTTATTTTACTCATTACTGATTACCAAATAGGTAATTGCTTACTGTTACAAACTAGAAAGACAGCTCATTGCAAACAAATAATCATTTCTGCTACTATTGTGCCTTATGCAAATATAATAAAATGCTATCTGGTTCCCACAAGTGGACAATTCCTACTGCACTTTAGACATTTCGAGAAAAAAAGGTGCAAAAATCATTCCAATACAATCTTGTTCAGGTGCAATACAAGGTAGCCACCCTTCTTCCCATTGTTCAAACTCAGGAGTTTATCAGATGAGGGAAATTGGAAGTATAATCTAATGGCAATCCGAATGCAATCATGGGGTTTCACGCGCATTAAAGTATCTCACACAATTTCAGGCAAAAGGGAAGTCATTCCGAACACAATCATGGGTTTTATGTTATTGCGTATTAAAGCATCTCATGCAATTTTGGGCATTGAGCAGTCATTTTTGGGTAATGGGAAGCCATTCTGAACGCATTCCAAATGCAATTGGAATTCACATAAATTTGCTAATGTAGCAAATTCACGTGAATTCCAATTGGCTCCAATTGGCTCCATTCGAATTAAAGAGAAATTCCTCTCGTCTGATAAACTCCTTAGTTAACATGCACAGAGAAAGTAATGATTAACAGGCAGACAACATGTTCCAGTTAAAAGTAGTAAATTGCACCCATGGACACTGTAGGAAGAAAAGGAACTCCATTTCAGATAATTACTAAAAAAAATAACTAGTCCTGAATAATCTCATTAGAAAAATGAGTTAGTTCCTACATAACATTGAAAGGGACCCATTTACATAGCCTACTTCTCCTGTTCTCAGTCCTACTTGTTAGTGCTTGTGACTTTCCTTCTCTTCTTATCATCTATGTTTGAGACCCTCATATTTATTCAGCAGGGATTGTGTGCTCTTTTGCAGCACTGACTGCGTGAAAGCGTGATGTTTTCTGGTGCCACTTGAACAGCTCAGAGAAGTTACTTTTTTTAGACTACAATGTTCAGAATACCACACAGCCACCAAGGCTAAGACCAGCTTTTAGAAATGCTAGCTGGTTACAAAAAGCACATCCTTCCCCTTCATCTTCACATAGGAGTAATGCATGGCCAGCAAGTAGGGGACATACAAGAATGCTTTGGGGATCACCAGATTTGGGACCTTGGCTTCAACTCAGATTCATACCCTAGTCTCCATAGTTTTAAATCAATGCTCAAGCCACTACACTACACTTCTGGATGTTAATAAACTTGATTTTGTTGGCGGCTGTGTAATCTTGCTTACAGTTTTTTGCCCCAGTTGGATTTATTGGCATTGCATTCTGTTTTACCTGTGGTCTCATTGTGATATTATATGAAGTTTCAAGTTTGACCATAATTGTGTTGAGAAAGACAGAGGTTTTTTTAAAGGCACAATGAATAAACATCTCAGCACAGAATTATATGAACACAAGATTTCTCTTTCCTGATGGATTTCCATTACATTAATGAATGAAATTATTAACAAACATTCCTAAGATGTCCTCTTGTTATACAATATGTTTTCTACCCTTTGAGAGTTTTTCAGTGCCTATAAATAAATCCATTGAAAGCACTATCATGCTGTGTCTTCTGCATCTGGTTATGCCTAGCCTGGTATTATCTTGCTGTTAATGGCCATGCCATGTTTTTTTTTTTTTTTTTACTGTAAGTCCAAGCTAGAATTGTTAAGTGAGTCAACATTAAAGCAATGTGTTGGAGAAACAATGATGCTTGTCTGTAACAGTTATTCAGCCACCTGGGTTCAGTGTGGTCTTACTATAAAGTTTTATTTTTCACATCAATGAATAGTTATTGGGTAACCTTATGCACCCAGCAATGCTGTAGTTTAGCATGACACAGATATATTATTTAGACCTCCATGAAACAATAATAAATGGGATAACAGTTTGTGAAGGAGATTTTGTAAATTTCCCAATCTATATTTTTAAAACTATCCACTTGGTTTGATTCAAGTCACTACTCATACTTTTTAGCTCAGCCAGGATGGATTACAGGCAAGGTGGCTGGAAGATACTGCATGTTGTCCAAAAGAGTAACTTTTCCAAGCCCCAGATTCAGCAGACAATATCCTTGGGCAGAAGCTGTGGGACCACCACTGTTGATGCCTCTGACTTTGGCCCCATTTTCATTATTGCTGTTCCTTCTCAGTAAAACAGGTAATTCACTCATCTCAAATCTGGCAGAAATAAAATGGAGGTGAAGGCGCCACCCGCTGTTTTGAGGGAAGAAATCAAAACAACCATCGTCATGCCTGAAGACACAGTCAGGAGTGGGCAATTTACTTCTCCCATTCATTATATTTCAGTCTTCCTTAACTCTTCCTTAACTACAAATGCAGTGCATAGTGGGAAATCACTTTCATGTATTCAGTGTAGCATACTCCCTAGAAAGTGTGTGGATAGGTGGCTTGCAGACTTTGTCATTCAAGAGAGGAAAAACAACAGCAACAGCAAGGACAACAACATCATTGGTGGTGCTTGATTATTTAGCTCACTTCTGATTGATAATTTCTCAAAATACATTGGAGCTCAATAAAATTGGAATTTCAATGGTGCAATTATACTTTATCATGGGGGAGGGGTGTCAGCCCCCCAAACCTATTGTTCCCTTTGTAGCATTCATGAAATTAAAAGACTGCCATTAATAGAGTGTAGTTGATATATCAGACTGATGTCATGATGCTTTCTCTCATTCTTCTTCTGAAAAGAGATAGTTTCTGGGAAACATATCAGGTGCTGAAATAGAATGAGGAACAAGAATGTTATAATATTCTATATTGCAATACAGATATAAGGTTGATGCTAAAAGAGCAAATGCCTCATTTTAAGGAGCTGTTATTGCAAACAGTCCTAAAGGTGAAGCTTGAAGAAGAACAAAAATGAAAACATATCATGGAGTCAATGCCTATTTATATTAGTGGTCCTCCTTCTTTTTTGTTATAAATTTGTATCAAAAACATTCTATGTAATGTCCAGAGATTTAAAAACTTTAGCCATTGCCTCCAGGTGTACAGTTGATTGGAAATGGATAGAGGACCAAGCAATGGAGAGGGAAGAGGAAAGTGACCACTGGGAAAAAAACTTGTCCATTCCATGCTGTTATGTTCTTTCTTAGGACTTTTTCACATGGTGATCTATGTGCTTCCATCCCCAAAATGCTTAAAGTGATGGTATCCTGGAAAAACAAGCCAATTTGCTAATGGTTATCACACACAGAGCACAACAAGGGGTTAAAAGCACATTAAGTGGGTCCAATGAGAATTTGGGTATCAAATGGATGAGGATATAAATAAATATTATTATTATTATTAAATTGAACTGTTGAACTCCAACCTCACTTTGTTACGGTCTATTGTTTGATGTGTAAATTTTTAAAGTATGTTTTAATTGTTACATTGTTTAATAGTATTTTAAGAGGGGAAATTGAGGGTTTTAGAATGTATGATTTTTAATCTTTGTAAGCCGCCCCGATTGCATCTTGTTAGTGGGGCAGGGTAAAAATAAATTTTATTATTATTTAATTATTATTATTATTAGGACAAATTCCCATTGCTAGCTTAGAAATACCTTTTCTGTGCATGCTCCAAACTGTCATTTCCACAAGTGCATTCACACCCACATTCTCAAGAGAGGAAGGGGAAATGGAGAGGAAAATCCCCTTTGCTCCCAGAAGATGTTTCAGAGAAGGCTTTCCCTTTGTAAACTCCGGTAAAACTACAAACACACACACACACGAGAAAGAAAGAGGAGGGGGCTGCTCCATAAACCTACCTGATTCCAGTGAGGGCTGATACTCTCAGATGCTCTCCTTTTCCAGGGCATGTCCTCCATTTCTCCCTCCTGCCCAGGAGGAATGCCAAAGCATCCTCTCTCTGTTTTCTCCCGCCAGCTGTTCCCATAATTAGAGGCTGCAAGAGGAGGAGAGCAGCCAGGCAGGGGAAGTGTGTGTGGATCCCTTTAAGAAGAAGGCATTCTCCCTGTCCTGGGGACAGCAAGGGGCCCTGGGAAATCTGGAAACAGGAGGCATCAGGAGGCTTGGTTTTCAGACGACTGCCATTACATGAAGAGAATGATTTTGCAAGTAAAATGGAAATGCAAATATGGTTGTTTTGCAAAATTGCTTATTTCCTGATTCACCTCACTTTCTGTCTGAAGTTTGTCTTGTTTGCCTGCAGCATCATGTGAAAAGCAACTGCGAAATTGTCCCTAATGCCCTGGATGACCCTGAATTGACACCAGTATAACCTTCCAATTTTCCCTGTGTGAAAAAGTAATTAGAGGCAGAGATTACAGTACTTCCAGTAGCAAGGCAGGGGCTAAACAGATGGGCAAAAAGAGGTGCTTTCAGGCTGGCTTGAAGGTGTGGCATTTAGATGACACATGCCTTGAAGCCAGCAGGAAAATGCCCTCTAGACACCTCTTCTTCCTGGCTTGAAGCCATGTCATGTGGTCATGACATGAGCACTCCAGCTGCCTTGGGAGCCTGCGATGTGGTTGGCGTGGTTTCAATGGGGCTAAACAGACAGGCAAAAAGAGGTGCTTTCAGGCTGGCTTGAAGGTGTGGCATTTAGATGGCACATGCCTTGAAGCCAGCAGGTAAGTGCCCTCTAGGCGCCTTCTGCTGTTTCAAAAAGAAGCAGTTTTTTCCTACTTCTTCCTGGCTTGAAACCGTATCATGTGGTCATGACATGAGTACTCCAGCTGCCTTGGGAGCCGGTGGTGTGGTTGGTGAGGTTTCAATGTGGCTTTAGAGAAGGCAGCTTCAAGCCACTTTTTCCTGCCCATCTGTTTCACCCCATTGTGGCTTCAGAAAAGGCAGCTTCAAGCCACTTTTTCCTGCCCCTCTGTTTCACCCCCTCAGTTACATCACCCTTAATTCAATTTGCATCAACCTGAATCAACCTAAGGCAGGGAGAGAAATTCATTCAATCCAGCACTAGTCTCCAAACCTCGGTCCTCCAGGTGTTTTGGAATTCAACTTTCAGAAGCCCTAGCTAGTTTGGTCAGGAAATCTGGGTGCTGAAATAAAAAACTATTTCCTGTCCCAGTGTTCACTTCCTTCTTGCAGATTGGCACTTATATTAGTATACTTTCTGACAGCAACCATTTGTCATGGGCCAGGAGCTGCAGGACTGGGATCTGGAGAAAGAGTCTGATGAGGAGGCTGAGGAAGGGACCCAGGCAAGTCTTCCAGACAAAGAACATCTTGCAGTTCTCCCTGTTGCAGAGCAGCCCCAGCCACCTCTCCCTGCTGAAGAGCCTCAGCCAGCTGATCCTGTGGAAGTGTAGCGCAAGGGCAAGATTTACCTGCTGATAAGAAAGAGGACACAGCTTCAGTCATCAATTAAGGAGGAGGGACAAAAGGATCCATAAAAGATAGAACTAAGTTGCTCAGTCAAGATGTGGGCAAAGTAGCAAACAAGCTCTGATTAGAACCAGCAGGTGTCAGGCTATTCAATAGCTGAGTTTGCCTAAGACAAATGCTAGAAGCAACTTGTCTGTTTCTTGGCCAGCATTCCTATCCCTATCCAGACTCCTGCATTTCCTACTTTGGACTTCTTGGCTTCTTCAACTCTTGGACTATGTTGACCTTGATTCCTGTTATTTCCCCTGACTTGGACTGTTTGACCAATGGCTGACTCTCACAGGCAAGGAAACTTTGTACTGCTTGCAATTCACTGCCTCTGCTTGCATTATCAATTGATGGCTTCCTCCCAGCCAGCCTATGTAGCTGTTTGGTGAATCAGGACACCATTTTGCAGGTATACGATTCACCATATGCACTAGTGCTCACCACTTCTTGCTGCTCTTGAGGATAGCCATTGGAAATAAAGAGGCCAGACACAGGAAACTGTGCAAACTAGAACTGCATTTGTTTATTAATAACATCAAAGCCATAATCTGTAGTGGAGCTTCCTAAGTGTGGGACTTAGCTGCCGCAGTAGCATCCCTGACTTCCTCTTCATCTGTCAGGGTGAGCACTCAAGCCCCATAACTTAAAGGGGATCTAGCCCAGAGTGATTCCCAAAGGTTACCCCATCCAGCCTTCCTCAATTCTAGGTGCCATTCAGGTGTTTCTGCTGGGTTCCCACAGATATTTGTGTGTTTTCCTCTTGTGCACCTACATGCTGATGTGGTCTTCTGTTTAAACATGGTGTCCTAGCCAATTTCCCCACAGGTCTTGCAGTCATCCAGACCAGGATAGGTAAAAAGCAAAAGCAACCCCCCACAAAATAATCTGCCAAGAGAGAATTCAACATATCAGTAATGTGGGCAGAGACAAAAAATTCTACCCAGTCCCAAGGTGACCAGTAAAACCTGAACTGGGGTGACAGGGGGTAAGAATGGATTGAACATGCCAGGTCAAAGAGCCTGATGTTGTGGCCAAATGGGCTCCCTCTCCAGCAATGAAGCAAAATAATGTGTCATGGTATCAGTGCATCTCCCCTCCATTTTTGGTGTAAACAAGGTCTTCTGATCAAAGAAAGCAGTGGTGTCACTCTATTCTGCTTTGGTGAGACCTCACCTGGAGCACTGTGCTTGCTTCAAGAAGGATATTGACAAAGTGGTGCATGTCCAGAGAAGAGTGACCAACATGATCAAATTTCTGGAACAGAGGATTTATGAGGAATGGCTAAGGGATCTGGGTATTGTTAACATGAAGATGAGAAGAGTGGAGGTGACATGCTAACCATCTTTAAATATCAGAAGGAATGTGATGTAGAAGATGGAGTGAGCTTGTTTTCTGCTACTCTGGAACTAGAATATGAATCAAAGTATTTAAATTACAAGAAAAGATATTTCACCAACATTAAGAATTTTTTGTTTTACTGTAAGAGCTGTTTGACAGTGGGATAGACTGCCTCAGAGGGTGGTGGGCCCTTCTTCTTTGGAGGTCTGTGATGGACAACTTTCAGTAGTACTTTAGTTCTTCATACCTGCATGGCAGGTGGTTCAACTGGATGGTCCATGCGGTCCTTTCGAATGCTCTGAGTCTGATTTCTGCCCACTCAGGCATGGTGTTGGTGTTGTCTGGATCCAAAAAGGATAACTTCTTGTTCAAAGAGAATAGTTGTGTCTAACTAGGGGGCAAACAGGATTTAAACCAGAGTTAAATGAGAGTTAATCAGAAAATGCCCTATGTTTATCACAGGGCATTTCCTGTTTAACTCTCATTTAACTCTCGTTTAAATCCTGTTTGCCCCCTAGAAAGCAGCTAGTCTTAAAATGCTGCCAGCTTGCCCTATTGCAAATGTGGGGAATTTGGTCCTCAACATATTTTGTATTACAATCCCAACACTCACTTACTATTGGCTGTACTGACTGGAGCTTCTGGGAGCTGAAGCCCAAAATATCTAGAAAGGAAAGCATCTAGAGTTAAAACAAAACAAAAACTAAAGGGTTCTGATGGAGAAGATAGGAAATAAAACCCTGAGGCCAAAGTAATTATCTAAAAGGGTAAAATACCCCACTAATAATTTAAAAATGCTAAGGAAGATAATAGAGAATACTAATAAAAAACCTCTATGCCAAGGTAATTAACCCTGGGGAAAAAGCCAATTGAACAACAAAAAGGGTGAAAATAACACTCCTTATTGGAGTTCTGGCATGGCAGGGGGTTGGACTGGATGGCCCTTGTGGTCTTTTCCAACTCTATGATTCTATGATTCTATGATTCTATCTTCACCAACGGCAATACAAAATAAACAATAAAGAGATTAAAAAAAACCAAGGCCAAACGCTTTTCGGCCGAAGCCTTCTTCAGTGGCCTGTCAATGTAAATAATAAACAATTCCTCAGCATACATTGTTTATTGTTTATATCTTTATTGTTTATTTTATATTGCCATTGGTGAAGATAAGGGGTGTTATTTTCACCCTTTTTGTTGCTCACTGGCTTTTCCCAGGGTTAATTACCCTGGCACAGAGGTTTTTTATTATTATTCTCTATTATCTTCTTAGCATTTTTAAATTATTAGTGGGGTATTTTACCCTTTTAGATAATTACTTTGTCCTCAGGGTTTTATTTCCTGTCTTCTCCATCAGAACCCTTTCGTTTTTGTTTTGTTTTGTCCACTTTGGTTTTTCTGAGTACTGGGACTGTGGTTGGTTTAAGCATCTAGAGTTATCCACCTCTGAGTTCTCCTGAAATAGATGCTGCACCACAATTGTTTTCAGGGATGTTTGATTCATTTCAATAGCTGGGCCTTCTTCAGATTGTATGCACATTGGCATTAGGTCTAAATTGTGTTGCTTGCTCATCTGTATTCTGGAACATCAGATGGTACATGTGAGTAAATCTCTGTTTATCTGTATGAGACATTCAGAAACAATGTCCCCAAAGAGATGCCAACACAAGGTTTGGAACAACACTGATCCTCTCCTTGGATTCTTGTCATTCTCATATTCCGTCATGAAGTATTGGTATAACTCACGAAGCCAAGGTTGAAAGAATCACTGGGCTACAAAATGAAAAACATTATCTGGAGGACAGCTTGTTCCAGCCATTATAGTAAAATGCACAGAGTAACAGAGAAGGAGTGTGTCATTCTTTTGGCATATCTATATACAGATATATAAATAAAGCTTCCAGAGCAGTGTATAGGAAAAAGAACAAATAGAAAAAATATAACATAATACATAATAGCATATGGAGTTTTTAAATGATAGAATTATAAAACATTTTAAGGTCTAGAAGAATAAAAATAATTTTTCTTGTACTGAAAGAATAGCCTGGTGTTAACCAGGCCTTCCTAGAAAGAAATTTCTGCAAAGGGGCACCATGACCAAGCTGGTTTTCTCTCTGGTCACCATTGCCTTTACCTTGGATAGTGGAGAAAGCTGAACAGGCTAATATTGGGACACTAGACAATATGCTTAGCATGTGTTTAGAAGCAGGGTTTCCTCGGGCAGTGCAAAACTTCTGTATGTCATAGCACATGCTTTCCCTCACCTCCATAACTATGCATTTTCCATGCTTTGTTTTTTTATTCACTATATTAAAGGTAAACACTTTACAAGTCTGATTGGTGATGCACACCTCTTGAAAAATTCCCATCATTAATGGGAAAACATTTTAATTACTGGCACATTCCCCTTAATATCTTGCTTGACCCTTGGGAGGAGGCATCACAGTGATTAGAAGGAAGGAATTTCTTGTGTGCTCTGCTCATAAAAACATATTATAATCCCATAAAATCCTGGCCAAAGGCCATGTTAACAAAGGCTAAGCTTCCAATTAGAAGAAGTCTGCCACCCTCCACCAATGGTCTATCTTTGGTGAAACCTAAGGTTTAAAACTGCAATTTAGCTATATGGAAAGACTATACATGGCTGTACCCAGAGACATATTTTGAAGGCAAGACTAATCTGTATTTCGTGTAAGGAGGAAGTTTTGGGACACCATTTAAGTGTTGCCCAGATTGCAGACTATTTTTACTTTGTCTCACAAAATTTGACAGAAACCATTAAAAACCATTGCTGCTCTGCAACAGCATGCCTTCATCCATATAAAATCCTCCTACATATCTTTTAATTCCCTGGTCCCCATGGAGTGTGAAAAAGAAAGATATGTAAGCACAAATTCACTCTCTCACACACCAAATACACTGGCAAAGTACATGGAGGAAAGGCCCATGGATTGTGAGGCTCTTTAATGGAACAATGTGTAATTTCATCTCCTGCATGATATTTCTATTACAGTACTAATGGATAGATCCTGCATGGTATCTCTATTAGTAAAGGACAGACCCATCAGGCATGATGGGAAAGTTTTGATTCCCATTCTTTCCACTTTGAGTGATTTACCTTTACCCCATCAGACCAAATGGCAGTCATATTTTCATATGAGGCAAATAAATGTGCTAGGAGGATAATTGGGTTAGCCAATGATGGCATTACCTAAGCGGAAGACACTTTGAGCCTGTGCAGATCAGGAAACCATGCATTCTTAACTTCTGCAAGCAGAAGGTCATTTCTCTAAGGCTCAGTCAATCTGAGTCTATTGAAAGCAACTCATAGGATCTAAAGTGGGAAGAAAGACATGTTTCCTTTTAACTCTATTCCAAACTTCAGCCTGTCTTTGATCCACTGCTCAAATGAGAGCCACTGATCCAAAGCTCAGTGATAGTCATTGATAACTGTGAACACATTGGTATCTTGGGTTTTTATTTATTATGTCAGTGATGCCTTCATTGGCTTTAGTTCTCAGGAACGTCCTCCTCCTGCCAGGACTTGGAAAAAAAAATACTGTTTTTTAATATCTCCCACAGAATTTCAGAATTTCCGGAGATTTGGAAAATTACCCGCAAAAAGCAACATTTTAGACTCTGTCTTCTCTTCACGTTTTAAGTGTAACCAGTCAGTTCTAGCCTCTTAGAAATTATGTGTTCTTTTAAGAGGCGAGCAAACACCCGTCCTCTGAGAAGAGTAAAAATATCCATAAGAAACCTGACTCCAGTCAACCCAGCATTCATATTTCAGCTATGAAAGTAGCTTTACTAGTCATGAGTTCCATCCTCCAGATTCTTGCTAATGATAGCCTACAACGAGGGCTTGAATGCTGAAGAATGTGAGTGTGGGGGGGGGGGGGGGAGAGCAAGCTGATATACACATAAATTATAATCTCTAACAAAAAAAGAAAGAAAGAAATACAATTTAGCTTATTTTATCTATGAAAAAGGAAGAATAGAAATGGAATGGAAACTCACTGCCTGAACAACTCAGATTATGTATCTCCATATGCAAAAGCTCCATAAGCCAATCTGAATGCAGATACAGCCAGAATTAATAGCTGCAGTACCATCCATACTTTTTCCATCTCAATAGTCTCAGGACATCTTTAGATGTCGATCCAACACTGCAAACTTTGTTCTACAGAGATTGCCACGTACTGTTAGGATGTCTGTAATTATGTGAGGTGAAATAATTTTCAGGGAGTAAATGTTGAAATCCATCACCCCTGGTAAATATGCACTCAGCTGTATGACCACATGAGGGAAGAGGGATATTGCTTTGCAGTCATGATAATTATCCAGTGTTAGTTTCAATGAAAGTTCACTACACAGACACTTTTCTTAGTTTAATTGTGATGCTGAACCTTAAGACTGGAATCCTGTCGGGGCATTATGCTTCTGTAGCTTTGTTCTAGTTTAGCTACTTTTTAAAAATTATATTTTGAATAAGGAGACATCTAGTACTTCCTCATGGAAGGAATTTGCTCAGCAGCACAAGATGAAACCTCAGCACCAGCCAGCCCCAAATAAATGTTATCAGTCAGCTATGGAAGTGCACTAGGAAAGCTTCCTTACACCCCTTCTAGGCTGGCTGCCTTCCCCCTCCCTCTCCATTAGCTCAGATTCCATGTAAATATACTGGTGGAACTCTATACACTACCACCTTCACACACCATCTCTGGCAACACCTCCAGTTCCCAGCCCAACTGGGAATGGGATAGCACACAGAGGTTTCCCCAGTGCAGTGACCAACTCCAAACTTCTGTAAATGCAACAGTGGTGGTGGGACCAATGAGGGCATCCCTCTCCCAGTAGGGATTCTGCACCCTCAAATGAAATTCTATTTCAATACCCAAATTTTCAGCACTGTAGTGACTTAAAAGTTTAGTTGGGCATCTGGAAAACAGTTTAGCATCAAGATTGCTGACCCGGTATCATACAGATAGCATAGAATGCTATTTTAAAGGAATTGCACTGGCTGCCAATTTGCTTCCGATCTAAATTCGAGACACTGGTGATGACATTCAAAGCTGTAAATGGCTTGAGAGAATATGCATGTACACCTGCTTGAGGTTTGAGATTTGATAGAGGGAGCCTTCTCTGTGTCCCATTAGTGGGGGCACTACAATGGGGTAGAAGATGGGAGAAGGCTTTTTTGGCTTTGTTGCCCCACTTGTGGAATGTTCTCCAACATTGTTTTCTTTTGGATGCCAGGTCAAGACATGGCTTTTTATTAAAGCCTTTGGGTACTTTTAAGCATGTACATGGTTTTGACTGTTTATGCTTTACTTAATATGTTTTTGGTATGCTTAAACTGTTAGTTTTTATTTGAAAGTACTGAAATGGTTTATATTTGATGTTTGAGATCTCAGGATTAAAGTGTGAGATAAAATATTTTAATGAATGAATAAATGAATACATTCATTTTAGCCAAACAAAATTATCAAGTGAGTTAAACACAGCAACTATAAGAATTCCAGGTGTGAATTATTTTCAGTGTCCAATTCTCTGAAATTCTAGAAATCTGGGGATTCTCCTCCTGATTTGCAAAAGTAGAATGCTTATGGGGGGTGATACAATACTACTAGCAGAAACAAACAAAGGGCAATTACTGAAGAAGATCAAGAAAGAAAGTGCCAAGGCTAAATTAAAGCTGAACATTAAAAAAAATGACGGCAGAATCCTAGACAAGAAAATTTAAATAGTCAAAATTTCCCATACCTTGTTTCAAATAGTGATCAGAATGGAGACTGTGGTCAGGAAATCAGAAGACATGGGAAGGGCTGAAAGAAGTGGACAAGATCATAAACTGTAAAGACATAACTGAACACTAAAGCAAGGGTCCTCCAAGCTATTGTATTCCTCATAACCATGTATGGATGTGACAGTTGGACAGTAAAATAAGAAGAAAATCAACTCATTTGAGATGTGGTGCTGAAGAAGGGTACTGAGAATACCATGGATGGCCAAGAAGACAACTGGGTTCTAGAACAGATCAAGCCTGAACTCTCTCTGTAAGACAAGATGACCCAATTGAGGCAATTGTATTTTAGCCACATCGTAGGGAAAAATGAACCATCCAGGAACCACTAGAGCTGAGGGGCCACCACATGCTCCAGCACCCTGCCCAAAAGTAGAATATTGAAGAGTGGTTTGTAGTTATTCAGTATAATAAGATCAAGAGAAGTTTTTTTATTTCCCCATAGAGATTTTAAAATAGCCTCCTTGTGTCCCTGCCTTGCTGTAGACATGTGTTAACCATTCCTATAATTTCCTTTGTCCTGTTTAATTGAGCCAGAAAGGGCAGGGATCTGGTGCACTAATCTCTCCAAGGAACCTATCCACTTTCTTGAAGTGCACAAATTGAAAAATATTTATTATCACTGGACAGGGAAAGGACAGAGCTACATTTTCCAGACCTGTACTATAGTGTTAAAGTCAGGTCTCAAACCTCTTTTAGGAAATAAATAAAATTCTAATCAACGTTTAAAAAGAACACTGATTTGTAGATTTTGCATTTGTATGAAGCAAGAGATTCATGTGCTCATAACTCTAAGCATGAGTCAAAATTATTGGTGTTTGACAATTTGATATCCTGAAGGTGGTATGATGGATGGGGAAAGAATTCAAAGAGTTCAGGTAGTTGTAGGAATTTTGTGCAAAAGAGACAAAAGAACCAGTTTATAGGATGAAGCCTGAGAATATACTGTATGGAGCCCTCATGTATACTGTATGGAGCACTTCTTAAATTCTACTATAGGCTTTTTATTTCAGCCTGGAATTTTTTAGTATGGCACATTCTCTCTCTTGGTGCAGCTGTTTTTATAACACTTCTAGAGTTCTTTGGTCTCCTCACCTCAGATTCATCTGGAGGATGAGGAGGGCGAATATGATTAAATTTCCATCTCAATAACAATAACAAGGGTGAAGTTTTTTTTATTGTCCTATTCATCATCCTAGCAATAATCTCTCTCCTATTGAGATTCACATTTTCCTGGGCACCTGTTAGATTTATCTAGACAGACAGATCCCACAAAAGTGGGGAATGGAACTGATGCCTTACATCTTGTTGGATGAAATCCAAGCAAGTTGTTTCAAGATCTCCCCCCCCCCCCCAAGTGACGACTTCTTGCCAGGCCAATTTATGGAGACAAAAAAAAAAAAAACAACCTAGTGCAAGGGATTGGATTTTTAAACATCTCTATGGATATTTAGTTGTGTTTAGAGAAAGGAAGGATTTCCACAGAAAATCAGAAATGCAGCAGTATGCATGATGTGCACAAATGAAAATAGTATGCAATTAAGGACATCAACAAAGATCCAGGTTTTTTTTTCACTTTCTAAGAAAGAGGGTATACAGCTGTTAAATAAAGTAAAGAGACAAACTTTAGAAAACCCTACATAATGAAGGCTTTCAGATTGCTGTAGTTGTCATTTTTTGCAAATGTTTACAGTAACTTCAAACACATGGTCAGAATCCTGTTGGGGATCTGTATCTTCCTAAATGGACTTATGTCAAGGGGCATTAGGACTGGGCAATTCCATAATGTCTGGATTCATTAAGGGGCTGTTGTTAATTCACTATGAAGGAAAGCTAGCAAAGTGAATGATGTGCATTGGGACTGGTTCATAACAGGTCCGATGCACATCTGTTCCCATTGTGGTTTCAAACTGTTGTGAATCAATAACCTGATGTGCATCAGTCCTGCTGTACTTTGGGACACCAGTGAGGGAATACTGATGCACATTGTAGAGCCTAATACATATCAGGACACTCTTGTAAAATCCTGTTATGTGTCCTATTTGTCCTAGTCTTTAAAGTTTATCGCATCAGTACCTGTAATGTTCCCATCAAGTCCTGGAAATGTTCTGTGGAAAAACAGGTATTACCACATTTGATCAGTTATAACGTGGTGGTAATGGTATGGTAATACATATTATCACACTGCATCTACTGTTGTATTGTTACTGTCACTCAGATCAATCCCAAGCTGTCCTTCTTTGGCACATGTGTACTGTTTACAGTACAGTGCAAGTAAGTGACACCATTACTCTATGGTCTTATCTAGGTACAGTAGATACAGTAGATAGTACAGTACTTTTCATAATAAAACATATCTTGGCACTGATACTTATAACCATCATGAGGAAACTGATCATCCCGAGTTTTCAATTGCAATGGAATATGCTCTTTCAATAAGAAATACAGGACATACAACCTTACTATACACATTTCAAGCAGATGAAAAAAACCCTTCAGTGCCAGTATAACTGTTTCCATAACCACTTTTTGAAAGTTTTATTAAAAATGGAAATTATACCTTTATTTTATTTTGAATTTTATGTGTTATGTTATTATGATATCTTAACATATAAATGAATTGAAGAAACAGCAGTTTGTATGTAGAAATGTATTTATAAATTATGCAGAAAAAAACAATTATCCTTTGGGAAAAAAATGCTATATTGCTTATTTTAGAAAAAAACAACAGTATTTCTCATATATATATAATTTTAAAACTACCTGTGGCACCATTCCTGCGTCAACACTGGAAGAACAGTAGAGTTTGTAGACATTCTAGGATGAGAGAATAGGAAATTGTCCCAGCCAATCAGAACATGAGGACAGGATGAAAATGGGCTGGATTATCAACTGGACTGGTAGTGATGCGATAAACTTAACAACTGGACTGGTCTGTAAGTGTTCTTGCCGGCTGAGAACTCATTTTTTACAGATCTCAAACTGGGATGGGCAAGGGACACTATGAACACTGAATGGGAACTCGAAGAGAACCCAGCCATGTGAGAAAGTTCATTCCGTTCTGTACTCATTTTGTACCCAGAACGCTGTACGATAAGCTTACTAGACTGTAACTGTATCTGTATAAATAATAGTTAATTTTGTTTATTTCTAAATTAATTTACATGAACCTGCATAATGTGTCTAACTATAGCCTGGTACAGACGGCCGTGTTGCGCCATCATGGAGCTGATTCTAGGGTTTGGGAGCACGCACCAACTGCATAGTCCTGAACGCTAGAACATGCTGACACTGACATCATGGCAGCCTCCTGTCCACATGGGGGTCACAATCTTGATGTAAGAGACACGCAGCATACAGACGTTGCTGTGCATCCCTTACATCCCTGGTGTCATGACGTGTGCAGGGCACCATAAAAAGAACCTGTTTTTTTTGGGGGGGGGGTTTCTTTTTACTCCGGAGGGGCACCGCACAGTTTGGCTGCTGTGGCGTCCCTCTGGAGTTAGAACGGGCGCCTCCAGCCCATCGTTTTCAGGTGGTCTGTCTTGTGCCTATGTCTACACATATAGGACACCTATATAATTGAGAAATTATATAGGAAAGGTCTCCCTTTGATGTTCTCATTTGAGTGATGCCACCCTGGCTCGAGAAAGCGGAAAAGTTACTTTAAAAAAGTATTATTATTTACATTTTCAAAACTAGTATACACATTCTTATTTTCCCTTATATTCCATATGACTTCTTCTTTCTGGCTTCCTAATTTTCTTCCCTTTACATAGCACTACCAATCATACTTGTTTCATTTCAGTTAACATAACCATATTTGTTTTTACATACAAAACTCATATCTCACCAGTAATCTTTACAATAAAATAATAAATTAAAATAATCTCTTGTGAAACATAGTTCTTTTCTAAATTCCTTTGTTATTGTCAAATTTCCTTCAGCTATCTTCACTTCTCTTTTATTTTTACTTTCCTCATTTATAATTTATAATATATATTTTTACTTTCCTCATTTCCTCTGCTGCTCCAGAGACTAGAGCGCAGAACAATGGATGCAAACTGCAGGAAAAGAGATTCCACCTCAACATTAGGAGGAACTTCCTGACAGTAAGGGCTGTTCGACAGTGGAACACACTCCCTCGGAGTGTAGTGGAGTCTCCTTCCTTGGAGGTCTTTAAGCAGAGGCTGGATGGCGACATGTAAAGATGTTAAAATTAACTCCCAATATGTGTGTACAGCTGCAAAACAATCGATCAGCTGAAATATTCTCACATCAATAGCTGGAAATTGAGAACGGAAAGGTGCTGGTTGATCTGACCTCAGAATGAATTTCATTGCCTCATAACTTCTGCACAGAGAAGGGAACAACGAAAAATATTGTATACCCACAAGCTTTCTTTTCTTTCTTTTCCATTTAACCAGACTGAGCCACAGCAATGTGTAGCTGGGTAGAGCTAGTAGGGCTATAATTGTGTAATGTGAAAGGGACTTAAATTTAGCTTGTGAAAGAATCCAAGTGGGTTGTGTGCCTCAAATAATTAACTTTATTTTATGAAGATATTCTTTCTAAACATGTAGGAAACTCATCTCTTTCAGTAAGGACAGCTTGAACATATTCATTTTCAAATATCAATTAATTTATAATAGTGTGTCAAGTAAAGGTACATTATCTCTCAAATATGCAGTTGTTAATAAAATCTCATGTGTGACATTTCACTGATTGTAAAAAGGGGGCATGGATAATTTTGAACAACACTTGTGAAAAGTAAAACAGTAAGTAAATAATTATACTATTTAATGTATTTATCATGTATATTATAAGAGGTAACCAGATCATTCTCCGAACAAAATTCTTTCTCCATGAGAAAGAACAGAACAGAATCTCAGAGCAAAGTGTTCAGATGAATAAAATGGTAAATTGTAAGAAGTTGGAATTGTATATTACAAACTCAGGGAAATAGGGCCAGGGAGAGTCGGTTTGCATCCTTGGTAACAAAATGTACAGCACAGCAGGAAGACACACCATGATAATTAGGGAATTACAGCTGTTAGTCACACAAAATATGCTGCAGTTGTGGGTCAAAGATCTGAGGTCATGGCACAGGAAGGAAAATTGTAATTTAGAGACTGTGAGGGACTTGGGGGCATGCATACAGTCCTGCCAACCTAAGGCATCTTGACATGACATATGTCTGGCCTCAAAAAGAAGTCAGAATCAGACAAAACAAATACAGGATTGTAAATTCAGGAAGGCAATGAACAGACTTCAGGCTTACAGGATCAACTTTGTTTTCTGCTGTAACCCCAAGATCCACAAACTGGACACAAGTGAAAAAATAATGGCTTAAAGGGCCAGACATATATTCAGCATAAAGGAACAGGATACCTGTGAGCACATGTTTAACCCAGGATTTTGTTTTCAGTACCAAAACTGAGGTCACTGTTCTTTCACCTACAAACTCACCCTTGGTTTCTCTCCTTAGTTTCTTTCTTTCAGTTGATTGAGCTGTTGTGGAGTGGAACAAAGACCCTTGGGTCTGAATCCAATTGTTAGGCCCAAACAGAGTAAACCCATTAAATCACTTTGATTTCTGTTTACACATCATTCAACAATGGATTTAAGGGGTCTACTCCAATTGAGACTAACCAATAATATTTGTAGAAGCAGCGTAATTAAAGACAGCCAGTATGGTGCAGTAGTTTGAATGCTAGATTAGGGCTCCAAAAGACCATGGTTCAGATCCCTGATGAGTGATGGGTGACCTTGGACAAGTCCTACTCTCTGCCTCAGATGAAAGCAAAGCCAACTTGCTTGACATCAGATTTTGCACACACATAAACACAACCCTGTGATAGCTTCACCTTAAGATCTCCATAAGTCAGAAATGATTTGAAGGCACACTGCAACAGCAACAAAACATCATTAGATCAGAACAAGTAGCATTCATCTGATCTTCCTGTTGGCCCAGGGAGGATCTCCTCCACAAACGTGTAGAGAATTCATGTCTGGCAGTCTCGTCATCATAGGAGGGATTTCAGAAATCACTGTAACATTCTTGCTGATTACTTGGGAGTGCATCTGTCTGTGTATATTAATGCACACACACACACACACGCACACACACGCACACACACTAAATATTGTTGATAGCTTAATTCCATTTACAACTGTGCCTAGAGTTCCTGTTTTTTTTTTAAAAAAAAATCAAGACAATGACTAACAATAACATCATTGTCTTCATCATCAACAACAACAACAACATTCAAGAGAGCCATAAGCACCCCTTCTGCTTCTAACCATAGATGTGCATACCTGTTGGAAGCACAGCTTCAGATTTCTATGTCTCCACCATCATCATAAGCCTCTGAAAATCAGAAGTCCATTTCTGTCACTAGCTGTAAGCTTAGCAGCAGTGCATTAATCAAGCTTCTTGTTTACAAAAGTGCAAATGCCACAAAAAGGTCTAGTCCTACAAGCTCTCATTCTTGAGTTCAAGCCATTTTAAGCAGTGGGAGACAGTGGCTTTCATGTCAGTAGAGCAGTGAATGTGCTCTGGTTTAGCTTGCATCATAAGGAGTGATATACGTTGCTGAAACCTATTGAGCAGGTAGAGTTCATCACCTTGGATAGCTCCATTAAAACTCAGGCTGAAGTCCACAATGGATTCACCATGCCACTTATATGGCCACCACCATCTTCTAAAGATAAATATATGCTGGCATAAAATAGAAGACTATTTAAATACGATAACATTGACATGGGGTCACATTTGGGATGTCTAACTGCATGTTGTTTCTTGTTCACTGGGCTTTAAATATCCCCTTGAAGAGTAAGAACCATGAAATATACCCCATTCCTTAAACAGGGGTTGGCTCGAATCACAGATCAAGTATTTCTGATCAAATGGGTGTGGGAATATAAATCCTTCTGCAGGCCATGGATTAAAATCCTTGTTACAAACTAAAGCCTATTTAGAAAAAATGAGAAGCAAGATACCCAGACAATCCTATATTTGTTTATTTAAAAGTAAGTCTTATTGAAAATAATGGTTCCAGTTGGGGATGGGAGACAATTTTGTTTTATTCACTTTTAAGGGGGAACTAATTTTCATACTTTGCAGACTGGCATGTATATCAGAATATTGTCTTTTCATCAATTTAAAAAGGTAATGTGGGTGTCTGTACAGTGCCCACAGACAGATGCAACTTTAGTGCTAACTGAAATATGCCAACAAATATGGAAAACAAAGTGGTGGCCAACATACCAATCTACAAGAAAGAAGATACAAAAGACTGCTGCAAGTATAGAACAATAGCACTAATCTCACATGCAAGCAAAATAATGCTCAACATTCTGCAGCATAGACTCCAACCATATGTGGAGAGGGAGGGTTCAGAAAAGGAAGGGGCACAAGAGACCACATTGCAAACTTGCGATGGCTAATGGAGTGCACCAAAGAATTACAGAAAAGATGTGTTTTATAGACTACAGCAAAGCATTTGATTGTATAGATCACAAAAAAGTTATGGAATGCACTCAAAGGCATGAGAGTGCCACTACATCTGATAGTCCTGATGAGGAATCTGTACTAAGGACAAGAGGCCACCATCAGAACAGAATTCGGGAAACCAGAGTGGTTCCCAATAGGCAAAGGGGTCAGGCAAGGTTGCATCCTATCACCTTACCTGTTTAACTTATATGCTGAAAGCATAAGAAAAGCAGAATTAGAATCAGTAAAAGGAGGATTGAAGATAGGAGGGAAGCAACATTAACAACCTAAAATATGCAGACGACACCATAATATTAGCAGAAGACATTCAGGAATTGGAACAGTTAATAAGGAAGGTCAAAGATGAAAGTCAGATCTGATGCTGAACATAAAGAAAGCTACACCTGGTAAGAACATGGGAGGGGGCTGTCTTAGTGGCAGCTCCTTTTCTACTCTCCCAGGCTCTGGAATTCCCTTCCTGGAGAGGTTAGACGAACATCCGCCATGGTGTTCTTCAAGCAGCAGGTGAAGTCCCCCTCCACACAGATTTTTGGTGACATTATGGAGAAAGGCTTTTTAATAACTGTGCTGCACTGTTCTTATTTCTCATTTTCTAGTATTGTGGATTCATTAACTATTGAGATGGCAGCCACTATCTTTTAAAGATAATTTAAGATAATCATTTAAAATATAATTATATATTGGCATAAAATAGAAGGATACATGGAAGCCCATCTGGGATTTATACATTGCATGTTGTTCCTTGTTCACTGACTTTTAAATATCCCTTAGAAGACAAAAAGCCATGAAACCTACCCCATTACTTAAACCAGGGTCTTCTCCATTCACATACCAAGTGTTTCTGATCAAATTGGTATGGGAATGTCTAAATCCTCCTGCTGGCCATGGACTAAATCCTTGTAATAAGATGAAGCCTATTTAGAATTAGTAGGAAGCACGATACCCGGACAATCTTATATTTGTTTGTTTAAAAGACCAATTGAACATAGTGGTTCCAGGTGGGCATAGAAGACAATTTTGTTCTTTTCACTTTTTAAGGGAAACTAATTTTCACACTTTGCAGATTGACATGCAGATCAGAATACTGTCATATTCTCTTCAAATTTGATAATGTTAATCTCAGCTCAAAAATTACACAACAAAATTAATTCATTTATCAGGGGCTCAAGAATCATAGAATCATAGAGTTGGAAGAGACCACAAGGGCCATCCAGTCCACCCCCCTGGCATGCAGGAACTCCCAATCAAAGCATCCCCAACAGATGGCCATCCAGCCTCTGCTTAAAGACCTCATATACAAGTGTCTATTGTTTAAATAGAATATTAAATGCCTGTTGCAGTAGAATTTACAGACAGAAAGAAATACAAATTTTCATGCATTTTTAAAATGTATTCAAAGAGACTTGATTCCAGGAAGGAAGATCAGCCACACATAGAAACAATCTAGTTAACTCAACAGGTAAGCAATGTCTGTATAGATCATTCCATAGACTTTCTCAAACTTCAAATGGCATGTGCTTTGTGTGCTTTTTGCATGCCACTAGACTTGCATTAAGAACACGAGGGCTTGCACCCTATTGGTTAGTTCCAACTAGAGTTGGAATGGGCCAGTTATTGAAAGGTGAGTCAATAAATAGATAAAACCCCATTGATTCCATGTGTCTACTCTAGCTGGGCCTAATAATAACATTATGGCTAGAGTGACAATTTATTTGTGTTTTGTGCAGTATTGTAAGCTAAGGCCTGAGGAAGACAGGCCAAAAGTGGCATGCCACTGTTGATACTAGGGTTGCAGAGCACGCAGCAACTGCACGCTCCATAATCCTAGCAGTTATGGACAGTGCCATCTTGACACAGCACCGTCCATACAGTGTGCATGTCGATGATGTCATGTGTGCCACATCCAAACAGCACAGCGTGTGTGTGACATCATCACAATGCTCCAGGGCGCTTACAGTGCATTGGCAGCATTGCAGGAAGGAGCTCCATTTCAGAGCTCTTTTTTGGTGCGCACATTGTTGGCATGGCAACCCCATGACCACGCCAACAATCCAGAGGAGAAAAGGATCATCCCTTTCTCCTCGTGAGTGTCAGGCACCCCTTTTCTGGAAAAACACTGGCTTGGGGCTACAGGTTGACCATCCGGTTACTGTGGCCCCAATCCAGTGCTTCCAAGGGCAGCATACAGTGCTGTCTGTACTGCCCCATCAGCCCGCAATTTATCACACTGAGAGTTCCATGAAAAGGTAGATTTCAATTATATATATTTTTTAAAAACCTCTTGTTCAAAGGACCCAAACATCATACCAATACACTTTACCCTTTTAATGAGCTTCAATTGCTGTGCTTTATAGGTGTCACTATGAATTCGTTTTCTTTAACAAGTTTTTTTTAAATAACAAAGCTATCTCTTCCTATACAAGTGAGTGTCTATATCTCTGGCCACCTCACTAACCCCAAACATTGAGTATCTATTGCTATAAAGAGTTAATGGGACTGTGTACAAACTATGAATGCCAAGGCACAAGTCCTTTTGGTTCAAACACATCCACAAAAAGAGGTTGTATGTCTGGATATGGATAGCATTGCTACAAAAATTATCTGGAACGGAATGTATCTGCATCAAATGCTGCATCAAATATTCTCGTGTCTAACAAATTACTCTTGAATATATCCAAGGCCAGATTTTATAACCTGGGGCTTGCCTACACAGAGGGAAAAATCCAGCCTCACCTTGCATTTTCCTAGTTTACAGTCACCCTTGCAAGGATCCCACAGTGACCCTGTTAATACCATACACAAAGACACAGTGAAGTAACACTGGCTTAACCAACCACACATTTTCCCTTGGCAAACTCACTTCAGTGAAAGGGGGTGGGCCACAGGTCCTCTTGTTCACATTATTTTCAGCCATACAGCCATGTCTGTTCCACTATTTTTTGGCATCAACCTATGATTGCCTGTCAGTCTAATTACCAGCTTGCACTTTGATGTGATGCCTCCCCATCCAGTCCCCTTTCCCCCTTTGCAACTCCCCACACACACAATGGAGAAAGAAAGAAAATTATTTTTATTTATCTTTTATTTATGAAAATATTCAGCTATTAATGTTTACCCCCTCCCTCTTTCTCCCCAGACCCAATCCATATTATATCATTTTTGCTTTTAGCTCAGTAAATGGAATGTGCATTTTTCCTCTTCCCCTGCTCCTGCTCCCATCATTGACTCACTCACTTACTCACGCAAAGATCTGCAATCTATGTATACAGACCTATTCACAAGTGAGTGAATGAATGACAGGGAGGGAGGGAGGGAGATCTTTCCATGAGTGAGACAGAGTGTGTGTGAATGATGGGAGGGAGGATTGCAGGTGGAAGAGGGAATGTGCACTCTTCATTCACTGAATTAAAAACAAAGATGACAGAATGCTAATGGGGGAAGGATTGGATGGGACAAGAGTAAAAACAGTAAGAACAAATGCAACACTCAAGCTGGGAGAAGGGGGGGGGTAGCCTAATCTAACCTCTCACCAGTGATCTCATGACTGAAATACACAGGAGTCTCCTGTTGACTTATTCTTTCTTACCTAGGAAAACCATAGGAAACATTCATGGAGTTGCCATAACTCAACAGAAGACTTTAAGGCATGCATGCACATGGACACACACATATACACATTGAGATTATATTTGAAACCAAACAGCAGTGTCTTTCTTCACATATAATGGGAAACTGAGTTTAATAAACTTTGAGAAAGTTTCCACCACAGTACAAAAGAAGAGAGAATCAGTGTGGTGTAGTGGCTTGTGCTTTGGACTAGGACTCTGAGCAAATCCTCTCAGAAGAAACTTGCCAAGAAAACCATACAATAACAAGCCTTAGGGTTGCTATAAATTGGAAACAACTTGAAGGCACACAAAAACAAATAACAACACAAGAAGAAGGATATGCAGGAGAGATGAGGGAACATAATAGTCGATCTAATAATATTGGTTAAATGGTTAAGGCTGTTATAACTGAACAGGTCTACATGCCCAACATAACAAGAAAGGCAAATAGTCTGAACTTCAGATATGTTAAGTGGGTCTTGGATCCAAAACACACTGCAGAAATAATCCAGTTTGAGACCACTTTAACTGTGCTGGCTCAGTGCTGTGGAATCCCGGGAACTGTAGTTTATTGTGGCACCAAAGCTCTCTGAAAGAGAAGGCTAAATGTCTCATAAAACTACAGTTCCCAGAATACCCTAGCATTGAGCCAGGGCAGTTAAAGTATTCTCAGACTGGTTTATTTCTGCAGGATGTTTTGGACCTAAGTGGAAAAAAAAAACTGCCTAGTGTAGGATAATAGAAACATTTACATTCCTATACTAAAAAGAAGATTTGGGTTTGCCTGATTTTGCATATTTACATAGCTCTGGATATATTTGAAGAAATGCTGTTTAAAGATGCTGGTTAAGAACTAAAGATACAATCTGGAGAAAGTTAACTGCTTTAAGGTCCTGGTTAGTTCAGTTTTTGTTTGTTTGTTTGTTTGTTTGGCCCTCCTGTTAAAATGAGTACAACTTGAACTTGCTTAACATTGGCTGGATCATGCCCTGAAGGAGAACTAACAAAAAGGAAGAAGAAGTTGCAAAGTCTCCAATCAACTGAGTCCTTTAAATACATATTTTCATGGGAAGCTACAAAAAGTTACAGAAAGCTGCCAGCGTATTAATAGTGGGCTGAACTAATTAGATCCAGCTAATGTTACAAAGTTTATTTCTGCAACATTGAAACAGCTGTTAGTGTGAACTCAAAACTTGGCAAACATGACTTCTGCACTGCAAATCTCAAAGCTTTTGGTAAAAACTTCCACCATAAATTCTTCATTACTCTAGCAGGGACTAAACTCAACAACTGAATTTCTTCACACTATTGATATCTGGATAAAATGAAAGTTGCAGTTAACTGTGTACAGAACCTGTAGCAGAGCTCTAGTAGAGAGTTCCAATAGAAACAGATCTATTGACATCTCACAATGGTTGCTTAAAAATAAATCCAAGACAGGCCATGACAGAAAATTTGAACCAATTTAAAGTGCATCTTTAGGCATTAGGGTCACTAGAAGTCATAGAATCATAGAATCATAGAATCATAGAATCGTAGAGTTGGAAGAGACCACTAGGGCCATCCAGTCCAACCCCCTGCCATGCAGGAAATCCAAATCAAAGCATCCCTGACAGATGGCCATCCAGCCTCTGCTTAAAGACCTCCAAGGAAGGAGACTCTATCACCTTCCGAGGAAGTGCGTTCCACTGTCGAACAGCCCTTACTGTCAGGAAGTTCTTCCTAATGTTCAGGTGGAATCTCTTTTCCTGTATCTTGCATCCATTGTTCCGGGTCCTAGTCTCTGCAGCAGCAGAAAACAAGCTTGCTCCCTCCTCAATATGACATCCTTTCAAATATTTAAACAGGGCTATCATGTCACCTCTTAACCTTCTTTTCTCCAGGCTAAACATCCCCAGCTCCCTAAGTCGTTCCTCATAGGGCATGGTTTCCAGACCCTTCACCATTTTTGTCGCCCTCCTTTGGACACGCTCCAGTTTCTCAATGTCCTTTCTGAATTGTGGCGCCCAGAACTGGACACAATATTCTAGGTGGGGCCTGACCAAAGCAGAATACAGTGGGACTATTACTTCTCTTGATCTAGACACTATACTTCTATTAATGCAGCCCAAAATAGCATTGGCCTTTTTAGCTGCCGCATCACACTGTTCACTCATGTTCAACTTGTGGTCTACTTGGACTCCTAGATCCCTTTCACATGTAGTTTCATTCAGCCAGGTGTCACCCATCCTATATCTGTGCATTTTATTTTTCCGCCCTAAGTGCAATACCTTACATTTCTCTGTGTTGAATTTCATTTTGTTAGCTTTGGCCCAGCTTTCTAGTCTATTCAGGTCACTTTGAATCTTGATCCTGTCCTCTGGGGTATTAGCTATTCCCCCTAATTTGGTGTCATCTGCAAATTTGATTAGTATGCTCCCAATTCTGTCATCCAGGTCATTGATAAAGATGTTGAATAGCACTGGGCCCAGGACAGAGCCCTGTGGGACCCCACTGGTCACTTCTCTCCAGGATGAAAAGGAGCCATTGTTGAGCACCCTTTGGGTGCGGCCAGTCAACCAATTACAGATCCATTTAACAGTTCCTTTGTCTAGCCCACATTTTACAAGCTTGTTTGCAAGAATGTCATGGGAAACCTTGTCAAAGGCCTTACTGAAATCAAGATATACTATATCCACAGCATTCCCTTCGTCTACCAAACTGGTAATTTTATCAAAGAAAGAGATTAGATTTGTCTGGCATGACTTGTTTCTCTGAAACCCATGTTGAGTTTTTGTGATTATGGCATTGCCTTCTAGATGTTCACAGACTCTTTGTTTAATGATCTGCTCCAGAATCTTTCCTAGAACCGATGTCAGACTAACTGGACGATAATTGTTGGGATCCTCTTTTTTCCCCTTTTTGAAGATGGGGACAACGTTTGCCCTTCGCCAGTCTGCTGGGATCTCTCCTGTTCTCCAGGAGTTTTCAAATATGATTGCCAATGGCTCCGATATTACTTTTGCCAGTTCTTTTAATACCCTTGGATGGAGTTCATCTGGTCCCGGAGACTTAAATTCATTTAGATTAACAAGGTGTTCCTCTACTATCTCTTTACTTATTCTGTGCTGAAATTCCCCTATTCTGTTCTCTGCTCCATTATCCTCAGGTTGAGCACCCTTTGCCTTTTCTGAGAAGACTGAGGCAAAGAAGGTGTTGAGTAATTCTGCCTTTTCTCTATCTCCTGTTAGCATTTTGCCATCTTCTCCACGCAGTGGCCCTACCGTTTCCTTCTTCTTCCTCTTGCTGCGGACATATCCAAAAAAGCCCTTTTTATTGTTCTTAACCTCTCTAGCAAGCCTGAGTTCATTCTGCGCTTTAGCTTTTCTGACTTTACCCCTACACATGCCTGCTATTTCTTTGAATTCCTTTTTCGTGATTTCCCCCTTTTTCCATTTCTTATACATGTTCCGTTTCAAACTTAGCTCGGTTGAAAGTTCCTTAGTCATCCATCCTGGTTTCTTGAGACACCTCCCGTTTTTCTTTCTCACTGGAACTGTTTGAAATTGTGCCTTCAGTATCTCCCTTTTGAGAAAGTCCCATCCATCCTGAACTCCTTTATCTTTTAGTATTTCTGACCATGGAATCGCCCTCAATACTTCTCTAAGTTTACTGAAATCCGCTCTCCTAAAGTCTAGGATGCGTGTCTGACTCTGCCTGGCTTCTCCTTTCCACTGTATTACAAACTCCAGGAGAACATGGTCACTTCCACCTAATGATCCCACCACTTGCACCCCATTAACCAAGTCATCCTTGTTGGTTAGGATCAGATCTAAAATAGCTGACCCCCTTGTTGCCTCTTCCACCTTTTGGACCATGAAATTGTCTTCCAGGCAAGTGAGGAATTTGCTAGACCTTGAGGATTTTGCTGAGTTTGACTTCCAGCAAATATCAGGATAGTTGAAGTCGCCTATCACTACTACATCTCTCTTTTCTGACTGTGTGGTCATCTGTTCTAGAAAGATATCATCCAATTCCTCAGTCTGACTTGGGGGTCTGTAGTAGACTCCCACCGTAACACCCTTGTTGTTTCCCTCCCCTTTGATTCTTATCCAGATGCTCTCCACCTGGCTTCCATGATTGATGCCCAGGATCTCTTCACTGGTGTAAATATCTCTGACATATAGTGCTATTCCTCCTCCTTTCCTGTTTGGCCTATTTCTCTTAATAAGGTTATACCCCTCTATTTCCACATTCCAACCATGAGACTCATCCCACCAGGTTTCAGTGATGCCTATTATATCATATTTGCTTTGTTGTACTAGGAGTTCGAGTTCATCTTGCTTATTTCCCATGCTCTGTGCATTAGTGTAGAGACATCGCAGACCATGGTTCCCTTTTACTTGCTGCCTGTGCAAGTTTTTTTGCCTCCCACTATTGGGTCCTTGCACTGTTTGCCTTGTTTCCTCTATGTCAGTTTGACTATTTTCGCCATCCCTTTTGCCTTCCTTAATATTGTCTCCCTTCCCCTCAGAACTCAGTTTAAAGCTCTCCTGAACAAGTTCTTGAGACTGTTGGCAAAAACATTTCTTCCAACTGGCGTGAGATGCAACCCGTCTGTTGCAAGAAGTCCCTCCTCATGGAACCGCAGCCCATGATCCAAGAATCCAAATCCCTCTCGGCGGCACCATCTGCGAAGCCAGTTGTTCACATCTGCTATTTTCCTCTCCCTTCCTGGACCATGCCCTTCAACTGGCAGAAGAGACGAGATGACAACCTGTACATCCATTCCTTTCAGCTTCCTACCAAGCGCCTCGTAATCCCTTTTGATGTTCTGAATGCTGTGTCTTGCAGTATCATTAGTTCCCACGTGGACCAAAAGGAAGGGGTATTGGTCAGTAGGCTTGACCAGTCTTGTCAGCCTCTCTGTCACATCCCGGATCTTTGCACCTGGAAGACAACACACCTCTCGAGACATCTTGTCAGGCCTACAAATCACTGCTTCTGTACCCCTCAGCAAGGAGTCCCCCACTACGACCACACGCCTCCTCCGAGGCTTAGCAGCGACTGTTTCCTCGGGTGGGACTCTCAGGCTCCCCTGCTCCGTCCCTGAAGTCTGTCCATGCTGCTCTTCTTCATCCTCCTTGATAAGGGAAAGCGCTTCGAATCGATTCTCTAGCTGCAAGCTCCCCGAACAATTCCTTCTTGGTTTACTTCTCTTTGTGACCTTCCTCCAGCTGTCTGCCTCCTCTGTTTGGCAAGTGACCTCTTCTACCCTAGCATCTTCCTCTGCATGGTACTCATCCAAGATGGTTAGTTCTATTGTGTCCAGGAAATCCTCTTGTTCCCTAATCTGCTGAAGTGTAGCTACTCTGGACTCCAGCTGCTGCACTTTCTCCTCCAAGAGTGCCACCAACTTGCACTTGGTGCATGTGAAGTTCTCCACTTCTGTAGGCAAGAAGAGAAACATCCCACAAGAGTTGCAGGTGACTGCGGCAGATCCCTCGTTGTCCAAACTGCAAAGTCTAATGCCACTTGAGCAGAGTTGTTCAGTTAAAGAAAACTAAAATTCTCTGGAAGGTGGTATATAAAGCTAGTCTGCTAGCTCCGCCCCCTTGTGACTCACAGATGTGACTCACAGAAGCTCCTCCCCTTCAGCAACAAGCACACGGTCTCAAGCACACGGTCCCAAAATGGCTGCCAAGCAGCTCCTCTCCTTCTCCTCTCTCTGGCCGGACTGTTCTGGAAGGCTCTGGAAGGTGGTATATAAAGCTAGTCTGCTAGCTCCGCCCCCTTGTGACTCACAGATGTGACTCACAGAAGCTCCTCCCCTTCAGCAACAAGCACACGGTCTCAAGCACACGGTCCCAAAATGGCTGCCAAGCAGCTCCTCTCCTTCTCCTCTCTCTGGCCGGACTGTTCTGGAAGGCTCTGGAAGGTGGTATATAAAGCTAGTCTGCTAGCTCCGCCCCCTTGTGACTCACAGATGTGACTCACAGAAGCTCCTCCCCTTCAGCAACAAGCACACGGTCTCAAGCACACGGTCCCAAAATGGCTGCCAAGCAGCTCCTCTCCTTCTCCTCTCTCTGGCCGGACTGTTCTGGAAGGCTCTGGAAGGTGGTATATAAAGCTAGTCTGCTAGCTCCGCCCCCTTGTGACTCACAGATGTGACTCACAGAAGCTCCTCCCCTTCAGCAACAAGCACACGGTCTCAAGCACACGGTCCCAAAATGGCTGCCAAGCAGCTCCTCTCCTTCTCCTCTCTCTGGCCGGACTGTTCTGGAAGGCTCTGGAAGGTGGTATATAAAGCTAGTCTGCTAGCTCCGCCCCCTTGTGACTCACAGATGTGACTCACAGAAGCTCCTCCCCTTCAGCAACAAGCACACGGTCTCAAGCACACGGTCCCAAAATGGCTGCCAAGCAGCTCCTCTCCTTCTCCTCTCTCTGGCCGGTCAGAAATGAATTAAAGGCTCACAACAACAACAACAAAGAGTAAATATGGTTAATGAATTTTGTAATACGTTGTGAGTACGGAACAGTGACCTAGACTAAGGGGTTGTTCACACTACATTATAAACCAGTTTGCAAACTGGTTTAAAATGGGGTCATTCACACTGGTGCTGGGTTTTTCCAACCTGAATTCTAGGGGGGGATGTCAAATCCCCCTTAAGCCGGCTTTTCCAGGATCATGTTTTCCCCGTGTCTTTTCAAAAGCAACAGGTGTTATTGGGATACTGCCAATGTGAAATTGCTCCCAATCCCATTCGAGGCATCCTAGAGGGAGTGGTGTAATGGGCAGAGGGTGGGCAGATGGGCGGAACATATTAATAGGTATGGGTTTACATTTCTAGGAGTGTCTTTAGCTACGGGAGACCAGACATGTCCTCCTTTTCCAGGTCCTGTCCTCCATTTCAGCCTTCTGTCCAGGAGGAATTTCACAATGTCCTCTATTTTGAGCTGGACTAAGAAGCATGGATTTATAATATCTATGAGTGTTTGTAGCCTTTCTTTTGCCATGTCCTCAATTTTTTTTAAATAACCTGCATTTTGTGGTGCCTTGTCTCCTTTTCGGCAACTATTCCTTCTTTCTTTCTTTCTTTCTTTCTTTCTTTCTTTCCTTCCTTCCTTCCTTCCTTCCTTCCTTCTTTCCTTCCTTCCTTCCTTCCTTCCTTCCTTCTGGCAGGGAAGAAGAAGAGGGAAAACTTTTGTGCTTACTTTTGCACCAAGGGAGAAGAGAAAGAGGGAGAACTGGCATCTGGGAAAGGAAAAGAGACAAGGGCAGATTGTTGTTGTTTCTTGTTGGGTACCTTCAGGTTGTTTCCAACTTATGGCAACATAAGGCAAAACTGTTACAGGGTTTCCTAGTCATGTTTCTTCAGAGGGGGTTTGCCATGGCCATCCTCTGAGGCTGACAGAGTGTGACTTTCAGGGTTACCCACTTGGTTTATATGGCTAATCTGGGATTCAAACACTAGTCTCCAGAGTCCCAATCCAACATTTAGACCAGTGCACCACACTGGCTTGGAAGAATTGCTCCCTCTTTTTCCCCTCAGCAACCCTGGATCTACTCAAAAGTAAAGGCTGGGGAACTGAGGAGGAGGAGGAGGAAGGAGGAGGAGGAGGAGGGAAGGATTGCTCCCTCTTTATTCCCCTCATTCACTGGAAGTCATTTTCTTAGGATAATGACTTTTTAAACCTCTGATTCCCCCCCCCCCCCATTTCCCCTGTGTGATGAAGTCCTATGACAACGGAAGTGGTGTGATGTAGGTGCACATCATTTGATTGACAGAACAAAAAATAAATAAAACCGAAAATGATTGAATGCATTCAATATGGAGGATCCATTTTGAATTGGTTCTTCAGTCAGTGTGAACTTCAACAAGATAAAATTGTGACAGAGAGATTTGATCAGGGTAAACATAGTGTGAACTTCGATTCAGAATCATAACATTGGATCTCCTTGCTACAAAAATGCTAGTGTGAATGTGGCTTAAGACTGCATCAGCACTGCAGAAATTATGCAGTTTGACACTACTTTAACTGTAATGGCTCAATTGTTTTTACTGAATTATTTTTTTAAAAAACTGTTAAGATTGATTTTGTTGTATTCCATCCTGATATCCTGGAATACAGGACTTTAACCATTTTAACTGATTCCATCATGGGTTAACTAATTTAATTGTTTGATGAGTTTATCGCACTATAAAAAAAACGCAACTTACCTTCTCCAAATTGAAATCCCCTCCATGATGCAGCTAGGTTCTATCACATGCAGTTTGCTGCCAATCCTGCCTCCCAACTTCCTCTCACCTAAACTCTGGTTAGAAGCCACCCTCCGCTGGCTGATTTGCAAAGTCATGAAGGTTCAGGTCCAATCCTTCCCCTAGAGTTTTGGCTTGCATTGGCTGAAACAGAAGAAACAAAGCTGGGAGGAGCCCAGGCCTTTTGCACCATGAGGGCAACCACTATAAGAGGCTACTCTATATTTTGTCAAAATATGTGTTCATCTAGCATTTTCAACTAACATGAAGGACTATATTCTCCCATATGAGCCTGCCCAGGTTTTGAGATATTCAATGGAGGCCTTTCCTTTCATCCCACCACCCTCTGAGGTACATGTGAGAACATGGGAGGTGGCTTTCTTGGTGGCAGCTCCTTTCTGTTTTCCCTGGCTCTGGAATTCCTTTTGTAAATAGGTTAGACTGATGGAGTCCTTCAAACAGCAGGTGAAGTCCTTCCCCACACAGTTCTTTGGGAATGGACTTTGAAAAGTGCTTCTAATATCTGTGCTGCAGTGTTCTTATCTTTCACTTCCTAATAGGTACAATTTTAATTGCTTTTAATTCTATTAATTACAGAATTACTCTTTTATCTGCATTAGTTTCTGTAAGCTCCCTTGGGCATCAGGACTGGGATAAAGGTAATATAATATTTATTTATTTCAAGGATTTATATCCTGCTTTTCTCCCACAGTGAGATTCAAGGCAGTTTACAATATATTAATAAATACAGAGCTAAAACTTTGATTACAAAAGTTAAAAAATAATTAAATACTGCCAACATTAAAATAGAGATTAAAGACAGCATGGTTAAAAACAGTAAAATTCATGCTGGCACTCTATTTAAGGCCCAAGTGCTAGAAATGGTACCTGGAATGGTGGCATAACTACACTTGGCTTGGATGAGTCCTTTTCTCTGGGCTTCCAACTACTGTCTTCCTGGCCCCCAGTCTCTGCCCTACCCTAACAAACAAGATGGTGGCTGTGGCACCCTGAAGGGGAGCTTTATAATTCCCCCTGAGTCTGGGCAGGAAGTACTGCCTATACCTGGGGATTTAATAAGGCTTTCTACTGATCAGGTATGTCTACAATTGGAGTAGCAATGTACTTGACCCAAAACAATGGCTCCTTACTTGGGAAATACCTAAAACCTGATTTGCAGTTCTTTCCACTGTTTCTCACACAGATCCAGATCTGAGGTTACAGCCTTCCATTCTCACCCCTAATTTTGGCTATCATCAGCCAGAACTAATGCTATAAACAGGTTAAAGATGAGAATAGACAAGCAAAATGCAATTAGCCACAGCCTCACCTTGAGGGCTTTATGAAATCTATCAGTCAAGTGGCATAAGACTCACAGAAGAAACCCTGCCAGGACTAAATGCCAATGACAAATGAGAGGGACAGCTGAAGAACTCTCTCTCTTCTTTAAATCCCCAAGCTAAGAGCTAAACTCTATGCTCCATTAATTACATACTGTGCAGCTAGGACTTACTTTCTTCTTTCTTACTCTGTATGATCTGGTCTAGTTTTTTTCATAGCTGTCCTTACCATTCCTAGTCTTCTGATTTCTTGACTGCAGTCTCCATTCGGAGCAATGTTTGGATGTTTGGTCGAGGTCATGGGAATACTTTAAATATTTTTTACTTACTCATTGTCTGGGTTGAATTTATGTTGTTCCTCTGTGGCTATCAGATATGGCAACACTCCCATGACCTTAAGAGTCATCCATAGTTTTTAATGATTTATGCAGTCAAATGCTTTGCTACAGCCTATAAAGTACAAGCTGCCCCCCCCCCCCCCCAGAATTCTTTTATACGGTCCATTAGCCATCATATATTTGCTATGTGGTCCCTAGTGCTGCTTCCTTTCCCGAATTCCACTTCTACCTCTGGGATTTCTCTTTCCACATATGATTGGAGTTTATGTTGCAGAATTTTGAGCATAATTTTTCTTGTATGGGGAATTGATACTATGGCCTTATAGTTGCTGCAGTCTTTTGTGTCTCCTTTTCTCTAGATGGGGGTGCATATTGATATCTTCCAGTCTGTTGACCACTGTTTTGTTTTCCATATTTGTTGACATATATTAGTTAGCACTAGAGTTGGTTCTGTCTGAGTGGATTGTAGCAGTTCAATTGGAATATCATCTTTTCCTGATGATTTATTTGTTTCCAATTATTGGAGTTTCCACCTAGCTTTTCAAAATTTAGAGTTAATCTTTGTATGGTTCATCATTCCATATTTCATTCATTTTTTCATCTCTTTTGTATACCTCTTCTATGTATTGCATCCACCATCTTTTTATTTCTTCATGATCTTCTAGTGCACCAATGATTGAGGCAGAGGAAGAAGAAATTGAGAGACTCTGTAAAAGAGTACAGGAAGAAATTAACAACACAGCAACACAGGATTTCATGACTGGAATGCTAATGTAAGCAGAAAAGAAGAATATAAAACAGTAGTTATAATAAACAAATAGGAGAGTGTCTGACAGGATTTTGTGAGGCCAATTTTGCTAAGATCTTCTTCATACAACTGGAGAGGAGACTACACACATGGACATCACCAGTTGATCAATACAAAAATCATTTAGAATACATAATTGGAAGCATAAGATGGAGAAGCTCTATATTTGCAGCCAAAACTAGACCAGGCACTGGCTGTGGCACGGATCATGAACTACTTATATCAAAAATTAGTGTCAAGCTGAAGAAGAAATCAAGAGAAGCAAAAGAAAAGGAGATAGGAACAAAATCAAAACCATGAATTCAACTGTTCAATGACTAGTGTACAAGGATAAAGAAAACAACTATAATGATCAGTGCAGAGAAATAAAAGACAACAAAAAGGGAAGAACGAGATCTCTTCCACAAGATCTGGGAACTCAAAGGAAGCTTCAAACTAAGAGGGGTTTAAGACTACCATATGTATGCCACAATGGTCTTGATTTGGATTAGAGGACAACATGCTTATTCAGTGGCAGCTAGTGGTACCAATATACAGTAAGTGAACTGATGAATCTGCTCTAGATTTTAATATAAACTTCAAATGTGAAACTCATTTTCATTCTATATATTTAATGTAGCATGTAGTTTGGTCTCTTCATATTAGGATGGGAATTTCATACTTTCCATGCATTATATACAACCATAATAGTGATAGTCCTAAATATGTAGTTATAAAACAAAATTAACAGCAGGCTAAACTAGCTTAGGAAATAAACAAATGTTGCAAGGTTTCTAAAGATTATGGATAAACTCCCACTAAAACTAAGTACTTTAAAATTCCATTTAATTCATTGTGAGAGAGGTATGTCTTCTCTCTGTTTTTTAATCTAAAGAGCATTTTTAAACCATTTTCATATTGGTAACTCCTAGACAAGCCACCATGCATAAATGTGGATTATCTTTTAACAGCAAATTTCCTTTTGTGTTGGTATGGTTGTTAATTAGTGACTGTGACCCACAAAATGCATGATTATATTAAACTCAACTCAAAAATTCTCACATTTAATTCCACATATAAATTGCAAGAGAATTTTGAACTACGTAATATGTGGCTCTTTATCTATACAATTATTTCAGCCATAATATTACTCCAGCTTTTCTGCATGTCCATCTTCCTGTGTGTGCATTGTTGTTGTTTTTAAAAAACAATAACAACATAGAAATAACTGGATTGGTTTCTCACCAACTGGCAGGGGACTTCCAAGCTGTCACAACAGTCCTAATCCAGTGGAAAATGATTTTATTGTTGGAAGCAGTGAGGAGTGTGAAAGTTGCATGACAGATGGGATTGCACATGGAAGAATAGTCTCTTAGGGAGCAATGGATTTTAGCAGTAAAACTAGGTTCACACAAGGAACATTGGCTGAGAGTCAAAGGTAAGATTATAATCACATTGACCATTTGATCCTCTTCCTAGATTTGGGTCCATTGACCATGCTTAATGGAAAGACAAAAAGCATCTATTATGAACCATGAAGAACCATTACATGCAGCCACAGACTTTCGAATAGGCACTTGAAGTCCAAGGGGTTACTCATATACCACATATGTCTAAAACATAAAATATGAGTGTAATGAGTCTCTTGGGAGTAGGAGAGCTTTGGAAACCTATGCCTCTTTTCAGTCTAAGCAAGTATTGCTAACAATGGAAAGGGAAGGCACACATAAGGGCTTTAGTAGTGTAATGGCTGAGCTGAATATTTTTCAGCTAAATGTTTGTGCTTAGAATGAAAAATAAGATATTACACTTCAGATTCCCTTTCTTTAAAAAAAAAATCACGTCGTAAGATAATTTCCTATTATTGTTGCAACTGCTTTGGTAGCATTTTCCCTGGCTTCTGCTTCTTTTGTCTTCATAGAATATTGACATTTGTAATTCTAACTAAAAATCCACTAACTAAAATAATGACATCATGATGTTATAGAAATACATAACATAACTGTGGCTTGGTTTGTTAAAACAACAGTGGGAGAAAATAAAACCAATTGAGACAATACTTAGATCAATACTTTCTAAATTATTCACACTGGCAGCCCCAATCAATCAGGGTCACAAAGTAAATATGGTGTTATAAAGTCTAGATACTCTAAAGGCAGCAGATTCCCATCTGATCATGAAAACTAAGCAGGGTCAGCCCTGTCTAGAACTGGGATGGTAGATTGTCGATGTATACCAGGTGCCATAGAGAGCCAGCATGGTGTAGGGCTTTGAGTGTTGGACTATGACTCTGGAAACCAGGTTTATTTTTATTTATTTATTTTGAGTATTTATACCTTGCCACAAAGGCCCTCAGAGCAACTTACTTTTTTTTTAATTAGACGGTTCCCTGCCCTCATGTTTACAATCTAATAAGACAGGACACAAAAGGATAAGGGAATGATGGTGGGGGAGTTCATTGGTTCGTCTCTCCCTCTAGGGCCATGGCTGGGGCAGATGGGCTGGAGGGAGGGCTCTTCATCTTACTTTGGGCTGGGCCCAATGGAGCTGGCCTGCCTGTCTCCCTCTGAAGCTGGGTGATGGCAGATGGGCTGGAGGGAATTAAATCTCCAGTTTTTAAATAAATATATCTTGTTCAGTAATTTACCACCTCATGGCTTAAGCCAGTGCTGTGTGGAAGACTCAATATCAAATATCAGTCCTTGTTAAGAGTCCTTATGTCTGGGGGTTTTAAAATAACAGTGTAGATAATGTCACATGTCTCATGTGACTTAAGGCCTGTGCTTCCTGAATATACAACTTGACAAAACTTTCAAAATAGGTTTAGCAAATATACTTTTAGAATCAAGAAGAACATGGAAGTGTTGGAATTTAGTAGCCCAACTTCCTACAGATTGAAAAGTGGCTCTTTCACCTGTACATTTGCCAAATAGATGTATTTTACTTTGGTCAGCCATGAGGAAAAAGGCTTTAACAATTAAAGCAAAATAGCATCTTATAATTCCTTTTTAAAAACAAGTATTTAATTCCAAACTGGGTTCTTCCAAATGAATGCATAATACTATATAATTGCTTAATTTGGTAGTCATTTTATATTGTCTTATAAAGTACTTACCCAAGCATGTATGTAATGATCTGTCAACTAAGGAAAGATTCTGCACATCTGATGATGAAGACTGCAGTCCACAAAAGATATGCCAAATGAAATTTGTTGGCACACTAATTATTCTTGGTTTATGGAAATAGGTTACGGTAATCACTAAGTTAATTTATAGCCCACATTTCCTCTATGAGCTGCACATCCTTCCAATGAACCACACCTTATGCCATTCTTTTCTTCTACACTTTATCATCATAACAACAAGCTTGTAAGGTAAGTCAGATAGTGACTGGCCCAAGGTCACCCAAAGAGTTTCATGGCTCAAGGGGAACAGAACCTTCTTGTCATGAGTCTCATTCTAAACAGCACTACACATCACTGTCCTTCACAATCATAAGCTATCATAAACAGAGAGAGAGAGAGAGAGAGAGAGAGAGAGAGAGAGTATAATATAATATAATATAATATAATATAATATAATAGGACAGAGACTTGAATCCATCTCTGAAGTATAGCAGTTCGAAGATAAATAATTTTCCTGGAAAATTTGCATTTCTTATAGAATGTAACCAGGTGAATACTTCAGGGCATTCATGCTTTTCATTTGTCTTATAGTAAAAGGCAGGAAAACAAACCTGTTGTTAAATTCAAAAATTGATATTCATTCACAGTTTGAGAAGGGAATGAGAATGTGACATGTTGCCACCCACTAATAACTACCTCTACAGCCGCCTTTTGGGAAGAACATAGCAGCTGGTTGACACTGAACAGTGAAACGGCACAACAGCTTAAATGAGCAGTGATTAACCTTTGGCTGAATTCTCCTAGTTCCAAGCTGTGACATTTCAAACAATTCTCTTCCACCTGCTAAAATCTGGTGTTTTTCTCATTATGTTAGTACAACTCCAAAATTCTAAATCATGAAATATTGGTATTAAAGTGAGTGATTTGAAGGGTTTTTGTTGTTAAAAAAGTCCAAGTACCTGCAATAGTACAGTTAAGACAAAATTTTGTGTAGACTGTAAGCCCCAACTAAATAACAGCTGCTACTGGTTCCTCTGTCAATTCTCTCTTATTTTCTGGATTCCGAGATAACCAATGTTAAATCTATTTTTAATAATGATAAATCTGTAAGCTTTTCTGAAGAAGTATGGTTTCTAGAAATAGAAGGCTGAACTTTTAGACTTCTTGAGGGTGTTGACAAGAATGTGGTGAGGGTGACCCAGTAAACATACTGTATTTGCACTTTCAAACAGTTTCTGACAAAACCTTTCTCCAATGACTTTTAAGTAACCATAGCAATTAGGAAAAGAAGATAGGCCCTCCTATGGTTTGGCAACTGTTTGAGGAACCTCAAATAGACAACAGGAATCAATGGACAGTACTAGCAATGGGATATCCCTTCAAGAATTTTTCTTGAGAATAGTGTTTTTGAACTAGTTCATAAATATTCTAGAGTTATGGTGAGAAGTGAAGTGATCAAATCTGAATCATTGAAAATTATTTATGATAGCAAATAGTTCTCATCTCCAAAAAGAAAGCTCCAAACTATGTCAATGGGCAATAAAATGCAATTCAATATAAATAACTATAAAGTGATGCATATTCACACATACACTGGTGTAGTCTAAATCAGAAGTGACCGATTCAGAGAGGGATCTAGTAATCATGGTGTATAATCTATTGAAAATGTTGATCCCAGTATGAGAGATAAGAAAAGTTCATATTGGGGCGGTACAGACCGCCCAAAAAGTGCGGTCTGGTGCCACCTCTTTTTGCTGCAGAACTTTGCCACAGCAGCTAGATGCAGCAGCGAAACTGCACAGCAAAAAAGGACCGGGGAAACCCTGCTCCTTTTTAGTGCCGCAGTTGCAGCACAATGAACGAAAAAAGTGCCATTGGGTGTCTTTACATCGCCGCAACTGCGCAGCTCTGTCTAAAATCTGTGCAGTTGTGGCAGCGTGCTTATGCACACCATCTAACAGGCCTTACGTGACAACGCAGGCGTCATCATGTGCTAGGGTTAGGGAGCATGTGGATTCTGTGTGCTCCCTAACCCTAATCCTGCCCCACAGACAGCACTTTTGGGCCTTCTGTATTGGGCCATTGTTAGGGAACAGAATCAAAAATAAAACTGCAAATATTGCAAACCCTTGATATAAATCTATTGTATTGACTAAATTTGGAATACAGTGTACAGTGTAGAATTTGGAAACCTGGCCCAAGTAGCTCAAAAAGAATAGACAGAGCAATCATTTTTTTCAAGAAGCTGGAGTACTTTTCCTATAAGAAAAGGCTTCAACATTTGGAACAGTTTAGCCAAAAAAAAAAAAAAAAAAAAGAATAAAGGAAGGCATGATGACAGTACAAGTACAACAAAGATTATTACTGCTATGATTGTTCTCTTATCCACCAATTTGAGAGTTCTGCTGCCTCACACTTCTTTCAGCCATATTGATATGATGTTGAAGTTCACTTTAAAAATACAATACATGCCTTCCAGACTAAGGGGCTTTCTAGATTGGCAAAAAGAAGTGTGTTCATGGCTGCATGAAACTCTAGCCTTTAGATGAGAAAAAGGGAAAGTGTGCCATGAAAATGCTTTTTTTGTGTTTTAGAGGAGAAGAAGCGCCTTTAAAAAGGTGCTGGTTTTCCCAGCTTCTTTTTTAAAAACTGCGGACCAGCGCAGCTCCATCTAAAGGCTTTGGTACAGCTGCTAAGCATTAAGGAAAAGGCAACTTCATGTCACACTTTCCTGCCAATCTAGAAAGCCCCTAAATCACCTTTGTAGAGCCAGTGTGGTGTAGCGGTTTGAGTGTTGGACTAGGACTCTGGAGACCATGGTTCAAATCTTCACTTGGTTATGGGAACCCAACCTTGGACAAGTCACACCCTCTCACCCTCAGAGGAGGGCAATGGGAGATATTCTCTGTACAAATCTTGCTAAGAAAACCCCATCATAGGGTTGCCTTAGGATTGCCATAAATTGGAAACAACTTGAATGTACACTACAACAACAATGAATCTCCCAAAAGGCATTTGAACTGTGTATTTGTTCCAGTTTTTTCAGTCTTTATTGCTTTGGGAAGTAGAACAATTTTGCATCTAAGTAGGACATAATATGGACTACAGAGCTACAGGGTTTCTGAAAGGCCATCAAGTGCTCTTTTCATTCTTACTTCCCTCCAGCTGTGCAGGTGCACACTGTAGAAAGAAGTGTAGAAAGAAACTCTTAGCCCCCTTGATAGTATAATTTCCAAAGCTGATACAATGGTCAAATGGCACAATGAAGGCACCAGCTCCTCCTTGTCTGTCATCATCCATGCCTTATTGTCCAGGGCTTTTTGCTTTGTTCACTGCGAGTGGGCATGCTCATTTTCCAAGCCATTTGCCAGCAAACTTGCTGGCGTGCTGCCCACCTTAAGTACCGTGCAGGCAGGATGGCGCCTCGGATACATAAAACAATATTTAATGTTTTACATCATTGTGGGCTCACAGATTAATTTCCAAATCCATGAAGTAACAGCGGATCAACATGTGGCTGGCTAATGCTGCACCAGGAAATAATGCATGAGGAGAAGAGATTAGTGAACAGAGTGCAAGAAATTATAGCCAGCATTAGCTACAAAATAAGTGTTCAGCCTGTGATAAAACTTCTTTCTGTGGATTGCAAAGGGTCTTACAATGGGCTTGGGGAGAAGAAAAGCACATTTAGAGGTAAGGGAATCTGGGCAAAGCCTTTGACACAGTTCTTACTTTTAGGCAATGATAAGCCAGACTAAAAGGAAACCTCTAAGAAGCAAAACTATCTTTTGGAATTGTTTAAAGAAAGTTACCCCTCTAAAGCCCACACTAGGAATCCCCCCTCCAAAAACTTATGAATGAGGTTGTTAAAGTTGGGTGTATAAACCTACCTCCCACATTCAAAAGGATGATGGAGCAAGACAGCCTGAGAATGGCAACTCCCATTAAGCAAAGTTTAAAATTTAAGAGCTTCTTTTGGGGTGGGGAGAGGAGGCTCATGGACTTTGACCTTGGTCTTGTGGGAAGGAAATTGGTCCTACAGTGTGACCATGGTGTAGGATATGTCTTACTTTACAGACAACAGACTCATTTGAAAGCCTGTCTGAAAAGAGTGCCTTTTTTAAGGGTTGGGGTTTTTTTTTAATCTGCAAGGATATCCAGTCCAAGTCCAAAATAAAGAACTGTATAGAGTCTATACAGTTAGTCTGAGAATTGGGTCATGAAGGTCCTTCATAGCATCTGGACAACAATCTTAGCAGGGAATAAGTCACAGTCTTAGTATGGTGGCATGTATTTTATTTCCATTTAATTCATCAAATGTATGTATTGAATTTACATTTAAATCACAGTAATTATGTATTGTATTTCCATTTAAAGCATGGCAATTAGTTCTAAATTGGCATCTCTGCATAAACAGTAGTCTATATAAATTTTAAGTTCTCTTTGGGGTAAACACATTCACTTCCCGTGTGTGTGTCTGATTTATAGGTGGCCACAGTGCGCTGAACTTCACAAGGCTCTGTACCACAGAAAAGTATTACCCTGAACTGTGTGTATCTGGAAAATTGTGTGGATCTTGTGCAAACGGGAATCCCCTGTAACTTCCACAAAGTAGGGAAATATTGGCTTACTGAGATGTATGTAAATGAACTCCATGCCTGAAGTACAGGCCTTTCACTGAAACAAAAGAGTTGTAAATAGTGTTAGCTAAAAAATAACATATGTGTTTGTTTCTGTGTGTGTATGTGCCTTCAGGCTGCCTGTTATAGTGACCCTGTGAATTTCATAGGGCTTTAGACAAAGAATACTGAGAGGCGATTTTGCCAATTCGTTCCTCTGAAATATAGCCTTCAACAGAAATGGTAATGGCAAACCCTCTCTGAAGAAACCTGTCAAGAAAACCCCATGATAGAATTGCCTTCGGATTGCCAAAAACAAATAGGAGGAGGAGGAGGGTTATTCATTGACAATCTCCCATCCAAGTATTAAATAACCTTGTTTAGTTTCCAAGATCATATAGGATCAGGTGACTTTAGGGTATTTAGGCTGGTCCTATATTAACATATTAGACTAAAAAGGAAAATTCTATGTAGGACCCAAAACCACATATCTTTATAGACTACGTAGTAGGTCCTTTTTCTTTTTTTGAGAAAGCTAAAGAATTCTGGTGAATCAACTTCAGAGGCCCATTTGCACAACACAGTTATAGCACTATTATTCCACTTTAACTGTCATGGTTGCATCCTATGAATTCTTGGGGTTTGTAGTTTGATCAGAGGCACTGGAGGAGCCTGCTGTCTTAGAAATCTAAATGCCCCTCTGTAAGCTGCAAATCCTAGGATTCCAAAGGGGAAAAAACATGGCAGCCAACGTGGAATACTGTAATAGCACTATAATTGTGTGCAAATGGCCCCCAAGTGAATCATCCTTCTGAAAATCAGAAATTATGAAAAGAATAATTCTTAAAAGAAAACTAGGCCTTAAAAATTGGCTGAGGAGGAAGGAAACGGACACCACATATTTCAAGAGACAGTCCCATGAATTGCATGTCTTATATGGATAAGATAATGAAAATGTGTGTGAAATGTAGCAGTTCAGGGAAGATGATGCAAAACAAAGTGATGACCTTTATAGTACTGAGAAGAAATATGCATGGCAGCAGCCACTGTTGATTTCTTAAAGATAAACCAGACTTTTAACCACATCATTTGGGGATTTCTGTCTTGTCTGAGTAGATACATTTCTCATAGCAGTGTAATGTTACAATGTTAAACAGAATACACGTGCTTCAAGTACAGGTGCTCTCACCCTGAAGAGCATGCCCCTTAGCATTTAATAGGAAAACCTGTGCCACTTTGTAGTATGATCCATTTCAAGTATGCACTAGGAAGGTGGGTAATTCTATCCCATTCACAGTTTTATAACAATCCAGGCAATTTGAATTAACAGTGTAAATGGAGAGGACTTGCCATAAACATTAAGCAGTTGCTTTATTGAACATGTCAAGTGCATTCCTCCATTTGGTCACAGTTATGGTTAAACAAAAGAAGTTAACAAAGAAAACAGCTAGCAAATTCACATACTACAAAAATAAAGGTGGTCAATTAAAAAATCACAAAACCAAAAACTTGGTGAATACAATGTATAGTCTTGCTGCTATTCAATTTCTGTTAAAAGTTAGATCTGCCGTTTTATATATCACCTGTTCAAGGCATTGATCATTTCAATGTTTAATGCATTTCAGAAATGATAGGAATAAAAATATGTTTGAAAGTACAAACACAGGAAACTATTAAAGAGAAAAGACTTGATTCATTTATATATTTAATGAAAGAGAAGAAATGCTCTCAGTGCTATTTATATGGGGGAAGAACACAGGGAAAGCATAACATTCAGTAGTGGAACTCATGTTTGGATCTGAAACACAACCTGCTGCATTAACAAGTTCAACAGGTGTGCATAGCAACGGATGATGGGAAAGGCATCATGCACCCTCTTCAGTGCTCTGTACTCACCATGAATCATGCTTTCTCATTTGGGCTCTGAGCAATGAATTTCTTTTTGTCACCTTCCTCTAGGAACAGGTTGGTCAGCTGCTGAAGCATGATTTGTCTGTCCAAGAGTCTTCCAGCAGCATGCATTTGAAGCATAGGCCTGTTGCTGACATATCAGAAATGATTCACCAGTAATTCTTGACAGTTTGCCTGTAGGTGTGTGTCTCTCTCTTTGTGTATATATGTGAATGTCTATAGTTTTACTGTCTTTGATGTCTCAAAAGGAGTGGTCTTATACCACTGCTTGATGTGATTCTTCACCAGCAGCCAGTTAATTCTGGAAGCAAAGATCTGTCCAGGAAAGATCTTTGAGCAACCTGGCTCTCTGAAAGTAGTTCCATAGCTGAATTAGTGGCCACCATTAAATTCATCAGCCCTCTGGAAACTACTGGATTTGGTGGCTTCACTATTTTCTTGTGATCATAAAGTGCCAATTCAAATGTCCACAGTAACATGTACAGTGCATGATCTTCAAAAAAAACATATAGTACCTCTTCTTGACTTCACTATCTTCAGATACACTTTTGCCTTAATCCAATTTCTTTGTAATGCTTCCTGTGCTCAACAGCTCTCTTGCGATTCTTAGATGGCTCATATTTTTTGGTTTTCTCAAAAAGATGCTTTACATCTCTTACTTCTATTTGTGTCCAAGTCTTCTCACCAGCTAATGGCAAAAAGATAAATAAAAAAGAGCATATTTGGTATGGCTGTAGAACAGAATCAACGAAGTCCCAAATTTCAAAATGAACCAGGCCAATTTGTAACAATATGTACTAGTTCCAAATCAGAGACTGGCCAAGTTTGGTTCCAGAAAAAAACCACACAAACTATGACTTTTCAAACCAAAATGAAGATTCAGATGTCAAAAATAAATGTGAAAGAGCTAAACAGTGTTCTCCAACAAAAACATATAAAGAAAATACTTACGCACTTACTTACTAACTAAGGTAAGCCTGGTACATACTGCCAGGAAGCGGTATCCTGACGGTGATTCTAGGGTTAGGGAGCGTGCACCAACTGCACGCTCCCTAACCCTAGCACACCATGGTGGGTGGCGTAATGGCAGCCTCCCATCCACATGGGGGCCGCCATCATGACGTAAGTGACGGGCAGTGTACAGAAGTCACTGTGCATCGCTTACATCACTGGTGTGCTACAGTGCACCAATGGCGCACTCGTGACATCCACATAGCATCTCAAGAAGAACCTGTTTTTTCTGAGTTCATTTTGGGGTGGAGGGACACCACACAGTTATAGTCTCCTGTATATTTGCTAGATTTAGCAACAGTTTATTTATTTGCTAGTTTTAGCAACAGTTCACTGATAGAACTGCAATAGGGGTTTGGCTGATTATTGATTTTCTTTCTTTCTTTCTTTCTTTCTTTCTTTCTTTCTTTCTAATTTCAAAACATTTTGTTTTAGTTCTTGGTTTGCCTTGCCTGTTAATTCAGTCTTCATGAGTATTCATGTATGTTATAGGCACAGATACTTCTTCTGTCCCAATTGTCCATTGTCCTTAGTTGTTGTTAGTTGTATTATTTTCTTTCTCTGTGTGATTTCTTTTTTAAATACCATCTTTCTAGTCCTCATATCTGTCTCTCTGTATGTGCAGTCTTGTTAAAATAAATTAAACATTTATTCCATTACAAAGATCATTTTCAACATCATCATCTTCATTTAATTCAAATTATGAAACAAAGCAAACATAATTATTTTGTTGCCCTTTTGATTGAGCCATGTAACAACTGATGCTTTAATTTCTCTAAAGATACCAGTCACAGATGCTGGTGAAACATCAGGAATAAACTCTTCCAGGCCACATTGCCCAAAACCCCTACAAAAAAACTATAACTGTTCTGCCTGCCTCTGTCAAACACTGTGGCCCTCATCGCCAGCACCTTTGCTCTTCTTTGAGGCTGTTCTCCAATGGTACAGATTGACCCTTGATTGGATCCCCACAAAGATACTAAATGATCAAGTCCCATTGTCCTGATCAAGTCCCACTATCCTCCCAACTTTAAGTGTGGTTTAAATGCCTTGTGTGGTAATATCCCAAGACTGAGTAATTTGCAGATTTGCAAAATAGTTTTGAAATTGAATTCTACATGGGTTTGTTTTTAAAATACAGAATACTTACTAAATTTTTGGTACTAACGTTACCAGTAGATTGTAATTCCCATATATCACTGAATGAGCACCTCAGAGGGAGTGACTTGCACCAGTGGTGGTGGTGTCAGGTGGCACAGTGTGATGCATGTGTAAACCGCCACCCTATCTCACCCTAGAGTGCTTGAGATTTTCCTGCAAAGATGAGGGTTTTTAAAATACTGGTTTAGCCAAAGATAGGATGGATTTGGCCTTTCCTCATGAAGACAGTCTGCACTTGAACTGGTGCTTTGTCCCTGCATTGTGCAGAGAGGTCATGGTGAGGTTGGGTGGATACCGGTGTAATTGGCCCATGTAGACATGCCAAAGTAAAACATGAACTTCTGTGGAGTGCCTGTAGACTGAAAGTCATTGTACATTGAAATGTCTGAGCAGCCACACACTGATATGGCTGTATGGGTCACTACTTACTCTGGACAGGTCTGATTTAGATGGCTGACTAAATATAATTCAGTAATGCAGGTATCTATGGACTGCAGCCACCAGCATTAAGAACTAAGGGATATTACAGATGAGTGCTTACATACTTACTGTCAAACCTGATACATGTCTAGGATGAACAAAGTGGTCACAGAGGTGACTATTTTGATGCCAGCCTGACGGCTGAAAGCATAATTGCATCTGTTTTACTACACTGACCTCTGGACTTCAGTGTTATAATTTAAAAACCATCTGTATATTTAGACTCATGAAACTGTAGTAAGTTTCAAGATCTGTCAGGGAAGCATAGTGGGAGGGTGTCATTCTTCTTGCTGATTAGTTCAGACATCATCTCCAGGGGAAAGTAAAACATGTAGCTCTTTGACTGAGACAGGTGTGCACTACTGTCGCAACCACAGCAGGTGTCAGTTCAGTTTAGACAATGGGGTTATGGGTAAACCTGTATCAAACATTTCAAAGTAGATTTTTTTTAAAAAAGGCCTTGTTAAAAATGAGCATGTAGATGAAACTAAATTGCTGTGTGGGAGTAAAAATTTATATTACTTTATAAGGATGCTGAATGTTTTTATCACACTTATTTCTCCTGATCAAATCTGCTGATCTATTAAACTGCATAAAATAAAAAATATAATGAACAAGTTGTAAAGACAAAGGTTGTACAGGAAAGTCACACAGAAGTTGCAAATGAGTCAATGAGGCCAACTGCATTTGTTAATTTTGTATTGAGAGCTCTCTCTTTCTTCATCACTTTCAGAAGGAAGGTCAGTATTAAAAGAAGTAGGAACAAGAAATATGGAGTAGTACATATTGTTAAAAGCATGAAGAATATAGAAGAGGAATGAATCACACCTCAAAGATATAAAGGGTTTATTAAAAAAAAAACACTGGTAAGACTGAGGGTGTACCTACACTGTAGGAATAATACAGTTTGACACCACTTTAAGTGCTGTTACTCCATCCTATGGGATCTTGGGATTTGTAGCTTTACAAGGTCATCAGCATTCTCTGCCAAAGAGTACTGGTGACTCACAAAACTACAAGTCCCAACGGGATTCTATAAAATGAAGTCATGGCATTATTGCTACAGTGTAGAAGCATCCTGAGATACATTAGGTCTAGAAGAAATCCTATGGAGTAATTGGGAGCTTTGTGTGTGTGTTCGTGTGCGTGTGTGTTACCGCAACAATGCAAATAACCTTACTCAATCATTCTGGGTTTGTTATTCACACTATGGAACTGCATTTCTCCACATTTTTGCAAGTTTGGTTGCTCACATGTGTGGGCACCCTTCATTTGTCCCTTTGCTCACTGGCACCCCTGAACCAGGAAAAGCCTCTTCCTCGCGCCACTCGAGGGGGTCATCATCCCGCTTTCTCTCTCCCCTTTCTCTCTCTCTTTCCCTCCCCCCCCCATGGCAGCTGTTGTGCTAGGGAAGGGGTGGCACTTTCTCGACTGCAGGGTTGTCGACAATGTGAATATATTCAACACACGTTCAAGGCATTCAGACTTTTATCCTGAGTCTATTTGGGTCTATTCTCATCAGTTAGTGACACTGCCAACAATATGAATCTTTTTAAAAAACTCATAAAATCCCCTTGATATTGATTATCTTGGGGTAAATCTGGGGTTTGCAGCCCCCCCCCCCCATATCCTTAATCGGGTGCATTAGGGATGTGCGTGAATAATGGAGTTTCAACCCATTCTGGATTATTTTTACCATCTGAATAACCCTTGAGTCTGGTTTGGGTTGTAAGCAGGTCATTAATCTCCCTATTTGATTCATGAGAATACCATATAGTGGAAAACTACCTTCACAAGATAAATTAAAATTTTGGATGGTGTATAAGGATGGAAATGGCTCCAGAGAAGGGGAGCACTGAGGTGGTATATTAAAGATATTTAGATACAAGGTATTAGAATGTAAGAATACACACACACACACACACACACACACAGAAAAATGTTATGTACTGTATTGTATTGTATTGTATAAGAATATTAAAAAAATTTTTAAAAGTGAGGTTACCATATAGATAAATGAGGCAATGGCACAGCTTCATGGTAAAGCATATGCTTCTTGTTTGTTTCTTTACGTGTTGCCAGGGTTTTTGACCATCTAGTAACATCATTATTGGGGCAAAGAATTTAGCTGGGTATTGTTTACATTACACCACACCATCTTCCTTAAGGACAAGCAATTAATCATGAGGGAGTTATAAGACTCAACGCCCAGCCATAGTGTGCTTTATCAGTAAAACACTTCCTGTTCTTCTAAAACTTAAATTGTGTTGGCAAGAAGAATAAAGTGTATCCTAGTAATATTACTAAGGCACTGATGATATTTTATTTATTTCCTAATATATACCTGTTGCTCTAAAATAAGTTTGATAAATGGTGAAGAACCACTGTCGGTAGTAATTTAATTTTACTAAGGAGAAAGTGAATTTTTAGAAGCTGGAGCTGTGTAGTTATTTTGTATGTTACAAGTTTTTCTGATTCTAATGTTACAGACATTATATTTCCAAGGAGACTGAAGGCGTTTAGCACTGTGACTTTGTGATGTACTGCCTCTGATGGGAGGTCCAGACAATTGGATGTACATAAGACAGATGATCTGTTCTGCAGGTGCAATGCAATGCAAAGTTATTAGTAACAGAATGTGTGGTAGACCTAACCTCTGTGTGTCCAAATGCTTATGACCTTGCATTCAGTTTTGCCATAGGTCTCACAAGTGGAAAATTGCTCTCATTTGTTAAAAGATAACAAGCTGGCCACCCACAGTGCATAAGTTGTTCCTGCATTCTATTCCTACCTGCTGTTTCAAACCTCAGTCACCTTTACAATGTCCTTATGTTGGCTGGTGTGTCCTACCCTTGAGACACCTGTTCATGTTGTCAGCCTTCCATGATTTGTACTATGTCTGAAGGCAAGAGGCAAAGAGGGGGAAATCCCACATACTGTTTATGGCCAGTTATCATTTTTGTCTCTACTGGTATGGGTGTGAATCTGATTCCTTTGGAATTGAGGCAGTTTCCAAAATTGTTTGGGATTTGAGGGGTATACTGGTTCAGCTCAGATGTTGGTTCTTTGTAGAAATGAGATATATCAACATTAGGAATAAAGATGATTCTGCATTACCTCACACTATGAAACAGGCAAGTCCCATCTGTAAAACAAGGACTCAGTTTAATGGTTTGATGTTATATGCCTTCAACTGAACATTAGAAGGAACGTCTTGATAGTAAGAGCTATTTGGAATGAAACCAACTGCTTAAAGAGGTTGTGGGTCTCTTTCTCTGAATGTCTTCAGAAAGAGGCTGCTCAACTACCTTTTGGGGATGCTTTAGCTGGAGATTGTACATTAAGCCGGGGGTTGAACCATATACCCAAGAGGCCCCTTCCAACTCTATGATTCTGTGATTCTATAAAAATGTATAAATGGAAAGGATAAGCTTTCTTTTCAAACCTTGCTGTAGCATTTGAAAACATGCAAGACTGTCTGGTTGACAATGAGATGAAATCTTGAGATCCTTACTCCTATGTGAATATTTGAATATATCATTTATCTTAAAATGGGCACAGTGGGGCTTTCTAGATTGGCAAAAAGAAGTGTGTTCATGGCTGCATGAAACTCTAGCCTATAGATGAGAAAAAGGGAAAGTGTGCCATGAAAGCGCTTTTTTTTGCGTTTTAGGGGAGAAGAAGCGCCTTTAAAAAGGTGCTGGTTTTCCCAGCTTCTTTTTAAAAAACTGCAGAACAGCGCAGCTCCATCTAAAGGCTGTGGTGCAGCTGCTAAGCATTAAGGAAAAGGCAACTTCATGTCACACTTTCCTGCCAATCTAGAAAGCCCTAGTGACTTAGTGGTCAAGATGCAAATTTTGACGATTGGAAGATTGGAAGGTTGGCAGTTCAAGGCCCAAATGCCATGTGACAGAGTAAGCTTCCACCAGTAGTCCCAGCTCCTGCCGACCTAGCAGTTCAAAAGCATGTAAAAGTGCAAGTAGATATATAGGTGGGAAGATAACAGTATTCTGTGTAGTCAAGCAGGCCACATGACCATGGAGTCATCTTTGGACAATGCTGGCTCTTTGGCTTAGTAACAGAGATGAGCTCTGCCTCCTACAATTGGTTATGACTAGACATTCGTGTCAAGGGAAAACCTTTACCTTTACCTTTTCACTAAAGCTATACACCAGATCCATCTGGGTCCCAGTACAATCTCTCCAGACAATGTAAAGTCACATCTATAGCAAAACTTCTGTTTTAAGCTTTTAATCCACTTTAAGAGAACATGCAGTTTACTCTGGAGGAAACTCTGGAGTGCCTCCAGTTCTCCTGGCTGTCTGGACAGCTGGAAGAGGTCTGATTCAGCCCAGTTCAGTTGTCCAGACAGCAAGTATTACATGATCTTTCTTACCCTGCACTGAACTGCAAAGGGTAGATGATGGATCCTCTTTTGAGCTGCTGCCATAACCACTGCCTCACCAGCCAAGAAATTCCCTGCAAGAGCCTGGCACCATCACTTCTGTTGAGGTCAGATGGGGTATCCCATCATGTGATTAACAAGATGGGGGATCACTTTACCAAGCATGCAAAACATGAGGAAAGGGTAAGGCGAACCTATCCTTGTTGACTACATGGTGGGATGCCTCCTTCTGACCCCAGGTTGTCACAGGGAGATGCCTGGCTGGCGAGGCAGTGGCAGTGGTGGCACTAAAGGAGATGGGTCAGCAAGGCCAAGGCAGTGTCTGCCCAGCTCAGTCATGTGTACAATGATGTAGCTTTGCGCCCGATTCAGCCCAGTGCATATAGTAACTATCGAGGTCAGTCCAAGATCAGTCCATGTTATAATGCTCCAGACTGACCCTGGATTTATCAGCCTGTGTAGACATGCCCCATATCATGAAATGGAGCTGTCTTTTTTCTTTTGGAAGAGTGTACCCATTGTCACCTTTATATTTTGTACTGAACTTAGAAATATTTGACAGATAAGGAGAAATGACACTATTCAAGGAACTGCAATGAAAGGATATAACTACAAATTACATGCTTTCACAGATGATTTTGAAAACTCGTTAGAATACCCAGTGCTAAGAATTGAAAAATTATTGGAAATGTTAAAAGAGTATGGATCATTTGTGGGATTTAAAATAAACAAAATAAGACAACAATAATAACCAGGAATATGTAAAAAAAAAATAAAGAACTACAACTGATGTCTTACAGATGGTATCTCTCTGACCCATTAATAATCGGGCCTCATGCTATACACGGGACCGCAGGAAGCTGAAATGGGAAGGACAACTGGAGCACAGATGGCAGAAAACTCTACTTTTATCCAATGAGACATGCTATAGAGAACATCTTTGTTCCTATAAGGTGGCAATACATGCATCAAAGAAAGCTTTCTACTCTGCAAGTATTGCAACTGTGGATTTATGTCCAGCTGAACTATTCAGGATAGTGAGAGGGCTTAACTCTGGTACCCTCCCCCACGAATCCAATTCGAGAACCTTCAGCAATTTGCTGTGATGCTTTTAATGAATACTTCACAGATAAAATCCCTTGGATGAGAGCCAACTTAGATGCTATTATTTTAGTGGAAATTGACAATTGACTCTGTGAGTAGGCTTACACTGGGTTACTTTCAATTGGTGAGTATTGCTGATGTAGACAAGCTGCTGGGGCATGTAAGGAAAACCACCTCTCCTCTTGATCCCTGTCCTTGGCTGGTTGTCCAGGGAGGAGATGCAATTAGGCTTCAAATACAAATTATTATTAATACATTTCTCATTGAGGGCAGTTTTCATCTTGTTTGAAAGAAGTGGTGGTACCACCGCTTCTTTAAAAGACCCCCCCCCCCGGACACCATGGAGTTAAATTATAGACTGGTATCAAATCTCTCTTTTCTAGGCAAGGTGATTGAAAGGGCAGTTGCCTTCCAGCTTCTGTTGACAAGCTGGAACATGTCCAGAGCAGGGTGATTTAAAAAAATGAAGGGTCTGGAAACCATGTTCTATGAGGAATGACTTAGGGAGCTGGGTATGTTTAGCCAGGAGAAGAAAAGGTTAAGAAGTGATATGTTGGCCCTGTTTAAATATTTGAAGGGATGTCATATTGAGGATGGAGCAAGCTTGTTTTTTGCTGCTCCAGCGAATAGGACCCAGAACAATGGATGCAAGCTACAGGAAAAGACATTCCACCTAAACATTAGAAGGAACTTCCTGACAGTGGACTCTTTCACACAGGAGGAATTTCTCTTTACTGCGAATTGAGCCAATTCAAATTCCTGTGAATTTGTTTGTTTAGCAAATTCACGGAAATTCCCATTGCGTTCAGAGTAATGTTCCATTTCCCGAAAATGACCCCCCCCTTTGCCCAAAACTGAGTGCAAAGCTTTAATTCGCAATAACGGAAAACCCATGATTGTGTTTGGAATGACTTCCCTTTTGCCCGAATTTGTGTGAGAAGCTTTAATTCGCAATAACGTCAAACCCCATGATTGCGTTCTGATTGCCATTAAATTATACTTCCAATTTCCGATGTTTGAAAGAGTCCAGTAAGAGTTGTCCAACAGTGGAACATACTCCCTCAGAGAGTGGTGGAATCTCCATCTTTGGAGGTCTTTAACCAGGGGCTGTATGGCCATCTATTGTAATGCTTTGACTGAGAATTCCTGCATGACAGGGGGTTGGACTAGATTCCCCGTTGTGATCTCCCTACAACTCTATGATTCCAGGCAGTCTTGGATGATATAAATTATTTCAATCTATTTCAAACCAACTTCAGAGCAGGGTATGAAGTTGAGACTGCTATGGTCACCTTAGTGCAGGATCTTGCCAGAGAACTTTTTCTTCAGCTGTTCCCAGACTTGGGTGGAATGACCTATCGGAAAAGATTCGACAGCTGAATACACTGTCTGAACTTAAAACAGTGTTAAAGACCAGTCTCTTCCAGCAGGTTTATCCCTATTATTTTAAAATTGTGAATTTTAAATGTTGAATTTTAGATGTGGATTGTTTTTAATATGTGTACATTTTATTTGTCCTTTTAAATTGATGTGTGTTTTACCAAGTGTTTTAACTTGTTATTTGTTAATTGTTGTTGTCTCCCACACCTCAATCCATGGGGAGAGGCGGGTAAGAAATTATTATTGTTGTTGTTATTGTTATTATCTGACATGGAAGAAATTGGTAAAAAATATACAAAGATGAATGTTGGAAGTAGGGGAGGGAATGGTATGTTTTTTCACATGTGATGGCACTGCAAAAAGGCAAAACAAAAAAAAAACCCTCTGGATTCAAATTCATAAAATAATGGAAGAAATTTTAAAAATCAACATTTCATTTCAACCAGAAACCTTCTTGTTGAACATGTTAGAATTCCAAAACACAAAAACAACACAATAAAATTATAATTTACATGGTCACAGCTGAACAAATATTATTTGCTCAGAAATGGAAAGAAAAGATAATTCCATCAACAGATGACTGGCTGATAAAAGATATAGATCTTGAAGAAATGGACAGGTTGACAATACTAATCAAATGACAACTAGCTTTGGGAAGGACTGATTGAAAGTATTAGAATTTTGGAAAAAGAAATGGGGTGAAACATTTACTATAAACTTTGAGGAACATTAGACAAGACATAGATAGAAATATACTGAGTAATGAAGAGCCTTGTGAAATCAGGAGAGGAATCTTGAAGTCATGCACTATGTTAATACCCTAAAGTCACTAGATCCTGTCTGATCCTGGAAGCTAAACAGGGTTAGTCTTGGTAAGTACTTGGATGCAAAGCCACTTGTATTCACTCAGACTTGACACTTGGCATTTATAGCAGTGCCTGCAGAGATGTCTTTTTTGGCTTTTTTGAATCAGTTTCAGTTGTTGTAGCCTGATACCAAAAGATACCCGTATCAATCTTTCCCAGTACAGATAGGTGTGACTGATGTTTTCTTGCTTGTTTTCTGCTGCTCCAGAGACTAGAACCCAGAATAATGGATGCAAGCTCCAGGAAAAGAGATTCCACCTCAACATTAGGAGGAACTTCCTGACAGTAAGAGCTGTTTGACAGTGGAACACACTCCCTTGGAGGGTGGTGGAGTCTCCTTCCTTAGAGGTCTTTAAGCAGAGGCTGGATGACCATCTGTCAGGGATGCTTTGATGGAGAGTTCCTGCATGGCAGGGGGTTGGATTGGATGGCCCTTGTGGTCTCTTCCAATTCTATGATTCTATGATTCTATGATTCTATGTTCATGTTGGCTACTTTTAGCTGAAGTAGTCCTGCCCCTATAATGAAGTCCATTGAAAAGTCCTATTATAATTAGCGTAACCAACAAAAGCACCTAATATACATCTAAAAGAACCAGAGCAACACATCACCATAGCTTGGAACAGATTTTCTAGATGCATGCTGAAAGTCATCAAAAGTTTTGCATTTCACTGATAGATGTTTAATGAACAATAGATTTCTCTGCTTGTTGAGTTTTTCTTCAGACTACATTGTTTTCTTGTGCAAAACCAAGTAGAAACTTTTCTGGTGCTAATCTTCTGACCTGTGTTTCAGATGTATGTTGGAGAACAAGATACAAGATTGATTATCTATCTGTGCCATGCTGTTCAGTCATAAATGAAATGTTTCATAGTAATATCGAATGACAGTGACATAGTCGAACTCTCCCTTAAATATATATTTGAACTATTCATAATTGATTTGGAAGAAATGTTGGTAAAAATAGGAGGGAAAGATAAACTTTACTTTATCCCTCTCCATACATTTGCAAAGCATCATGGAACCACACTGCAATATTCTAAGGCAGGTATCATGTTACCTCACAGGCAAGATTAGAACAAAGTTTTAAAAGGAGTACCAAATAATTTATATGTAAGAAATAATTGTGTTGAATATTTATGTATGCCAATTATATATCTTTGTTTGAATAACAAGCATGTTTGAATGCTGTGGACCTTACTATTTCATTTAAATAATAATGGTGAGAATGCTAATACTGCCGATTTCTGTCGCTCCTGACATTGTGTGGCCTTTCTGCACAAACCTGTTGTCTGTGTTTTAGTAAGTGTGTACTTTAAAGTACCTATAAGTGTTTGTACAAGAGTGCATTAATGTGTAACACAGGTTTAAGGCACAGTAGGCCACTCAGAATACTGTCACAGAGGAATGCCCTCTTGTGATTTATGAGCATGTTATAGTTATTCAGGTGGAGCAGCAGGACTTAGTTGTAATGTCTATTGAACAGACCACATATGTTTTTAAGTTCCACAAAGCAGTCTGGGGTTGTATTGATGGTCAAAGGGTGATAAAAGAGGACTTCATTCCTGCAACCTTACAATAATACATCTAAAATTATCCAAAGTATTGCCTTCCTGATTTTAACAAGCTGTGTTCAAACACTGTTTTGTTTATAACTCATTTAATATCGTCTGACAACCTTCTGTGTGTTGATTCAGACACAAAGGAAAACACTTGCACCTGTTCTATGGAATCTGCAGAATTTATGTAAGTGTTGATGTGCTGAGTTATCATTGAGTCAATGGGACTACTCTATTTGATAGGATTTAGAGCATGTAGGAATCCTGCAACCCTCCAGGATATTGTTGGGTGGCAATTCCCAGTAGCCCAGCATAACCAATGGGGAAGAATGGTGAGACATGCAGTCCAATAACATCTGAAGGGCTGCACAATTCCCACCCAAACTTAGGACTATATTTGGATACAAAATGTCATAAAGAGATGTTTTACTGTGTTTTGGTTGATATTTAAAGACAGGAAACAGATTCTTCTAATTCTTGGAAACATAACAAGTGAGTTACTGTCTGTCTTCTAATGCTATTCAGTTCACATCATTGTTCCTACAAATGGTCAAATGGTCAGGTACATTCTGTAAAGCAGGGGTGGGATTGATTGATTGATTGATTGATTTATAGCATTTATTTGTTGCTTTCCAGACCACCAGCATCCCTGATGTAATGTGCAGTAGGAGGGGTGCAGCTGTTCCACCAAATGAAACTGGACAAAGGCACTCCTAGCCCGTGCAGCAACCTTGCCTTACAGGAGCAGTGCTGGGTCCAAGAGCATCCCCAAGGTAAGAAAATTATTATTCAGAAAGTATACTGTGAAAATAACTGCAACTGCTCGATGTGGGAACCATCCGTCTGCTTTAATTAATTCCACTAAGCATGATAAAGCAAATAGTGATGAATCTGCTGGCCTGCTTTAATAATCTCTTTACAGCTTAATAGACTACTTTCCAGATGAAATTGGCACATGTATGCAACTTGTTATAACAGGCAAAATCACTCACATAATATCATATTGAGATCCACCCCATTCCCAGAATTTGGTGGCATGTGCAAATTTGATAAGCATGTCTTCCACCATTTAAGTCATTGATAAAGATGTTGAATAACACTGAGCCCAGGACTCAACCCTGAAGTACCCACTAGCCACTTCTCTCCAGAATGAAGAGCAACCAGAGGAATGGGGAAATCACCAAAGAGGAATTCAAACAAATAGCCAGCATGTGTAGGGATAAAGTCAGAAAAGCTAAAGCACAAAATGAAATCAGGCTTGCTATAGAGGTTAAGAACAATAAAAAGGGCTTTTTTGGATATGTCAACAGCAAAAGGAAGAAGAAGGAAATGGTTGGGCCACTGCGTGCAGTAGATGGCAAAATGCTAACAGGGGACAGAGAAAAGGCAGAATTACTCAACACCTTCTTTGCTTCAGTCTTCTCAAAAAAGGCAAAGGGTGCTCAACCTAAGGATAATGGAGCAGAAGACAGAATAGAGGAATTTCAGCACAGAATAAGTAAAGAGGTAGTACAGGAATACCTGGTTAACCTAAATGAATATAAGTCTCCAGGACCAGATGAACTACATCCAAGAGTATTAAAAGAACTGAAAAATGTAATAGCAGAACCACTGGCAATAATCTTTGAGAACTCCTGGAGAACAGGAGAAGTCCCAGCAGACTGGAGGAGGGCAAACGTTGTTCCCATCTTCAAAAAGGGGAAAAAAAGAGGATTCCAACAATTATCGTCCAGCTAGTCTGACATCAATTCCAGGAAAGATTCTAGAGCAGATCATTAAGTAGAGAGTCTGGGAACATTTAGAAGGCAATGCCATAATCACAACATGGATTTCAGAGAAACAAGTCATGCCAGACAAATCTGATCTCTTTTTTTGATAAAATTACCAGCTTGGTAGATGAAGGGAATGCTGTGGACATAGTATATCTCAATTTCAGTAAGGCCTTTGACAAGGTTCCCCATGACATTCTTGCAGACAAGCTTGTAAAATGTGGGCTAGACAAGTTAACTGTTACATGGATTTGTAATTGGTTGATCGGCTGAACCCAAAGGGTGCACAACAATGGCTCCTTTTCAAGCTGGAAAGAAGTGACCAGTGGGGTCCCACAGGGCTCTGTCCTGGGCCCAGTGCTATTCAACATCTTTATTAATGATTTGAGTGACAGAATTGGGAACATACTTATCAAATTTGCAGATGACACTAAACTAGGAGGAGTAGCTAATACCCCAGAGGACAGGATCAAAATTCAAAATGACCTGAATAGACTAGAAAGCTGGGCCTATGCTAACAAAATGAAATTCAATGCAGAGAAATGTAAGGTACTGGACTTAGGAAGGAAAAATGAAATGCACAGATATAAAGTGAGGTACACCTGGCTGAATGAAACTACATGTGAAAGGGATCTAGGAGTCCAAGTAGACCATAAGTTGAACATGAGTCAACAGTGCGATGCGGCAGCTAAAAAGGCCAATGCAATTGTAGGCTGCATCAATAGTAGTATAGTGTCTAGATCAAAGGAAGTAATAGTGCCACTCTACTCTGCATTGGTCAGGCCCCACCTGGAATTCTGTGTCCAGTTCTGGGCACCTCAATTCACAAAAGATGTGGAGAAACTGGAGCAGGTCCAAAGGAGGGCAACTAAGATGGTGAAGGGTCTGGAAACCATGCCCTATGAGGACCACCTAAGGGAACTGGGGATGTTTAGCCTGGAGAAGAGAAGGTTAAGAGGTGATATGATAGCCCTGTTTAAATATTTGAAGGGATGTCATATTGAGGAGGGAGCAAGCTTGTTTTCTGCTGCTCCAGAGACTAGAATGCGGAACAATGGATGCAAACTGCAGGAAAAGAGATTCCACCTCAACATTAGGAGGGACTTCCTGACAGTAAGGGCTGTTCAACAATGGAACACACTCCCTCGGAGGGTGTGGAGTCTCCTTTCTTGGAAGTCTTTAAGCAGAGGCTGGATGGCCATCTGTCAGGAATGCTTTGATTTGGAGTTCCTGCATGGTAGGGGGTTGGACCGGATGGCCCTTGTGGTCTCTTCCAACTCTATGATTCTATGATTCTATGATTCTAGGTTCAGTTGGTCAAATCAATTAATCTGCCTAGCCCACAGTTTCACTTGCTTGCCTGCAAAAATATCGTAGGAACCTTGTCTTACTGAAATGAAGATATATTATACCCACAGCACTCCCCTAATCTACCAAGGTTGTAACTCTATGAAAAAAGAGGCAAGATTAGTTTTGCATAGCTTGTTTTTGAGAAATTCATACTAGTTCTTAGTAACCACAGCATTCGTTTCCAAGTGTGTATAGGCTGGCAGTTTAGTGATCTGATTCCAAACCTTACCTGGAATCAATGTCAGGCTCAGTTGTTGATGTCAAACTCAGTGGTTCTTCAGCTGTTCTTTTCTGTGTTTTTTTTTTTTTTTTTTTTTTTTTTTTTTGAAGATGAGGATAATTTGCCCTCCTCCAGTTTGTTGGGACATCTGCTGTCCTCAAAGAATTTTCAAAGAATATTGACAATGGCTTCAGGTTTCTTTGGCCCTAGAGACTTGAATTTATTTCAAGCCTGCCTATGTTGCCCAAAGGAAAATTGGTTTTATTGTATTTTACTGTGTAATTTGCTATTTTAATTCTGTATTATTTTAATTTAATTTTAAGGGGTGGGAGGGTTAGGGATTGGGTTGAAGGAATGTTTTTAACTGTTGTTTTAAATCCTGTTGTACACTGCCCTGGTTGCTTTGCAGAGGGATGGTTTAGAAATATAATAATAATAATAATAATTATTATTATTATTATTATTATTATTATTATTATTAAAAGCAGCTAAGTATCCCTTTACTAGCTCTTTACTTCCTTATCTATTTTGGGTTACAAAGATATCATTCTTTGCTCTTTACATTCTTGAAGGAAGTAACATGTAAGTTTAGCCATTTTCTTCCTCCTGTGAAAAGTTCAGGACTTATGCTCAGCAAAAATTTGCATGTTTTTTTTTGGGGGGGGGGGGGAGGAGACAGCATACCACTTTCTGCACAAAAATTAATAAAAGAAACATATTACAAGACAAAAAATAAATTTAAAAGATGCTATATGCAATACACAGAAGAATTATACAAAAGTGATGAAGGAGCTATACACACAGCCCCAAAGGGGAGGCCTTCAGGCCTTTTACAGCCAGAATGGGGCTGTGGCAACCACACACCAAGGCCCTGATCTGGCCTTTCCAGGGAATGATAGTGTGATAGCCACATCACCACAGCTTTAAAGTGCTCCTTCAGTGCTGTGTCATGTGAACACAACGCCAGAGGAGGACTGTGACACCACACGTAGTGTGGTGTGATGAGCAGCATCATGGTGCCCTGGGGGCAGAGCCAGGGCATGTGTCATGTAGACACTCTGCCCCAGTCCAGCTCAAAGTTCCGGTCTGCACAGTGCCAAAAATATGAATGACACATGGAATAAAGATGAACCTCAAAATCTAGAAAGTGAGGTAGACACTGCAATAAGAGATATTAGGAAGAATAAATCATCAGGAACAGATGATATTCCAACCGAACTGCTGCAATCCACATAGACAGAATCAGCTCTAGTGTTAACTAAAATATACCAACAAGTAGAGAAAACAAAACAGTGGCCAACGGACCAGAGACATTCAATATAATAATAATAATAATAATAATAATAATAATAATAATAGTTATTTATATTTTCCCACCTCTCCCTACAGATCAAGGCAGGATTACAGCATTAAAACATACATATTTACAACAATAAAATAGATTACCTTATAAAATAAAAATCTAAAAATCTAACAACTATCTAATTACATTCCAACAGAACAGAGGGGCATACAGCAATCTCTTATAGGAGGTCGAATGGATATACTCACTGGAAGAGATCCATCTTAAGTGCCTTTTAAAGGCATCTAAGGTGGTGATAAGACAGATCTCTTCCAGTAAGCCATTCCAAAGTCTGGGGCCTCTGCAGTGAATGTTCTAGAAGATGTAGTTTGTAACCTGGTTCTTGGGTGCTCCAACAAATTCTTTCCGGATGTTCTGAGAGTGTGGGGCGGATTATGTAGGGAGAGGCGTTCCCTCAAGTAACTTGGGCCCAAGCCACGTAGGGCTGCAAAGGTAATGACCAACACTTTATACTGTGCCCAGAAGCTAACTGGCAGCCACTGGAGAGATTTTAAGACTGGAGTTATATGATCCGATCTAGGTGTATTAGTGATCAATCTGGCTGCCGCATTCTGAACCAATTGCAGCTTCCGAACTTGGTACAAAGGTAGCTCCATGTAGAGCACATTACAGAAGTCTAATCGAGAGATTACCAGAGCATGTACTACTGCTTCAAGAGCCCTGGTGGTGCAGAGGTTAAATGCCTGTACTACAGCCACTCAAAACCATAAGGTGGCAAGTTCAATACCAGCACAAAAGGCTTAAGCTCGACTCAGGCTTGCATCCTTCTGAGGTCGCTAAAATAAGTACCCAGATTGTTGGGGGAAAGTAGCTTACAGCTGTAAACTGCTTAGATACTGCTTAGGCGGTATGAAGCGGTATATAAATGAAGCTGTTTGCTTGACTACTATAATACGCTTTGATTCCCCACCAGAAAAAGGCGGAATAGAAATAAATCCTATTATTAATATTATATTATTTTTGGTCCAGGTAGGGACATAGTTGGCATATCAGCTGATACCAAGCACTCCTGGCCATCACATCTACTTGAGATGACAACTGTACAGATGGATCCAGGAGTACTCCCAAGCTGCTAACTTCATCCCCATCCACAAAAAAAGGAGACATAAAAGACTGCAGCAACTATGTGGTCATAGCATTATTTCTCATAAAAGTAATGCTAAAAATTCTGCAACATACACTCCAATCATACATGGAGAGAGAAATCCCAGAGGTGCAAGAGGGGTTCAGTAAAGGCAGAGGCAATAAGGACCACATAGCAAACACATGATGGCTAATGGAATGAGCCACATAATTCCAAGAAAATCACCATGGGCCAATCTAGATTGGCACAAAGCGGCGTTTTAAGGGTTAAAAAGCCTGCCTTTAGGGTTAGGGAGGGCGTAGCTTTTACACCCTCCCTAGGCCTAAAGCATATGGACGCCGCCATTTTAAAATGGCAGCATCCATACAGACGCATTTTCAAAGCGTCATCATGTGCGCAGCTGTTAGACACGCTGCACACATGATGACACTTTCGAGCCATGGGAGGGCGCAAATTGTGCCTTTCCACGGCGCAAAAAAGAAGCTCCAAATGGAACTCCTTTTTGGTGTCGTGTCTTTGCCACGGCTTTTACACAGCCGCGGCAAAGACCCAGGGAGAAAGGGGCCGCGGTGGTGGCCCCTTCCTCCCTTCAGCCCCGCCTCCACAAGCGGGGTGTAGCGGGCGCCCAGGGCGCCTGCTGCACCCCGCTTGGAGGCTACGGGGAAGTGGAAGTTTGCCGCTTCCCCACAGCCTCCAGAAGCGTCGGGATGGGGCTGCGGAGGCTGCCGGTGCGTCAGCCTTGGCCCCATCCCGGCGCTTAAAGTGGCGGTCACAGACCGCCCCTTTTGGGCGGTCTAGATCGCCCCCATGTGCTTTATAGACTATAGCAAAGCCTTTGACTGCAAAGATCACAAAAGGCTATGGAATGCTCTTAAAGACATGGCAGTGCAAATACATCTGGTAGTATTGATAAGAAATCTGTTCTTGGGACAAGGGGCAATTGATAGAACAGAATATGGAGTAGCAGAATGGTTTCGAACTGGTAAAGGGATAATGCAAGTCTCTATTTATCACCCTACTTGTTCAACCTATTTGCAGAAATATCATAACAAGAGAAAGTTTAGACTTAGAAGAAGGAGGAGTAAAGATAGGAGAAAGGAACATCAACAATCTAAAATGCACAGATGACACCATACTACTAGCAGAAAACATCATGCACGTGGAACAATTACTAGGTCAAGGAAGAAAGTGCAAAGGTAGTCTTGTTGTGAAAAATAGAGGAAAAAATGATCATGGAGGAACTACATTAATAATAATAATAATAATAATAATAATAATATTTATTTATATCCCGCCTCTCTGCACTCAGGCAACCAAGGCAGCTTACAACAGTTAAAAGTATACATATTATATCCCCCCAACCCTCCCCCCATTAAAATAGAATTAAACAATTTACAATCTAAAACATATTAATATAATAACCAAAACAGTAATAATAATAATAATAATAATAATAATAATAATAGCCCGCTCCTCTGTCATCAATCAGAGTGGGTTACAATAATTAAAAGACATCAAGATAAAACAATTCCAATAACCCAAAACCCCACCTCCCACCCCTTAAAATTAAATTAAACCAATATCAGATTAAAATCCAAGAACAATTACATACATACACCATAGAACATAAAAAGCAGCTACTCAATTCTATAGACACTGTAGATGTAAACTTCCTAAATAAAGTGCTGCGAGTTGGTAGGAGTGCACACCCCAATGTTGTAAACCAGTGTCAGGGCCAGGAGTTAAGATGTTTCTGGGAAGGCCTGCTGGAAAAGATGCGTCTTTAAGGCTTTTTTAAAGCTATCAAGGGATGTAATAAGACGCATCTCATCCGGCAGGTCATTCCATAGCCTGGGAGCTGCAGCAGAGAAAGTCCCCCGGGAGGACCGCGACAGCCTCATTTTCACAGGCTGTAATAAATTTCTCCCAGAGGACTAGAGTGTGTGGGGGGGATTGAACGGGGAGAGGCGGTCCCTAAGATAAGATGGACCCGAGCCCTGTAGGGCTTTAAAGGTTAAGACCAACACTTGTACTGTGCCCAGAAACTAATCGGTAGCCAGTGGAGGGACATAAGCACTGGTGTTATGCGCTTGCACCTCGATGTACCAGTAATAAGCCTGGCCACCATGTTTTGGAGTAGTTGAAGTTTCCGGGTTAGACACAAGGGTAGCCCCAAATAGAGCGCATTGCAGAAATCCTGTCGTGAGGTTACCAAAGCTTGTACCACAGATTCCAGGTCCTTCTGATCCAGGAAAGGGCGCAGCTGGCGTATCAGCCGAAGCTGATAGCAAGCACTCCTGAACGTCGCATTCACCTGACTAGTCATGTGAAGTGATGAGTCTAGGAGTACCCCCAGACTGCGAACAGGGTCCAACGAGGAGAGTGTGACTCCATCTAGGACCAGAAGATGTATTCCTAGACCTGGCTTTGGTCCTGTGACTATGAGTACAGTGGTCCCCCGGGTTACGAAAGTAATCCGTTCCAGCACCCCTTTCATAACCCGAAAACATTCGTAACCCGGGGGACCACTGTAAGTATAGGAAAGGACTTGGCACGATTTGAATTTCGCGCCGCTTTTCTTTCGCAACCCGGGGTTTTTTTTTCGGAAGCCGGGGCCGGCTCTTTCAGATCCCGGGGTTTTCGTACCCCAGGGGATTCGTAACCCGGGGGACCACTGTACCTCTGTTTCGTCTGGATTGAGCTTCAATCTGTTTTCCCTCATCTAATCCATTACTGCCGCAAGACAGTCATTAAGAGGAGAGATGCCATCTGAAGTCTGAGCCGATGATCTTGTCATGGAGAGGTATATCTGAATGTCATCAGCTTACTGAAGACACTGAGCTCCATGCCTCCGAATGATCTCACCCAGCGGCTTCATATAAATATTAAACAGCATCGGGAACAGGATGGCACCCTGAGGGACACCACAATTAAGCTCGATCTTAGAATAGCAGCTGTCCCCGAGCCTCACCCTTTGGGATCTGCTGGAGAGAAAAGATCAGAACCACCGGAGTGCGGTGCCTCTGATCCCCAACTCCCTCAGCCGGTCCAAAAGGATGGAGTGATCAATAGTGTCAAAGGCCGCTGAGAGATCCAAGAGCACAAGCAGGGTCACACTACCCCTGTCAATGCTCAAGCGGAGGTCATCGGTCAGAGCAATCATGGCAGTCTCAACTCCATGTCCTGTCTTGAAGCCAGTTTGAAATGGATTAAGATAATCGGTTTCATCCAAGACAGCTTGGAGTTGGGAGGCGACTGCCCTCTCGATCACCTTGCTCAAAAACGGTAGCAAAGACACTGGTCTGTAGTTGTTCCTGTCCAGGGGGTCGAGGGAGGGCTTCTTCAGGAAGGGTTTTACAGCTGCCTCCTTCAAACTAGATGGTAAAGAGCCTTCCCTAAGGGATGCATTGATTGTATCCCAAAGGAATACCCTCAATGCATCCCCTCCCTGGACGACCAGCCAAGATGGACAGGGGTCGAGAGGGCAAGTCATCTTCCTTATACTTCTAAGGAGCTTGTCCACATCCTCAGTACTAACAGATTGGAACTCATCCAGTAAACCGACAGCAATGGAGTTGTTGGGAGCCTCACTTGTAAATTCTGCTGAAACATTGGCGTCCGAGTCAGTCCTTATCCGAGAGATTTTATCTGCAAAGTGGGTGTTAAATGCGGCAGGCCGTTTCACAATCTGGGAGCAACAGCCGAGAAGATCCTCTGGGCAGTTGTAGACAACCTGGTTTTTCTTGTTTGTAACAGATTTCTCCCAGAGAACCTGAGTGTATGGGGAGGATTATATGGGAGGTAGTCTTGGCGATAGGTTGGACCCAAGCCATATAGGGCTTTAAAGGTAATAACCAACACCTTGTACTGGGACCGGAAACTGACGGGCAGCCACGAAGAGATCTTAGGATCGGAGTAATATAGTCTCTTCTCGATGTACCCGAGACCATTCTGGCTGCCATATTCTGTACTAATTGAAGTTTCCGGACCAAGCATGATGGTAGCCCCATGTAGAGTGCATTACAGAAATCAAGGCGTGAGGTTACCAGCACGTGTACTATGGTCTCAAGGTCCCTGACTTCCAGGAAAGGGCACAGCTGGTGTTATCAGCTGAAGCTGATAACAGGCACTTCTGACCATCGCATTCACCTGATTTGTCACATGAAGCGACAGATCTAGGAGCACCCCTAGACTGCGAACACAGTCCTTGAAGGAAAGTGTGACCCCTTCCAGGACTGGAGGTTGTATGCCGATACCTGGGTTCGGAGCCAATACCGTAAGTACCTCCATTTTTGTCTGGATTCAGCTTCAATTTGTTTACCCTCATTCAGTCCATTACTGCCTTAAGACAGTCATTGAGAGGAGAGGTGCCATCTGAAGTCCAAGCTGATGACCAAGACATGGAGAAATATATCTGGGTGTCATCGGTGTACTGATAACACTCTGCCCCATGCATCTGGATGATCTCTCCCAGCAGCTTCATATATATGTTGAAAAGCATCGGGGACAGGATGGCACCTTGTGGGATGCCACAATTAAGCTCTTTCCTTGTAGAGTGACTGTCCCCGAGCACCACCCTCTGGAATCTGCCCAAGAGGAAGGAATGGAACCACTTCAATGCAGTGCTTCCAATCCCTAGCCCTCTCAGGTGATTCAAGAGGATGTCATGGTCTATTGTGTCAAAATCCACTGAGAGGTCCAGTAACACCAACAGGGTCACACTACCCCTGTCGATTCCTAGACAAAGGTCATCAGCCAGAGCAACCATGGCAGTCTCAATTCCAAATCCTGTCCTAAAGCCAGTTTGAAATGGATCTAGATAATCGGTTTCATCCAAGACAGTTTGGAGTTGAAGAGCAACAATCCTCTCGATCACCTTGCTTAAAAATGGTAATAAAGAGACTGGCCTATAGTTTTTCATATCCAGGGGGTCAAGGGAAGGTTTTTTCAGGAGCGGCCTAACCGCCGCTTCCTTCAAACAAGATGGACATGACCTCCCTAAGGGATGCGTTGATGATATCCCTTAAGAACATCCTCAAGGCCAGCCATGAAGGGCAAGGATAGAGAGGGCGAATTGTTTTCCTCACTCTACAAAGGAGCTTGTCCACGTCATCAGTTCTTACAGATTGAAACTGATCCAGTATAACCACATCAGCGGAGTTGCTGGACACCTCATCAGTTGATTCTGCTGTAACTCTGGCTTCCAAGTCGGCTCTTATCTGAGAGATTTTATCTGCAAAGTAGTTGTTAAACATGTCACAGCAGGCCGTTGTTGGGTTAAGTAAAGGGTTCTGCACAGTTGGAACCTGTGCCAGCTCCCCTACCACCCTAAACAGCTCTGCTGGACGGAAAATGAAATATTTAAAGATTTCCCATACATTGGATCAAACATTGGTCAGAACTGAGACTTCAGTCAAGAAATAAGATGGAAACTGGGAATGGGAAGGGTAGTGATGAAAGATCTAGGCAAGATCCGTTCTCCTTTTGTGTCGTGTCTTTTTAGATTGTAAGACGAGGGCAGAGAACCATCTAATTCAAATGATTGTGTGTAAATTTACAGCACTATATAAATAAAGCAATAATAATAATAATAATAATAATAATAATAATATTGTAAGGAGTAAAGATATACAACTGAACACTAAAGTTAGAAATGTCCAGTCCATTGTAATCCCCATCAATATATATGGATGAGAGAGCTGGACAGTGAAGAAAGTCAAAAAGAAGAAAATCAGTTCATTTGAACCACGGTGAGGATATCATGGACAGCCAGAAAGACAAATGAATGAGCCCTTGAACATATAAAGCCAGAATATCCCTGGAAGGCAAGATGATCAAATTGAGGCTGTTGTACTTTGGCCACATCATGAGAAAGGATGAATCATTGGAAAAGACAATGATGATAGCAAAGGTAGAAGGCAGCAGAAAGAGAGGAAGACCACACACCAGTTGGATAGACTCAATCAGGGATGATAAATCTACAAAATCTACAAAACCTAAGCAGAGCAGTGGAGGGTAGTGGGGCTTGGAGGTGTCTTATACATAGGATCACCATGAGTCAAGGCCAACTTGAGGGCAGCTAACAACAACATCCCTGGGACTTATTTCTCTCATATGCTGCAAAAAAACCATTTTAAAAAGCAACAGGCAAGCCAAATATTCTTTCCAGATGAACAGCATAGTTGGGAAAGCCCTGTGGAAGACAAGAAGCACAAGGCTTGGCTGCACCTGCAGGTATCTTTGCCTTTGAAACTAATAAGGAGATTATTGCTCACGAAATGTGCACCAGGATACATGCAGGTTGTGACCATCAGCAACGATCTTATCACACTGCTCTGTGCCCAGGCAGAAGGCAGCCCGTATCCAACGAGGGCTTCTCTGGCAGCTTTTCAAGAATGGGAAAATCCCATTCGTGAAAAGCGGTGGGAACACCCTGGATATGATATTGTCTGCCTACTGTCTAGGCATAGGGCAGTGTGATAAGAACCATCGCTGGCAGTTACAACATTCATCTAACCCAGGGTGGATTTCACATGCGATAATCTTCTCACAAAGAGTCCTGATCCACTGCATGAGTTTACATAGCAGTAAAACAAAATTGCAATATACTCTATTGTCCCTAAAAAAGGATTAGGAAGGAAGGCCAGTTGCTGTCTGGATGTAGGAAAAGTTGCTTCAGTTTTGTTTAAAGTAATGCATTTATTTTGGATTTGCCCATTCTACTAAACTACCACCAGCATATATCAGAGCAAAGGATGTTTACACATGCCTAATTCACTGTGGCCCTCTGAAACGCAACTTGGTGTTAGTGGCTTTGAAGCCAGCATCAGTCCCTTGGGATTAGGAAGGTTGCATTGAATCTCCAGACTTGCATTTTGGTCTTGATACTCCGGGGAGGGGGGCATTTACAGATGTTGGGTCTGGACATCACTGGCTTTCTCCTTTAGGGCTCAGGACTTGAGGTGCTACTCAGTCTGGACAGGGTATGGCTTGTTTCTCATAGTGGGGTGATATATAGTGTTTTGTTTGTAGTCCTGCTGAAGATTAAGGTTAAATGATAAATAGTGATAAATAAATAATAAATTGTGCCTTTAATTAATCCATAGGTATATGTTTCTGTCTCTTTCTTTTAGTTGGGTAAGCAGAAATCAGCAGAAACTATAGCAGCTTTCCATGATACAAACAGATGACAGAATTTCCTTCTGCATCACAGATGTCTATAAGACAACCACCACTTACATCTTATAGAGTCTATGGATGTTCTGCATTTAGATTTTGGTAATTAATTTAGTGGAAAGAGCCAGAAAAATGGAGTTGAAGAGGACAATTTGTGGACCACATGTCAGTCAATCCTGTTTTAAGTGTATAGGAGGCTTTAGGAGAATAGCTGGCCAGTGGCAAAGCATGCAGTAATAAGATACATGGTTTGCATGCAGAAGGTCCCAGGTTGAGTTGCTGCTTTTATAGGCAGAGCTAGGAAAGAACATTGTCTGAAAATTAGAAGAACTTTCAGCAATTGGTGCAGATAGTTATAAACTAGATTCTGGGAGCCATTGCATTCTGGGAGCCAGTGCTGGGAGGCTACTTAAGGCTACTCAAGGCTAGCAGAAGCTGCATTTCCTTTAAGGAGGAGAAAGAAAAGGAGGAGGCTGTAGTCCATGTGCTTGGGTGAGATCTAATTTAATTTACACTTGAGCCAAGGCTAGCAGGCTAGCAGAAGCTGCATTTCCTTTAAGGAGGAGAAAGAAAAGGAGGAGGCTGTAGTCCATGTGCTTGGGTGAGATCTAATTTAATTTACACTTGAGCCAAGGCTAGCAGGCTAGCAGAAGCTGCATTTCCTTTAAGGAGGAGAAAGAAAAGGAGGAGGCTGTAGTCCATGTGCATGGGTGAGATCTAATTTAATTTACACTTGAGCCATTGCATTCTGGGAGCCAGTGCTGGGAGGCTACTTAAGGCTACTCAAGGCTAGCAGAAGCTGCATTTCCTTTAAGGAGGAGAAAGAAAGAAAAGGAGGAGGCTGTAGTCCATGTGCATGGGTGAGATCTAATTTAATTTACACTTGAGCCATTGCATTCTGGGAGCCAGTGCTGGGAGGCTACTTAAGGCTACTCAAGGCTAGCAGAAGCTGCATTTCCTTTAAGGAGGAGAAAGAAAGAAAAGGAGGAGGCTGTAGTCCATGTGCTTGGGTGAGATCTAATTTAATTTACACTTGAGCCATTGCATTCTGGGAGCCAGTGCTGGGAGGCTACTTAAGGCTACTCAAGGCTAGCAGAAGCTGCATTTCCTTTAAGGAGGAGAAAGAAAGAAAAGGAGGAGGCTGTAGTCCATGTGCTTGGGTGAGATCTAATTTAATTTACACTTGAGCCATTGCATTCTGGGAGCCAGTGCTGGGAGGCTACTTAAGGCTACTCAAGGCTAGCAGAAGCTGCATTTCCTTTAAGGAGGAGAAAGAAAGAAAAGGAGGAGGCTGTAGTCCATGTGCTTGGGTGAGATCTAATTTAATTTACACTTGAGCCATTGCATTCTGGGAGCCAGTGCTGGGAGGCTACTTAAGGCTACTCAAGGCTAGCAGAAGCTGCATTTCCTTTAAGGAGGAGAAAGAAAGAAAAGGAGGAGGCTGTAGTCCATGTGCTTGGGTGAGATCTAATTTAATTTACACTTGAGCCATTGCATTCTGGGAGCCAGTGCTGGGAGGCTACTTAAGGCTACTCAAGGCTAGCAGAAGCGCGCACCTAATGGCGCGCGAATTTTGATTTTTTTTTAATTTTATCTAGTCAAGGAGGTGTTTAGAGAATAGAAGAGGAGCCGGCCTGAAGCATCAGAGGAAGTGAATCAGAGACTTGCCTTTGGAAGGAGCTTTTAGCCAGGAGCTCTCTACATAACTATAGGCCCCCTGACTTGAACTCATAGAATCATAGAATCATAGAATCATAGAATCATAGAGTTGGAAGAGACCACAAGGGCCATCCAGTCCAACCCCCTGCCATGCAGGAACTCCCAGTCAAAGCATCCCCGACAGATGGCTATCCAGCCTCTGCTTAAAGACCTCCAAGGATGGAGACTCCACCACACTCCGAGGGAGTGTGTTCCACCGTCGAACAGCCCTTACTGTCAGGAAGTTCCTCCTAATGTTGAGGTGGAATCTCTTTTCCTGCAGCTTGCATCCATTGCTCCGCGTTCTGGTCTCTGGAGCAGCAGAAAACAAGCCTGCTCCCTCCTCAATATGACATCCCTTCAAATATTTGAACAGGGCTATCATATCACCTCTTAACCTTCTCTTCTCCAGGCTAAACATCCCCAGCTCTCTAAGTCGTTCCTCATAGGGCATGGTTTCCAGACCCTTCACCATCTTAGTTGCCCTCCTTTGGACCCGCTCCAGTTTCTCCACATCCTTTTTGAATTGTGGTGCCCAGAACTGGACACAGTATTCCAGGTGGGGCCTCACCAAAGCAGAATAGAGAGGCACTATTACTTCCTTTGATCTAGACACTATACTTCTATTGATGCAACCTAAAATAGCATTGGCCTTTTTAGCTGCTGCATCACACTGCTGACTCATGTTCAACTTATGGTCTACTTGGACTCCTAGATCCCTTTCACACATAGTTTCATTCAGCCAGATGTCCCCCATCCTATATCTGTGCATTTCATTTTTCCTCCCTAGGTGCAGAACCTTACATTTCTCCGCATTGAATTTCATTTTGTTAGCGTTGGCCCAGCTTTCTAGTCTATTCAGGTCATTCTGAATTTCAATCCTGTCTTCTGGAGTATTGGCTACTCCTCCTAATTTGGTGTCATCTGCAAATTTGATAAGTATGCCCCCAATTCTGTCATCCAAGTCATTAATAAAGATATTGAATAGCACTGGGCCCAGGACAGAACCCTGTGGGACCCCACTGGTCACTTCTTTCCAGGATGAAAGGGAGCCATTGTTGAGCACCCTTTGAGTTCGGTCAGTCAACCAGTTACAAATCCATGTAATGGTTACCTTGTCTAGCCCACATTTTACGAGCTTGTTTGCAAGAATGTCATGGGGAACCTTGTCAAAGGCCTTACTGAAATCAAGATATACTATATCCACAGCATTCCCTTCATCTACCAAACTGGTAATTTTATCAAAAAAAGAGATCAGATTTGTCTGGCAAGACTTGTTTCTCTGAAACCCATGTTGGCTTTTTGTGATTATGGCATTGGCCTCTAAATGTTCACAGACTCTCTGCTTAATGATCTGCTCTAGAATCTTTCCTGGAATTGATGTCAGACTAACTGGACGATAATTGTTGGGATCCTCTTTTTTCCCCTTTTTGAAGATGGGCACAACGTTTGCCCTCCTCCAGTCTGCTGGGACTTCTCCTGTTCTCCAGGAGTTCTCAAAGATTATTGCCAATGGTTCCGATATTACATTCGCCAGTTCTTTTAATACTCTAGGATGTAGTTCATCTGGTCCTGGAGATTTATATTCATTTAGGTTAACCAGGTATTCCTGTACTATCTCTTTACTTATTCTGTGCTGAGATTCCCCTGTTCTGTCTTCTGCTCTATTATCCTTAGGTTGAGCACCCTTTGCCTTTTCTGAGAAGACTGAAGCAAAGAAGGTGTTGAGTAATTCTGCCTTTTCTTTGTCATCTTTGAGCATTTTGCCATCTTCTGCACGCAGTGGCCCTACTGTTTCCTTCTTCTTCCTTTTGCTTCGGACATACCCAAAAAAGCCCTTTTTGTTGTTCTTAACCTCTCTAGCCAGCCTGAGTTCATTCTGTGCTTTAGCTTTTCTGACTTTACCCCTACATGTGCTGGCTATTTGTTTGAATTCCTCTTTCGTGATTTCCCCATTTTTCCATTTCTTATACATGTTCTGTTTAAGGCTTATCTCAGTTGAAAGTTCCTTAGTCATCCATCCTGGCTTCTTGGAGACACCTCCCATTTTTCTTCCTCATTGGAACTGTTTGAAATTGCGCCTTCAGTATCTCCTTTTTGAGAAACTCCCATCCGTCTTGAACTCCCTTCTCTTTTAGTTTTCTTGACCATGGGATCTCCCCCAGTATTTCTCTAAGTTTATGAAATCAGCTCTCCTAAAGTCTAGAATGCGTGTCTGACTATGGCCTGGCTTCCCCTTTCCGCTGTATAACAAACTCCCAGGAGAACATGGTCGCTTCCCCCTAAGGATCCAACCACTTGCACCCCATTGACTAGGTCATCCCTGTTGGTTAAGATCAGATCTAAAATAGTTGATCCCCTTGTTGTCTCTTCCACCTTTTGGACAATGAAATTGTCTTCCAGGCAAGTGAGGAATTTGCTAGACCTTGAGGATTTGGCTGAGTTTGACTTCCAGCAAATATCCGGATAGTGAAGTCCCCCATCACTACTACATCTCTCCATTTCTGAGTGTGTGCTCATCTGTTCTAGAAAGGCATCATCCAATTCCTCTGCCTGAGTCGGGGGTCTGTAGTAGACTCCCACAGTAACATCCCTGTTGTTTCCCTCTCCTTTAATGTTTATCCAGATGCTCTCCACCTGGCTTCCAGTATTGACTTCCTGGATCTCTTCACTGGTGTAAATATCCCTGACATATAATGCTATTCCTCCTCCTTTCCTGTTTGGCCTGTTTCTCTTAAAAAGGTTATATCCCTCTATTTCTACATTCCAGTCATGAGACTCATCCCACCAGGTTTCAGTGATGCCTATTATATCATATTTGCTCTGTTGTGCTAGGAGTTCGAGTTCATCCTGTTTATTTCCCATACTCTGTGCATTAGTGTAGAGACATCTAAGAACATGTGTTCCCTTTACTTGCTGCCTGTGCAAATTTTTTTGCTTCCCACTGTTGGGTCCTTGCACTGTTTGCCTTGTTCCCTCTATGTCAGTTTGATTATTTTCTCCAGCCCTTTTGCCTTCCAAAATAATGTCTCCCTCCCCCATATAACTCAGTTTAAAGCCCTCCTGATCAGATTTTTGAGACTTTTGGCAAAAATGTTTTTGCCAACTGGTGTGAGATGCAGCCCATCCCTTGCCAGAAGTCCCTCCTCATGGAACCGCAGCCCATGATCCAAGAATCCAAACTGTTCTTGCGGCACCATCTACGGAGCCAGTTATTCACCTCTGCTATTTTCTTCTCCCTTCCTGGACCATGCCTTTCTACTGGGAGAAGAGATGATATGACAACCTGTGCATCCATCTCTTTCAGCTTCCTTCCTAGAGCCTCATAATCCCTTATGATATTCTGAAGGCTGTGCCTTGCAGTATCATTGGTCCCACATGAACCAGAAGAAGGGGTGTTGATCAGTAGGCTTGACAAGTCTTGTCAGCCTCTCAGTTACATGATGGATCTTTGCCCCAGGGAGACAACACACCTCCCGAGACATCTTGTCAGGCCCACAAACCACTGCTTCTGTACCCCTCAGCAAGGAGTCCCCCACAACCACACACACGCCTCCTCCGAGGCTTAGCAGCGGCTGTTCCCTTTCGTGGTACTCTCAGTCTCCCCTGCTCTGTCCTGATGTCTGTCCCTGCTGCTTTTCCTCATCATCTCTGATAACAGAGAGAGATTCAAGTGATTCTGTAGCTGCAAGCTCACAGAACGAACCGTGGTTTCCCTACTTCTGTGTGTAACTTTCCTCCAACCATCTCCTTCTTTTGTGGGTGAAGTGACCTCTTCTTCCTCAGCAAATTTCTCTGTGTGTTTTCCTGTCCAGGACCATCTGGTCCTTTCTGTTCAAAAGAACCTCCTGCTCTCTGTTGATGCTGAAGTGTTGACACCTGGGCCTCCAACTGCTGAACTCTTCCTTCTAAGAGGGCTACAACTTGCACTTGGTGCAGGTGAAGTTCCCCACATCTATAGGCAAGAAGACAAACATCCCACAGGTGTTGCAGGTGACTGCTGCAGGTCCCTCAGTGTCCATAGTGAGAAGTCTTAAGGAGCAATGAAACAAGACTGTGGGCTTCTCCTGTAAAACACCAGTGTAAAAAAAATCCCTGTGTGGCTAGCCTTTGTCCCCAGCTCTGTTAGTGAGCTCAATCAACTGGGCCTATAGGTATCTAGAAAGTTCCTGGCTGCTAGCTCCTTCTAGAGGCAAGTTCCTGATTCACTTCCTCTGAATCCCCACAGCCCCTTAAGGGAATAGTGGGAAGAAAAGTATAAATATTGAATGAGTTTGTCCTCACTGTGTTCAGGCTACCTTCTCCTCTGTACTTCCCCCCTGCCTTGGCTATCAAATATAAAAATGAGTATGAAAAGAAAAAGTTCGCGCGCCGATAGGCGCGCGCCTCTCCTAAAATGAGATTTCTCTTTCCTCCTCCCCAATGAAATGGCTCACAAATTCAAATTTAAGGTCTTACCCAATCAAAAGGCACACAGAGAAGCACAGGTTTACCTTGAGGAAGGTATGGCCAGAAGCCTCTCCTAGCAGTTATATAAAATGAGATTTCTCTTTCCTCCTCCCCAATGAACCAATGAAATGGCTCACAAATTCAAATTTTAAGGTCCTTACCCAATCAAAAGGCACACAGAGAAGCACAGGTTTACCTTGAGGAAGGTATGGCCAGAAGCCTCTCCTAGCAGTTATATAAAATGAGATTTCTCTTTCCTCCTCCCCAATGAACCAATGAAATGGCTCACAAATTCAAATTTTAAGGTCTTACCCAATCAAAAGGCACACAGAGAAGCACAGGTTTACCTTGAGGAAGGTATGGCCAGAAGCCTCTCCTAGCAGTTATATAAAATGAGATTTCTCTTTCCTCCTCCCCAATGAACCAATGAAATGGCTCACAAATTCAAATTTTAAGGTCTTACCCAATCAAAAGGCACACAGAGAAGCACAGGTTTACCTTGAGGAAGGTATGGCCAGAAGCCTCTCCTAGCAGTTATATAAAATGAGATTTCTCTTTCCTCCTCCCCAATGAACCAATGAAATGGCTCACAAATTCAAATTTTAAGGTCTTACCCAATCAAAAGGGCACACAGAGAAGCACAGGTTTACCTTGAGGAAGGTATTGGCCAGAAGCCTCTCCTAGCAGTTATATAAAATGAGGATTTTCTCTTTCCTCCTCCCCAATGAACCAATGAAATGGCTCACAAATTCAAATTTTAAGGTCTTACCCAATCAAAAGGCACACAGAGAAGCACAGGTTTACCTTGAGGAAGGTTATGGCCAGAAGCCTCTCCTAGCAGTTATATAAAATGAGATTTCTCTTTCCTCCTCCCCAATGAAATGGCTCACAAAATTCAAATTTTAAGGTCTTACCCAATCAAAAGGCACACAGAGAAGCACAGGTTTACCTTGAGGAACTCAGTGACAGAGCTTGGGAATAAAGGCCAAGTCTAGCAAGGGAAGCCCACAGTCTTGTTTCAGTGCCTCCTTAAGACTTCTCAGTATGGACACTGAAGGCCCTGCAGCAGTCACCTGCAACACCTGTGGGATGTTTGTCTTCCTTGCCTACAGAGGTGGCGAACTACACCTGCCACAAGTGCAAGTTGGTAGTCCTCTTGGAAGAGAAAGTACAGCAGCTAGAGGAGCAGATATCTTGCACTCCAGCATCATAGAGAGCAGGAGATTCTCCTGAACAGATCAGACCAGAAAGTCTTGGGTGGGAAACAGACAGAGGAAGTTGTTGGGGTGGAGGAGGTCACTCCACATATAACAGAGGTAGATGCTTGGAGGAAAGTCACACACAGAAGTAAGGAAACCAGGGAACGTTCTGTGAGCGGCTTGCAGCTACAGATCGCTTTGAATCTCTCTCTGTTGTCAGAGATGATGAGGAAAAGCAGCAGGGACAGACATCAGGGACAGAGCAGGGGAGCCTGAGAGTATCACGAAAAGGAACAGCCACTGCTAAGCCTCGGAGGAGGCGCGTGGTCGTGGTGGGGGACTCCTTGCTGAGGGGTACAGAAGCAGTGGTTTGTGGGCCTGACAGGATGTCTTGGGAGGTGTGTTGTCTCCCTGGGGCAAAGGATCCATCATGTGACGGAGAGGCTGACAAGACTTGTCAAGCCTACTGACGTTATCCCCTTCTTTTGGTTCATGTGGGAACCAATGATACTGCAAGGCACAGCCTTCAGAATATCAAAAGGGATTATGAGGCTCTGGGAAGGAAGCTGAAAGAGATGGATGCACAGGTTGTCATCTCATCTCTACTCCCGGTAGAAGGGCATGGTCCAGGAAGGGAGAGGAAAATAGCAGAGGTGAATAACTGGCTCCGTAGATGGTGCCGCCAAGAACAGTTTGGATTCTTGGATCATGGGCTGCGGTTCCATGAGGAGGGACTTCTGGCAAGGGATGGGCTGCATCTCACGCCAGTTGGCAAAAACGTTTTTGCCAACAGTCTGAAGAATCTGATCAGGAGGGCTTTAAACTGAGTTATGTGGGGGAGGGAGACATTATACTGGAAGACAAAAGGGATGGAGAGAATAGTCCAAGTGGCATAGAGGGAACAAGGCAAACAGTGCAAGGACCCAACAGTAGGAGGCAAAAAAATGTGCAAAAGCAGCAAGTAAAGAGGACACATGGTCTTAAATGTCTCTACACTAATGCACAGAGTATGGGAAATAAGCAGGATGAACTTGAACTCCTAGCACAACAAGGGAAATATGATATAATAGGCATCACTGAAACCTGGTGGGATGAGTCTCATGATTGGAATGTAGAAATAGAGGGGTATAACCTTTTTAAGAGAAACAGGCCAAGTAGGAAAGGAGGAGGAATAGCATTATATGTCAGGGATATTTACACCAGTGAAGAGATCCAGGAAGTCAATACTGGAAGCCAGGTGGAGAGCATCTGGATAAAAATTAAAGGAGAGGGAAATAACAGGGATGTTACTGTGGGAGTCTACTACAGACCCAGGACTCAGGCAGAGGAATTGGATGATGCCTTTCTAGAACAGATGACCACACAATCAGGAAGGAGAGATGTAGTAGTGATGGGGGACTTCAACTATCCGGATATTTGCTGGAAGTCAAACTCAGCCAAATCCTCAAAGTCTAGCAAATTCCTCACTTGCCTGGAAGACAATTTCATTGTCCAAAAGGTGGAAGAGGCAACAAGGGGATCAGCCATTTTAGATCTGATCTTAACCAACAGGGAAGACCTAGTTGATGGGGTGCAAGTGGTTGGATCCTTAGGTGGAAGTGACCATGTTCTCCTGGAGTTTGTTATGCAGTGGAAGGGAGAAGCTAGGCATAGTCAGACACGCACTCTAGACTTTAGGAGAGCTAATTTCAATAAACTTAGAGAAATACTGGGAGTGATCCCATGGTCAGGAATACTAAAAGAAAAGGGAGTTCAAGACGGATGGGAGTTTCTCAAAAGGGAGATATTGAAGGCACAATTTCAAACAGTTCCAATGAGGAAGAAAAATGGTAGATGTCTCAAGAAGCCAGGATGGATGACTAAGGAACTTTCAAATGAGCTAAGTTTTAAACGGAACATGTATAAGAAATGGAAAAATGGAGAAATCACGAAAGAGGAATTTAAACAAATAGCCAGCACATGTAGGGGTAAAGTCAGAAAAGCTAAAGCGCAGAATGAACTCAGGCTTGCTAGAGAGGTTAAGAACAATAAAAAGGGCTTTTTTGGATATGTCCGCAGCAAAAGGAAGAAGAAGGAAACAGTAGGGCCACTGCGTGCAGAAGATGGCAAAATGCTAACAGGGGACAGAGAAAAGGCAGAATTACTCAACACCTTCTTTGCTTCAGTCTTCTCAGAAAAGGCAAAAGGTGCTCAACCGAAGGATAATGGAGCAGAAGACAGAATAGGGGAATTTCAGCACAGAATAAGTAAAGAGATAGTACAGGAATACTTGGTTAACCTAAATGAATATAAATCTCCAGGACCAGATGAACTACATCCTAGAGTATTAAAAGAACTAGCAAATGTAATATCAGAGCCATTGGCAATAATCTTTGAGAACTCCTGGAGAACAGGAGAAGTCCCAGAAGACTGGAGGAGGGCAAAAGTTGTCCCCATCTTCAAAAAGGGAAAAAAAGAGGATCCCAACAATTATCGTCCGGTTAGTCTGACATCAATTCCAGGAAAGGTGCTAGAGCAGATCATTAAGCAGAGAGTCTGCGAACATTTAGAAGCCAATGCCATAATCACAAAAAGCCAACATGGGTTTCAGAAAAAGAAGTCATGCCAAACGAACCTGATCTCTTTTTTTGATAAAATTACCAGCTTGGTAGATGAAGGGAATGCTGTGGATATAGTATACCTCGATTTCAGTAAGGCCTTTGACAAGGTTCCCCATGACATTCTTGCAAACAAGCTTGCAAAATGTGGGATAGACAAGTTAACTGTTACATGGATTTGTAATTGGTTGACTGGCCGAACTCAAAGGGTGCTCAACAATGACTCCTTTTCATCCTGGAGAGAAGTGACCAGTGGGGTCCCACAGGGTTCTGTCCTGGGCCCAGTGCTATTCAACATCTTTATTAACGATTTGGATGACAGAATTGGGAGCATACTTATCAAATTTGCAGATGACACTAAACTGGGAGGAGTAGCTAATACCCCAGAGGACAGGATCAAAATTCAAAATGACCTGAATCGACTAGAAAGCTGGGCCAGTGCTAACAAAATGAAATTCAATACGGAGAAATGTAAGGTTCTGCACTTAGGGCGGAAAAATGAAATGCACAGATATAGGATGGGGGACACCTGGCTGAACGAGACCACATGTGAAAGGGATCTAGGAGTCCAAGTAGACCATAAGCTGAACATGAGTCAACAGTGTGATGCGGCAGCTAAAAAAGCCAATGCAATTTTAGGCTGCATCAATAGAAGTATACTTTCTAGATCAAGGGAAGTTATAGTGCCACTCTATTCTGCTTTGGTCAGGCCCCACCTGGAATACTGTGTCCAGTTCTGGGCACCACAATTCCAAAAGATGTGGAGAAACTGGAGCATGTCCAAAGGAGGGCAACTAAGATGGTGAAGGGTCTGGAAACCTTGCCCTATGAAGAACGCCTTAAGGAGCTGGGGATGTTTAGCCTGGAGAAGAGAAGGTTAAGAGGTGATATGATAGCCCTGTTTAAATATTTGAAGGGATGTCATATTGAGGAGGGAGCAAGCTTGTTTTCTGCTGCTGCAGAGACTAGAACGCGGAACAATGGATGCAAACTGCAGGAAAAGAGATTCCACCTCAACATTAGGAGGAACTTCCTGACAGTAAGGGCTGTTCGACAGTGGAACACACTCCCTCGGAGTGTAGTGGAGTCTCCTTCCTTAGGGGTCTTTAAGCAGAGGCTGGATGGCCATCTGTCAGGGATGCTTTGACTTGGAGTTCCTGCATGGCAGGGGGTTGGACTGGATGGCCCTTGTGGTCTCTTCCAACTCTATGATTCTATGATTCTATGATTCTAACCAAAGACCAGGCATCTTCCTATGGGCCTTAATACTAGCTCTTCCTTAATATATTGGACATCAAAAAGGTCATAGTAAGCAAATTGACTCCAGGAAGATAATTCTTCAAATTTCACTAGTTTGTTTCATTTATAATAAAATGCTCCCAGAGCTCAGGAAAATGATCGGATTACAACGCAAAGAATTTTCCAAACCTAGCTAGGTAATTGGGGACTATACTTGCCCCCTGTAGACTTTTCAACTAGGACTAGTAAACCCGCTGAAACATTTACCTCAGACACTAGTACCACTGAATGAAAATGGAAGTCAGAAAAGCCACCCACTGGGCAAGGAAGCATTAGGACCAAAGTACCTCTGTAATGGAAGGATAGGAAATACTAAATGATTGGCTCTGGCTGGGGTGTATTTTATTGTTCTAGAGTGAGTAGTCCCATGTGAGAAGGTCTGTTACTTTATAGCATACATTTTGAATCCCATTCACCATTAAGGGAGTAAGGTAGACACCCCAAGGTGCAATACATCAGCATAAAGTATCAAATGAAGAAAGACACTTCTTTCAAGCTGTACACAATTCAGGTTTCAGCTGTCATTAAAGTGTATTGCTTTGAAAAGTATGACAAATCTCAGACAAGCTAAAAGCCTTTCAGTCAGTGAAAAACTGAAACAAAAGCTACTTTGCGACCAATGGTGACTCCCTCAATCACACTACCATCACCTCTCCAAAGAGAGCAATGGCTGCTTCTCAGTCTAAGTAATGCAAGTGGGTATGCCATGTACATGGGAACTAACTTGTTTGAATGCTTAAAGCTCAGGACTTTGACAGGAGAGCAATAGTTATTAGAGAAAAGCCTGAAGACATTGTAGCCCAACATATCTGGAGAATACCAGCTTTCTTTTTATTATAGATTAGGTCTTGGAAAGATTACTTCTTAAAACTATAATCTGCAGAATTTGCAGCAGTTTGCAAATATTTTTCCTAAGCTCTGCTACATATGAAGAAAGCCAGTTTTTAAAAAAAAAAATTGAGAGAAGCAAATTTAAATGGAAAAGTAACACCTGCCCCCTTAATTTAGGAAGGATCCTTTTCATCCTTTTAGGTCATTAATTTGCTCATTTCTGTTGATTCTTTCCTTTAAAATGTGTGTGATGAAAGAAGAGGAAAGGCAGGAAACTAAATCCAGTTTATACTATTTAACCTGCTGTTTAGAAGATATCAGGCTCCATTTTTAACAAAACCGAAACAAGAAGCCACAATCCTCAAACCCCCACCCCCAGCAATAATTCTTCCTGCTGTCTTCATGAAACTTGGGGTGGTCTCAGTTTTCAAGACTGTTAGGTATCTCTTTCCAAAGACTTCTTTGCCATTGTTTAATCTTACAATTTGTCTAGAACATTTTTACATGTGATTAAAGGTACTGTACCTGCTTTTTTTTTTTTTTTTTTTGGCTTTATTTAGCACAATGTAGAACATGATGTAGAACGATGTATGAACTCGAACTCCTAGTACAACAAGGCAAATATGATATAATAGGCATCACTGAAACCTGGTGGGATGAGTCTCATGATTGGAATGTGGAAATAGAGGGGTATAACCTTATTAAGAGAAATAGGCCAAACAGGAAAGGAGGAGGAATAGCACTATATGTCAGAGATATTTACACCAGTGAAGAGATCCTGGACATCAATCATGGAAGCCAGGTGGAGAGCATCTGGATAAGAATTAAAGGTGAGGGAAACAACAAGGGTGTTACGGTGGGAGTCTACTACAGACCCCCAAGTCAGACTGAGGAATTGGATGATATCTTTCTAGAACAGATGACCACACAGTCAGAAAAGAGAGATGTAGTAGTGATAGGCGACTTCAACTATCCTGATATTTGCTGGAAGTCAAACTCAGCAAAATCCTCAAGGTCTAGCAAATTCCTCACTTGCCTGGAAGACAATTTCATGGTCCAAAAGGTGGAAGAGGCAACAAGGGGGTCAGCTATTTTAGATCTGATCCTAACCAACAAGGAGGACTTGGTTAATGGGGTGCAAGTGGTGGGATCATTAGGTGGAAGTGACCATGTTCTCCTGGAGTTTGTAATACAGTGGAAAGGAGAAGCCAGGCAGAGTCAGACACGCATCCTAGACTTTAGGAGAGCGGATTTCAGTAAATTTAGAGAAGTATTGAGGGCGATTCCATGGTCAGAAATACTAAAAGATAAAGGAGTTCAGGACGGATGGGACTTTCTCAAAAGGGAGATACTGAAGGCACAATTTCAAACAGTTCCAGTGAGAAAGAAAAACGGGAGGTGTCTCAAGAAACCAGGATGGATGACTAAGGAACTTTCAACCGAGCTAAGTTTGAAATGGAACATGTATAAGAAATGGAAAAAGGGGGAAATCACGAAAAAGGAATTCAAAGAAATAGCAGGCATGTGTAGGGGTAAAGTCAGAAAAGCTAAAGCGCAGAATGAACTCAGGCTTGCTAGAGAGGTTAAGAACAATAAAAAGGGCTTTTTTGGATATGTCCGCAGCAAGAGGAAGAAGAAGGAAACGGTAGGGCCACTGCGTGGAGAAGATGGCAAAATGCTAACAGGGGACAGAGAAAAGGCAGAATTACTCAACACCTTCTTTGCCTCAGTCTTCTCAGAAAAGGCAAAGGGTGCTCAACCTGAGGATAATGGAGCAGAGAACAGAATTGGGGAATTTCAGCACAGAATAAGTAAAGAGATAGTAGAGGAACACCTTGTTAATCTAAATGAATTTAAGTCTCCGGGACCAGATGAACTCCATCCAAGGGTATTAAAAGAACTGGCAAAAGTAATATCAGAGCCATTGGCAATCATATTTGAAAACTCCTGGAGAACAGGAGAGATCCCAGCAGACTGGCGAAGGGCAAACGTTGTCCCCATCTTCAAAAAGGGGAAAAAAGAGGATCCCAACAATTATCGTCCAGTTAGTCTGACATCAGTTCTAGGAAAGATTCTGGAGCAGATCATTAAACAGAGAGTCTGTGAACATCTAGATGGTAATGCCATAATCACAAAAACTCAACACGGGTTTCAGAGAAACAAGTCATGCCAGACAAATCTAATCTCTTTCTTTGATAAAATTACCAGCTTGGTAGATGAAGGGAATGCTGTGGATATAGTATATCTTGATTTCAGTAAGGCCTTTGACAAGGTTCCCCATGACATTCTTGCAAACAAGCTTGTAAAATGTGGGCTAGACAAAGGAACTGTTAAATGGATCTGTAATTGGTTAAATGGCCGAACCCAAAGGGTGCTCAACAATGGCTCCTTTTCATCCTGGAGAGAAGTGACCAGTGGGGTCATATTGAGGAGTGAGCAAGCTTGTTTTCTGCTGCTCCAGAGAACAGGACCCGGAACAATGGATGCAAGATACAGGAAAAGAGATTCCACCTGAACATTAGGAAGAACTTCCTGACAGTAAGGGCTGTTCGACAGTGGAACGCACTTCCTCGGAAGGTGATAGAGTCTCCTTCCTTGGAGGTCTTTAAACAGAGGCTGGATGGCCATCTGTCAGGGGTGCTTTGATTTGGATTTCCTGCATAGCAGGGGGTTGGACTGGATGGCCCTAGTGGTCTCTTCCAACTCTATGATTCTATGATTCTATGATTCTATGAACAATATATCCTTATATTTGATAATGTTTCTGATATCTCTCACTATCAGGGGTCAGGAACATAGATTTTAGTGCAGGTTCCCAAACCTGAGCTCCCTGATAGCATTGGAGTATGATTTTCATCATCCAAATACATCATTGGTATAACTAAGAGTGGTGGGGGCCATCATCCAATACCATCACGGGATTCAATGTTAGGAGTTCATCATTTCTTGGTTAGATAGAACAACTTATTCCTAAAAGTGCCAGGCTTTACAACTTTAAGGAACACTGTTTGAGGCATTGGTCATAAGGAGCATGTGATTTGGCCCACTGTGTAGTCTGTGTCTCTTATTAGGGATGGGAAGATTATTCAAAAATATTCCAAAAATTAACAAAATCATGTTTCCCAAATGTCAGAAAACCAGAAGAGGAGAATCCTGGACTGATGAGAATTTTTACAATTCAGGGCTTATTCATCATTTTATGCAGAAAACATAATTTTGTCTGAAGAAATAACATTTCTGTGCAGAAAATAATACTGCTATTTCCTACAAAAAAAAAACGTGAATTTTGCAGAAAATATGTTAAAACTACAGCATTTTGTGAACAAAAATAATATTTTGTTGTTGCTGTTGTTGTTGTTGTTGTTAACTGCCCTTCATCCCTGGCATGACTGTGGGGGCAATTAATCACACAGTTAATTTGGTTTATCTAGTAGCTCCCAGCTTAAGGAGGTAGCTAGGTTTCCCCTCCCCATCTAGTTACTTGATTATATACATTCATGTATAAGTCTAGAAATTTTATTCAAAAAATTGACCCAAAAATCTTGAGGTGACTTACCCACAGGTCTAGATAAGTACTGTACTTTAACTCTTATCAGAAATGGAGCTATCCTTTCTCTGAGTAGAGTGGCAAAAAGCAAGAGCGTCGCAGGAGCACTGAAAAGATGCAAGACCACGTCTACTCTCTCTGCTGTGGTGCCACTGGCCTTTTTGAATGCCTGGGCAAGAAAATGGTGGTGCTCAAAGGAGCACCAAGAGGAATTGGGCTCTGAAGGATATGAATAAGACGTTTGTGTATTTTTGTCAACTTTTCTGTGTTAAAGTCAGGCAAAGTTATCACATTAAAGTTAAAGGCTATAATCACTGCTAACTTCAATATGCAACAGTCCCAACTGAAATTGGTACAGTAACTGTGCTGAGGACAACCAGTTATAATGAGAGAGTTCTGATAGAGCCTTTGCACTTGTTTATACTGTAGGGAAAGAAGGTCAGACTCAGATAGTGCTTTCATTGGCATCTGGAGTGGGAAGTTAAGTGCCAAGACAGAGTTCTCTCAGGTCCTCTGCTGCTGTTCACACTGGGGAGCAAAAGGTTAAGCATCTGAAGTCATGCAAACAGAAGGACCTGGGCTATAAAATAACAGAACCCTGAGTGTTAAGAGTGTGCTGAAGCCAAATGAAAAGCCATTCAGTGGGTAGACTGAACTCTCAGAAAGCTGACTGGCTATGCCTACCCCAAGAAGCTTATACATTCTAAAAGGTGATTTTTAAAACTGGAATCTGTTAATGAACAGTTAATGAAGCATGGGTGAAAGTCCCATAAGTACACAAAAGGTGCCGTCCTTTCCAAATGTGTTGTTTTATGCCATGTTATGCAAAACATGAGCTTTTTTAAAAAATGAAAAGTAGCAATTGTAACTTGAACTGAATATGATAGGCATTCATAGTAGCCAAACACTTGTCTAATTGCAGTGTTAAAAATGGTTACCACTGAAAAATGGAAACTTCTATGTCACAGTAATTGACTTTATATTGTTTATGGCTTTACAACAAACCCAGTTTGTTGGGAAGTTTATCTGCATGTGGAAATATGCTGTGCAAACATTATGCAGCCGCCATGAAGAATAGCACCATTGTGCAACATATGTCAATTATAAGGTGCCATTGCACAGCACACATTATGGGCTGCACAACTGCAATGCAAAGTATAGGACACACAACCATAATGCACAAAATGTAACTGCTATACATTACATTACACGGTGTCATTAGCTTTAGCACCAGATAAGATAATCTTGAGGGTTAAGAGTGTGCAGGAGCCAGATGAGAAGATAAGCATCTTTACCATTGCAGTTAGTTTGGTCCTAAGTGGAAACACAGAATTGTCATCATGGGACAAGAAATGGTAAAAAGGCAATTATTTAGTGATAGGATAATTGTCTGCCTATGTATGTATTCTATGATCAGATATCTGATCGCATATATCTGTCCTTAAATATATTTATCCTTAAAGAAGAGCTGGTCTGGTACCGATCCTCGTCATCATTATTACCCAGTTTTCCTTGTGGAAGGAAATTTGGACACTAAATTCCTTTATAATGAGCTAGAACAGAACTAGACAACTTGTGGCCCTTAAAATGTTAGATTGCAAATCCCAATGTCACACACTGTGCTGCTAGGGCTAGTCAGACTTGCAGTCAAACAAGCTATGGAAGGTCACAAGTTTCTCTTTCATGTACTAGAATACTGATGTTTTCTATTCCTATCAAGTCAGCTGTTACTTATGGTGAACAAGAGATCTCCAGGAACTGGTAATCAACAGCCCTGCTGAGATCTTGCAAAGTCAGGGACATGGCTTCCTTGATTGAGTCAATCAATCTTCCTCATTTCCTATTGCCTTCCTCTTTACTATGGAGTATTGTCTTTTCCAATGAACTGTATCATCTCCTGATGTGCCCAAAGTATGATAGCCTCAGTTTAAGGATTTAAGAATAATAAGTCAATTTTCATGGCAACCCTATGCATCTAAACTGAGTGTGTTTGGTGAAAGGGAGAAAATAAAGATCTAGGATAGGAAAGATGTCAAGATAGTCATGGATTCTCCTACATTGTTTCACCAGAAATAAAGTCTTTGTTATTTTATTATCCATAACCTTCAAGCTTTGAATCAGCTGAAGAATGCATGGAAGCTGTCTAACCATTGGCCAGGACACAATTTAACCTTTATGGGCTAATCCTCCTTAGTTAAAGAGCACGAGGCCTGGTAAAGCTTCTGTGTCCACCTCTCTGATTCTTAATTGTCCACACTATTCAGAAAGAAGCTAAACAGCTAATCAGTGTGTAATTCAATCGGTGCCTAGGCTGTGTCACTGCACAATGCTCAGCTTATAGTGCCACGGGTTAACAGCCAGCTACAGTTATTCTCAGCAGCAGGTGTGGAGACTGTCACTTTATGTAATTGTATTTTACCACTGAGCTAAGTTCTCTTGCTGATGATACTTCACTCAACACTTAATGAGTGTGTTTTTCTCCCTACTGAATTAATTATAAACTGCTGACTGTAAAATGGGCTTTTGGATATTTATGATATTGTATTGGGAATTTCAGCATCATTCAAATGGGGAGGGTGTAAAGAAAGAAAATATATTTTGGATGGATATGTCCACAAATCTTTCCAGAAACTGAGAAGTCCTCCTCATTTCTTGACTTCAGACTAGTGAGTGATAAGATGAAACAAAATGGGTGGGTGTATATGTGTACAATTCTAGAGATAACAGCAACATTCCTATTGCAGTGTTCTAGGACATATCCTTTTTACACCAGGCAAGTTGCTTGAGCAGTGGTAATACTAACATTTCTGTAGATCCCATTCATAGACATCACATCCACTTAATGGTAGGGTATCCATCTCCCCTCATTCCTATGTAACACAACCCACCCTTTCAGTGGGATCCCCTTTCCATCCTGTTTATCAGGCTTTTCAAAAGGTTTAATATGGAGTTTAGTTAACCCACCTTTTTTATTCCAGCATTTTTCTGTTTCAAACCCATAGAATATATGCAGGATATGTCCATGTCAAACAGTAAATGACTTCTTGGGAGCTCAATGTTTGTTAAATGGTAAGGCATATGTATTGGCCAGTGATGAAATGAGTCACTGTCCATAATTCATCTTGCAAAAATGGGGACAGAGCAAGCATCCATTTTGTTCTCTAGCCCATCAGGGTGAGATCTAAGGGATCATATTTAGATAATAAACCCCTGGCGCAATCTATATTAGCAGGATCAAGCACATATTTAGGATTCTTATGATTTTGAGTGAGTGGCTGCAGTACAGGCATTTAACCACTGTGCCACCATTGGACTATGACTTTGGAGAACAGTGTTCAAATCCCCACCCAGTCATGAAACCCACTGGATGACCCTGGGCAAGTCACACTCTCTCGGCCTCAGAGGATGGGCAACCCACCCTCTGAGGAAATTTGTCATGAAAACCCCTTAAGATCACCATAAGTCAGAAATGACTTGAAGGCACAACAAAAACATCATCAACAACAGTAACAACAGCAGCAATGTTTAAACTCTTTCCTCATATCAAACTCCCAAATTGCTCCCCTCCATTTCTCCACAGTGCCAAGCAATGTCTAGCTTGTTTTTTAGACAAGAGCTTAGGGTTTCTCCTCTAAAAGTGCAGTCTGGCCAATGGTCTGGTTCTTTGTGAAGCATTCAAGTGGATTTTCAGCTTCATTTTGGAGATAGGGTATTTCACACAATGGAATATTCTCTAGTGGCAGCAAACACAGAGAGATCTTTCCAACAGAAAAAACAAGCATGCTTGGGAGAAGACTAGCCCAGAACTATTCTCCTCAGTCTTGAGGGATTGTATGTGTTCCCAGTTCTGCTTGGTTCCAGCCTTTAGTTAGATAAACCCTCATGTTCTGAAGTGGAACATTTCATCCACATTCACCACTTCATTGACAAATAAGACAAGAACATTGATACTGGGAGGGCACATGGTGCAGTTCAAGAAGGGCCTTGCCCTTCTTATTGGTGATAACAGTGTACATTCAAACAGCTGCCAAGGGGTGGATGAAACACCTGCTGTGGCAAGCAGCAGCTGGAGTTCATTTTGGGTCCAAAGGGCTGGGGCCAAGCAGACAGGCTGCATGTGCACTAATCCAGCACCATCACCACCTCCACCACTGACAGGTGCCCCCTTGAAGAGGGAAAAATATTTGGGGAGGAACCCAAGTTTTATAAGAAGAACAAATCCCCAGCTGGCTTAATCAGTAGAGCTCCAATTACTTCAAGGGAATTACAGTGACTTCCACAAGTGAGGATATGACCCATTCCCCTCCAGTTGCTGCCTTGGCTCATAGCTGTTCATTTGGCTATATTATTTCATCTCCATTTTTGATGCAAACTGGTGTTTTTATCAATATGTCTGTACAGGAATAATCCATATCACATTTTATAACTGGAATAAGAATTTCATTCTCTGCTAGTTACCGTCATTACATGTTTCTTCTTGGGTGTTTTAGTTACTGGCTCCTTTACCTTCTGAAGTCACCCTCTGACTCTGATTCTCAATAATGTATTGAGTGGGCAAGTGTGCCAAAAAAACCCCTCTGGAATGAAATATTGCCTCAATATTTCCTTAAAACAAAAAGTGACCCTGGTAAAGAAAAAAAAACAGCAACAAAATAGTTGACCTTTTAAAGAAAGATATTTGAAATACACAGACACGGGCCAATAAATCTTGAAGAGTAGGGTAGTTACTGCACTGGTGCTTGCTTGTTGGCCAATAATTAGTCTGATGACAATAAAAATAAACCCCAAGCCATGAATAGTGTCAGTTGCAGTTTCTGCATGTGAGACACAGCCAGACACCCACTGAAATATTAGCAATGCTGAAGGAGATGGAAGGATATTCCAGAAAGGGAATATCTCCAGCCAGCAGGCCCTTGGCCGCAGCTTACCAAATCCTCTCCAACCATTTAGAAGATGAGGTTACTTCTTACAAGGTTGTATGAAACTGTTCTGACCAAGTTGGAACATCATTGAGACATTTTAAAGGAACCAAATTCTCCCCACCATAGCACTACTTCTCAATGGGGGTGTGATTGCGTGCTCCTGTAAGGCAAGAGGCTGTGCTGCTGGTAGCAGTGCTGCTGGTAGGCTTTTGCTGAGGAGCCAGACTAAATGTGCCAAACAGCCACTGTGTGGCAGCTGTAGTTTAGGTTGACATTGGTGGAGGATCTCTCAGAGACAATGGCAGTGACACCATAGCGAACACTTATTAGTGCTGTTCAGAAGACGGCAATGGTAAACCATTCCTGAAGGCTTCTACTTTGAAAACAGTATTATGAGAAGGCCTACAATGAAACAAGTGATAGTACCATAAGATGACACTCCTAGATGGGAAGGCACTCAATGAGCTACTGGGGAAGAGTAGAGTATAACTATAAGTAGCACTGTGGCTGAAGATCCTACTGGACTCAAGCTGAAAGGACATTTAGCTATTGATGTGCTCAGAGATGAAAGGAAAGGAAAGGCTGATGTCTGATGTAAGAGACTGAGCAAGAAAGGAAAATTCAGAAATAGAATGGTTTAGGGCAATACTCAGCCAGGCTTTCTTTATTGTGGAGGGAGGCTGGAATCACCACCTCTCCCTACAAAACAGGCCTGGAGTATGGTCAGGGCTGCTGAGCTGGGAATGTGCCAAGGACACGATAGGGCAGCCTAATGCAATAGACATTACAGCCACTCCCTGGTCTATTAAGATATGAACATTTATTGTTTAATGTATTGTGACATTGTTTTTTCACTGTCCAGATCAGCAAAAAACCACACCCTCCTGAGATCTGAGTCCTGGGGATTTTTGTTTACGCATCCTGGAAATTGGTTTCCAAGCCTCCCTCCTGATTCTGGAAGCTGAGCTTTATCCAGGCTGATCTCTCTGAAACTGGAACAAATACAATCTAAGAGAGGTGGCATAACTGACATATTCATTCTTAAGCTAAAACACAATGAAAGGAAAAATGAAAAGATTTATGCATACGGTCAGAGAAAGCATAGATTTATTGCTCTATGTTGGGTCACTTCTGGTCACTTGCAGTGCACAGCCAACCAACCTACTCAAACTCAAACTCATTCACATTTTTAAAAACCTACTGAAAAGGCATTCTAACATCCTAAAGCAATTACAGATCTGGTGATTCAGAAGTCTTTCACACTGTCTTTGACTGAAAGGAAAGAAAAAAGAAAATGCTGCACCATAAAACTGAACTTTGGAGAGCAGCTGCACTTCTCCTGTGCCAAGTGGAGATGCGGTAACTAATCCAGAAAATGAATAGAGTAACCTTCTTGTAGGATAAAGAACTTCTTGAAAAAAGGCACCCAAGTTCACTTAAGTGTTGGAGTAAAAAGATGGAAACTATTTATTACTCCTCCCTACCCCCACCCTAGATATTAACATCACGATTGTAGCTGTCCTTTGGCAAAACCATTTTGTAATGCAAAATTCCTGAGGTTATTGTAAAGTTTTTCTATACTTAAGTATGATGGTGTGATAAAAGCATAATCTAGAGCCACCAAGCATTCAGACTTAATCCCAGTAATGGCAGAATAAAATTGCAGTCAGATTAGAGCTATATCTGTATGTACAGCACTGTGTAAATTTACAGCATTATATAAACAAAGAATAATAATTAATAATTAATAATATTTATAATGTTAGAATTCTCAAGCATCCCAATATGTATAGTGCTTTGCAGGCAAAAACACAATAGACTTTATTGAGGTTTATGACAGCCAAGTACTTCAAGATTGCCACTTAAGCGCCATCCAGGCCAATAAAATACTATTCCACTAATGCCTGAGTCTGAGATATTTTCTGAACCCAGTAAGAAACTCAGTGTATAAAAATGTCCTGCATACACAGGAATGTTTGCAGCTTCATCATGATTGTAGCTGTGCTGTGGTGGCAGTACTGCAGTCAAAACTCATTTTTTCCAGGTTTACTCAGCATTCCATCCTTTCATAGGTCCAGTAAAATGAGTACCCAGCTTGTTGACAGCAATTGGCTTATACAGTATCACCAGGGAGGTGAAACGGATTCTGACTGCACCAGGTTACCATTGCTCCTCAAACAGAAACAAGCTGTGGCATTCATCTGCTTCCCTTTAAAATGTTTTAAGATATGGTGGGAGTGGGGTAAATCTCATTGGGCAGGGAGGAGAAAGGAGAGACCCCAGAATTTTTTAAAATTAAAATTTCAAATTAAAAAATAATTTTTTTGAATGTTTAATTTTTTTAAAATTCTTTTACAATTTTCATTAAAAACATCACATTTTAACCAAATCTTCATTGTGTATATATAAATGCATTTAGGTTGTGTGCATGATATTGTAATTTGAAAGTATAATTTTAATTTTGCTACTTGTTTATATCACAACTATTAGCATTACATTCAGTGGTATATGGGAATTACGATTTACAAGTAACATTAGTGCAAAAAAGCATTACTAAGAATTCTGTATGGTTTGAAATGGGAGGAGGTCAATAGTAGGTGAGACCAACCCTAGTGACACCACTACATTGAAAACTGCTAGTGACCAACTCTAGTGACACCACTACATTGAAAACTGCTTAGAGAGTGCTCAGTACTATAAAGTGGTATAGAAATGTAAGTGCTATTGAGATTGCTATTGCTATTCATAAGAAAGGGTATTCCATAGTATCCAAAACAGAACTAGAAACACATCTTCACATGAGTTTGGATGTTTGTTTTGAGTAGCTCCTTGTTTGTCCAGCACGAATGCAATAGTTTGGTTGGGACAATTTTTGTCCCAGATGTTTTTTGTCTCAAAATTTCCTGTGCATGGCAAGTTGCAGAAACTTGAGGGCTTTCATAACAGTTTATCAGATGACAATGTAAACGTCTACCTTGTATGTCTTCTTTGAAAATTCTGCAACAAAATATGATTGTGGTAGATGAAAATATCTGATCTATCTGGAAGACATTAATCAGCCTGTCATCCTAAGTGTACAACCTTGAAAAGTTCTGTTGGGAACCATAGCATCCCTTCCATTGTGTTAAATGCCTGTTCAAAACTCTATGCAATTTAAATATTAATGCAAAAATGCATACACTCTATTTACTTCCCTTACATTCAACATGTTCTGTTTTATGATAGTTTAGTAATTAGAGCATGTAATGCAATAAAAATTAACACAGCAATGATGATGACTACATTGACAGGGAGTAGTACTTTGAAATACATTAAGTTCAATCACGTAGAACCTCAGTGGACAGAAACTTACAAATCTGAAAACAGCCTTCCAGTTCATTGGGTCCTGAACATGCCTATAGGGGCTCTTTCTTTAGTAATTATTTGAAAATGATATTAATTATTACACATGGTAAAGTAAATAGGTTATCATAAAACATGAATACTCAGCCTTTTCGTAATACATTTCCCATGTCTTCTTTTTGTTTTCTAAGCAGTAGTACATATTACAGAACCAGAAGTTTTAACTTGTACTCTTTGCTCCTACAGAACAGAACGGAACAGGACATAATTATTCAAGACCATAGCATGTGATAGGATGGCACTCTGTTTACCCCCCTGTTTCAATACAGTTCGGTGAACTGACTCTGAGGTTTGTAGCAGGTTAATGAGACTGAAAACTAGCACCTATCCATTTGTTTTATGGGGAAAGCTTGTCTTCATGTCCAGTTCATGGCAACACTAGCTTGGGGTTTCTTAGAAAGATTTATTAAGAGGAGGTTTATTCAGAGGTTTTCCGTTTTTTTGGTTTGTTTTTTGTTTTTTGAGAGTGCGTGATTTGCCCAAAGCCACCCAGTAAGTTTCCATGGCTGAGAATGGATTCAAATCCTGGTTTCCCATAGTTCTAGGTCCAACACTCATACTACTAAACCACAGTGGCTCAAGCAAAACATAGCTGGGGACAAAAATCTCATCTGGTTTCTTGATCTTTAAAAATGTCACTAGACATGATAGAAGCATGGCTGCTGATATGCACTTTCTTCAGCATTTTATAAGGCATGTATGTAGCAAATTTTAAGATTAAATTGCACTGTTGCTCACACTGGCAGAGATCCTACATGCATGTGTATAATGTAAGAGTTCTGCCACTATGGCTTCAATCAGCAGTTAAAGGACTCACTGTTTTGCTGCAAAACTACACACATGTGCACACACACACACACACACACACACGCACACACTAATTCCATTGCTAGTGGAGAACCAAGAGATCCAGGGGAGTGTTTGTCTGTGTTCTCATAGTCAGATGCAGAGTGAAGGCCTCTTCCACCAAGGTCTCAGCAGATGATGTCACTGGTTATGGGATCTGGCTACTAGCTATGGTATGGCTGTAGGAGGCACCACACCTCCACACCAACCAAAATAAAACATTAAAAAGAATCCCTCATTGACAACATATGAGAAGAAGGAAAGGGGGGAAGAGGAAAATAAAGAGTCTAGCTTATAAACTGTCAAATACAAATCCATTAAATCCATCCATGGATTCTGCACACCTATCAATAGTTGCTGGGGTAGGAACCATGTGGAAGATGGAATTGTGGAGTTTGTAGTTTTCTGGGATATTTAGCCTACTCTGTTAGAGAGCTTTGGTGCCCCACCAAACTACAGTTCCCAGAATTCCCTAGTATTGAGCTATGGCAGTTAAAGTGGTGTCAAATTGAATTATTTCTGTAATATGGATGCAGCCCCAGTCTTGCATATTCTCAGCTGCAAGCTTCTTTGTGTAGTAAATTGTTTTAGTGCAACTGATTATCCAGCAGTGCTAAAATGAATTTTTCCACAGAACTCTGAATGTAATCAATCTTACTGTCCTCTCTCTGCCAAACCTCTAACTTTGTTTTGTTTTTTAATTAATTGGGGTTATTTTAGGTGATGTTCACAATTTGTGGAAGTTCAGTGCAAGAACTAGCACATCTTAGGAATCATGATATGCATTGGATTTGGCTGAATTGCAAACCAAATCAGGAGCCTTTGCAGTTCTAAAGCATTCCAAGGCATAGTGTATTTTCATTTGACATGGCCAGAATCAGTCGTATTCAGCATTAAGCCTGGTTAGCACATTGTGCTTCAGAAATTCAATAACATTGTCTCAAGAAATGGCATCCTTCTAATATTTTACTTTGGTGAGGACAAGTGGATGGTGAACTGACATATCTATCATGTAATCATAACCCATACTATATTTTCTCATCACTGTATTTTTGCTTAATAGCTATTTTAAAAAACTAAAAATTCAAGAAGCCTAAGTAAAAATTCAAGAAGCATGAGTAAGTCAACATTGGCTATAGGACTTGAGATGCAAAGCTGTTCTTTTAAATATGGCAGCATCCACATGAACCTCAGTGTACAGAGGACAGGTGGAGATGGTGGGATGACCTATAGACTATATTTGTAGATATGTTCTTCAAACAGCAGGTAGTGAAGAAATAATGACATAAGAGAAACTGAAGGCAAGATTCATGCATTGTCTGTCTGGAGAAGTAGAATTCAGTGTGTAGGGTACAGATTTCCTATCATGAGTGGCTAGACTTATAAACAGCAGAACCTATGAAATTACTTTGGGGACCAAACATTTGAGAACCAAAGATCCAGTCCATTGCACAGCAAGGAAGAAAGGTTGCATAGATCCACATTGTATGTGACATTCCCCTTCCCACCACCTTCCCCTTTTCCTTTTGTGTTGTCTTTTAGACTGTAAGCCTGTGGGCAGGGATCCGTCTAACTATAAGATTGTATGTACAGCACTGTGTAAACTTACAGTGCTTTATTAATAATAATAATAATAATAATAATAATAAATTCTTCTAAGCTCACATTGTGGTTTAAGGAATCTTGTATTACCTTTGACTAACTGTGCAAAGGAAGTGATAGCATAATCTTGTGTAGACTTGGCCTATTTATTTCACACTACAAAGTCTACAAGATCCCTTTGGACATATCCAGGGGTAGCCAAGTTAGTCATATAACAAAGTACAGTATGATCCAAAATCCACAAAACAGTGAAACCAAAATGCACATTACACATGTCCCAAATTTTTGAAGCTTGCTGACTTCTTCATCAGGCAACAGTGTTTGCTTACTTGCCCTTTGCTTCTTGATATTCCAGACTAATTTGGCTACATCTCTCACTTCTACTTACAATCTGGTTTAAGTAGATCATCCAGTTTGTACTATTGCATGGAGAATTGCAATATTAGATTTCCTGGACTGGAAAGAAGAATTCTAAGACTGAACTTTGAGTTTCAGCTTCAGAAGATTCCCTTTCCTGGCCAATTCATCACAACCTTTTGATACGCAGGCACCCCAGCTGAACTTTTTACAAAGTCATGTTGCAAAAAGCATAATGCTGGAAACAAATCTTAATTGCAGGAAAGCATTTGAGGTTGATTTAGGAAGATAAGAAGAGGGGACAGGTGAGGAAGTGAAAGTTCAGTTTCTTAGGAAAATGCAGATCCCAATGTGCTTTTTCAAGCCCGAGGGGACCGCTGTCAAAGACCGTTAGTCTCTTGGGGCATGAAAACACTTTCTTTGGGAAAGTGCTGACAGCCAGATTAGCTCCAGGTACCAGGTGAGCTCTAAGTGCCCCGCCTCTATATCTTGTCAAGCCAGATATATAGAGAGAGCAGTGTGTAAAAACCAAGGGTATGCTTTCCCTCTTGGTGAAGTTTTGGGTTATCTTTTAAAAAATAATAATAATAAATTTGATCTTGGCTTTCCAGTCCCAAGGTGTCCGAGCTCTTCAGTCACGTGAGCAGCAGACCAGCTGTGCCTCTGGAACCAGCATCTACACAGAAGGAGAGGCCAAAGGTGGGAAGAGGAAGCAAGAAAAGAAATTGGCCATGGCAGAACCTAACCCAAAAAGGCTCAAGAGCGGCCTGCCCTCCTGCCCCATTCACCGGCAGCAGCAGGCCAGAGCTCTGAGCAAGCTGGTGAGGCAGAACTTCCCACCTGCGGTGGAAGAAGGCTTGTGTGGGATCACCAGTGCTCTGCTGGAAGGATCCTATATCTTCCAGATGCTGGTAAGGCCATGCAATTATGGGACACAGATAGCTCACTTTTGCAAACATGTACTTAGGTAGAGGCACTGCAGAAATAATCCAGTTTGACACCACTTTAACTGCCATGGCTCAGTGCTATGGAATTCTGGGATGTGTAATTTGTTGTGACACAGTAACAGAAAGGCTGTTAGTATACTTAGTTAAGTAACTGATAAAGAATGCTGACCATTTTTTGTTACCACCTTGTGGGGCCACACTTATTTTATACTGCAAATATATTCTGCTTTATGGGTCCTGGAGACCTGGTCTGAAATATTTTTTTTCTCTTTTGCCCAATCTTTTGCTATGTTGGACCACTGTGAAATAAGTTTTGGCAGAAATTATTATTGTGGCAATAGCATTTCAGTTGCCGTTAAGGCTGATGCCACACAGCAGAATTAATGAAATTTGACACTACAGTACTTTAACTATCACAACTCCCTCCTATGGACTCCTGGAATTTGTAGTTTGTTTTTGTATCAGAGCTTCCTGACAGAGAAAACTATGTATTTCACAAAACTGCAAATTCTAGAATTCCATAGCACTGAGCCATGGCAGCTAAAGCAGTGTCAAACTGCATTGATTATGCAGTGTCGATGCTGCCTAAATTACTGTTCCATATTTACAATCACTGTTTGGTCACAATTTTGACACTTTTGCCACAATCATAACTCCATCATCACCCCCTCTCCATTAAGTTATTTTATCTGTACGCCTTCTTCATGACAGGGTCTACGCTCATGCCCACTATGTACTACCCTAAAGATTGGTCAACCATTGTCTTGACCTTAGTCATGTGGAGGACCAGTTAGGTGTTGAATGGCTGTCAAGGCAAACTGGAGGAGGAGGAGGAGGAGGAGGTTGTTACTTTATATAGCACCATAAATTTGCATGGCACTTTACAGGCATCAAAACAGCATATAACCTGCCAATGGCATACAATCTAAAGTCATAAAATATAAATTATACAAAATTAATTAAGCAAGTTATTCAGTTAAAATACAAACTGTAAAAGCAACTAATACATATAATCAAATGGGGCTTTTTACATTGGCAAGAAAGTGTGACATGAAGTTGCACTTTCCTTAATGCTTAGCAGCTAGACAGCAAGCCCCAGGTGTGCATTTAAAAAGTACAGGGCAGCTAGACTGAGGTTTTTTCTGTGGCTCAGCAACTACATGGGAAGCTGTCAAAACGCTACAAACACAGGTGGAGCAGCTACATGGGCGGCAAGGAACGTGGCTTTTAGCCGCGCTTTAAACATTTTTTTCCCTTGCTGGCTGCGAATTGCGCAATTGCGCAGGTACACCATACAGTTGGAGCTTATCACATGGGGGAGTACAGGACCATTCCGAAAGAGGGAGAAAGTGAGGTCAGTTCGGAAATGCACATGATTACGCACAAGCTCATCACACACAAAACAAGAGAGCATCTACACAAAAAGAAAATGCAGAGTCAATACGAAAGAATTCATCACATGTGAACATACTGGTCGGCTTTCTGTTGCAAATTAAGACATCTTGGGAAATGGTAGCAAAGGCTCATGGGAGTTGTAGTCTGTGTTCTGTCAGAGCATTATATTGAGTTGTCTTGAGGTTTCAGCCCTCTGTCCAGGAGGGATTCCCATATGTTCTCCATTCTTGAGCAGAGGCCCCCCTTTTCCAAGTTGACCAGGCACGTCCTCCTTTGCCAGGACACATCCTACTTTTCCAGCCTTCTTTTTGAAGAGGAAGCAGGAGGGCCAGGCGTGCTCTGGCCAGGCTCTGGGGGTCTCTTCCTGGCTCCTTCCCTCCCTCCCTCCTTCCCCGCTGCCTTCCTCCTCCCTTTGGCTGAGAGAGTGTGACTTACAGGGAGGAAGGGCAGTGGTGGTGCTCCAGGTCCTCCTGATGCTGGGCCAGGGCAAGCTGGAAACAGGAGGAGGAGGAGGAGAGGGACATGGGGCCCCTCTGCTGCCCTGCCTCCCTGCAAGTCACACTCTCTCAGCCAAAGGGAGGAGGAAGGCAGCCAGGAGAGAGCCATGGAGCCTGGCCAGAGTGTGCCTGGGCCTGCCTTCTCCTCCCCCCTTCGGCTGAGAGAGTGTGACTTGCAGGGAAGCAGGGCAGCGGAGGTGCTCCAGGTCCCTCCCCTTCTCCTCCTCCTCTTGCCAGCTTGCCCTGGTCTGGCTGAGCGCCTCCAGTGCCCTGCTGTCTCCCTAGAAGTCACACTCTCTCAACCAAAGGGAGGAGGTGAAGGAAGGTGCAGGCGCACTCTGGCCGGGCTCTGAAGGTCTCTTCTTGTCTTGGCACCTTCCCTCCCTCCGCACTTGTATCGCTGCCTTTAAATGGGTGCTTTAAAGATACAGAGCCCCATTTAACCGTTCAACTACACCTTAGCCTTTAGATGCAATAGGGGTGCTTTTTACATTGGCTAAAAGGGGCGGTCCAAACTCGCCCCTTCTAGCGGCGAGATGAGGCCTAGGCTGCCACACGGGCAGCCCCAGAGGCCTCATCCCGCCGCAACGACCCGCCGCAAAAAAGAGCCTCCGGGATCGAGCTCTATTTTTGCGGCGCGGGAAGGGCGCGATTGCGCCCTCCCGCGCCGCCAGAGCGTCAAAACGTGTGCAGCGCGTCAAAACGCTGCGCACGTGATGACGCTTGTACGGCGCCACCGTGTAGACGCCGCCATCTTTAAATGGCGGCGTCCATGCGTTTTAGGCTTAGGGAGGGTGTAAAGGCTACGCCCTCCCTAACCCTAAATGCGGGCTTTTTAGCCCTAAAAGCGCCTTTTTTTGCCCGTGTAAAACGGGCCAGCAATGCTGCACCCTTTTTAAAAAAGTAGTGGGGAAATCAAACTACTTTTTAAAGGCACTTCTTCTCCCTTAAAACTCCAAAATAGTGTTTTCATGGCACACTTTCCATTTTTCTCATCTAAAGGCTGGGCTTTCATGCAGCCTTCAACACACCTCTTTTTGCCAATGTAAAATGGGCCAGCTCCTTTTTAAAGCACTTCTTCTCCCTTAAAACTCCAAAATAGTGTTTTCATGGCACACTTTCCCTTTTTCTCATCTAAAGGCTGGGTTTTCAAGCAGCCTTCAACACACCTCTTTTTGCCAATGTAAAACGGACCAAATATAAAATTATAAAAAAAAATATTAAAATACAGTTCCAAATGCTTTAGAGAACAAGAAAAAACTTTAATTCAGATTTAAAACTAGCAAAAGAACAGATAGTTCACAGATGTTCAGAGAGGCAGTTCCAGGAGTACGGTGCAGCAAGTGAAAAAGGACAAAGCCAAGTCAAGGAAGAAGAAACCTTTAGCTGGGTAAGAAGCCCCGAGCTCCTGGAATGCAAATCTCTAACAGGATGAAATAAGGACTGATAATAAGGGGAGAGAGGTTGTGTAAAGTTTTAAATGTTAAGATAAGAAGTTTGTACCAAATGCTAAAAGGAATGGGTAGCCAGTGAAGGGATGCCAGAAGTGGGGTGACATGATCAAGGTGATGAGCTAAAAAGATAATCTTAGCAGCAGAATGTTGAATGGAAACCAGAGGACTAAGGTGGAATAATGGGAGCCCCATCTAAAGAAGATTGCAGTAGTCGAGGAGAGGAGAGGAGAGGAGAGGGAGTACACTGCAACAACAAAGCCCAATACAAGAAAGAAAGAGAAGAAGAAGACAAACTGACTAAGATATGAGCAATGGGAGGTGATGATAACATCTTTTCAGCTGTCACCACATTGCATCTAACAAGAGAGGAGGGGAAGCACTGCCTGATCAAAGATAAACATTAAAATTCAAAATGGCAGTATCCTTAAAATGCAAAAACTTATTTTGCTACCAAAAATACAATGAAGGAAATAAATAAATACCAGTCATAAGTGCAATACTCCCTGTAGGTGCAGAACGTAGTTGGAGATTTGAAGGAATTTAATATGAATATTGATCTGTGTGTGCTGTTAGTGTTTTTCTTTGTGTTTAATCATTCTTCAGACTTTGATGAAGGCTGAAATCCCACACAAATAACAGGCTACCTGGCAGTGGCATCACGAGTTTTGGTGTCACCTGGTGCAGTAACTCATGGTGTCAACCTCCACATTGACCTCCTCCCATACTGCACCATACAGAATCCTTAGTAATGTTTTTGTATGAATGTTACTCATTATTCATAATTCCTATATACTACTGGATGGTTCAGGGCTTGGTCCCCTCCATGGCAGATAGTTGGGGAGAAGGGAAGTTTCAGTGTCCACTGTGGGACACTACTTGGGTAAAGGATAGAGCTCTGGAACCACCTTCATAGGGTTCCACGGCCTGGAAGTGGAGAAGGACTCTGCCCTTGAGGTGGATCTGGGGCTTTGTTTCCACTCCTAAAGTTATACAGCTTGGGTGGGAGTACCTGGGTCTACCTTCTTGCAGTAAAATGGACTGCGCCCTGGGGCCAGGTGTTTTGCCCAAGGGAAGTCTGGGAAGGTAGTCAGGGAATAACACCTGGCCTCAATTGAGCCTGCATCGGGTTGCTCCCCATCTTGTGGTCTTCCAAGATTGTAAATGTCATTAACTAGGTCAATAAAGTGGCCCTTGTTTAACCCAACCACTTGTGCCTGGTCTCATTATTCCATGGTAGGTCATCAGGAGTAAGGAATCTGTAAATTCTGTAAGTGTTGCTGAAATGTTCCCCTTTTCCCATAATTTTATTTTATACAGTGATAATGATGTTTTCTTTGCTCTGATAGGGTGAGACTTTTGACCAGACTGATATGGCTTTACCAAATGTCTCAAAATTCTTCCTGGATCAAGCTAAGGAGGAAAGGGAAGCAGCAGAAGCTTTGATACAATACCAACATCTCAGGGGAGGTTCATACTGCACTAAAGTTATTCAGGTATTTGGCAAGGGCTTGTCATCACATTAAATTACTGTATATTTCATAACATTTTAACCATGTAATTACCTTTCAAAAGCCAGAGCATTGGACTAAAATTCTGGGAGGCTAGGGTTACTTTTCATATATTCTTAAATGTTATTCTTTGTTGGATTGTAACATTTCATCGATAAGTCACATGTAGCATATTTACTCAAAAGTTAGTTCATCTGCGTTCAATAGATCTTAATGCAGAATATGTATGTTCAAGCCTGCTGCCTCATCTTATGTCTTACTCTCAAGAGGCAAAGAAATGAATGCCCACTTCTAATGTGGGATATTATCTAATGATTTGCTTTTTACGTAATATGCTGACAATATTTCATTATGCTTCAGGCATTTTTCATTCCCAGGTCAAGTTCAGACATTACATAAATTTACTGTCAGGAGAAATATAAGTCAACTGCATATCAGGTGTAACCATCAAGGGGAATGTCCATAAATGCTTTATGATGCAGGTTATAAGCTGGATCAGCATTTAGAGAATGTGTGAATCTAGAAGGATTTTTGTTGTTTGTTTTTTTTAAAAAAAGAATTATTTCACTTTTTTTCTGTCAATGCTTATGCATAACATCTGGAGTTTCATATCTGGATGATGAAACTGAAGTGTCAAATTGGAAACACCATTTACTCATCTGTCTTGTTGAACTTTTTCCATTTTTTTAAAATGTGCTTTTTACTCTCCCCACCACTGGTAACCCTTTTTTGCACCCTTGAAAGGCCGGATCAGGGCCACAGTATGAGATTTCAGGCATGTGAGTATGTGTCAATACACACATAACATGTGTGTGTGTGTGTGATGTTGGGATTGTTGTTGTTGGTATTGTTTTTGTGTGCCTTCAAGTTGTTTCTGACTTATGGCAACCCTAGGGTGACCCTATCCTTTGATTTTGTTGGGAAGATTTATTCAGAGGAATTTGCCATTGCCTTCCTCTAAGGTATAGAGCATGTGACTTGCCCAAGGGATCCCCCACTGGATTTCATGGTCAAGCAAGGATTGAGCCCCAGTCTCCAGAGCCATAGTCCAACATTAAAATCACGACACCTCACTGCCTTTGTGTGTGTGTTTTCACCCTGCCTGAGGTACAATTTGTACTAACAAAAAAAATCTATTCTGGTGAGGGTGAGATTCGTTGCCTAGATGAGGAGGATTATGCCATGTGTTTGTATCTCATTTTTCCTCCAAGGAACTCAAGACAAGGTGCACTGAATAGTTCCACCTTAAAAAAAATTTTTTGAGATCCACATGGATCTGTGTTGCATTCCTTTGACTTTATTCATCTGTGCAATGAGTGGCTACAACTTTGTTCAGGAGCTCCTTGTTCAACTGGCAATATACTGCAAGAAGTATGTCATTGGCAAAAGTTTATAACTAAAATACAGCATAAAACAAGGATGGTAAACAGATAGTGTTGGCCTGCAACTCACCCTTTACAAATTTTGTGCCCACAGATTTTGTGCCCAGAGTCTTTGACTATGCTGGCTAAAGCCAATAACTGGAGGGTCATATGTTCCCCCACCCAAGCAAAACTTGAACAATAGCTTTGTGTGCATATATTTGTTTTTTATATTTTTATTCCATAGTTCTCACCATAATTTTAACTTTATGAAATTACTCAGGCTGAAAGGTAATGAGCATGTGTTGACCTTTAGCTCCCACAGTCCCTTATCCTTAGCCATGCTAGAAGAGGTTGCTGGGACTTGGAGGCCAAAACATCTTCAGGGCCAGAGGTTCCTACAGTGGCATCCCCACCTGCAGTGTCACCTGGTGCAGGGAGGCAGGGCTTCCATAGCTTACAGGGATGGGGCCAAAATGGCACTTCCCCAACCTTGCTGTCATGGTTCACAGAATGGCACCATGACAGCAAGGTGGGGGCTATGCTCAGCCCTCTCAACACTCCCCCTTTTGAGTCCTGCATGGAACATGGAACCCGGAAGGCAGCCGCCCCCCAGAGTGTACTACCCCACCAAATGACACCACCACCCCTCTGGAGTGTCACCCAGTGTGGTCCACACCACTGCACCCAGCTAATGATGCCACTGGGTTCCCCAACCCTCCTCAAACGAACATCATTGCTGAGCAAAATCTGGATTTCCCAAATCTGAAACGACCACACCATAGTTTTGTGAGAAGTTGGTTAGAAGACGTTTGTATTACAAGCACTTGAAAATGTGATGAAAGCAACTGCAGCAGTTATTAATTGCAGCCTTTATTATTTGCAAGCTTTGTTCTGTCCTTTGTCATTTCAGAAACCACCCAATATGTTAATAAATGGTGTGGCACCAGCCCTGGAAGTAGCCTTATTACAGTGGAAGACAGTGGCAGGCTATTTTGAAGAGCTTTATGCTCTGAGCATGAAGTATGCAGATCCTCAAACTGCAAGCACAATCAAGAAGGAATTTCTCAGACCCAAGATCATGAGGATCAAGCTCATGGGAGATCTACTTACCAATGCTCATAGGCTCAAGAGTACCCAGGATGGAAGAGGTGACCTTGAGAACTATCTTATAGATCGCTTGCAAAAAGAACTCAAGATTGGGCCTGAATCAGAAGCTTGCTGCAGTTTTTGTGTGCCACTTCATAAATGTTCAGGAGCTGCAAAGGAGCTTCAACTGCTACAAGAGGAATCCCCATGGCAGAGGAATAACATAAGGCTGAAACACACAGGCCTATACTACTTTCCCTCTCAGCCTAGGTGGAAAGGTTTACGGGAGGCAGACCGAAGGCAGGACCACAAATGGTATTACACTGGGTGAGATTATGAAGCCCCTCATTGCTGAGTAGTGATATGATATGCATACGTTGCTAAATTGCTCTACTATGAGTGTCTATGGAAGACACTGTAATCGATGTGAAATCAGAATCCTCACAAACAGGTCAGCTGTACAATCACAATTTCATCATTGTTCGTTATTTCCTTGCTTGCACCATGTTTTAAAAGCTATTTTCAAAGCTGACATGTCTCACATCCATAAACTGTTTCCCTGTTACTCTGTTAACTGATCAGAGTACAAAGACTCATGACTTGCTTCTGTACTCCCAATCTGCAGCACAGACTTGAGTTTCTTATCTGTACTACAGATTGGGGATTTGTACCTTTACACAATAGGATTTTTTTTAAAAATCCATAGGATGTACCTCCTGTCCCAGTCAACTTCTCATCAATTTTCAAGAGGCATGACTTTTTAAACCCAGGGTAGGAAGAGATTTTTCCCCTGTCCTGGGAGTTTCAAATACAGGCAGGAGTAAATTCTCACATCTATATCCATGGTTTCAGTTCCTCCTGTTCTTCTGAGCAGTCCTACTGATGACATGTAGAGGTGTGACCTTTGCCAAGCAGATTTTCCTTTTACTTTCCTTCCCTCATTACATTTCCAGTTACCAAACTGAAGGTTTCTTTCTTTTACTGCCATAATGCTAAAGTGGTATAGCATTTTAGCAATATGACTATAACAATTTTTCAAAAACCTAAACGTGTGAGACCAGGAACATGTATACTGGGGAGGAACTTACGGGGAAGGTGTTGCGCTCATGTAGGGCATGAGGAGGAGGAATAGAAGCTTTGCTCACTCCACTGCTAACCACACCTCAAACAGTAAAAATAAATAAATAAAAGAACCCCTGGCATATACAATGCACGACTAGATGCAGGAGCAGGAACAACTATTACAAAGTGTGAAATCAAGAAACAGAATAGTCAGAGGTTTACTGGAAATATTTTATTTATTTTTATTTAATGTATTTATATCTCACCTTTCTCCCAATAATGGGACTTCAGGTGGCTAACAACAAATTTAAAAACAATGCAAATTAAAAACTATACAAAGTCATTAAGGAAAATATAAACATAAGAATTATTTAGAAAGAGATTAAAAATGTATAATATTAAAGTTCTAGATATTAAAAACATTACAATTCACTACAAGACAGTATACAAACCTTCAAAAACAGCACCTCACCAGCATTAAAACCCCCACCCCAGCCAGTTTTAAAAGTCTAATGGCATAAAATTATTTTGACTTGCTGAAGGAAAGAGACCAGGGATGGAGCCAAATTGGCTTGTCTAAGCAAGGGAGTTCCAATGTGTGCAAGCAGCCACTGAGAGATTTTGGCCCAAAGGGAGGAGCCCAGACTCTTATGGCATCTTTAAGACTTTATATTTCAGCAAAAATTTTCCAGAGCTGATGTCCATGTCTTCCACCAAAGCAAGTCTTCCACTGAAACAATCCACACTGTGATCTTACAGACATGTTCCTAAAGCAGTTTACAGACTGGATAATGTGTAAGGTTGGAACCAGAGAGCTTTTCAAATGCTCCCACCATGGAATGCAAAGAAGAAATTTCTGTTTATGGCCCCTTTTGTCTCCCCAAATGTGCTCAAAGGGCTAAGGAGCTGTGGAACATGAAGAATGGGAGAAATTAGCTTTTTCCTCCCTTATGCTCTGAAATTGATTTGAAAGTGCAAGGAAAAAAATAGATTTTATGGTTTTTTAAAATGTTTTCTGTGATGGAAATATTTTTAAGGTTAATAAAATATTGTTTTAGAGTACAGTATATCTGATCTTTTGCTAGAAAAAAATATTTGTGGATTGCTACTAAGCATAACCACAGCACAATTTTTACTTTGTACTTAGAGATATCAATATGGTGACCATTTAACAGGACTTGTTCTTACTGCATTAATATGCCTGCTATGCCAATAATGATACCAAAAATGTAAATCTGAAATAAAGATTTCTTTTGTTCTTTTTCACAAGGATTTGTCATTATTTAACATCAATTGGAGAATGCATATGTGCAAATAAGTCATTTTGTTAATGAATTAAGCACATCCATTGCAGAAACAACGATTAGCCATATTAGTATCAACAATGAATCAGTGACCAGTAGGAGCAAGTTAAAATCCATATTAGTCATGTCCCTAAGTGCATTCCTTTAAGTGAGTTCATATTATTCATTCCTATGGGAAAAATAAAATTCTACACTGGTAATGATGTCAACATGGACAGTATTCCCTCCTTTCCTATTACAAGTCCCTACCAATGTGGATTATATAGAATTATCTCTGCACAGATAAGCATCCTTCTGATAAGGATGTTATTCTGTGCACACTTAGCTGAAAATAAGCCTCACTCAACTCAATGGGACTTACTTCTGAGTAGACATGTATAGCCCTGCACTGTAAATGTGCACAACGGTGGCTTGTTCATAGATGTCCATAATCAGAACTGCTTTGTATAAATTTATTTTCTTCTATAGCTCACTTTGCCTCTGCTTTTACATATTAGGTTATGAATTTGTACACCAAAGTTCTATTCTCAACAGCACCAAATTTAGATTTTTCTAGACCAGACTTTCCCAACCTGATATCCATCTTCTCTCACCAAAATATCATGCAACACATCTTGAGGACCATAGTTGGGTTAGAGTCACCTTTTGTTGTGAGCTGGGGTGGTCAGATAATTATCCTGCCTATCAAGTCAAGTCTGGCCCTGGATCCTGTACAAGGAGAAAGGCAGGATATACAGTAAGTAAAATAAGTCAAGATAGACCCTGAAATTGGGAAATGGATTGTCCTGGCAAACACCCAGGACCTACTCAAAACATTTTCCTGCCTGGATGGAAAACAAGATGACACTACCTCCCCAGATATTTGGGCTGGCAATTGAATTTTCAGCAATGGTGAGGGGGAAATGTCCAGCCAAAGGTAAGAGAATTCAAAGACACAGGCATGTTAGTCTGGAAAATCAGTATCCAAAGGGATCTTGTAGTATCTTTGAGACTAACTGAAAGAAGCTGGTATCATGAGCTTTCATAGACTTGAGTCTGCTATAAACCCAAATGCCAATTCTGCCCCCAAATCTATTCAGGAAATGTTATCCCAAGAATTAATGATATTACCCAGAATATGAGAGGGTCACTTGCTCATCCTCCAATGTGAAATCTGCCATACTCTATGAGAAATGCCCTTCAGCCACTCTACATTGAGCAAATAGGCCAGTCTCTGCTCCAGATGATAAATTGACATAAGGAATGGGAATACACAAAAACTGGTTACAGAACACTTCAGTCACCCTGGACATTCCACCTCGGTCAGACCTCAGAACAATGGTCCTGCAACAAAAAACAAACAAACACTAGAAAGGAAGATTGGGAGGAGAAATAGCAGAAATGGAACATATCCACAAACTCCAATCCATCAATAGTGGATTGAACAGAGAAAATGATTTTGTGTGACTCTACACACATGATAACACTAGCTAATCCTTTAGCCTAATGACGTCTCCTTTGGCTAGTTCACATCTCCTATCTGACCACCACACTACATTCCACTATTCCCACCACCATTCATATATTTATCTACTCACCTTGGCTTTAGGCAACATCCTCCTGATGTGTCTATGACCATTGTTAAAAATGAACTTCTCACCTCATCTACATAACCACAAGCTTTGCATTTCTGTTGCTATTCTCACACAGTCCACTTATATAGGTCTGCTCCTGGACCATCCACTTTGTGCATCTTAGGAAGTAGACTCAAGTCTATGGAAGCTCATGCTATTAGCATCTTTCTATCTTTCTGTTTGCTGCAGAAAGTATTTTAATATGGCATGACTTCCAAATTGGGGATGGCCCACACAGATACATGTTACACGATAAGTATATGGGGAAAGGTGGCAAAAAAGACTACCACACAGTACATTGTCTCCAGTTGTTTCTGGGTTATGGTGACTCTAAGACAAACCTACCAAGGGATTGTCTAGGTAGATTGCCATTGCCTTCCTCTGAGGCTGAGTGAGAGGGCAACTGGCTCAAGGTCATACAGTGGGTCTTTTTAAATGGCTGAGTGGGGATTTGAACCCTATCCTCCTGGAGTCCTAGTCCAGCACTGAAACCACTATCCCATTCTGGGAACAAACACATGCCAATCCGAAAGAAGACCAAAACATTAGTGGAAAGTTCACAGCGTCTCCTTCAGCATCTTAAGCTTCTTGCCTGTAGCATTAGTTCTCCAAACAGAATTCAGTTTGTATTAAGTCTGAGATTATAAAGCATTGGAGTGACTTCATTAGAATGGTTGCTGCAGACATGCTATATTTCCTCTCAAAAGCAGCTGGAATATATAAATATAAAGGTGGGTGGGGTGTGGGAGGTTTGATAGCAGACCATTATGGGGCATATCACTTTCAGCCCTGGGACACCAAAAAGTAGAAGCTGGATAGAATCAGAAATACATTAAGCCTAACTAGTTTTCAGTTTCTTAACCTAATATTTTAAAATAACATTTTAAGTAGAAAAAAAAGCCTATATAATGAGAGTATACTCACATCCTATTTAACATATGATTATGATACTTCAAAGTAAACATTACTAGGAAGAATGTATATTTCATTTGATGTACAGTACTGCACAAAGTACATTTGATGCCATAAAAATTGTTTTCATGTATTTATTCCTTTCAAATGAAATTAAATCCATTTTAAAATAGATTTATTGAACACCACCAAATTTTAATGCATAGTTGAGTATTATTTTACAGTTGCTCATAATACCTTCTGAGGTTCAATTATTGTTCATGAATCCAGTTTTTAATATTATTCCCATTCCACAATGTGCCACAGTGACATTAAAAACCTTGGCATATACATGTCTCAAAAATGTAAGTCATATAGTCATATCGGAGAGAATAATATGAAAAACAGTGAGATTTGTTCTGGATAGGAACTTTTAAGACAACATTTAAATATTAAAAAACTTTATAAATACTAGTCTCCTAATTGGTAATGCTATGAGATTATATTGAAATAACTAATGAAATAAGAACCATCACAAATTCATTATATTTCCTATATAAAGTGTTTAAATAATTTTCAGATGAGTTGTTCTAAGACTCCACAGTTCCTGCTAAACTGCAGAAATAAAGCAGTTTGACACCACTTTAACTCCCATGGCTCAGTGCTATGGAATTCTAGAATTTTTAGTTTGTTGGGACACCTGAGCTCTCTGACAGGGAAGGCTAAATAGCTCACAAAACTACAAATCCCAGAAGTACAGAGCATTGAGCCATGGCAGTTAAAGCAGATGTTCAAGTTTATTTATTTCTGCAGTGTGGATACTTTCCACATTAATTGTAATATGTAATATATTTAATTTATAGTAATGTGGAGTGCATAATCTTTTGAATATTATTTGGAAGCAAGTCCTATTAGACCAAAGCATACTTACAGGTAAGCAAGCATAGGATGAGGTTATTTCTGAGTCACTGATGCCACAGTTCCTTTATTCTGATTATCTTTCTACTCTACATTTGTCTTGACTGTACACTGTCAATTATGGAGAAGAAATTATTCATAGTTTCCATAGACAGGTGGGTACTAAATAACATACAAATGATGAACCTTGTATAGTCTTTGATCAAATTTTTAAACATTCTGAGCATGTTAAAAACCATTGCAGTCCCTCAGACAGACTGACTGGGGAAAACTGAAGCTCATACCTTTCATTCTCCTTCAATCACAAAGTTCACCAAATAGTTCAATGACACCATCTTATACATATCTGATTAAAAGTAAGTTTCAGTAAGTTCCATGGGTCTTATACCCAAGAAAGTATATCCAAAACTGCAATCTCAAGCTTGTTTTACTGTGCATGGGCTTTGTGAGAGAAGAGTCAAAATGGAAAAACCCTGAGCTCCTTGAAGTAAGGATGTGTGTGATTAATGAAGAATGTGTTTCCTTACCCCGTATCATTTAGCACATAAACCTTTCAGACAACAAGTAGTCGTAATCACAATATGTTCCCATAAGATTCAGAAGACACAGATTCAAAAGACATAAGATTCAGAGGTGTTTGTTTGTTTTTGAACTTCAGCCCCATTCACATTTGCACTTTTGTGCTGGGTAGATCCAGGCAGATTTGTCAAGCCAATACTGAACCTGTCCCAAACAAAAGTTCACACTACATTTACTCCAATCGAGTCTCTCTGGTGTAATTTAACCTGATGTTGTTCACACTGCCCAGAGGACCAATTTAAAATTGAGCCTCCTTATTGATCATATTCAATCATTTGGGGTGGGGGTGGGGATGTGTGTCAATCAAATGATGCGCATATACATCACTTCACATCTGTTGTCTCTGATGGTGACGTGTCTCCGCATCTGCCTGTCGTCATTATTGTTGCCAACTCTGCATGGGCTCAAAGCACAGGCATGGATCCTTTGTTTACCATTACATTGCATGCCATCTTGAGTCAATTTCAAGACTTCCTCAGGAAAAGAAAGCAGCAGAGAAAAATGATAACAACCACAGCAGCACAAACATTCACATATTCTGTCAATAAAAAAAGAGTTAAATCCCAGAACACAATTTAGATGTAAAGGTTTCAGAAGCGGGACATTTGCAGTCATCTGAACTGGAATCAAATTCGGGTCCTATGCACTGGTGGGGGGGGGGGGATCGCCACTGAACAAAAGTTCACATATTCTATCAAAGGAAAGGGAGGGAGGTATTTAAACACCCCTTTGAGAGCTTCTCCCTGTGGGAGATCCACACTGGATAGCCTTGGAGGATGAGGAGGACATGCCTCTTGGAGGACCCCTTGCCATGAAACCCCCATGAGAGCTTCATCTTTGGGGCTGGAAAATGACCCGAAGTAGATTGCCACAAGTTCACACTGGCAGCAAGACCTTCCCCTCTTTTTTTTGCAAAAAAATGGGGGGGGGGCATTTCTAGAAAACATGCACAGAGGGGGATTTGCCCCGGGTACACTCCAATTCAGGTGTGCAAAAACCAGCACCAGTGTGAACTACTGACTTTTAAACTTGTTTTGCAAACCGAAACATAATGCAGTGTGAACGGCCCCAAAGATTCTCAGAGGTCTTTCAATATCAGTTGCTGGAGAATGTGAGGCAGAGGTTGCTGTTGCGTTCATGTCCTGCTTGTGGTTTTCCATGGGCATCTGACTATCCTATGGATTATATGGAAAGAAGGGTGGTAGGGCTGACAAGCTTTTGATCTGATCCACCAAGGCTCTTCTTATGTTCCTGGGGGAGCGTTGCATGCCTACAGTCTGAAAGAACTAGAAAAGGCATCCTTAACAATAGGTAGTAATATAAGAAAAGGGAAAAGTTTTGTTTATTTTGTAGTTTCTTTTGAACTTCAAGTTCTTTGCATCAAAAATGTGAAGGTGCTTTTTTGCATCTTTTACCGATTAAATTATACTCTTAAAAAATGGACTGAAACAGTATGTTCACCCTTATTCCAAATACAACTGAATATTAAATTGTACTGGAGAAAAGAAAAGCTTAGTTTAAAACAAAGCCTATTTGCATTTCACCTGTTCCTTGCCAGGAACAATTTAGGAAGAGTGAGGGAGCATCCCCTAGTGGACTCTAAGTATACAGCATCTTGAATCTGTGTTGAAGGGTAAATCAAATAGCAAGCTTTGTAACCTGTTAAAAGGAAGAAGTTTATCATACGATGGAATTTGGGGGTATAATGCAATGGCAATCCAAATGCAATCATGGGGTTTCATGTTATTGCAAATGAGGGTATCTCACGCAATTTCGGGCAATGGGAAGCCCTTCCGAACGCACTCATGGGGTTTCACGTAATTGCGCATTAGAGTATCTCACGCAATTTCGGGCAATGGGGGGTCATTTTTGGGAAATGGGAAGTCATTTGGAAGGCATTCTGAACACAATTAGAATTCACATAAATTCACTAAACCAGAGAATTTACGTGAATTCTAATTAGCTCCATTTGAAATTGAGAGAAATTCCTCCCGTGTGATAAACTCCGTAGCCAGTTGACATTTTGAAGCCACTTAGAAAACCCACTGGGTGATGTTGGGCAAGTGACACTCTCTCAGCCTCAGAGGATGGCAATGAGATGGCAAAAAACCCTCTGAAGAAACTTGCCAAGTAGAGTGCCTTAGGGTCACCGTATCTTGGATAGGACATAGAATCATAAAATCATAGAGTTGGAAGAGGTACACAACACACACACATACACACACACACAGAGAGAGAGATAAGGTAGCTACTGATTATTAGATTGCATGCAGTGTGTGTGTGTGTGTGTTTCTGCTTATACAAATGGGGACACTGGTATTAGAAGACAAGAACAAGAGACATGGAAAAATATATTTCTTTCCCTCTTGAGAAATAAGGGTGATCATTAGGACCATGTATCTGATTTGCTATATACACCTTAGATTGTTACATTGCTAGCTATAAGCTGGAGAAACAATTCCTGCCATTAACTGTCATAGGCTACTCCCTTCTTAAGAGACAGCCAAAGTTTGCCTTAGGTGCTCTTGTATCTCTAGGGCAACAGTTCCTAAGTGTGACCAGCTGTCCTTTGCTTCCTCAACCCAACAGAGATCAGGTTCCCATTTACAAGCTGGATAGACAGGAGCGAAAGACCAAGAGGGAGCTGTGTCCAACCCACAACAAGCTTACTGAATAATATACAAAGTGCCTTAGGCTGCAATCTCATGCATAATGTCCTGGGAATAAATTCCACTGGATGCAATGCGACTTGCATTTGAGCCTGCTAATCCCTTTGCAATTGTCTTGTCATTCCCATATTTTTGGGACACTCGTCAAGGTAGGAGACAAATGGGGTTGCTTTCTGTTTGCAATATTCCCAGTTTCCTCAGTCATTTTTGGACCCCAAAGGTTGCTTCTAAATTATAAAATTCTAAACTTTTTTCTTTCTCCTTAACAGATCTCTCTATATAAAATTTTTGGCAAACAACACAGGAGGGGTAGAAAAAGAAGTGCTGCAAGTGATAAATGAACACCTGGAACCCTAGGAACACCCTCCACCTCAAATGAACACCTGGAACCCTAGGAACACCCTCCACCTCAAATCTATTAAGGAGGAAAAACAGGGAATAGCTACCTACAGTTATCTTTTTGGTGGTGGGGCTAGGAAATGTTCCTATGAAAATCCCTGAACATGGACATGGCTAAAGAGTTGTAAGTACCCTGAAAACACCTTGGAAGTAAGCAGGATCAGCCTTGGTTAGTATATGGATGGGAGACCGCCAACAAATACCAGTGACTACAGGCTCTATTTCAGAGGAAGGAGTTAGCAAAACCACCTCTGAGTATTCCCTGCCTAAGAAAACAACGTTCATGAAGTCACCATACACTTTGAATTCTATATAGATACACACACAAGGCATTCTTTTTAAAAACAAAAAATTAAATTTTATTTATTTAAAATATCACATATAAAATGAATCAACAGTACATAAAAACATTGACAGTTAAGACATATAAGGATACAAACATATACACCATATAAAACACCACCATTGTGTGGAATGCATAAAGAGGAGTGCTATCACTAATCTGGTTCTTGCTCTAATATAAACTCAATCATTGGTCAACATGTGTCCAAAACAAAACTTCCTGCAACGTCAGTAACCCATTTTCCTCCCCATGATGATAAATTGGTTTGTCACATTATAACAAAAACTAGGAATGGTAATCCTAGCAAACACACAAGGCATTCAAATGGGGAGAGGAGGCTTGGGAGAAATATATGGAGGTGGAAATGCTGAGGCAAGGGGTTTTTTGAACTACAACTCACACAGTCCACCTCTGGAGTTCAAAGGTATAGCTGTGTTAGTCTGTAGAATCAGTACCTAGAGAGATCTTGTGGCCCCTTTGAGACTCACTGAAAGAAAGAAGTTGGCAGCATGAGCTTTTTCCTAGACTTCAGCCTACTTCTTCAGATGCATTTGGTGGAATGGAAGCCAGGCACAGACATACGTGTGTGTGTGTCTGAATAATGCATCTGAGGAAGTAGACTGAAGTCTAGGAAAGCTCAGATTACAGATCCTTTGTGTATGGAAATGAAGTCGCAGGTCCAGTTTTAACGATGGAATGAGATGACAAGAGAGAGATGGAATGATGGTATTGAAGGGAACATAATTCTTCAGACAGTGGTCCTTTATGTGCTCTTCGGCTCATCATCCTGCAGAGAAATACTCAATTCTTCTAGAGAGATTTCCTCGCCATAATAACACCATCTTTGGCAAATATGTATCTGCACATATCTAATTTCCTCCTCTTCTCCGCCTACTCATTGGGTAGCACTGCCTTTGAGGAAGGCCAGGGGGAGGCTTCGGGTACAGATCTCAATTTTTACTCAAATTGTTGGGATCAGCGGGGCTTAGAAACCCTTCCTTCCCCAAGATGTCCCGTTAAATGCAATGGCAGAGGAAAATGATATCCCTGATCTAAAAGGGAAAAATCAAGATTGCCTTTGTTTGTAGAATATATATGTGTATATATGTATGTGTATATATATATATATATATATATATGGATGCTTGACCCCGTGAATAAAAACAAACCAACCAACCCGTGGATACGGATTAGCCTGGAAAGTCTTCACACATTCTTGAAATTTTGCTGGGGTTTTCATCGACGGGGAGGGCGAAAAGGCCTCCCTAGTTCTGGCCTAGCCGGGGCTTTCTTTTCATAGGACTCTTTCAAACGGGGAGGAATTTCTCTCAACTCCGAATGGAGCCAATGCGGATTTATGTAAATTCGCTTGTTTAGCGAATTTACATGAACCCCTGCTCCGTTCGGAATTACTTCCCATTACCCGAAAATAACCCCCTCCTGCCCGAATTTGCATGCGAAGCTTTAATTCGCAATAAGGTAAAACCCATGATTGCATTCGAATTGGCTTCCCTCTTGCCCGAATTTGCATGTGAAGAGTTAATTTGCAGAACTAGCCTAGAAAATTAGAAACCAGAACTTAACCTAGAACTAACTAGAAAATAAAATGTGTTGTTTTATTTATTTTTTTAAGGGTGAATGAATGAATCTTTATTGAATAAATCTTCAGACCATTTCACATGAAACTTAAACATATAAAATATTAAAATAATGGAGTAGTAATATAATAAAATATAAAAATAAAAATAACATAAAAATAACATAAAAAATAAAAGGGAAAAAGGCGGATTGGTGTGGTGAGGGAGAGGAAACGAATTCGTTCACAAAGATATAAAATTATCAGAAGAAATAATAATAATAGTCATAATAATTTCATTTGTATGCCGCCTTTCTTCCAGAAGGGACCCAAGGCGCCTCACAGGTAAATTTTTTTTAAAAAAACACGTTATAATAGAAGTCACATCATTCATGCATTCGTTCATTCTTCGGGAAAGCCGTTAATTCGGAGAGAACGAGTTCTTGAAAACGACAACGTTTTCGTTCCTTTTTTTTTTTTTAGAGCGGGGCGATCTCTAATCAGAGAAGAGGCCGATTAAAATCGGATCGGGAAGCCAAAGAAGTACAGACCAACAGACTACTATAACAATGCCAACGAAAATGCGTTTGGTTTTGTTTAATAAAAGGCGGGAAATCACCGGGAGGGAGGTGACCCCGAATGAAATAAATACAACTGTTCCCCCGAAGTCCCCCGACTGCTGCGTTCACACTGGAGAAATAAACCGGTTTAAGTGCCATGGGTCAATGCTGTGAAATCCTGGGAATTGTAGTTTGTTGTGGGGCCCAGAGCGGAGCGGAGCTCCGCTCTGGACCCCACAACAAACTACAATTCCCAGGATTTCACAGCATTGACCCATGGCACTTAAACCGGTTTATTTCTCCAGTGTGAACGCAGGGCTTGCAGGCAGGAAGGCAGCCCCCACGGAAAGGAAGGGACGACTTTAGGGCTTCGAAAGGCCGCCTCACTCAGTCCCACCCGGAGGCCTCTCCGCCGCTGGGAAACGAGGCATTCTCTATATTGCCTATATTCAGTTCCCCACATTTTGGGGGCTCTTGGTTTTAGGTCGAAGGACGAGCAGGTGCCTCGTGGAGGGAAGAGGGAGGGAAGGGAAGGGAAGGGCAACCCTTGGATGCAGTAAGACAGAGAAAGGAAGAAAAACAAAAGAAAGGAAGGAAGGAAGGAAAGAAAGAAAGAAAGAGGGAAGGAGGAAAGAAAAAGAAAGAAAGAAAGAAAGAAAGGAAGGGGGAAGGAGGGAGGGAAGGAAGGAAGGAAGATAAAAAGGAAAGAAAAAGGAAGGGGAAAAGGAAAGGAAAGGAAAAAAAGAAAACGAAAAGGGAAGGGACGGAGGGAGGGATAAAAGAAAGAAAGAGAGAAAAGAAGGGAGGGAGGAAAGAAAGAAAGAAAGAAAGAAAGGGAGGGAGGGAGGGAGGAAAGGAAGGAAGAAGGCTCTTTGGCTTTGCCCTCAGCTTTCCTCGCGTTCTCCCCGTTTCTTTCCCCTCAGACGGTTCGAGGAGGCCCCTCAAGGCTGAAGAGAGCTGGGCCTTCTCAAGCAAGGGCTCCCCGACTAGACTTTGGTCCTCCAGAGGTTTTGAACTCCATTTCCCAGAAGTCCCCGCAGGGCTCCTTTGGGGAGAGCCAACGTCTGGGGAGCCCCTGCTTGAAAGAAAGGGCCCGTTCAGCCTTGGGGGACCTCGTCGTCTGAGCCGAGGGGGGAAACCTAGAGGAGGAGGACGCGAGGAGAGCTGAGGGCAAAGCCCGAGGGTCTCTCTTCTTTTCCTCCCTCTTCTCTTCTCCTCTCTTCTGAGGCGACCCAAGGCGGGTGTCCCCTTCCTCTCCCCGAGGAAAGAGTTCATAGAAGTTGGAAGAGGGCCTCCCAAGAGGGACGCCGTTTGCCGCACTCTGGCCGACATTGGCCTAAGGTGGTTGCCTCTGTCTTTGGCCCGACGGGGCGAGGCTTTTTTTTGGGGGGGGGGGTGTCTCTATGTGCGTGTGCCAGTCAGAGCGCCGTCCAATGGCTGCCCCTTCCTCTCCTCCTGCTGCGCGGGGAATAGAGGGCAGGGCAGTGTCCGTCCCCCGGAAAAAAAGCCCACCCGCCTCCCCTCCGTCGGGGATAAATAGGAGGGAGCCGGGGAGGAGGAGGGAGGAAGGAGGGGACCGGGCGTCGGGTGGGCCGAGGAGGGGACCAAGGGAGGGAGGAGGAGGACAGCCAGCCTTGGTCCCTCTCTCTGTGTCTTCCTCCGGCTTTTCCTCCAGGAGGGGACCCTGCCTCGAGGGCGCGGGCTCCTTCTTTCCTTCTCCCGTTGCCTCTCTCTCTCTTTAGTCTCTGCCTCCCTTCCTCCCTCCCTTCCTCGGGATGGACGTGCTGGGTCCGCTGGAGATGCCCGAGGGCTCCCTCTGCTCCGGCGACGACTTCTACGACGACCCCTGCTTCAGCTCCTCGGACATGCACTTCTTCGAGGACCTGGACCCGAGGCTGGTGCACGTCGGGGCCCTCCTGAAGCCCGGCGGAGGCGGCGGCGTCGTGGAGGAGCCCCTTCTGCTGCTGCCGTCGGGGCTGCCCCTGGAGGCGTCCTCGGCGTCCTCGGCGTCGGCGTCTTCGTCGGGCGAGGAGCACGTGCGGGCGCCGCTGGGGCACCACCAGGCCGGGCGCTGCCTGCTGTGGGCCTGCAAGGCCTGCAAGCGGAAGACCACCAACGCCGACCGTCGGAAGGCGGCCACCATGCGGGAGCGGCGGCGCCTCAGCAAAGTCAACGAGGCCTTCGAGACCCTCAAGCGCTGCACCTCCGCCAACCCCAACCAGCGCCTCCCCAAGGTCGAGATCCTCCGCAACGCCATCCGCTACATCGAGAGCCTCCAGGCCCTCCTCCGGCAGCAGGAGCCCCAGCCCCCCGGAGCAGGAGGAGGAGGAGGAGGGGGACCCTACTACCCGGCCTCGGCGGCCGACGGAGGCCTCCTCCTCGCCCACCACCAGCACTACTCCTCCTCCGGCGCCGACTCCGACGCCTCCAGCCCCCGCTCCAACTGCTCCGACGGCATGGTGAGTAGTAGGGACTGGGAGCACCTGACCACCCTGCCCTCCCTTTGGAGACAGACGACCCGCCGCCAAGGGCGCCTCTTCCAGGACCTCTCCTTTTCCAGACATGGCCTCCTCCATCTGAGCCTTTATCCCAAAGTCTAATACCAGAGCCCCTCTCCCAGGATCTGTCCTTCATTCCTCCTTCTGTTCAGGAGGAAGTCCAAGACAGCCTCCCTTTTGAGCCAGACTGAGGAGGATGCCTTGGCATTTCGAGGAGTGTTTTTAGCTTTGGCTGGGTCAGGTCCTCCTTGCATTCCCAAAGGGTTTCTCTTTCCCAGACGTCTGCCATCACTGAAGGTGGTAAAGGTGACCAAACAAGGGACAAAGTGGGGTTAGTAGGTAAAGTAGTTTTTCTGTGCCTTCAAGTCATTTTTTCTCAACTTATGGAGCACTTAAGGCGACCCTGTCATAGGGTTTTCTTGGCAAGTTTCTTCGGAAGGGGTTTGCCATGGCCATCCTCTGAGGTGGAGAGAGTGTGACTTGCCCAAGTGGGTTTCCATGGCCAAGCTTAGATTCAAACTCTGGCCTCCAGAGTCATCGTCCAGTGCTTAAACCACTACCCCACACTGGTGTGGAGACCTGGTGTCGAATCCCCACATCAGCCTCATTCCGAAACCTTTGGCCCAGCCATTTTCATTCAGCCTAAGCAGGCTTGTGAGGATCCAAATGGGAGGGTGATGGTTTCCTTGAGCATTGGGCTATGATTTTGGGTGATCAGGGTTCAAATCCTGACTCAGCCATGAAAACCCACTGGGTGGCCTTGGGCAATGGTCTCTCATCCTCAGAGGATAGCAATGGCCGTCTGAAAAACCGATGATAGGTTGGCCTTAGGGTCGCCATATGTTGGAAATGTCTTGAAGGCACAGAACACCACCATGCACCTTGCCACTTTCAATCGAAAGGAAAGGCACAATAGAAAACAATAAGATTACAGTTCCACTGCTTGGTGGGCTTTTCCTTCTCCTCTCCTCGCCATGCATTGTTTTGCCTTCTCCTCTCTCTTAAGTCCAAGGATCTCCAGAATTAGTTTGCAGTGTAGGCATGTGAAGTCCCAAGAGGTGACAGCCATGTGGGAAGAATTCACCCCTGTTCTCACAGCTTCTGGTTGTAATGTGGATTTCCGGACAGGAGAGACATCAACCCTGTTAAAGAAAATAAGCTTCCAGCCCCTAAGCTTTCCTCAGGGCCATGGAAGACCCTGGGCGTTACTTGGAAGGGGGCAGGCCTTGGACTGTGCTGTGCTGCTTGGGCTGTTTTTAGCACTATGGGCAAAGGGAAGGCTTGTTTTCTGCATTCTGGGTGGAGCAGACTGTCCAAGAGAATGTGTTTATGTGTCTTCTTGGGAAGAGATGAGGCGATCCTGTTCCCAGAAGGGAAATAAGCCTTTTTCTGAAACCTGAGGCCCTGTTCCCACTGCAGGTTTACAGCACTATGGTTCCACTTGGCTGTGTCCTATGTGATCCTGGAACTGGTAGTTTTAGGAGGCACTAGAGGAGCTCCCTGGCTAAGAATTATAAACACCCCTCCCTGGATTGGAAACCCCAGGATTCCCATAGGATGCCACCATGGTGGTTAAAGTGGAATCACATTATAACTGTGTAATGTGAACAAGGCCCTGTCCTCTGGTGCTCTTGGCTCTTGGAAAGAGAAGAGAGTCTTCAGCCAGCTAAAGGTCTTCTTCCTTCTTATTCTCCCTTTGACCCCCTCTGCCCCCATTTCCACAAGGTTTCCCCTTTATCCCCACCGAGGTTCTGAGATAGAAAGTTCTACCGGTAGTTGATCAGAAGTGTAGAGGCAGTTTTCTCCAGCAGCCATGGTTGAACTGGATAGCCTTTAAGAATAAAACTCACTGAAGTCAGTGAGATTTATTTCTGAGTAAGCATGCATAGGATTTGACATAATGTCCCATGTCATTTGAAAGAATTAAGCAATACAAAACAAGAATCATAATAGTTGTTCAATAAACTGGTCAAAGCTACAGAGATAGCATTTTGCTACCTTTGCTGATTCAAAATAACACAGCTTTTGTAGCATCTTCTGTCTTTCCAGGCTAAAGTGCTTTTATAAGAAGAGAGGACTTGATCTTTAGAGGAGGAGATTACAGCCTTTTTCTTTGTTTGTGGTACAGTCCTCTGACAGTATTTGGAAATGAGTTAGATTTTTATTTTATTACTGTAATATTTTATTACTGCTGGGTAATTATTCTGGTAAGGTGAACTGGACTGTCTTCTGTCTGTTCAAATTCATATGCGCATCTCCACTGTAGCAGTGTTCCTGTCCCTAACAATTTTTTCAAGAAAACAGCTGGTAGTTAATATTACACTAGGCTTTTTCCAGCCCCCAAGGTATGGAAAATTCAAAAGTGGATACTGTTCTATCAGGAGGAAGCAAATTAGTTAGAGGAGGCTTAAGAAAAGATGAGGCTTAAGAAAAGATGAGAACGAAACTAGTTTAGACAAGTGTAATGTATACTCAGAAGTAAGTTCCACTGAATTCAGAGTGACTTACAGCTGAATAGGTCTATAGAACTGCAACAGTAGATAAATAAAATATATGAACTTAGTGGCACTTTCTTCTCCTTAGATGTATAACAGACTGGTGGTGGTGTTTCTTCAAGTCATTTCTAATGTATGGTAATCCTAAAATGAACCTATCACAAGGTTTTTCGGGCAAGATGTGATCGGGGGGGGGGGATATGCCCTTGCCTTCATCTGGAGGCTGAGAAAGTGTGATTTGCCCAAGGTCACCCAGTGGGTTTCTCTAGCCAAGCGGGGATTCAAATCCTCATTTCCCAGTGTCCCAGCCAAACCACTACTCTAACCACTACACCACACTGATTGCAGACTGCATGACATATTCAGGACTACAAGGGACTTGTTATTACAGGGCTGGCTATACCTAGAAGTGCATTGTATTGTGTATTGTATTAATGCACATTGCAGTGAAGCCCCATGAGAAGCAGCACTTGCATTAGCTGCTGAAATAGAGAGCCAAAAATGGACGGCGTGCACATGCACAGGCAAGAGATTGGCGAGAGACAGTATATATTAGGGCAGAGGCCTGTAAAGAAACAGACGAGAGAGGCAGAGGTTTTCTCCTAATCTGCTGCTTAACACAGAGCAGGAGAGGTTTGTGTGTACTGGAATTCACTATCCAAGAATTAGGTGCTGGCCTGTAGTTTCTTTGTATTCCATATTTGGATGAATATTTGAAAGACAATGACAAAGGGGCACACTTCGGTTTTAAGGCCACTGTGCTTAAGGGATGAGAGTGCTGGCTTTGGCCATGAGTTTCAGACTCCTCCTCAGTCATGAAGTTCCTTGGTCAGATCCATTGACAAAGGCTTGCTCTAAAGAGTTCACAAGACAGGAATTAAACGTGTGACATTTGTACTATCATTGAGTTTTCTATCAGGTAGAGTTAAGACAAAAATGCATGTTATTCAGCAGAAGGAGGAAAAAATTTAAGATGGCTGTTTTTAAAAAGTGCAGGGCATTATTATTTGAAGGGCTCCATGTCAATAAAGAGGAACAAAAACTTTGAAGTGACTTGTATCCACTTGATAGTTAAAAGGCTAAGTGATTATACTTCTGTTTCCTGCACCAGATAGATAAAATGAAATGACAGGTGTGCACTTTTAACCGCTTATGTAAACATGTGTTCACCTGGTTGCCTGGATCATGTTTCTGATCAAATGTTTTGGATTACTGGGTTTTCTTTCCAGATGGATTACAGTGGACCGCCTTGCAATTCCCGAAGAAGGAATAGTTATGACAGCAGCTACTATACAGAAACGTTAAGTGGTAAGTGGCTACTTTGGAAAAAAAACAGTAGATTAAGTTTTCTGTGCGTTCTTTGTGCTCTTTATAACTTGCATGTGGCTGTTCTGAAGCAAATATTCCATATCAACCATAGTTGCATTATTATGGTTATGTATTTATTATTTTGATGAATTCTCTCCCCCCCCACACACACACACCATGAAATTACACTAGCCTGAATCCTATTCAGTAGGTTCCAATTAGAGTAGACCCAGAGAATCAGTTGTTGAGTGACGAGTCAACACACAAGTCACATTTACTCTAGTCAGGACTATGAATACGACTGAGGCCATTATGGTTTAATATTGTCACTTTTTTTTTTCATGTTGTAATCCCTCCTCAATCCACAGGGAGAGGCGGGAAATATAAATAAAACTTATTATTATTAATTTTAAACTGTGACTAGATTTAGTGACTGGATCCTTGGATTTAAACTTTAAATTATTTCGGCTGAGCTTTGCTTTCCAAGGTTACTATGTCACTTTTATTAATAGTTTATTTGGCATTAATTTTCCATTGAATCACCTCTCATAAAGCCTTGGGATTAAATTGCAATCCTGCAGATGTTTGTCTCATCCAACCCACTAGAGCTTAGAGTAGGCAAGCACAGCACTGCACTTTTAGATGTGGTGGGAGCACAAGAGAGGGCCTTCTTAGTGTCTTCTCCTCCATTTTGGAACTTCCTCTCTAAGGACACAAAATGCTCCCCCACCCCGCCCCATTGGCCTGATGTCAGCAGGCAAAGACTTTTATTCTAACAGGTTTTTAGAACTGAAGACTTTTTAACAAAAATTGTAAAAGCTCTGTATTGTTTTTAGAGTGTGTTTTTAACATGATTAATAGTTTAATATAATTTTAATTTGATTTCTTTTATGTTTGTAATTATAATCTCTTTAACATGTAAGCTGCCTTGAGTTCCAGTCTTGGAAGTAGTGGGGGATGTGTATTGGGGGCAGAGCTTGGTAAAACTACTTTTTTTTTTAACCACCATCCCCAGAATAGCCCAGCCCACATGGAAAAGTAACATTTTTCCAAGTGCTGGGAATCAACAACAAGACCCCAGCCTCTTCTTGGTATTGCTTCTGAGACTGCCTGTCTCCTTGTCCTTAGATTCAAAGCAAGGGAAGAGTTCGGTTGTTTCCAGCCTTGATTGCTTGTCGAGCATTGTGGAAAGGATTTCGACAGACAGCACAGCCTGTCCAACCCTGCCTGCAGTTGAAAGTGGAACCGAGGGGAGCCCTTGCTCACTCCATGATGGGGCCAGCCTGAGCGACACTGGAACCCAAATCGCCTCCCCAAATAGTTGTACTCAGCTCCCCCAGGAAGCTACCAGCAACAGTGCCAGCAACCCTATCTACCAAGTGCTATAAAGGCACTGCAGAAAGCAACAGCAACCTTGGGACTGTTCCAAGCTAGCCAGCAAATAACACTTAAATCTGCCTTTCCAGTGATTAAAAAAGACAACGCTCATGGGTTGTTGGGTTTTTAAAAACCAGTGTTCTAATGTATCTAATAATTCCTTTCAAATATATATTTTCCAAGCTTATATTACTTTAAAATACAGTGGGCCCTTGGTATCTGCTAGAGTTTGGTTCCAGGACCCCCAATGGATTCCAGAATTCATGGATGTTCAAGACCCATTATATACATTGGGGTAGTAAAATGCAGTTCTGCATATAAAATAGCAAAATCATAGTTTGGTTTTGGGATTTTTTAAAAAATACTTTCCAACTATGGATAGTTTTGAATCCATGGATGCAGAATCCGTGGATACAGAAGGTCGACTGTACTCTTATTTATTGGTTATAAACAAAAGCTATTTAATTTGTATATAGAGAAATTAGAATTGTGTGCCATGAAATGGCTAATGTCTAATCTGTACTTTAAAATGGGGGAAAACCTTACTCCTCAGCAGTCCTTCACACAGGCTGCTTAACTCTTGTTTGATTTTAGTTCTGCTTAAGCAGTCTGAGTGGTTGGGATTATAGCCTTTCTTTGCAATTTCCCTCAGAAATATAGCCATCCACATATATACAGAAAAGGTTGTGGACCATTTTTTTAAAAAAAGAATTATATACTTATTTTGTATACTTGTAAATAAGAGTTGCTTTGCAGAAAAAAATTCCATCAAAACAAAACAAAAATTTACATATTTAATGTTGCTTGGTTTGTTGTGCCAAATGTTAACTTTATATATATATTTATACAATGTGGATGCTGAGAATGTTTTCAACAGTATTCTAAATAAAGATCCTTATTTATAAAGCTGCTGGACTTACCTCAACTTTGGCTAGGATTTTAGTGTTCCTTTCAATACAATATTAGTAAATCCATTTTTCTCATTCACCAAGTTGTAAACGGTTCCCATGGGTTTCATGACAGCATTCTTGTCTACCCTCAAACCACAGTGAGGGGAAGAAGTCTCTGTGTGGCCATGAGGAGAGATCTCCCATGCATGTACAGCTTTATATGCGCCGTGGAGTCCTTTTATGGTATCTTCGTGCATGGCAGTGGGTTGTTCAGGATGGCCCTTGTGGTTTCTTCCAAGCTCTATAGAGTTTATCACATGCAAGTTAAGTGCCCAAATCCAATGCAGAAACAGGACTTAAATCATGGAAAAATCCTGCAAAAGTGGGATCGTTTTCAGACACATTAGGGGCACTGAGCATTAATCCGACATTAACCTGCACAGAAAGTGGACCAAATCAGCTGCTTTTAACTTTTGGGAAAATTCCGAAAGTAAAAAACTGTCAGATTAATTCTCAGTCCCCCTGACGTCATCCGAAAATGACCCTGCTTTTGCAGGTTTTTCCCAATTTAAATTCCATTTCTGCATGGGATAAACTCTGTGTAATAAACTCCTTTCTATGGGTTCCATGTCCTCCCACTGCCTGGCAGCTATGACTTGCACTGTTTCTTTGCACTGGGAAAGGTGGGAGGGGAGAGGCAGTTCAGACCATAGAGAATCAGGTGCTTGAAGGTGCAGGGAGGATAAGGGTGCACTCTCAAATGACGTACCCCCCCCCCCTTTTCATTCCCCTGGTTCTCAAAGGAGCCAGATCATGGTCAAAATGGTCTCATCCTTCCCTACTTTTCCTTCCAGTAAGAAACAACAGCCCCTACTGGGCCTTAACAACTGATGAACAGTGGGAGGTTCTGGGAAGGACTGCAAGGTCGAAAAATAAACCTTGGTGGCCCATCCAAAAGGACTTACATGTGTATCAGTCACTAACAGCATGCCAGACACAGTGCATATTTTGATGTTTTACTGCACCTAATCACCTGGCAGAACATGCAAGTGGGAGATTATAATTGGGGCAAAATGTCTTGCCTGTTCTATTCTGGATACAAATGTGACTATGCAACCCAGTGGTGTCACTCGGATGTGTAGTGGTGTGGCCCACACAAGGTGGATAACACTTTGGATTGCTGTTGTAACATTCATGAATAAATCCAACCCACCATTGTCACAGAAGCCACCAGCCATAATTGAACTGCTGACTTTTAGGCAAAACCATCCCAGTCCACATACAAAGGCTCACACAATTGAGCAGGGCTCTCTGAATCTCTGTATAGCATTCTCAGAAATAGGGAGATGCTGCCACTGGGAGCAGGGACATGGAAGTCTGTTTCAGCCAGCTAAGTTGCATGTGCTTTATCTGGACCTACTCCATTATATCTTTTTTTGTAATGAAGAAAAACTATTTTTAAAACCATTTTTTCTGGTTTTGCATCACCAAGGATGTAACTGTGGGAGAGGAAGGAGAGGAATGAAGTCATTAGAATTATAACCTGCCCCCATGAAATTATCCTTCATTCCCCAAATTTCTAGCATTGCAGAGAATGAGAGGCTGAAAATCATTCACACTTTTGAACTCTTATATTTGTTCTGTTTCATTCCCCTGGTAACTTCACCTGGCCCTTTTCTTTGGATGCCTAAACTGTATTTCTGCACTGGTGATTTGGAAGATATTCCTTGTCCTACTCCAGAGTAAGATATTTTTTCTTAATGTGACTCCTACTCCTGTAAAAACCTCTTACTCCTTACTCCTACTCCTACTCCCCTGCCCTCGGGAAAAAGCCACTGGTGCTTTGCAAGGTGTGTGTGTGTGTGTGTGTGTGTGTAAGTAAGTCTCTCTCTTGCCTCCCAGTCCCTTCCCCAGTGCAATGTAATAAAATTGTGTTTTGGTGTTTGCATGTACAATATAATAACAGGAATAAGAAATAACAAATATATTTTGTTACTCCTTATTCCTACTCCTATTCCTATAAAAACCTCTTATTTCTTTACTCCTTGCTCCTGCTCCTACTCCCCAACCCTGGTTTTAAGTTACTCCAATGTTAGGAATTTGGAGACTGAAGGAAAATGTCAACAGGGGGTAGAATCCCTAGTGGGAGTCAATGGACCCATCTGCCCCTCCCGTCGCCAGCTACACCACTGCACACCAGAGCTGTATAGATTGGACAGGCTCAGTATGGCTCATTTGGTTGAATCAATTGCAAACTCGATCATGTTATACTTATGTTTTCATAAAGGGAGATTTTGATGTGGGAAGTGACCATAAATTGGAATGGTATTGTTTTCCTTCTCATAAAATTGCTCACAAAAAGCAAATGAAAAAAATTACAGTGTTTCAAGAAGGAGCCCTACACAGAATATTGTGTTCAACAATGAACACCCTGTTCTACAAGTACTATATTTCTAGATATTGAATTTCAGTGATTTATTTTAGTAACCTAAGTTTCCACAGGCTGGTTCTAATGTTACAACAGAGACTGTGCATTTAACACATCCCAAAATAGACACATGGGGGGAAAAGCCATGAATGCACACACACTGAGGCAACATCACATTGCTTTTTTCCTGTGAAAAAATGAATGCTGTTGACATGTTACAATGTCAATGTTACAATTATTATAAAGATATTCAAATTATCAGCAGCAGTTCCTTTTTCAACCTATCAGAATCCCTCAGCCAACATGACCACTAATCTCTCCCCCAAAATAAAATGTGTTTTCACTGTGCCTTCTGAATTTTTGCTTTCCACTGCTGTAGCAGAATCCTCCTACTTACTTTCTGTAGTCATTTTGGAAGTGGAACAAGTAGTAAGTACTGTATATAATAAATTTAACACAAATTGAACATAAATTAACACAAAGAACAGCAACAGTTAATTTAAAAAAAACCTTCCATGAATCAGACACTTTCCAAAGAGGAGGACAGGCAGTAACAATGAATTTTTCCAACAAAAGAAAACTATGAAAATCCCTTTCTCTAGCTAAAAATGTTTCATTTGTTGTTGTTTAATGCTGTCAGCTTCGACTTATGGCAACCCTATGAATGAGAGGCCTTCAAGTCAACCTATTATCAACAGAATTGCCCAGGTCTTGCAGCCTCAGAGCTATAGTTTTCTTGACTGAGTCTATCCAATGTGATCTTCCTCTTTCCTCTTATCAAGCATTATTGTCTTTTCTAGTGTCATGTCTTCTCATGATGTGGCCCAAGTAAAACAGTCTAAGTTTAGTCATCTTGGCTTCTAGGGAGAGTGCAGGTTTGATATGATCTAGGACCAATTTATTGGTCTTTTTAGCTGTCCATGGTATCTCCACCATATCAAATTAGTTTTTTTCCCTTCCCATCAGCTTTCTTCACTGCCCAAGTGGTGTTGCCTCCCCGGTGTCACCCAGTGTGGGGGGCTGTTGGGGTGTAGTGAAGGGGGCAGCAGTAATCCCAGTAGTCTATTTGTGACTGAGGCATGCGATGGCCCCCTGCTCACAAGCAGACCACCATAGCAGCCCCTACTCATGAGTTAGACTGCCAACACAGCCCCCTCCCAAAACAGTTGTGGCCTCAGCAGTGAAAACAGGAGGGGGCACACTCACCTCTTCCCCCCTCCATGGGAGAAGGGCCTGATCAGGTGTCACTCCTCTTCTGGTGTGTCACCCAGTGCGAGCTTCACCACTGCACACATACACATGCCACTGTACTGTACAGCTTTCAGAACCATAACGTGGAAATGGGAAATATGATATCATGACCAGTCTTAAAGTTAATATTCAATTGTATATCTTTACACTTTAGGATATTGTCTAGTTCTTTCATGGCTGCTATTCCAAGCCAAAGTATTCTGATTTTTGTGACTGCAGTCTCTGTTCTGAGCCATGATATGAAAAATTGTGAATTACAGGTATTTCCTCCAAATCTAATACTGCTGTGCGTATGGTTTGTTTATCATACAAGTTAAAAAGATAGGTGAAAAAATGCAGCCTTGCCTGACTCCTTTGCCAATTGGACTCCATTCTGTTTCTCCATGTTCTGTCCTAACAGTCACCTCTTGTCCTGAGTACAGGTTACACTTCAGGACAATCAAATGTTGTGGAACACTCATATCTTTAAGAGCAATCCATAGTTTTTCATAATCAAAGGCTTTATCATAATTTATAAAGCAAAGGTTGATGTTTAAAAAAAATAACTTTGGCACACTCCATTGTCCAATGTATGTTTGCAATATGATTCCTAGTGCTTCTTCCATTCCTGAACCAAGGTTGGACATCTAGAATTTCCTGCTTCATATATGATAAATATATGTGTTGTAAAATTTAGCATCTTTTTGCATTCTTACTTGACAATGTCCCTAGCTTCTGTACAGAGTTCTTCTGGCTCCTTCTCAATTAGTAATTGATAATGCAAATCTATTTTACATTATCTTTAAATTCTACAAGGATGTATTGTTCACATTGTATTTTGGCATGATGGCTGGTTTACTGTTCTTCTTTAGGTTTATTCAAATTTTTATATTTGTAATTAATTGTCTGTGCCACAATCTGGTCTTCCTTCTGCAGAAAGAATTTTAAATATCATGAACCACCAAGTTTTAAATTTAATTCAGTAATCAAAGAAGTAGGCAACAAGTCACAGAGAATTAGAACCAACAAAACTAAGGCTAGTATCCTGTTAGATAGTCCAAAATAGTACAAATCCATTCAGTGAGTTGTTGAATGGTGTCTCAACATGTAAGTAAGTTGAATTGATTCAATGACTCTACTCTAACCATGACTAACAATAGAATTTAGGCCTTAGAGTGTTAGTATTTGAATATACACAATTTTTTCTATGCATAAAATACATAGAAAATCAATTTTAAATGTGGGAAAGGGCAGATGATTGTAAAAATGGAATCACAATTTTTAAAAAAGAATTGTTTTTCTTGCAGAAGTTCTCAAAGATGTAGCTGTGTTAGTCTCTTGCAGCATAAAAAGGAGGAAGCAGGAGGGCCACAAAGCAGAAATAAAGCAGCACCTGTAAGCCCAGCTGGTTTTTATTTTAGCACAAGCTTTTGCGCATATAAGCCCATGCCTTCAGATGCCTACAGAGGGATGTCCAGGAAAGTCATTATTATAATGTGCTTATAGTTCATTGGTTTAAGAATAGTTATTGCATTTATATCCCATCTTTCTCCCAATATGGGACCCAAGGTAGCTAACAATTTGAGTTAAAACAGTCGATAATACAGAATTAAACAAATTTATGAAAAGCATTAATTTAAAACAGTTTTAAAAGATTGTTAAAATATAATGATGAAAATAAAATACGTTCTGCAACAGACAGTCAACACGCAAAGGACAGGGCAAACAGACAGATCTTCATCTGCCAGTAGAAAGACAGCAGGGGGAGGGAGGATGGAATACAAGAAGGTTTCCCCTGAATTAGGCTAAAGGTCTACCTAGCAGCTTTTGGCACTCCAGCTGGGTTGCACACAATGAAACATCCTTCTGTGCTTCGCAACTATTCAGTCCCCGACTCTTTGGATAGCCCTTTGGGTCTTTTCGGTAAGGCAGAATTTTGAGTCATGTTTTAAGAGAATGAACTGCCCTTTGAAGGCTATGCAGCAAAAAAGTACAACCTAGAAGGGAAAGGCAGGCCCTAGAAAGATGTAAAGACTCAATTTAGACTGGGCATCATCTGCTCCCTGTGTTCTGTCTGGGGCCTTAATGAATGTGAGGCATGAAATCACCCCCTCGGAAATATGGCTGGGACACATTTGTTTTTACAAATTTCAAAAAACACCACTTGTTTTGCTTAGATGATGAGTTTTTATGATCCCTAGGGCTTGCTACCCTAAAACAAGGTGAACACATTCTTGGAAGCTTTGAGGAGTATGATCACCTTTAAAATAGTACATGCAAACCCCACATTTCTTAATAAGGTAAAAGTGAGTTAAATTAACTTACTTCTTTTTGTTAGTAAATGTCTAACCTAATTGATATCTTCACTATTTTTTTTTTTAGTTAGTTGAAATCCATGGTGTAAGTAGCCACTGTTATGTGGCTAGGCAAGACATCTAGAACAGAAGAACAGAACAACTATGGCCATCCAGATTTTACCTTCAAGTGCCATGAGCCCTGGCCCACACAGCCAAAGTGAGGGATTATAGTGGTTGCAGGTCCCAAACATCTGGAAGGCTACAGTTGACCCACACAGTTGACCGGGGCTGATCTCAGGAACTTCTACATGAATAGCAGATACACTGTTTGAGACTGCTTTGACTGCCCTGGCTCAGTGCTAGGAAATCCTGGGAATTGTAGTTTCTTGTGGCACCAGAGCTCTCTGACAGGGAAGGCTAAATGTAACACAAAACTACCTTTCCAGAATTTCATATCATTGAGCCAGAGCAGTTAAAGCAGTTTCAAACTGCAGTGTATTTTGAACCATTAACAGCAGATTAGAGCTCTTATACCTATAAAATAGGGTGGGAAAACCCAGCCCTGGGGCCATTTGAAGCCCTGGATCACATTAAACCCTCCCTGGCTGATCTTGTATTCTCTGACTTCCCTAGACCCCCTGCCCTATTTCTGGTGAAAAAGAAATAGTAGATTGTCTCTTTTTGAAACCTCCAGAAGTAGTGATTCAGCCTTTAAATAGACCTCCTTGCACTATGTGACTGTTAAATTCCTGTTTTCAAAACCAAAAGTAGATTCCAGTTCTGTTTTTGAAGATTTGGGGCAAGGGGCTGGCATTTTTAACAGTTTGCGTAGCTGTGTAGGGGCAGAAAGACTGTCTTGGGTGCAAAAAGTTGTCCACATCTACTATAAAACTTAACCTATCTTGGCGTCTCTACAACCAACCCCTCTGTTTGTCCAGTATTAGAGTCCAGAAGGTGAGATTATATGAAGGGTTTCCTATAGCAATCTCACTGAGTAGGCAATGTTTTCCCAAAACTTTCCCTATCTCCCCCTCTCACTCTGTATCTAGTGTTATGTTACCCTATTGGAAGCTATCCAAGAAAGACACAAGGACAACCTAGAACAGTATGAGGCTTTCAGATCACTCTGTGTCCATAGCATTTCTCAAAGTCCTGACAGTAAAGGGCATTCCAGTAGTAACAGTGAGTGAATCACTTCCAAGCTGAATATCTATGGGGATCCATGACAATCACATCATGGTTTGTGGTTGTTTTTATCTTAAGTAAAGGCTGAAAAGTCAAGAAAAGTCAAGAAAAGTCAAATGGGGGAAAAGGGTGGTGACTGGTATAGCAGGTTAGAAATCATGACACAACAAAAACACAAACTTTGTGGGGGTTTTTAATCTCAAATTTCCCAAATTCCTAGAAAGCAGGAATCTTCAAACATAGAGAAATATTTTAAAGTACTGTCTTCTGGGACTCAGCTGATCCACTACACAATGAACATAATATTACTGGGACATTTGCAGATGTTTTGATGAGATTATTGTGACAAAAGTGAAAGAAAGAAAGATCTGAAGCCAAGAACTGAGATACTGGGAAGTACTGAGGGTACAAAATACCAATTCTTTGATCAGTAAAAGTTTTGCTTATATCCCCATTGGTTTCTATGTCTCCAGAAACCAACTGGGAAGTACAGGAAATGAGCATCAAGGTAATTAGGACTAGTAAACCCGTTATTCAAAATCATGAAAACAAAACATACTTGAAGCTGTGACCATCTACTGCTAGTTCCCAATTCCATCACTGCCACTGGCATGCAGCAAAAAGGAGGGAAATGCCAGTATCAATCCTGTCCACAATATTTTAAGAAGCCACTTCTAAATAATTGTCTAAGTGTTTTAAGCTTACTGTGAGATTAACCAACTTCAGAAATTGAAGAAATGCTGAGAGCTTTCCTGGTAATAGATTTAGCAGAGGATTTAACTTTGCATTTTCTGCCCAAAGGTCAGGTTACCATCATATTCTGTATGCATGTGAGTAATACTCAGTCTAGTCTAATGCCTTATAGGAAGGCTCAACAGATGATGCTGGTGTTAATGAAATGTAGCAGCGGTAAATGATAATGTTGATAGTGTTGTGTACTATTTAGACATGCCATATAAGAAAATCTGATATAACTTTTTGTTAAATAGATTAGACCATCCCATCTATTTATTTTTGGTAAATTAGCTAAGCAACTATAAAGTAGCATAGATCTAATATGTAGAATATAGAATATATGTAGCTTTCTTTATCTGAATGATTTGGTGGTGTTTTACCCTCCAGTCTCTAGGTCAAGGACAGCAGGATGTAACAGAGGAAGAGATAAACAGCAGGGCAAAAGGTCCAAACACTGTATTATGGGCTAACAATTTGGCCACAACTTTAATGTAATTATAAATATCATAAATCAGTTGCAATCGGCAATTGAAGAAGTAGACTGAAGTCTACATGCTGTCAATTTCTTTCAGTTACTTTCAAAGGTGCTCCAAGATCTCTCTACATAATAATAAATAACATTTTCCTTGGGTCAACAAGGTATAGGCAAATTAAGTTTGAGGTGACACGGGGTTCAATGGTTTAAAGACAAACAAATGATCAAGCAGGTCTGCCAGCCATACCATTTGGTAAACGTATCGTCAGTTCTTTTTCTGCCAGCCAGCCAGTGTCTCCAGCCTCAATAGCTGGGAGGAGAGGTCACTTGCATCAAATCAGATCCTTTAGCTCTTTCAATGGGCTTGTGCACCCCCCCCCCCCAATTTAGCTCATGCCCGATGTCCCCTCTTCCCTTCTATACTGGCCAGGTGTGATGAAGCAACATGCATAATGGACATAGTCACAACCAGATAATCATAGATGCAAAATAAAAGCTAATATGAGAGTCAGGATAGCAGCAATCACATTTATCATGCAACACATTGACTACAGAAATCTAACAAGCAAGCAACAAAAGGAAAGGGGGGGGGGGGAACCAGGGAAGATGAAAAACCCATTCTCTAATAACATGGGAAATGTCTTCCTGTCTCCTGAATGCAACTGGCTGAAGCCTGGTGAGTTACTAAAGATAACAATGCAACAAAAGGCAGGTAGGTGTGTTGTGCGGACGGTCCAGTTGAAAATGGCCAGCCTCCATGTGTGCGCTTGTTTAAACCTGCATGATCTCTCACAAAGTCCTGCAAGATGGTGTACAATGTCTCACAATGGCAATGCCAGACGCCCTGTCGTGCATCCTCACCATGCAGTGTCAGGCTAAGTTTTAGTTTTGGTAGGAGATCAGCTGCATATAAACTCTGCCCTGAATTGTTTCTGTTCCAACAACCATTGCAAGAACTGCGGCTTGATTTCTGCTTGATTTTTCTTCCCTCCTCATTCTGTTTTTCTTTTGTGTGAATATTATTTAGATGGTAAGCCTGCTGCCAAAGACTGTCTTGTTGTTATTGATTTTACTTAAGCCATGTTGGAAGCCTTTTTGGCTTCAGATTAGAATAAAAGCGCCTTAATTAGACAAACCCTCATCAGGAATATTGGCATGGCACAGGAATATAGCCAGAGCTGTGGGCCATTCTGCTCCTGTTTAGACGTGCCACATCCTCCCAAAGCATTGTATCGTTCAACATTATACAGGCTTGCCATGTTCTAGAAGAGTTTTTTTCCTGATGTTTCACCAGAAGCTGTGGCTGGCATCTTCAGAGAATGCTGGCATGGAAGAGAGTGGGGTACATATACTGTTGGTTAAGGGGAAGGGATTTGGATGTTAATCTGTGTACTGTTCTGATTAACATGCAAATCATTCTCCCTCAACCAACAGTATATATATCCCACTCTCTTCTATGACAGCATTCTCTGACAGCATTCTCTGAAGATGCTCCTGGTGAAATGTCAGGAAAAAAAAACTCTTCTAGAACATGGCCTCTATAGCTCGAAAGACCCACAAAAAAACTATGAATGCCAGCGACGTAAGCCTTGGACTTCACATTATATAGGATGACCATCCAAACCCTAACATTACCAAATCAGAAGGTACCATGTGCAGTCTCTCATCAGGCTGTGCAGGCCTTAATCATATATGTACCTGAAGCAAAACATCAAGCCCCACCCCACCCCTGCCCACAGATCCCTTTGTAACTCACAAAGGTAGAGATCTATTTTATTTTTATCAAAAATATTTATATTTTACAATGTATCCAGGGATATTGATCTTCAATAAAAACATTCTGAACAATTTAAAATGTAAAATAGTAAAAATAATTTACAGCCAAAGAAATATTACACTATGCAATAAATGAAAACAAGTGAAAAAAGTGAAAACCTTGTATATGTACAAACTGGATAAAATAACTGTATATCACCAGATTTAATAAAAACTAGTACTTTCACATACATGGCACCACAATGAAAACAACATTGGTGTGAGTATCAGTGCTGTGAAATGGCTCAAGAGAGACTGGATGCAGGGAAATGGCATCTCTTTTAGTACTTGTTCCCTGTCTGAGCCAACCACTTAATGGTGCGTCAAGGTAAGCAGAAAATAGTGAAAAGGCAAGCTACATGTTCTCTGAGATTGCCAACTGTTTGTTCAATTTAAAAGAAAAGGAAAGAAAGAAAAAAACCCCAGTGTGTTTTGACCTCAGTAAGAAAAGGCCTTCTTCAGGGGCTAGAAACAAACACAGTGGCCTGATCTAGATTGGCAAAAAAAAGTGTGTTCATGGCTGCATGAAAGTCTAGCCTTTAGATGAGAAAAAGGGAAAGTGTGCCATGAAAATGCTTTTTTTGTGTTTTAGGGGAGAAGAAGCGCCTTTAAAAAGGTGCTGATTTTCCCAGCTTCTTTTTTAAAAACTGCAGAACAGCATAGCTCCATCTAAAGGTTGTGATGCAGCTGCTAAGCATTAAGGAAAAGGCAACTTCATGTCACACTTTCCTGACAATCTAGAAAGCCCCAGTAGGTGTGACCATAGGTATTTTGGAGAGTGCTTTCAACTCCAGTGATTTCTTTTGAAGGGTATGTATATTTTTAATATTAAAATAATGTATCTCTATGTTTTTATGGGCTATAGCTAACTGAGTATTGTCTTGTTATTTTAATACTTCGAATATATGTTCATTTGTCTCCTCACTGTTTTCTGATTTTGAACGTGCTTTACCATACTCTCTTCACTACATCATGGTATGGCCACTCCTGTGATTTGTACATGGCAAAAAAGACTTACATTACCTGGTTCTCTCCATATGTATTGGTCTACATCCTCACCATTTCCAGATAACATGGCCAGAGCATCAGACTAGGGGAGGACTGGATTTTAAAAAGTATATGAAAATAGCTGTCCTGCTCTGAAATAAGCAGTGCAGTGAACTGTTGTTTTTTGCTGGGTGGCTGAACAGAAGGGAGGGAGGAAGGAAGTGGTGGCTCTTGCACAATACAGTCAGAATAGGTATAAGCAATGCTTCGAGAAGTTACCTTTTTGAACTACAGCTTTCAGAATTCCCCAGCCTTCAGCTACACTGGCTAGAGGAATCTGAGAGTTGTAATCCAAAAGGCTCCAGCTTTAAGGCCCATAATGCAAATAACTTGCTCAAGCACAGCAGATTTTGATCTACCAATTGTTTTCATACAGTAAATATTTTAATTTTATTTTAATGTCCATTTTCTGTATGTTTTAACTGTATTGTCCTTTTAAATCGTACGCCACTTTGTGTCCCAATTTTGGAGAAAAAGTGGGGTACAAATGTTGTTGTTGTTCACTTGTCAGTGCTGGTCTCCTCACCTGGGAGCCTCAAGTGTGCTGCCTTGAGTTCTACTGAGGAACAGTGAGATAAGTAAATAAATAAATTAATGAGAAAGAATTAATAGCATCAGTGGTATCCTAGATAGATTTCCTGTAAGGAATCCCATGTGAATAACATTGATAATGGTGGTTGTTATTGTTGTTAACTGCTCTGGAGTCGACTTCAGCTCATGGTGACCCTGTCAATGAGACATCTCCAAGAACCCCTGTCCTCAGCCTCTCTGCAAGCTCAGGCCCATGTCCTCCCTGATTGAATCTATCCACCTAGCATGCGGTCTCCCTCTCTTTCTGTCAGCTTCCACCTTTCCTAGCATCATTGTCCTTTCTAATGATTCATTTTCCCCCATGATGTACAACACCCTCAATTGAGTCATCTTGGCTTCTAGGAAGATTTCAGTCTTGATCTCTTCTATAACCCATTTGTCTGTCTGCTTGGCTGTTCATTGTATTCTCAGTACTCTTCTCTAGCACCACATCTCAAATGAACTGATTTTCTTCCTATCCACTTTTTTTATACTGTCCAGCTCTTGAATCCACACATGGCAGTGGGGAATATAATGGCTTAGATGATCCTCACTTTAGTGTTTAGAGTTATGTTTTTACATTTTATGATCTTATCCAGTTCTTTCATAGCTACCTTTCCCAGTCCTAGTGTTCTTCTGATTTCTTGACTGTAGTTTCTGTTCTGATCAATATTTGAACCAAGATATGAAAACTCGCTATTTCAATTTTCTCATTGTCTAGAATGAATTCAAAAAAGGAAACTAACAGCAGAACTAAATTTAACTGACAAATGTGACTACAAAAATCTGTCCAACTCTGCCATCTACAGGATAAAATGTGAAATGGATCAAGTTTGGAACACTTGATAAAAATTGCAATGTTATCCAAAGTATCTAACATTTGCAAGTTATTACCATAGCTTATTATCTAGTTTAGGTATGGGGGGGGGGAGAGAATAGTGGTGATTATATGACATTTCTCCTTTTTTCCTATTTATCTGATGTTTTGAGAACATATGAAATGGCCACGGATTATGGCACTTGGGGAAGATTGTAGTAAACACATACATCTCCCTAACAGCAATAAAAGATACAGCCAGTAAACCAAACAGGATAATATATTCCCTCCATAATGATTATGTTTTGGTTTTCATTGGTAGCTAAAATTGCTCTCGGTGATGTTAGTCCTTCTTTTGTAATACATTGTTGAACAAGCAAGCTGGATAATTAGATTCTAATTGCCATTCCCAGATAGAGCAGATCCAATGAAACAATGGGATCAACATACACATTGACTTACTGTTCAAGAAGTCATTTAGTGGAGCTTCTTGATTTGGGAACAGCAATTGGAATTAAGCCTGTATTGTTCTATACACGTTCTGAATTGTCCTTTGCAGTGCCAGTACTGCATATTCCACATGCTGGTTACAATGATCAGAATGAGACTAAAGATGTACATAACTTTCTAGAATATGAAGCAAGCAGTCTGATTGTTGCATCCATGACTACCCTATCATATAAACCTATGTAGAGCTGCCCAAGTTTTAAGATCCTTGGGAATGGCTTGCTTTCACTTCCACCACCTTCACAGATGTGTTTGGTGAGGATATGGGGAGAAGATTTTTAGTGGATGCTCCTAGTTGATGGAACTCTCTGGCATGGTAGACTAATGCTGCTGCCACAATGCAGAATTAATGCAGTTTGACACTGCTTTTAACTGTCATGGTTCCATCTTATGAAATCCTGGGGTTTGTAGTTTGTTGTGGGTCCAGAGCTCTCTGAGATAGAAGGGTAAATATCTCACAAAACTACAAATCCCAGAATTCCATGCCATTGAACCATGGCAGTTAATGTGGTGTCAAACTGTTGCAGTATGGCAGCAGCCTTTGTCTACCATGGCAACCTAAATTTTCCCCTTCCTGGCTTTCCTTCTTCCAGCAAGTAAAGATCTTTTCATTTGAACAGGCATTTGGTGATAAAGTAGCTATGCAGAAAGACCTTTTAATGATGTGCGTGTGTAGTGTACTTTCATTGTTCTTTCATGATTTGAGATCATTTTATACTATTTTCAAGTATTGATGGTTTAATATGGTAATTTTTTAAAACTTTTTTATTACAGTAATAGGTTTTAATTCATGGACCTTGTTTTAATTTCTCGTCACATTTTTGGTTGCATCTAGTTTTAAGCCTTTGCTTTTCTCAACCAATCCCTTGGAAGTCTTTATGCATTCCCCATATACATATTTTAATACTATGCTTGTAAAATGACTCCATTTTGTATATTTTTCAATTGTATGTATTTTAGCTATCCACATATTATAAACCTATATAGGGTTTTCTGCATATTTTATCCCTCCAAAAGTCACTTCAAGGGTTTGAACCTTGAATTGGCTAAAGCTAATAAAAGCTAGGATCTTATTGGTTAGTCCTGATTGGTGTTCACCATTGATTCAACAGTTACATATTGAGCCAACTCATGGGTTAACCCCAATGATTCAGTGACTCTGCTCTACTCAAGGCCATGGAGCAGGAAGACCTGATATAATTCCAGCTGCAGTTTCTCTCTATAAATGACTTGAGCAGAAGAACATCTGGAAACCAAGCAAAAGTCACTGTACACTATTTAAAAAAGAGTAAGGTATGTATATAAAGTAAAAGACAGAGAAGAGAAAAAATGGGGGGGGGGGGTATGTTTAGCCTGGAAAAGAGACAGTTAGGAGGTGTGTGATACCCCTGTTTAAGTATTTGAAGGGGTGTCACACTGAAGATGGAACAAGCTTGTTTTCTGCTACTCCAGAGACTAGAACATGGAACAATGGATGCAAGCTACAGGAAAAGAGATTCCACTTCAACATTAGGAAGCACTTCCAGACAGTAAGAGCTGTTTGACAGTGGAATGCACTTCTTCAGAGTCTGTTGGAGTCTCCTTCCTTGGGGACTCTGTTGGGGATGCTTTGATTGTGAGGATGCTTTGATTGTGAGTTCTGTTGGGGATGCTTTGATTGTGAGTTCCTGCATGGCAACGGGTTGCACTGGATGGCCCTTCTGGTCTCTTCCAACTCTATGGACCTTATCAGACAGGAGGAATTTCTCTTTATTGTGAATGGAGCCAATTCGAATTCACATGAATTTGCTAGTTTAGAGAATTTACATGAATTCCAGTTGCATTCAGAATGACTTCCCATTACCCAAAAATGGTCTCCCATTGCCCGAACTTGCATGAGATACTTTAATTCGCAATAACATGAAACCCCATGATTGCGTTCAGATTGCCATTAGATTATACTTCCAATTTCCAACATCTGATAAGGTCCTATGATTCTATATACAAATCAATTGGAATATAGTTGATTGCTATTTTGATAGGAAACACTAGATGGCAGTCTTTGCACAAAACTGAAAGCAGCATTTTCCTTTTAAAAACACACACACACTAGAAATCTAGAAAAAAATTGTCTGTAGAAATCAGTGGAGGGAAAATTTACTGACAGTTAGCAAATCACCCTTTTCCTCTTGAATATGGTTCATAGGCTATTAAGGCATGATAAGGAGGGGAACTGTACACCCATAATGATTTTTTATTCTCAGTGGATGAATTCTATAGTCACTTTTGCCAGTAAAATTACAGGGATGCTACAGCTTCTCTATTCTAGCTTCTACACAGCTGAATTTTCAGATGATCAAGGCCTGTAAGATTGAACTTGTTCTTCTAATAGCAGTTGCTGTTGTTGTTGTTCACTGCCCTCAAGTCGAACCCGACTCAGGACAACACTGTGGATGAGACATCTCCAACATTCCCTGTTTTCCACTGCCCTGCTTAGGTCCTGTAAATTTAAACCCGTGACCTCCTTAATAGAGTCCATCCATCTAGCATGCAATCTCCTCCCTTTCTACATCCCTCTATGTTTCCTAGCATTATTGTCTTTTATTTATTATTATCCAATGAGTCATTGGAAATCTAATATCATACTGTTTGTTAATTCCCTGTTGGAGAAAGATTTCAGTCAGAGAAAACTCATTTTTCTAGCTATATATATAACCAGACTATATTGTTTACTCACTGCAAGTAATGTCTTGTATTAAGTAAACAGTACCCAGAGCACCTGCCACCAAGGGACACATTGTTGATTTCACTATTGTTACTCCTGCTCCTGCTGTTATTTTATTCATTTATATCCTACCTTTTCCGCAGTACTGGGACTCAAAGCAGCTTACAAATTATTAAAACTAGTACTAATCGAAAACATGCAAAACCATCAGTAAAATATAAACATATAAGTTATTTTAAAAACTGTAGAACAATTTATAAAATTAACATTTAAAATTCATTAATAGGCAGAATATTAAAAACCAACAAATCAGCATATCATTAAAGTCTGTTTTGGTCATTTTCTAAAAGCCAGTATCATACTTATTGGTTTTTAGGAAATGACTCTGATAGACTTTTAATGGTATGCTGTTTTTGTTGATTTATATATTCTGTATTTCAATGAATTTAAAATGTTAACACTATATATTGTTCAACTATTTTTTAAAAATTAGCCTGGGGGTAAGCATGCCAGATGTCCTTATAACAAGGAATGCCCCTTATTTTTAGGAATTTTGTTATTAATTTTTTTTAATCATACACAGTAATACCAAATATACTAAGTATTCATACATAAACAGGAAATGGAAAAAAGAGAAAGAATGCCCTGGAAAGCTTGTTCTTTATAGGACTGGCAGGTTTAATTCCACCACATGGGTACACACCCTTAGGGATATAGACATCAGTATTAATTCACCATAAGGAACATCCCCTGTTTGACAGTGAGAAAGCTTTTCCTTTCATACAGACTAATCAATAAAGGCTGTGCTTCTCCTCCTTCAACCTGTAAATAATGTCAATAAGGAAAACACAGCCTTATAATCCCCAAAAGGTGTGTTTCTACACAGCAAATGGCCCCACAGGAGTTTCCTGTATTATTTAGCTCTTAACAAGGCAGAGGTAAAGTGGTCTGCTGTTTGAAGGATCTTTACCCACCCCACAGCCCTTGACAACTGTCTGCACTTTGCAAATTGGCGCAGTTGTTGAAGGAGCTAGAAAACTAGACATGTAATGAACAGATTTAAATTCAAAAGAGTAAAGAAGATGTTTACTGAGTAAATATCACAAGGCTGGAGAGAGAAAATGGCTAAATAAAAATGCATATATGAGGAGGACATGATTAAAGTTTACTAAGAAATGTATCTCCCTTATGAGAAGAGGGAAACTTTGGATGGTTAAGACAGTCCATGGGCCATATGTGCACCTCCATTCCTGGGACACTCCAGAGGTCATGGAGAGCTCTCCACCACTGTCCTATAAAGAACAATATGAACATCATTCCAGGAAGTTCAATTCCCCCATAAAACAAGGGCCTCTATTTTCTGGTATCTTGCATTTCTAAATCACACATTTAAAAAAAAAAGGCAGAAAGGATAATGAAACTGGAATTGACTTCAGCTGGTTTTGTTCTTGAAGGGAAGCTGCAGTCCACGGAAGGTCTTGGGCAAATGGCAATTACTCCCAGACCCACCAATATTTCCCATTTCTGTTATCCTAAGTCCATAGGAGATGAAAAGTTTGCAAGGAACTGGAGCATGCAGGCAACTGAAGCTTATGCAGAGAGAACTTCAGAGGCAAGTGACTGGAGATGGAGCAGAGGGAGGCATAGAAGTTGTTTGTGTTCAAGCTGGAGGTTGGGGTGGTAAGATGCTTCTTGGGGGAGAGGAATCCACTCTGAGCTTTATTCACAACTTTAGAGTAGGTATCCAAGGCACTGTATCCAATACCAGATTTGCCATACTAGTGACATGGGAGCATTTGACTGCTCTTAACTGATGGAGATATGACAACTGTGGAAAGCTGACCAGCCAAAGGCTGTTTAACAGCACCAGCAAGTGAAAATGCTTACCAAACAATAACAGTTGCAGGCAGTTGAAGTGACTCCAAAGGATTTCACCATACCCATCCCACAGTGATTCCTTTCTACAACCAAGAATGGGCTATCAATGAGGAGGACTTCATGAAGTGACTATCAAGTTTCACGTGAGACAGATGACTACAGTCTACAAAAGTATGTCAAATGCAAATTGCTGATATTTTGCTCTTGGAAAAGCACTTTATCTATTTGTTAGTGTAACTTGTAGCTTATCTCCTGCTGCCACAGAAGAAAGGCACCTTACAAGAACTTAAAGCACAGCTAAAATTTTTACACCTATAGCACAAAAGATTTTTAAATAAACAAAAAATTTTACTAAAAGCACAAAGTTAAAACAATTCAAAAGGCATTTAAAACATAATGAAAAAGATATTACATAACCAAAACGCATGTCATGCCACATTAAAGAACCTTCTGTTCAATAAATTCAGAGTCAAATGCCTGCTTAAATAAAAGATCTTCACCTGTCAACAGAAAGAAAGCAAAGAGGGGCCAATTGAAGTTCCCATGGGAATAAATTCTACAGGTTAGGACCAGCCACTCTCTTTCTTGTGTCATCAAAATCCACCCTTTTCTCTCGGCTTCTACGGCCAAAACTCTGGTCCATGCCCTAGTGGTCTCCTAGTTATTGTAACCTTCTTCTGGCAGGGCTTCCTCTCTCTCACCTCCATCCTGTAATCTCTGTCCAGCATTCAGTTGCACATATTATCACACTCACTTACCGCTGTGGCCATGTTTCTCCTCTATTCTCCTCCCTTCATTGGCTCCCCTTCCCCTTCTGCATCTGGGACAAGCTTTTATTGTTGACTTTCAAAGCCCTCCATGAACTGGCCCCTCCTTAATTATCTGACTGTCTTTTTCCTCACACTCCTTCTTGTGTCCTCCGCTCTGGTAGTCAGGGTCTCCCCTACGAGCACAGCTCATTTCTTCTCTAGCCAGTTTTAAAACTGAGTTAAAGAATACTTTGTTCAGGGAAGTGTTCCCTGAACTGGGACTCAGAGCGGCTTCACAACATTACAAGACCTAGCCTGAAGAACAAGGCCATCCCTCCATGCCATCTACCCTTGTCCGGCCTTAGAGGGAGCATAAAGGCAGGCCCAATGCCATCAGGCCTAGTCAAAGCAAGAAGAAGGGCCCTTCCTCTCGCCCATCTGCCATGTTCCAGCACTTTGAGGGAGAGAAGCTCCACTGGACTTGATCCTTTCCTCATCACTTTTCCCTTCTCCTTCTGTGTCATGTCTTTTTAGATTGTAAGCCTGAGGCTAGGGAACCGTCTATTTTGATTGTATGAACAGCACTGTGTAAATTTACAGTGCTATATAAATAAAGCTTAATAATAATAATAATAATAATGCCTGTGATGGTGGTGGGAACACAGGACAGTACATCTGAAAGGGATGTAGGAGACTGAATAGACCACATGCTGATCATGAGTCAACAGTGTATTGCTGCAGCTTAAAAAGCCAATATGATTCTAGACTTTATCAATAAAGAGTATAGTGTCTAGATGGAGAGAAGTAATAGTTCCACTCAATTGTGCTTTTGTCAGACCTCACCCAGAATACTGTGCCAAGAGGAGGGCAACCAAAATGGTGAAAGGTCTGGAAACCATGCCCTATGAGGAATGGTTTAAAGAGCTGGGTATGTTTAGCCTGAAAAAGAGAAAGTTAAGGGTGATATGATATCCATGTTTAAATATTTGGTCATATTGAGGGTGGAGCAAGCTTGTTTTCTGCTGCTCTAAAGACTAGGACACAGACCAATGGATTCATACTAAAAGAAAAGAGATTCCATCTAAATATTAGTAAGACCTTCTTGACAGTAAGAGCTGTTTGAAAGTGGAATAGAGTCTCCTTCTTTGGAGGTTTTTAAACAAAGGCTTGGATGGCCATCTGTCAGGAGGAGTGCAAACAAGCTGAAACAAACAGGCCAAATGATGCTGATTCCAGCCATGTTCAGAGCATAATGTTCAGAAGCTGGAAGCCATGCTGAGCCCAGCTCCAACAGGCCTTGCCTAAAAACAAGAAGAGTCCTCCCTCCAATCCATCTGCCATGGTCCAGGCCTCTGAGGGAGAGAAGATCTGCTGGACTTTCCCCCTTCCCCACCACCTCTCCCTTTTCCTTTTGTTTCGTGTCTATTTTAGATTGTAAGACTGAGGGCAGGGAAATGTCTTAATTAACAAATTGTAAGCCGCTTTGATAGCCTTGGCTGAAGAGCGGGGTAATAATAATAATAATAATAATAATAATAATAATAGTTGTTGTTATGTCATCTGGAAAGAACTGGGCCAAGAAGGAGCAGATAGAATCTGCTTCTTCTGGCAGCCCAGTTCAGGAACATGATGGCAGCCTAGATTGGGAGTGGGCATGTGTGGTTGCTGTGGTCCCAATGTAAATGGTGCTGGCACAGCCTTGCACTGATCTAATCAGCCAGTCTCTATCAGGCGCTGTGTTCCTTCATGGCAGTGGGTTGGACTGAATGGCCCTTGTGCTCTCTTCTAACTATGATTCTATGAGTGGATTCTACATATAATAATGTGCTTTATATGTGTACTTTCAGAGTACAAAATCAAAGTTTCAGGTCAGGGCTAAATTTTAATGGATGATAAGGATCAAGAATAGAAGGCAAAAAGGAAGGATAATTTGCCTAACATAAGCCACCTGGTTCATCACATGGGCAAAAGTTACTTTTTAAAAAGTAATTGTAGAGCTTGATAGTAACTAGTTATGTAGAACATGTTGCGTGAGGTTAATGAGAATATAACTATTTTGCATTATGATTGTAACGTAATCAAAAACAACATTTTAATAACATTCTAACAATTGATTTTCTAAACTCTATGCTCAATGTGACACCCCTTTAAATATTTAAACAGGACTATCATATCTTAATCTTCTCTTCTCCAGGCTAAACATACCCAGCTTCCTAAGTCACTCCTCATAAGGCATGGTTTCTAGACCCTTCACCATTTTGGTTGCCCTCCTCTGGAGAGACTAAGAAGAGTAAACAAAAAGTCTGGAGAAGTACCTTGTATGTATCCAGGTATACAGCAGTCCAACCAGAAAGAAGACAGGCAAGACCTCCTTGTCAATCAGTCAGTAAATGGAGGTGGCAGTTTAGGATAATTAGCTAAAGGCTGGCTAGGCAGAGTCTTAATTTGCACAGATGGCTGTAACTTGTACAGATGGTCACCTCAAGTCCCAGTTCTGCCAAAAATTGGAGTATAGTGATTGATTGATTGATTGATTGATTGGAACTAGTATTTTAATATAACCAGATTCTTAAACTATAGAGACATATTTATTGTTTTAAATGATATGAGCTTTTTAAAAAAGTAAACTACTGAACATTAAGCTTATAAATGTATCTTGATAAAATCATATTTAATAAAATATATGATCCCTTTGTTTTTGTTCTTGGAACCTTTATTTCATTTTGCCTCATATCTCAACCCAGCTACTGAGAAAGATAAAAATGTAACCAGATGATTTTTTTAAATGATGTTTTATAGGGACAGGTGAATTAGAGTAAAAGATATTCAGCAAATAGATTGGACATTCCCTGAATGTTAACTCCAGCAAGGGTAAGTTCCCGTGGGAATTATATCCTACAGCAATGGCTCCCAGATGCTAGTCCATCCGATGCTTTGGACTTCATTTCTCAGAATTCCTGATTGTGGACAGAGCTGGCTTGGGATTTTGGGAATTTAAGTCGAAAGCACCCAGAGGATCAAAGTTTGGGAACCACTGCCCAATATACAACTGGTGTTAGTACTGTCACCATCTCTGCAAAGTTGTGCAAGTTACAATGAGTGAAGTACCTTCAGCAGGGAACTGAGATAGTAAGCAGGCCCATTTCACCAGTACTGCTGAATTATTACTGCTTCCCCCTTCTTGTCTTATCATTCTTTTTTTCTTTTTCTTTTGTGTTATGGCCATTATAGGCTGCAAGCCTAGAAACAGTGACTGGCTTCTTAAAATTGACTGTACGTTAGCTACTCAAAAATCCTTTTTGGCTGTGAAATGTAATAAAAATGCAATCAATAAATTCTTTGGCAGTGCAAGAAGTAACCAAATTGTTTAGCTAATTAATACAACTAAGGATGTAAAAATGGATATTTCAGCTTCATTTTTTCCCCTAGAAAATGCTACCTAGCAAATGTTGCAGCTGAGAAACGCTTAGCAATTTAAAGAAAACCATAAAGAAATGAGACATAGGGAAATGCAGTTGTCACATCTTGTTTTGTTTTGGAACTGGGTGTAGTTCCAGACTTCTGCAAGACTTTAGTACCCAACACTGACATACAGTACTCTTATAAAATAAGCTTTATTGATGATAAATGGTGCAGCAGCTGGCATACAGCAAAGAAGCATTTTGCTGATGGGGTCATGGATTCCCTCACAGCCAATGGTAGAACTGTGCTCCTGAACAACTATTTCTACCCAGAATAATCTTGCCTGGCAATCTCGTTCCCCATGACTGGGTTTGGGAACCCCTGAGGTGGAGTGCAACCCTCCCTATTGAGCGAGGCTGATGGAAGATGGATTCCCAAGGGTTCTAGAGTGCAAAAGCAAACAAGGATAATCAAAGTGCACAAGTGTAAGTCATTCCCCTGCCCAGATATGAGATTAGTCCCCAGATTTTATATAGGTTCCTAGTTCACCCAACCAAATGAAAGCAAAGCATCTAACAAAGACATTGTATGCAAGTTAACTATTTCTATGTCACTGGATGGTTATTAGTGTTTTGAGTACTGTGTTAACAAGGATACTAAAACTCACTACACAGCTTACCAAATCTGAATGAATTCTAAGTGAATTCTTCTATTTCTACATTATTCAAGTTGACTCTATAAATACAAGTGCTGATGATGCACATACATGCTTCCCTTTATCTCTGCAGTTTCAGGACAACAATCTACAACATGATCAAAGGGAGAAAAACCTATTAGTTGTACATGCTGTACATTCTCTGGCTTTTCTTCACTAACAAAGATTCAGGAAGGACTTATCCCACACTTTTTACAAGCGCGTTGATGACTAAAAAGGCCAATCTGAGATAAACAAGTCCAGTTACAGAGAGCACAGCAAAATGTATCCTTGGGCGATGTTTCCAAGTTATGGTTCTTTCTGCGTTGTCGTTTCTCTTTGAGACTCATTCAGTGTGAGTTCTCAAAAGAGGCTGCAGCAGTGGATAGTGCGTCTCCATGCCTCCTGATGTGAGGCCAGGGCAGACCATTGTTAGTGATCAATTTGGCCAAGCTTGAGATGTTGTTTCAGGGAGTCCTTGTATCTCTTCTTTGGGGTGCCTCTCTTACATTGACCCATGGCGAGTTCACCGTAGAGTACTATTTTGGGGAGGCAGTGGTCCTCCATCCTAGAAACGTGCCTTGCCCAGCACAGCTGCGTTCTCAATAGCATGGCCTCAATGCTGGTGGTCCATGCTTGCTCAAGGACAACAACATTAGTCACATAGTGTATATTTAGGATTGTGCATATACAGCACTGATGTAAGCATTCGAGGAGTTGTAGATGTTGACGATAGATGACCTATGTTTCAGACCCATAGAGGAGAATAGACAGTACAATGGCTCTGTACACACTGATTTTTGTGCTTCGCTTCAGGTGTTTGTTACTCCATACTCTTTTGTGAAGCTTTCCAAATGCACTATATGCCTTTGCTAATCTGTGATTGGTCTCTTTATCAATCTTGGAGTCTGAGGAGATTACACTTCCCAGGTAGGTGAACTGCTGAACAGATTTAAGCACAATTTGCCTATGGTAACGTGGGGGTGATAGTGCTCTTCCTGTGGTGCAAGCTGATAGAGAACTTCCATTTTCTTCAGGCTGACTTCCAGACCAAACAGCTCTGCAGCTGTTGCAAAGCAGGGTGTTAGGCGCTGCAGAGCTGCTTCTGTATGGGCAACAAGGGCAGCATTGTCAGCGAAAAGCAGCTCACGGACTAGATATTTTAGAGTCTTTGTGTGAGCCTTCAGATGGCTTAAGTTAAACAAGCTACCATCAGTATGGTAACATATATAGATGCCATCTTCTTCTTCTTCTTCTTCGAGATCCGCCATAGCCCTTTGGAGCATCATGCTGAAGAAGATTGTAAATAGAGTTGGAGTGAGAACACAACCTTGTTTCACACCATTAGTTATTAGAAAGGGCTCTGAGAGAGCATCGCCATATCTGACTTGTCCTTGCTGGCCCTCATGTAGCAAGATGATCATTTTGAGGAATTTGGGGGGACATCTTAGTCGTTCCAGGATTTGCCATAGACCTTTTCTACTCACCGTGTCAAAAGGTTTGGTAAGGTCAACAAATGTTACATAGAGTCCTTTGTTTTGCTCTCTACATTTCTCTTGCAGTTGTCTAAGAGCAAATATCATATCTGTAGTGCTCCTGTTAGCTCTGAAGCCACATTGGCTTTCAGGGAGAAGTTCTTCTGCAATACCGTAGCAGGAACTAATCTGTTCAGGAGTATTCTTGCAAGGATTATTATTATTACTATTACTCATCTCCATTACTAAGCCAAAGAGACAGTGTTGTCCATAGATGACTCTGGTGTTCATGTGGCCGGCATGATTGCACTGAATGCTGTTACCTTCCCACCAAAGTGTTACCTAATTACTTACTTGCATTTGTATGCTTTTGAACTGGTAGATTGGCAGAAACTGAGACTAGTGACTGGAGCTCAACCCATCACCCTCAAAATCCTAATCTGATTTTCCAGTCATCAGAATTGGCACCTTAACCACTAAGCTACCGCATAAACAATACATACATTTACAATATATTCCTTGATCCATTCTGGAGGTTATAGTGTTTTGTCTGTCAGAGAGTTGAGTGCTGGGGTTCCCCCTGTATGAAGAAAGAACATGTAAACACATCTGGCAGCTTCTGCTGAGCCAACTGCTCATGAATTATAAACCCAATACATTCCTGGGATATCTCTAGTGTCTCAGCAATTATTTTAGCTGAGATTTGCTGATCTGCCAAATCAGGTCATGAACACACCCAACAATTTCAGGAACTGACAATGTTGAAGGCCACCCAGACCTTGCTGCATTTTGGGTTTCAAAATCTCTATGTTTCAAGTTTACACACCACTTCTTCACAGTTGCTTAATGTTTGGATCATACATGAATGGATGGAGTTTTCTTCTGTCAGAACAGGAATTTCATGACAGCCCAGAATTCAGCACTTGAAAATCCCACAAATTTCAAGCTACAAAATTATGCTCAGATTTTGGAAAGTAGGTTAGCATGAGAACTTTTCAGCTCCCCCTCATATTAACCTCCCTAGTGGGACGCAGAGGACTTCAGTCCCCAGACAGAATCAATGAAGATAACTTCTCTGAGTGGACCACTACAGACAGAGCTTTTATCTCATGTTTCTTATCAATAAAGTCAGTAATCTATGTACAATTATGGTGTATGAAGGAATCAAGCAAAGTTTACATACATTTGGTTGAGTTTTCCCCATTTCCCCATAAGATGTGAGTGGGAGAAAGGAACATTGGAAGCAGCCCACAGAGACTGTGCGTGATCTTAAAATAGTCATCAAGGGAGTTTTTCTGGAACACCAGGCATTCCTCATTCAGCCAGAGAGAATTTTGTTTTCTGCTTTTTGACTTCAAACCCTTTTTGTGTTTTGATCATCTTGGCTGGGAAATAAGTGAAATGAAAATATCTGTTTGAACCCTCTCAGACCTGTGACTTTGCAGAACTATCTTTTGGACAGATGTTTCTCCCAGTCACAATTCATATTTCATTTTTCAAGTATATTGTTATGCTTTTATTTATTTTATAATTCACCTTTCTCCCAAGGCTGTGGTACATTTTTTTTACAGCATATTAAGGAAACTCAGTAAAACACAGTAGGGCCTGAACAAACAGTCTTTTCAAGCCACTGTGGGCATCATCAGAGCATGGTGCTTTGATGCTGCACATCAAACCAGATATTGGGCAGCTGCCCATATGTGGGCAACTTCAAGGTGCTCTGGTGGCATGGCATTTATATGCTGTATGCCGCCGGAGCAGCTTGAAGCCACCATGGAGCTGTGGCAGGGACGGAAAAGCTGCCTTTTTCCCAGCCGAAAAAGGAGCAGATCTTTTCTGCTCCTTTTTCAACCAGCTTTAAAGAGGATTGGGGCAATGGCGTGTGTTTGCTCTTCAAGCTGCCCCTTCTCCCCCATCTGTTTTGCCCCTTAAATTAGAAACTATAAATCACATATTAATTTAGAACATGCATTGATCCTCTTTAAAAACACCACAGGATGAATTTATGTGCCTGTGAAGTTTTTTTATTAGCAGTTTCATTCTCCTTTTAGGCATGTCTTTCATTTAATTATTTTTGAATATTTAAGTTTACCATACTTTGTGTTTTAACTTCACTTTCATTCAGTATTACTATGAGTTGCCTAGAGTCCCATTATTGCAAGAGAGCTGGATATACATCCAGGATAGGTACACACATCCATACAAAGTAGCATTTTACATGGATATAATGATGAGAGAAGGAAGGGTTAATCTTCTTTTCAGGAACTACATTTCCAATTTAGATCAACCACCCCAAACAATTGCTATTTGGAAAAAAACTTTCAAAAGATGGAACTGCCCCTCCCTTAAAGGTCCAAACATTTTTATCGTAGGATATACTGACCTTGAAGGATATTAGCAAATAGTTGAAAAAACATGCACATGCACACACAAACACTCTTTTCTTGATATTCAAGCCTTAGTTTCTCAGGTGACAGTAGAACCATCTTTTATTCCACCTGAACTCAATATAGTTCACAATCTATTTGCAAGATTTCAGGTTGTTTCACTGAGACTACTTGGAACAAATAAAGTAACCTTGAAGCAGATGTAATTTCATCAAACAGTGTTGAATGTCTCACTTTGGAGAGATTTTGTTTTGTGGCTATAAGTTTAATTCTTCCCCCATTTATCTCAAAAGTTAGATGAGCTGATGGAAATGCCAGTACAACTGAGAGCTGCCAAGCTATCAATTTGTGGTGCTGCTCAGTTCCCTTGATGTATTGAACCCCTGATCCAGCAGAACAGTTAAAGAGATGTCTGACCTTAAGATGGAATCTCATTAAGATCAACACAACTGCTGAATAAACAATCTCACTGTTTTTCTTTTCAGTGTAAATGTAATCCATAAATCCTTCAGGTGAGTGGGAGGGATTCATATTTTTAAAAGCATATAAAAAGATTGTCAAAGTTAAAATCATGATTTTTGTTTTCAGATAATAGAATGAATTCAGTTTAGTTTTGCTTACTAAAACTGGTAAAATATATTTAAAAGGACATGTTTGTAGGACTAGCATATCTACAATTATAAGAGAAGGAACAAATTCAGTTACAGACAGCTATACATGCAAGTGCTTTTACATGTGTGGACATCTCTTATCAGGTGCTGTGGTGGTTGATATGCCCTTCCTCTCTGCACAGCATCCAAAGCCCTCCTCCTGGGTAAGGACTTTTTTACACCTGCCTTGTAAGGCACCGCAATTCCATTAGTCTAGGGTCCGAAACACACTGCAGAAATAATTCACTTTGAGACCGCTTTAACTGACCTGGCTCCTGGGAATTGTAGTTTATTGTGGCACCTGAACTCTCTGACAGAGAAGGCTAAATGCATGCATCAAATGGGGAAAAGCAAAATAATTGGAAGGCACTGATGGGTTCTGCCCATCAATGAGAAGAGGCACACCAGCAATTGATGGACTACTGGACAAACACAATGTTGTGTGATAAGGTACAGCCTTTAATTCCACTTTTCAAGCCTCATGTGATAAAGTCCTTACTGTAAAAATCCCGAATCTGCCTCACCATGGTAGTGATGTGCTTCATGGTGAGCAGTCAGGATTAGAGAAGTATATGACAAGCCCACTCCCACTGCCAGCTGCATATTGAGTACTGAAGGCCCCCACAGATCTCAGTACTGATGTCATCATTGTGTGTCTACCTGTGGCAAGGTATCCAGACCTTCTCCAATCCTGCCTGCTTGTCATGAAAAATGAAATGGTTGTGTGAAGTAGCCTTGGGATTTTACAGGAAATCAGTAGGTGGTGTATAGTCCAGTGTAGCATAGGTCCACTTCTAGATATTTATGTATGCTGAGAGAATGTTGGAATAAGAATATAGTGTATCTGTCCATCAGAGCCTTGGTTCCAACACCATAAACACAATGCTCCTGAAACCTGGCATTCATGCCAAGGATATCTGGTGTGTGTGTATGCACATGTGTGCAATGTGTATCAACGGTGTGATGAAGCAGCCAAAAAAGCCAATGTAATTCTGGAATGCAGCAACAGGAATATAGTGTCCAGATCAAGATACTCCGGGCACAGTACAAGGTGTTGGTACTAACCTTTAAAGCCCTGCATGGCTCAGGCCCATCCTACCTTAAGGACCGCCTCTTCCCGTATGAACTGCCCCGCACACTTCGTTCCTCTGGGAGGAACCTACTGCAGCCGATGAAAACCAGGCTGTCCCAGACCTCTCAGAGGGCCTTTTCAGCTACTGCCCCTAAGCTCTGGAACGGCCTGCCGGACGAGATGCGTCTAATTACATCACTGGCTAGTTTCAAAAAGGCTTTAAAGACGCATCTTTTCCAGCAGGCCTTTCCCTGAAGGAGAGAATAAGTGAAACCCTTGCTTCCTGCCCTGAAAATATAAACAGCACTGGAAATTATTAGCGATCCTTTTACTTAATACTTACTTGAATCGATTTAATGCGGCCTTGCACACGGATTGTTCATGAAAATGCACTTTGTTTTAATAACTGCCGACCAATTTTAACTATGTTAATTTTAAACTGTCTAGATTTAATTCAGTTTTAAAGGGGGTGGTTGGGGTGGGATGTGATTGTTGTTTTTACTCTGTATCTTTTTATTCTGCTGTACCCCGCTCCGAGTATTTATTAGAGGAGCGGGCTATAAATAAACTATTATTATTATTATTATTATTATTATTATTATTATTATTATCAACAGAAATAATCGCGCCATTGTGTTCTGCTTTTGTCAGACCTCACCTGGAATACTGTGCCCATTTCTGGGCATCACAGTTAAAAAAGATATCAACAAGCTGGAACTTGTCCAGAGAAGGACAACCAATGTGATCAATGGTCTGGAAACCAAACATGATGAGGAATGATTGAAGAAGATGGGTGTGTTTAGCTTGGAGAAGAGAAGATTGAGAGATGACAGAATATCTATCCTTAAATATCTGAAGGGATGTCATGGAAAATATGGGGGGGGGACTTATTTTCTTGTGACTAAAATATGAACTAATGAATTCAAATTATGAGACAAGAGATTCCATCTAAACATTAGGAAGATTTATTTTTCTTATTGTCAGAGAGGTTCAACAGTGGTATAGATTGCCTTCAAGGGTGGTGAATTCTACTTCGTCAGAGGTCTCTAAACAGAGATCAAATGGACAACTTTCAGAAGTGCTTTAGTTCTGTATTCTTTCATGGCAGGAGGTTGGAACAGGTGGCCATTGTGGTTCCTTCCAGTTCTAAGATTCTATTATTATGTGTTCAACAATGTGCCCAATGCTCCTTGGGGGTCTGATTGGTGCCAACGCTGGTTTCTTTCTGACACCAAATCAAGACATGGCATTTCATTAAAACTTCAGGGCTTAGATTGCTTTAAATGTATATGTACAAAGTTTTAATTGTTGCCTTTAAGCTGTTTTAACCCTGCCATGTTGAATATGTTTTTAATCTGTGCAAACTTTTTATTATTTTAAATTGGAATTGTTTTAAACTTTTTATTGTTTTATCTGTATGATACCTGGACATCTCATTATCAAGGATGGAATATAAATATTATTATGGATGCTGTTGAGTGCTAAAAAGACCAATAAATGGGTACTAGATCAATTCAAGCCTAACTCTTCCTAGAAACCAAGATGACTAGACTGAGCCTATCATACTTTGAAAATATCATGAAAAGACATGACTCATTGGAAAAGACAGTAATGGCAGAAAGGTAAGTATGGTAGAAGGCAGTATAAAAATGGACTGCATTCCAGGTGGATAGATTCAATTGAGGAAGCCAGAGCCCTGAGTTTGTAAAATCTGAGCAGGGCTGTTAATGAGAAGGTAACTTGGAGGTATCTTTCATTCAAAGATTCACCATAAGTGCGAGTCAACCTGACAGCAATTAACAAAAACAACAACAAATAAATTTAATAACAACAAGAAACAAGAACAATAGTGACAATTCTGACAATGGTATAGCATTGCTTGAAAGCTTTGGTGTACCAAACCAGGGCCTACCGTATTCTCATTCATGTGAAGCCAGTTATGTAAGATAGTATGTTATAATGAATCCCTTTAATGTGTAAGCCCTTCAAAGAAGCAACCCGATTTAAAAACCAAATCAAATCTGTATGATGAGAAAGGGAGTTTACTAAGAAACTGCTGAATGAAGAACACATTAAAAAAAGATTATTCATGAAAACAAAAGTTCTGAATATAAAGGTTCCTCTTTCAATTTCCACATAAAGTTCAGGCATTTCACATATTCTCTGTTTCTATACGAAATGCATGCAGTGCTTTAGTCACAAAATCTCAGGGTAATGTTTGCAAAGACTTGGACACTGAGACTGGAGACAACCTGCATTTGCAGGAGACTGGAATCTCCCTCTGATCCCTTCCACTAAAGCTACAGCTAATGCACAATTAGGTGTATTTTCCTCATGCTGTCAGGATTATGTCTGACAGCAGACAATTCCTTACCTAATCAAAAATCCACCAAACAGTGATACCTTTATTAGCCAAACAAAAATGCACAACTCGTACATGTTGCAAGCTTTCCAAGCTTCACTGATTTCTTCATCAGATAAGGTGTTACAAACCAAACACTAGAAAAAACTGACAATGTTAGTCATAGGACTGCATTTTGCTATTTCTCTTAGTTAAGATGGTATGGAGGGGCATATCTTGCAGGCTGGCACCTCCTCCTTCTGGCCATGTGGCAACTGGAAGATTTATTGGCCAATAAAGGTATCACTGTTTGGTGGATTTTTTATTGGATTTGCTATATGGTTAACACTTCTACCCCTGGATGTTTCCAGGTCTTTACCTGTGGGCTATGGTTCCAAGATTCCTGCAGACTAGGTTGCCCCCAAATTTTCTCCTACCTGTAACATTCTGTGATATGAAGATAAGAGATGCCAGAGCATTTTGTTATTGAAAAATAATGTTTTTTTCTGAACCAAAAAGATTTGTGTCCCAATTTTATATATCTTGGGACAGAATATAATTAGGTGGTGGTGAGAACAAAACATTGAAAATTCTCAAGGCCAGTTCAGATATCAGGTATGTGCATTGACCAATTTGTCTTCACAAAATTGCTCAAAACTGTTGGTTCCTAATGAAAGGTATCAGTTCTGCAAAGTGTTGTGTTTCTCTCTTCTCACCATTGGAATTTATTGATACATGAAAGCAGCCTCCTGACACAGCTGCCATGATATGCTGAACATGCATGTGTGACACAGTACAATGCAGAACCATAGCCTGAGAACATGAATCAGGAAGCAGGCCCTGAGAAGCCACCAGGCCTCACATTTCACATTAACCAGATGCCTTGGATTTCAGATCTCGGAATCCCTGATCATTGTTTATGCTGGCTGGTACATTTAGAAATTGAAATCCAAAATATTTCAAAAGCCTGAGAAGATATTACAATGCTGAAAGATTTGACAATGCTAGCTTAACTCATACTAATAGCAGCAGATTCTACCCCTTTCCGGTGTATCAATGACATTATTAGCTCAGCTCGAAATCATCAATTGCCAACAGATGCAGAAAAAACAAGGACTTACTTCTGTGTGCTGAAATGAAATTTACACCTTTCCATCTCTGTGTATCCATGGAATAAGCATATCCCTGTTCTGTGGTAATAAAGTAGACCAAATGTCTGATCAGAATTAAAAGTTATTGTGGAGAAAAGCAGGCTTTAGTGGCCCTATCCACAAAAGCCAGCAGGTCTGACTTTGATTATTTGACCTAATTAGGTATTTGTTTGAGATACGATGATTGGAGAGATACATTAACTTGGCATAATTCCCCAGAAAAACACATGGGATCATTTAGCACATTGTCCATCGTTCAGCTCAGCACACATCCCCTGGTATTTGCTGCATCCCTGATTAGTTTTATTTTGACTTTGGGTAATCTTCTGTATCACTGTATTGATCATTTTCCCGAGCCGACTCCTTGCCACTTTAGAAAAGCAATTTGGTCTCTAATGACAGATGCTGGATCCACAGATATGGGTGAAGAATGAAGGCTTCTGCAATGAAATGAGAACAACAAGACCTGCAAGGTTCTCTTGGATGCCTCAGTGCTATGCTTGGAAAGCATGACCTGAAGCAGATCCAAACACAGGGATAATGGCCAATGCTAGTCCCACAGGAAGCAAAGCAAAGCATTAAGTTTTATTAACAAACTCATTAGAATAATTATACAGGGGAGAGAACAGGGCAAAGGAAATGGCAAAGGAGACATGCCAAGATTTCCACAATCCAATGTTCCACAAGAACAATGAATGATTTGCCAGCTCCCTGTTTTTTATTTTTCTTTTCAGAATGCCATATAACAGTAAAACATCTATACAGAAGTAGGTCCTACTAAAGTCAATATAGCTCAGTGACAGGTAGGTGGTTAATCGAGTGCTAACTCACACTAAAATCCTAACCATACATTGGTAAATTACTGGTTAGGCACACTTTTAAGCCAGTCAGGAAAAGAAAATGTAGTCTCTAGTGAAATTCCAACAGGTCTCAGTAATGACCCTTCACAAGAACTGAATATTAGTAAAATAATAATAATAATAATAATAATAATACCTTATCTTTGATCTGCTGCTGAGGAAATGCTTGCATTGATGAAAGCTATTAGGGCTGAACTGTCTTGTTTACCTCCACAGAATGGAGACCAGCCCAACTGGCTCGGACTGGCACACTCCCATTGTGAGGTATCCTGAAGCCTTCAGAATGGTTGACCATTTGGATTTGGAAGAAGGAAAATATCTATACTTGATCTTGTCCTGTGTACACGACCCCATTATTCAAGACTGCTCAGACCACTTAAGAGTCATTATCTGAACCTAAAGGGTCCTTCACCTCTCCCTTTGTGCAAAAACATGCTTGATTTTTGAACAACATTGAGGTCATGTTTTGCACCACCCAGAGGTGTTTCTTTCACTTTTAGGAGACTGTTCCCCCCCCCCCCCCACACACACACCATGCTAGTGGGAGATACAGAGAAACACCCAAAGAATCCCTGCTCCCCTCTCTTAGACCTGATTATCTGTTCTGCCATTCCATCTCACTCATCTTCACATCGGAACGTGAGAAAATCCATGTGTATCTTTTAGTCAGTAGTCAGCTACGCTCCTCTAGACCCCCTTAGATTGGTTAGAAAAAAGTTTTTTAGCTTCCATGTCTTTTTGGGCCCGCATACTTTGAGAAACAACTTCTGTTGAGTATAGACTGTTCTGTTGGTTTCTGCTGATATCTTTTTCTGTATTTTAATAAAGAAATGGCTGTTTTCTCTGCAAGATCAGCTTGTCCTTCTATCCCATTTTACCTGGAGCCATTTTGGAGTCATTTGTCTCTTTTTAAAATCTTTAGCCTGCAAGCTCCTGCAGAGAGCTCATCCTGCCTGGATGAGCTTTTCCCTCAGACCAGTAAATCCAGTGCACTGCTCTTAACATAAGTGGTGAAATTCAAAGTTAATACAACATTTTAGAGAGACAGATGTGGGAGGGCAGCTATAATAGAACTAGATAATATCCTCAAGTGTAAAGCTATATCACTGACTACCAAAGTTAGAATCATCCATGCCATAATAATTCTAGTTTCTTTGTAAGGCTGTGAAAGCTGGACAGTGAAGAAAGCTGACAAGAGGAATAGCAACTTATTTAAAATGTGCTGTTGGACAAGAGTTCTATGGGTACCATGGACTGCCAAAAAGACAAATAAATGGGTTCTAAAGCAAATCAAGCCTGAACTCTTACTAGAATCACAGAGTTGGAAGTGACCATAAGGGCCATCCAGTCCAACCCCCTGCCATGCAGGAACTCACAATCAAAGCATCCCTCACAGATGGCCATCCAGTCTCTGTTTAAAAACCTCCAAAGGAGGAGACTCCACCACACTCCAAGGGAGTATGTACCACTGTCGAACAGCTCTCGCTGTCAGGAAGTTCTTCCTAATCTTTTGGTGAAATCTATTTTCCTGCAGTTTGCATCCATTGCTCCATGCCCTATTCACTGAAGCAGTAGAAAACAAGCTAGCTCCATCATCAATATGACACCCCTTCAAATACCTAAACAGGGCTATCATATCACTTCTTAACTGTCTCTTCTTCAGGCTAAACATACTCAGCTCCCTGAATCTTTCCTTATAGGGCATGGTTTCCAGACCCTTCACCATTTTTGTCACTCTCTTTTGGACACACTCCAGTTTCTCAACATCCTTTTTGAATTGTGGTGCCCAGAACTGGACACAGTATTTCAGGTGAGCCTTGACCAAAGCAGAATAGAGTGGCACTATTACTTCCCTTGATCTAGACACTATACTTCTGTTGATGCACCCTAGAATCATATTGGTCTTTTTAGCTGCTGCATCACACTGTTGACTCATGTTCAACTGATGGTCTATTAGGACTCCCACATCCCTTTCACAGTACTCTCATTCAGCCAGTGTCCCCCATCCTATATCTATGCATTTCATTTCCCCCCCTAAGTGCCGTAGCTTACATTTCTCTGTGCTGAATTTTAATCCTGTCCTCTGGCGTATTAGCTATTCCTTCTAGTTTGGTGTCATCTGCAAATTTTATAAGCAATGCCCCTATACTTTCATCCAAGTAATTGATAAAGATGTTGAACAGCACTGGGCCCAGGACAGAACCCTGTGGCTCCCCACTGGTCACTTCTCTCCAGGATGAAGAGGAGCCATTGCTGAGCACCCTTTGAGTTCAGTCAGTCAACCAATTACTAATCCACCCAACAGTTGTATTGTATAGCTCACATTTTACTATCTTATTTGCAAGAATACAAGAATACAATCAAGATATACTATGTCTACTGCATTCCCTTCATCTACCAAGCTGATAATTTTATCAAGAGAGAGAGAGAGAGAGAGAGAGAGAGAGAGAGAGATCAGATTAGGCTGGCATGACTTGTTTTTGAGAAACCCATGTTGACTTTTAGTAGTTATGGCATTCCCTTCTAAATGTTCACAGACTCTCTGTTTAATGAACTGTTCTAGAAGCCAAAATGGTTAATCTGAGATTATCATACTTTGAGAGAGCCAGTATGGTGTTAGTTTACGACTCTGGAGACCAGAGTACTTTCAAATCCCCTCTCAACCATGGAAACCCATAGGTGACCTTGAGCAAATCACATTCTCTCAGCTTTAGAAGACGGCAAAGGCAAACCTCTCTCTGAACCTACCAGAAAAACCCCATGATGGGTTTGCCTTAAAGTACTATAAGTTGGAAATGACTCAAAAGTGCACAAGAATACTTTGAACACATGATGAAATATTATTCACTGGAAGACAAAATAATGCTTGGTAAAGTGGAAGGCAGTAAGAAAAGAATAATGGATTAACTCAATCAAAGAAGCCAGTCTTGGGTTTGCAAGATCTGTGCAGGGCTGTTGATGTCCAGGGTTCATGGAGGTCTCTCATTTATGGGTTTGCCACAAATGAAAGTGTGAAATAACATTCCTGTTTTGTTTTTGTTTTTTGTTTTTGTGGGGGGGGGGATTCAGACTATGTGGCCATGTTTGGAAGAATTTATCCCTGACATTTTGCTTGCATCTATGGCTGGCATCTTCAGCCACAGATGCAGGCAAAACATCAGGGATAAATTCTTCAGGAACATGGCCACATAGCCTGAAAAACCCACAAAAAACAATGGATGCTGGGCATGAAAGCTTTCGACTTCACAACATTCCTGCTATCACTAAATAATGATGGCAGGATTTTTTTAAAAAAACAAAACAACTGGATCAATATCAAAGCTTTTCTAAATTTAAGATCATTGTAAGGTAAGTAAAATCTTCCAGCCAGAAACTGATCAGATGTTGTGACCATATGCTGGTGAGCATACTGTAAGATTGTTTCTAAAGTGGACTTTCAGACTAATCAGTAGTTCCTTTCCTAAAATATTTATCTTCCTGAGAACTGTAATATATGGATGAAAACCAGTTATAAAAGACTAAAACAAATGAAAGATAATGTAGCTCAAGCGGGACCACAAAGGGGCTTTCTAGATTGGCAGGAAAGTGTGACATGAAGTTGCCTTTTCCTTAATGCTTAGCAGCTGCACCACAGCCTTTAGATGGAGCTGTGCTGTTCTGCAGTTTTTAAAAAAGAAGCTGGGAAAACCAGCACCTTTTTAAAGGTGCTTCTTCTCCCCTAAAACGCCAAAAAAAAAAAAAAAAGCATTTTCATGGCACACTTTCCCTTTTTCTCATCTAAAGGCTAGAGTTTCATGCAGCCATGAACACACTTCTTTTTTCCAATCTAGAAAGCCCCAAAGGGCTATAATTCAAAGTATATGCTTTGTGTACCCAAGGTCTCAGGCTGATCGCTGGTATATCCAGATAGGGCTGGGAAATGGTTCCTGTGTGAAACCCTCAAGAGCCACCATCAGCCAGTGTGAACAGTAGTGAGATGGATGCAGAGCTGGAAAAATGTACTTTTTGAATTACAGAATTCTCCAGACAGTATTAGTGGTAAGTTGTAGTCCAAAAAGCCAGGCTCTGGGTAGATGAACCAATGATCTGAACAGTGGTGGCTCATGAACCCAGCCAAGAAATGGTCTCCTCAAGAAATGGTGGGAGAAAGTGCCTCCCCCAATTGCTTTGCCTGTGTGCAGCTTTCTAATTTATACCTTGATTATTTGGATACTTTTGCTTTCAAATATGGAGGAGGAGGTCCTACAGTGTTAATTTCTTAAAAATGTAACCAAGCAGTAATAAACCACAGAGTACTAGTCTCAGTAAACAAAACCAAAGAGGAAAGTGATAGTCACTTAACTGAGTAACCCGATGAACAAAAATAGAGGCTGGGAATATAAGGCAGTATGAGGTTATTTTAAATAGAGCATTTAAACCAGTCCTTAAAATGATGAATGTGATTTCTGCATGAACCAAATGGCTGTCTGCATTAAACAATGTAAATGTGGAACATATTCTTTGAGAGTGTCCTTTTTCTTTCTTTTTTCAATATATCTCTGCATGTTCAGGTAAGGCAGAAGAGAGAGGAAGAGGGGGAGAGACAGATTGATTTTCCATTTATAACTACTCCTTTTCTATTCTTCTTAAGACAGCTTTCTGTCCAGCAAGCGATTTCTCCTTAGATTCCACAACTTGGCACCATCGTCATTAATCTTTGGCAATGTCAAAAGATTAATGCATTGTCAAATGCATTTTGTAAATTCAAGTCTACTTCCTCCATTGCATTTTCCATTGCATATAAACATCTTTATATACTTTTGCAGTCCAAGACTCTGAACATTCCTATCCCATACTTGCAATAACACAGCAAACTGTACACAGTCAGGATACCCAGATAGCATTTGCCCCTGCCTCCCCAGAATTGATGCTAAAGTTGAAAAAAATGCTGTATGCAGAGGGCATGGGATGCATCAAAAAAGGTGTTTTCTCCCAACACCTACAGTTCTATCACTCAGTAAAGATCTATATGGCTAGAATAAAGTAACATAGGTGGGAATCATGTGGTCCTTTAGAAAGTGTTGAACCATTATTCTCAGCAGCCCTAACCAGCCTAGCCAACACAGCAGCTGCAGTCCAAAAATATCTGAAGAGCTGCATGAAAAAAAAAACCTATCATTCATTTTGTTTGTGCCATGTATACATCTTTCTGCTGTAGTTTGTAAAAATAGATTTTATTCAGTTTTACCTGGGAATACAAAGCCCAGTCAGTGTTGCTAGTGTTTCCTCACTAGATACCAGAATACACATTTCCTTCATAAACACTATATGGTCCTAGGCCTTCTATCAGCTTGAACAAATTGGTATCTTCTAGATTTGTTGGGCTATAACACTAAACCAGCATGGTCAATGCCTCTGGAAGATGTCTGCATTAGTCTTGAAGAGCACCAGGTTAGAGAATGTTACATTAGCTGAGCTAGATAAAGAAGAGCATATTAGATTTCACAATCATAGGTGATAAGTTTCTGTTTAACCTGACCTTCTTAACAGGAGTGCATTAGTCTACTGAGAGGGCTTGTGTTGAGATTCCGCCTCAACATTAGGAAGAACTTCCTGACAGTAAGAGTTGTCTGACACTGGAACACTCTCCCTCGGAGATTGGTGGAGTCTCTTTGAAGGTTTTTAAACAGAGCCTGGATGGCCATCTGTTGGAGGTGCTTTGATTGTGAGGTCTTGCATGGCAGGGGTGGACTGGATGGCCCTTGAGGTCTCTACTAGTTTTATGATGCTATGATTGATCACACTGTTGGACCTAGGTACTGGAGATGAGTTACCATTACAGCATTTTATTTTAATTATTAACAGCATTTTGATAAGGCTGAAAGGGAGTCCTTGTTATAGCAAGGAGAAATATCTTGAACCAATACTATCACCTGAGTTGTGTGCCCCAAACAGAAAAAAAATGTCATTATAGCACCCATATGTTCCAGATGGAAGAGTCAACTCCATCAGATGTCATTTGATGTCTGGCAGACAAAAGGATGTCACTTTCTATTGTCATTCTTTGTGCAAGGCTGTGAAAATAAACTGTGTATTGATGGTAAGGTGTATGTAGTAGGACACATTTGAAGTATTTTGGGTAAGGCCCCCAACTTTACATAACGTTTGAAAACTCCTGGAAGAACAAAGCATGAAAATTTTCAGTTAATCAGTGTGGGGATAATCATGTTTTTCCTGGTGAATTGTATGGATATATGTACAGATTACTACATTTAGGACTTTTTCTTCCTTCTTTCTCTTTATTTATTTATTTATTTATTTACTTTATTCACATTTCTCCCAATATAGAGTCTCAAGGTAGCTAACAAATTTAAAACAGTACAATTTTAAAAACAATACAAAAGCATCCAAATGTAGTTACAAAGTTTTAAAAACAATTAAACAATTTTAAAAAGTTAAAAACATTATTCATTAAAAATTAAAAATATCAAGACACAGAAACCCCCAGGCAAAATGGCCAATGAATGTAGTTTGATTGTCTCTGATCATGGAGACAGACAGAGGAAGACACTGGTAGTAGTAGTAGTAGTAGTACCCGCTCCTCTGTAAAACAATCAAGGCGGGGTACAACATGGTTAAAAAAAAGATTACAGATTAAAATAATTCAAGGATTCCATCCCAACCTCCCCCCCCCAATAGGATTAAACTAGTTAAGTTTAAAATTAAATTACTGCCAATAAAAATACAACACAACATAATACACAAATAAAAACCACAATGCTGGCCACAGCATGGGTAGCAACAAAATACAGAGGAGGGGGGGACAGGGAGTTGGGAATTGGCTGAAAGATTTTAGGAGCTGGATAGATTATACGGTTTCATGGAAGGCCTGCTGGAAGAGATGCGTCTTTAAGACTGTTTTGAAACAATCTAGCGATGTAATGAGACACATCTCGTCTGGCAGGCCATTCCATTCCATTAAAAATGGTTTCCAGTGTTCTTGACAAATCCCTTGGGAATGAATGTAGCGTGACTCTCAAAATCATGTAAAGACAGTAGGCAGAGAAATTTTGTGGACAGTAGGTAGCAAAATCTTCTCCCTGACTTGCAAGATTGCCCAGATTTCCACACAAAACCTTCAGAAGTGTACAATTCCATATCCATTAGAGCATTCTAGAAATGCCAATAATCAGTTTGCTGTACCTTTCTGAACACTTGTAAATCTCTCACCTTCTCCAGAATGCAACTGTTTCATGGCAAGATGAAGATTATGAGTAATCCTGCATCTAAAGATTTATCATGCCATACTACCAGAAAGATGGGGTATAAATCAGATATACACAGATATAGATATCTATTATATTTCTTTTGCACAGGATAAAAGTGTTTTGTTATCATAAGGGAAAACCTTGTTATATTCCTTCTGCGTGGAACAAATGGGTATTATAAATACAACTGCAGTTGATGTTATGGTGCATAAATACAAGTGCCTTTCTTTACTTAAAGGGCCGCTTGCACAGGTAAGGGTACAAATGCTCAATGTGGCAATTAAAAATATGCCTTATAGTAATTAATACTGTGGCTAGAATTCTATTGGTAGTGAGGGGGAATGTCAAACTACACTTTGAACAGGTGACAGAACACCTCTAGTTGCTGTGTTCTTTCCTCCTTGTATTTTCTATTCTGTTGCCTTTTCATTATTGACTTGACCTCACTTCTCTTCAGCTCTCTTTCTCTCTTAACTCCATAGTCCATGTTGTTGTTGTTGTTGTTGTTGTTGTTGTGTGCCTTCAAGTCATCTGTCTGATGGATACCCTATCATGGGGGTTTTTTTAAGGTGGTTTCTTCAGAAGGAGCTTGCCATTGCCATCCTCTGAGGCTGAGAGAATGTAACTTGCCCAAGGCCACCCAATGGGATTTCATGTCCAAGCCAGGATTCAAACCCTGGTCCCCAGAGTCATAGGCCAATGCTCAAAACTCTACACTGGCTCACACAGCCCATTTTAGCATGCCCCATATTAGTTTGCTCTAATAAAACACTCTTTTCACTGAAGATGGTCTTCTGTTCATGCTTCCAAACATCAGCTTCCATATAGGTGTCCAACTAATTCATTTGAAAAGGAGGTTTTTATCATCATCATCATCATCATCTTGGAGGACATGCCATGAAAGTGTTTCCAGCTAAGAAAACCAGTATTTTGTACAATCATTTTGGATGGATCATGCTACTTTACCATAAACCTCTTAGATGGAAACAAGCTTCATGGGCCAGAATAAAACTTAAGATACTTCTGCTCCACACAAGTGTGTTCATTCCTTAGCTTAGGTTGCTTATCATATCACCAGGAGTATTGCGGGTGATGCCTAAACTAGGTTATGTAGGTGTAGTTTTATCTTCTTGGTCCTTTCTGGACTCCTCCACCTCTCTAAAGTACTGAAATCTAGCAGCACATAAAAAGATCTAAGAGTTGAGTACCTAACTCAGAAAAGATCTAGGTATGAAGCTTCTCCATTCCGAGTGGCATTTGTTTCATAAAAAAAGTCAAATGGATTAAAAATGCTTCTGTTTTGATACAAAAGTGTTTGGAAGCAGGCACTAGAAATCACAGGGGCCCTGGCGCGTGGATCCTTTCTTTTTGGTACTGTTTTTGTTTTGGACTCCCCCCCCCCCCCCCGCCTTTGGCAGGGTTTTTGCTGTGTCTTGAAGCAGGGCAGCCTGAGCCAGGAGGACCCCTTTCCCTTGGCCACTGACTGCCTCCCTCCTTGCTTCTGTAATGGGTTTGCTGGCCTGGCCTCTACCTGAAATCCCTCTCTTCCAATGGATGGAGAGAGGAGGCACCATTTTCCCAGGAGGAATAAAAATGCTGTGGAGCTCTGATCAGGTCTTGCTTCCTCTCTGGCAAAAGGAGCTGCTGGCAGACTCCGCTTTTTGAAATAAAATAAAATAAAATATCTTTCCTACCGAATTGTAAGCCCCCCAGATCCAGGTGGCATAAAACTTGATCTCACCCTTGAACCAAAAGGCCATCCTCCCAGCCCCAGTCTTCCCTTCCTCCTCTTCTTTTTTGTGGATCCCACCAGAACAGCGGGTCTGAGTGGGAAATCATGGAGGATCCTCCTTCCCTCTCTTTGATCCCTCGGGGCTTTCTGAGTCTGAGGCTTCCAGAAGGAAGGAGCAAGTTCCAGGGCCAAGACACACTTCCCTCCAGGCCTGCCTCCGGAAAGAGGCCCACTCCTCCCCAGCCCTGCTCTCCTGGCAAGGAATCCACCTGACGGCAACATGGGGGAGGGGGGCTCCTTTGGCTTTCTTGGATGGAGCTGAGGGGAGCAGCAGTCCAAAACATCTGGAAATCACCCGTCGTGGAAGAGACTATTGTCCATGATCGCCATGTTGGGCAGGAGGGAGACAAACATCTCCAGCCTCCTCCTCAGGTCTAGATGAGAAGCATCTCCAACCCTCTACATGTATCTAGATGTGAGACATTTCCAACCCTCCTGATGTCCAGAAGACATCTCCAACCCCTTGTGATGTCTAGATGTGAGACATCTCCTAATGTCCAGATGCGAGACATCTCCAACCCCTCCTAATGTCCAGATGTGACACCTTTCCACCGCCTCCAGATGTGAGGCGGCTCCAATTCCCTCCTGACGTCTAGAAGTGAGACATCTTCTAATGTCCAGATGCGAGACATCTCCAACCCCTCCTAATGCTCAGCTGTGAGGCATCTCTATCCTCTCCTAAAGTGCAGATGTGAGACATCTCCGAGTCCTCCTAATGTCAAGATGGGAAGCATCTCCAACCCCTCCTAATATGCCTCACATCTGGACATTTGAAGGGGGTTGGAAATGCCTCAAATTTGGATACGAGGCATCTCCAATTCCCTTCGAATGTCCAGATGCGAGATCTCTCCAAACCCTCCTAATATCTAGATGTGAGGAATCTCCATCCTCTCCCCCAGAGAAGGGGCTAGGAACCCTCCCCCCCCCCCCGAGAGTCCCCTCCTGTGGCTCCTGGGGGCGAGGCCCCCCCCCCCTCTCTCTCTGTTGCATTAGGACCCAGGGCATCCTGCTCTTCCCTTCGGCGCCCATTGCGCCTGCGCCGTGTCTCGAGGTGTCCGGAGACAGGGCTGAGGCGGGAGAGGGCTCAGGAGGAGGAGGAGGAGGAAAAGGACGGGAGGAAAGCAGGCATCAGGCAGGCAGCAGCAGCAGCAGCAGGGCGTCGGGGAGTCCTCTGGCACCCAGCCTTCAGCACCACCAAAGTGGGAAGGCGCGAGGAAGCAGAGAGAAAGAGAGAGAGAGAAGGAGAGAGAGAGAGAGAGAGAGAGAGAAGGAGAGGGAGAGAGGGCGAGGGAGGGCTGTGTCTTGCTCTTGCCCATCTCCTCCGGACCCCAACCAGCCCAGCCCACCTGAGGCTTTGCTTGGAGCCAGACCGTCTCCTGGCATCGCCTGCGCTCTTCAGCCTGGCCCTGAAGCCAGCAAGGCAGCAAGAAGGAAGGAAGGAAGGAAGGAAGGAAGGATAAAAGACCCCCCACCCCCCCCCACCACCGAAGCACCCCCTTCTCCTCGGGGCTGGTCTCTCCTCCTGGAGGGCAAGGGCCTCCTCAGCGCAGGGCAGCCTCGCCTTGGAAGCCCGCCTGGAGCGCTGTCCATTTCAGCACCACGCTCTCCAGGGACTTGGGCGGGAGCCGCTCTGGCCAAGGGCGCCTTCCTTCAGGGCCGGCGCTGTCCCTGTTGCTGCTGTCCCTGTTGTTGCTGCTGCTGCTGCCAAGGGCGATCGGCCCCGACCAGAAGGGAGCCCCCCAGGCATCCGGAGGGAGGCTCCGATCGGGAGAATTCCTCGGCTCTTTTGTCTGAAGCAGAGACCCAGCCTGCCTCCAAGAGCACCATGCGCCAGCCTTTCCCCACTTGGCTGCTTTGTCCTGCCTTTGTGTCCTCCTTGCTGCTCCTTTAGGTGACTTCAATGTCGTGGACTTGTTGATTTGATTTTTATTTATTTTTTTTGGCCCCCAAGGGTGAAACATCGACCGAAATCTTTGGGTCTCCTGCGCGCTGAGCCCACCGTCTCTGTTGCCTCCCGCCTCGAGGACGATTTTTTGTTTTCTTAAAACCTGCATCTTTGAGCGATTGGGTCTGGTGGCTGCATCTGGGCATCTGGTCTGTGCTCCTCTTCCCCCTACCCATCATAATTGTGTGTGTGTATGTGTGCATGTTGTGTAGTGGGGCGTGATATTGTGTTTGCTCCCCCGTTCCCTCAGATAATTCCTTGAAGGCACCTACCACCATCAGTTGGTCCTCCTTTGGATCTCCTTGGCAGGCCGGCTGTCTTTGTGTGCCACTAGATGGGCCACTAATGGCCAGGGTTCACCAAGGAAGCAAGCTCCCTCTCTCACCACTCAGAACAACCTAACCAACCAACCATCCCTGCCTTTACAAGTCGTTGTTCTTTGAAGATGTGTATTATCAGTATAGTCTCTCCTCCCTTTCTCTTTTTTTGAGAGCTTTCAAACCCTCTTTTTAAATTATACTCATAAAAGAGTATAGTTACATTTTAATTTTCCAACACAGAAACTCTATCTCCCACCATTAACTTTCATTGACGCGTTGGCCTTTACTTTTCAGGAGTGGCTCAGGACATTGGCTGTTGCCCTTCAGGGTGCTTCTTGTTACCCACCCCCCCAATAATTTATCAAGGGGGTCATTGGTTGAAGCCCCCCCCCCCTCCCAATGTCCTTGCTGTGTGCTGTGCTTGCTTGGATGAGTCCACGACATGCCTATTAAGAGACGAAATGGGCCAGGGCGATGAAAGCGATCGCATTGTGATCAATGTGGGAGGGACTAGGCACCAGACTTACCGCAGCACCTTGCGCACCTTGCCCGGCACTCGTCTGGCCTGGATCGCTGAGCCAGATGCCCACAGTCACTTTGACTATGACCCTCGTACCGACGAGTTCTTCTTTGACCGGCACCCTGGTGTCTTTGCCCATATTCTGAACTACTACCGCACAGGTAAGCTGCATTGCCCGGCTGATGTATGTGGACCGCTCTATGAGGAGGAGCTGGCCTTCTGGGGCATCGATGAAACCGACGTGGAGCCCTGTTGTTGGATGACCTACCGGCAGCACCGTGATGCTGAAGAGGCCCTTGACAGTTTTGGTGGTGCCCCTCTGGATAGCAGTGCAGATGATGGAGATGCAGATGGCACTGGAGACTCAGGGGATGGTGAGGAGGAGCTGGAGATGACTAAACGCCTGGCACTCAGTGACTCCCCAGATGGAAGGCCTGGGGGCTTCTGGAAGAGATGGCAACCCCGTATCTGGGCACTCTTTGAGGACCCCTATTCCTCCAGATATGCAAGGGTAAGCCATATGCACTCACAACTCAGAATGCCTTGTTTCTACACACTTTAGGAAAGGTTTTAATTCAGTGGTCCTTATAAGTCCCAATATATAGTTCTAGACCTGGATACTCATGTAGGGCACTTTTGCTTAAGAGAAGACAAAGAAGTGCATTCCATCTAAAGTAGGCAACCCATGAGTGCCTGTAGGCCAGCACTTTGAGACAAGGGCAAAACCAAGGACACAACATTCCCTTTCCTATTAAAAGAAGAAGGAACCAAGATCTCAACCCATTCTCAGTAGATACTTTTCAACATTCACATGTTCTGTTGTTCAAATTCTTTGCTAGCTTCCCTACCCTTCATTCTAAACAAGGTGAAAAGGTACTTGCAAAAGCCACCTGACTAAAGACTTATACATTGGGTTGCTGTTGAGTTGTTTCATTTTTACTTTAGTGGCTGGCATTTTCTTTCATCTGATTTCCACACTGTGTGGCAGACAGTTTTTCTGGTTTAGTTTTCACTATAGTGATTGGATTTTTCTTAAATGTGCACCAAGTCATGCTTACAAGATGTATGATAGTATAGAGCTGGGATTTGTTCTTCCCTCACCATGGAAGCAACTGGAAGGAACAAAATGAATTCTGTGCTCAGAATATCATGGGAAATGTGGTCAAAACAGATCTCACAAAACTGGTGTTTGTTTCTGTGAGGAAAGACACTTTTGTGATAGTCTAGGGACAGATTCTGCTCCCTCTGATGTCACCAGCAAAGTACATACTGACGTCAGTGGGAGGTTGGATGACTCTCATGCAGCTGCTGTTTTGGGACATTGTGGGAAACAGAGAGAATGGATGGATGGATAAATGAATGAACAAATGCGAAAATATATTTAACTATTCTGTGGTTTTAGTGTGTGTGTGTGCATGTCCACTCACGCGTGCACACACACACACACACATATTATTGTAGAACAACACAAAACTCAACCATCTTTCCTTCTACTGTATGTAACCATTCATCTACCTATTAATCAATCCAATCAATTTTTTCCATGATCTTCATTCATTATATTATGTGTAGAGATGTTACTGTTATTGTTTTTCTTCCAATATCATGTGCATTTTACGTGTATGTGTGTGTGATCAGTTGACTGGTTGATATTTCCTATGTGAGTAGAAAAGAATTTGAAGGTGAAAAGACATTTGATGGGCAGTTGTATAGCGGTACATGGGCAAATTTAATAGGAGCTGAATGAACAACTGAAAGAACTGCCGGGTGCCTAAAACAAGTGTAGCTACTTACTGGACACATCAGCAAATGTCTTAGCAAGACAATTGTTGCCAGGTTGGCAAATGAATGAATGAGATGTACTGCCTGGAACAGAGCCCTAAGATGCTTTCTATACATACTCTTTCAGGTGACTTTGCTTTCTTTGTAGTCTCTACTGAGATCTCCCATTGAATTAGCAATGTGGAAGTTGTGAGTCTTTAAATAGTGTGGAGCAAAAAGGATTAATTAAATATTTACTACAAGATGAAAGACAGTGTTCTGGAGCAGCAATGTTTAGATCCCAGTGATTTTGCCAGGGGAACAAAAAACTGTAGGGGGAAAGCTGGCAATGATTATTTTCTCCGCCAAGGAGACTTGCTGACTCTAATAAGCAGCAACAACAAAATTGAACACATACTGAAGAATCCACCCTCCATCCCCTCACATGAGTTGAATTACATGTAGATGTGAAGCAGATATCCCACCTAGAAGTGTCTTGTGCAATTGTCCTCAATCAAAACAGACTATACCTGAAGCTCAGTGCTAAAGCACACGGTTTGCATGCAGAAGGTTGAATCTATGGTATCTCCCATTAAAATGATTACAGGTAGCAGGGTTTGAAAGGCATCCTGTTGAGCCACTGCTAATTAAGAAGAGATTATTGAGCTAGATGTATCAATGGCCTGTGAGTAGTTTCGATGAAACATATGGTCATACATCAGCAGCTGTTGTGTGTAATATGTATGTTTAGTGAAACATACCTGAAATGGTCTTTATGTTGACTCCTAATAAATATCACTTCTTCTTTTCTTATTAGTACATTTTGCTGTTCATAACACAATGGGATTTTTTATCCTCATTTTACATTCGTGCAATATGTGTGCCTTTAGAGTGCTTCTCCCATTATCAATTCCAAAAGATACTGTCTATTGGATCATTCTCCTTAATTGGTGGCATTATATGCAGGTTCCACTAAGTGTCCATTAGGGGTAATACATTGCCTTAGTTCGTATGCCACCCTTTAAGGATACATCAGTAGACACTTAACATCACATAATATAGAGACTAATAGATGTGTACATAAATGAGCATTTGAGTATCTCCTGTGACTATTTAATGGGAGACATCACAAAGACCTCCAAGGACCTTGGTATCCATAGTAAAATAACAATCCATAGGCTCATTAACACATACTGGTTTTGTAAAGATATATGAACAATGCCATGATTGTTTCTGTACAGTTCCTAAATATTTGCATTATATAAAGGCTGGCATTCACAAAGGACTTCATATTTACCTGAAACTATTTGCCATGTATTACATGAGAATGAATGGCTACAGGTGAATCTCCTGTTGACAAAACCTTTGATGAGTCCAAAGAGTTTCAAAACACTTGCAATGAAGGACCTTTTTGTTCATCACATCTCCATTTTTCTTATACCATGAAGTTGTCCATCAAACGTCCAAGTATTTATTTGATACTGAATGAAATACATTTTTAAATCCCATGCAAAAATATGAACACTTTATTGAATAGCCTTCTTGTGTGATGGTAGCTCCATACTTATATGCAGACATCAATCTGTGTTGGGAACTGTTTACAGTACAAATTGAACTCCTTGAAGTTTGCTCTTTGTGATCAATTTATCTATGTAGGTCTGTTTTTCTCCTTCCTTCTGGCTGACCAAACAAAGAGAAAGGAATGAAATTAAACTGTTACAGAGCAGACATACTTGTGCTGAGAAAGTATCCCTAACTATATTGTGCTGGACTATATTGTTACAGATAAAATGTGTGAATGGAATTTAATTTCAAAGTTTAAAATGTCACATTTTAAATGAAATACAGTTCAGTGCAATAATTTGTTCATCATATATCATAAAATTTAGGAAAAATAAGCCCTTTTTGTAATCTAATGAGTAAAAGAAAATCCTGTGATTTAGGACAACTATTCTGTTTACTAATTGTGAAGTCAGAGAGCAAATTCACCAAATTTGGGACCATTTGTAGCTAAAATTGCATCATACATGAGAGGTCATCAGTAGTTTCAGGGAATTTCTAAGATTAGTAGAAATTCAACAAACCCTGAAAGGGAACAAAAATTAAATGATGGGGGGGGGGTCAGTTAACCAATGGGCATGGAATTCTGGATGCTGTTGCATGTATGATGGTGGGGGAGGGGAAATATGAATGAGGCAGAATATCACAGAGCTGTGTTGTAGCCACCAGTTGTACAGAAAATGAAATCAGGAAAACTGTGATTTGAAAATATCAGAAGTGTTAGTTAAGCATACTGTCTCAGAGTGGGAGTATCATCTAGTTTGCTACCTCTCAATTTCTTTTCTCCAGGCTAAAACTACCAAATTGTCTCAACCATTCCTCACTGGACTTGATTTCCAGCTCTGTACCATCTTGGTCACATTCTTCTCCCTTATTTTTATCTCCCTAGTATCAGTGGCATAACTGTTTGTCAGTAGGGGTGCTGAGAATCTATAATAACTCAGGATATCATGAAACATAAATTTGACAATGTTGTTATAAAATTATAAACTGGTGTGAAATTCAAGTCTCTCAAAATATACTGGTTTTATCACACAACAGGAGACTCCACTGATTTTCTTGTAGAATCAAAATTACTGATTTCCTGGTCCTGAATTATTTTTATAGAGCAGAGTTAAAACAACTGGAGCTCCTATGGTGAGGTTGGCCTATCTATTGCAGATATGAGAAAGATATGCATGGAAGATGACACCATACTACTAGTAGAAAACAGCAAAGACTTGGAGAGATTACTAAAGAAAGTCAAGGAAGAAAGTGCAAAGGCAGGTTTATGACTGAACTTAAAGAAAGCAAAAATAATGACCGCCAATGATTTACTTCACTTGAAAGTAGACAGTGAAGACACTAAATTATTTCAAGATTTTCAGTACTTTGGCTCAGTCATTAATCAGAATGGAGACGGCAGTCAAGAAATCAGAAGAAGACTAGGAGTTGAAAAGACAGCAATGAACTAGACAAGATCCTCAAGTGTAAAGATATATAATTGAATACCAAAGTCAGGATTGTTCATGTCATCACATTTCCAGTTTCTATGTATGGTTGTGAAAGCAATGAAGAAAGCTTATAGGAAGAGAATCAACTCATTTGAAATCATAGAATCATAGAGTTGGAAGAGACCAGAAGGGTGATCCAGTCCAACCCCCTGCCATGCAGTAACTCCCAATCAAAGCATCCCCAATAGATGACCATCCAGCTGATGTTTAAAGACCTCCAAGGAAGGTGCTGCTGAGGGATAGTTCTATGGATACCACAGACTGCCAAAAAGACAAAGAAATGGATCGTAGAGTACATCAAGCTTGTGCTCTTCTGAAAAGCCAAGATAACTAAATTGAAATTATTATACTTTGGCCATATCATGAGAGGACATGATTCACTAAAAAAGACAATAATGCTTCATAAGGTAGAAAGCAGTAGGAGAAGAGGAAGACTGCATTCCAAATGGATGGATGGATAGTCAGTGAAGGAAGCCATAACTCAGAGTCTGAAAGACCTGAGCAGGGCTGCTGATAACAGGATAACTTTGAGGTCACTCATTTATGGAGTTTTCATAAATCAAAGTCAGACTGATGGCAGGTAACAGCAACAATGCATGGAAAAGCAGCAATGTCATTCTAAGAATTTGCCAGCAGCCTACTTTGGGGAGTAGCTTTGTAAGCCAGACAAAACCTAGGTAATTTACATTACTCTCTCTTGTAAAAATAGTCACCTGGGAAAATAAATTAGTTACATATCTTCCCATTTTCACTTCTTGGATCAAGTCACAAAAATGTTAAAAGAATTGAGATTTGGTGAACAGAGAAGAATAATAGCCAGACATTTTTATATAAAGAGACTATAAAGAAGCAGTTGTTGAAAACAAATAGGTGTCAGTACTCTGATCTTCAAAGTTATCTCAGCTAATAGTAAACAATTGTACAAGTCCTACTGATATCAAATAAACTTAAAACATAACAGTTGTTCCTGAGCAATTAAGGTCAATTAGAACAGTTGCTTGAATCCCCTAAGTTCCATCTTCCAAAGCCTTTAGACTAGCCTCCACCCTGAATGGGAGATGATAGAAAAGTGACGGTTGATTTCACTAGATTTACTTGTTTTTAGCTTTATTGTTTATTTTAAGATGCCTATGAAGGAAATTGGATAGTGTGAAGTATTCCGTGGGTGTAAGGAGATTTAAACTGACAGATCGTAGGGTAGGAATATTTGAATCATTAGTAGCAAATACTTCAAAAACACAATGGCAAAATACCTTTTGAATTTTCAGTGAATGTTTCAAATGAAGACCCTTTAGATAAGTCAAAGCAATGTTATTTCTTCACATATCAGTCTTTGTACTGTATCATGAGGCTGCAAATAGAAGTGATAACTCCTTGGAAACCAAGCTCTTTACATTCAGTGTCAAGGTTATGGCTGAACTGCAGTCTAAATAATGCCACAGTTTCTAGTCCAATTCACATCCTGTTCAAGCTGTGAATAGTCTTGTATTTCAAAAACTCTAGGTAGAAGAGCTAAAACATAAATACATGGCTGGGCACCTATATGGGTGGTTCATCAAGCTTTCATTAATACTGATGTTTACATTATGGCTGCAAAGAAAAAGTTAAGTGTAAAACCAATACAAGAAAAGATGTGTTTGTGGGAAGGAGAAGGAGATATGAGAAAGAAAGAAATGGAGAAGTGCAGCATGATGGACAGAAGAGAAAAGCAAAGAGCAAAAGAGAAACAACATGAACTAGCAACTTCTTTGGTTAAAGGGAGTCTGTCATTGAATTTGTTTATTCTAATGGGAGAAATGGCACACAGTCTGTTGGGATGTTATATTATTAAGATTATTAAGATTATGACCAATTGGTCTTCCCAGGCCAAAGGCTTTGAATACTTAAGCCTAACACTTCTTTTTCTGACAGATTTCTCAACTTTTAAATCTATGCAGCAAACAGATACATGATGTTCCTCTCTCAGCTGGGATTACCTGAACCTATTGAATTTGCTTTTATTTGCTTTTAACCAGGTCCTTTCCTCCACTGATCGATCTGATGATGTGATGAGGATCATAAATCGATTCAAGTGTGAATGAGGGTGGTATAGCCGCTTCACTATTTGAATCAAAATGTAGTGGGAATGGGGCCACTGAGTTTTATGGGAGCATTTATGGTATTTTTGCTTCATTTGCATGGGTAACTAAAACTCTCAGTGATTTTCTAAATTATTATATGAGAGTATGCTTTATTTTGTAAAAGGATTCCTTATATTGATTTACAGATAATTTATTTTAAAATTTTGTTTACAAAAATCAACAGTGCTGCTAACAGGAAGGATAATTTAATAACCTTGCTCTTACAAGGTTTAAGATTAATGTTAATTTAAATAACTGATTCTGGTTTGCTGACTTCAGGGTAGCTGTGATTTCACACCAGGAATTTCACACACAGAGGGCGGGGAGGAGGAAAGAGATAAAGTGGTGGATAAATGACAAAAGACTGTGATCTCTGGATCATAATAACCTGACCATTCATTAAAAATTACACATGTTTATGCTACCATGCCACAGTCACATTTGTGGGTCTGACCTTGAACATTATTTACAAACATCAACTAACACACAATATAGCAACTCACTTTCTGAGATGTTTCACAATGCCCATTGGAGCATTGTAAGATGTCAGTCACAAGTGTCTACACGGACTTCCAGTACATTATTGAAGGTGTTTGTTTTAATGCATAATGCTTCATATTGGGGGTGGTATCATGTGGCTCTCCAGATGTTGTAGGACTGCCACTTCCAGCATCCCCCACCATTGACTATATAAGCTAGAGCCAATGGGAGGGAGGAGATTTGGAGGAACAGCCCTGCTCTGTTTGCTGAGATGACAATTTTTATTGTATCACAGTGTAGAGCTAAATAGGAATGATACTGCCTCCATTTGCTATATATGAATGGTTCAGCTATTTTATCTAGGGATCTGAGACACTCTGAACTGTTCATATATTTTTCATTGTGCAGCTTGCAAAAGTGCATGTCTCATGCTTTGATCTCTACAGACCACATAATGGTGGTTGAAGTGGCATTCATGAAGTTCAGTTAAGAGTGCTCCCAAAATTCACAAACCTAACCCATAATAGGGAGGCAGTCATCCACTTTAAATGCCGACACACAAGTAAACCCCACTAATTCAATTAGTCTAATTTTGTCTGGATCCAACAGTAGGTTTCAGGCCATAGAAAGCAATTAGGAAAATGACACACAATTGTGGTGGTTTGTACAGCATCCAGGAACTAGTGTTTTTATTCAATGATATATATTTTGATGGCTTTCTATGCCCTAAATTCAAGTATTTTTCTGTGATGTGTTCTCTTCTTGTTGGCAGGACATGATAGCATAGATTGATCTTTAGTGGGGGATGATGGTGATTATTATTATTGTTATTCCTTTTATTTATATCCTGCTTTTACTCTTAGAATTGGAATTCAATATGGATTTCAAATTCAGCAGGATACAATATCAATAAAAGTATATAAAAGATAATAATTTAGCTGCAATTGAACAGCCAATAACATAATATTATCAAACGTATACTGAAATAATTAAAAAAAACAGTTAAAAATCAATATAAGACCCAGTCAATTCTGGAAGCCTATCAGAATAATTTAAAAAATGGAAAAGCAACAAAGAATGGACCATTCTAGCCTCCCTAGGAATTGCAGAGCCTGGGGGCAGCCACCAAAAGGCCCTTTCTTGCTTTCTAATCAGATATGACTGTGAGCATGGGGACACCAAGGAAGGGGCCCTATTGAAGAACTTGGCCAGACTTGTTTGGGTCCATCAGGTAACATGGTGGTTGAATGTAGAAAGGATAGAAGCTGGTATGTAGTACTCCATAGTGCACCGGCTGCTCTTAGATAAATGTAGAGTTGTTGTGGGGTTGTGTGTTGTATAATAATCTGTTGTTGTTCTCCACCTTGATCTATGGGGAGAGGTGGGTAAGAAATAATAACAACAACAATAATAATACTTTGATCAACCCAATCCATAGTTCAATAAAGCTGTTGTTGCTGTGTTTAAGAACAGGCTAAGTATAATTTAATAAACACAACAGAGTGAGTTGAAGATCTAAATGCATATATAAATCTACAATCTCAAGTAGTGTGTGTACCAATCATTATTAGGTCCTACTAATAGCACCTCTTAACTGTTTTCATTCTGGCTGCCCACGCAGTTAATCAGTCTGCATTGTTTACATTGTAAACCATTTCTGTAAATGCACAACATCCATTCACTTAAAGAGGGTTTCCTTCCATGGGAAAGGATCAGTAATATTACAGTTGGTATTCCTATTACTATCAGAGATCATTCAGAAGACATCCTATTCAGTTTGGCATAGGAAATCTGATATCCCTGTCTACTTCTCACATTGTATCTGACCTTTGACAAGTCCCCTTGTCTCAGTTTCTTTTCTTCTTCTTCTTTCATTTTATAAATATACAAATAATCATGGTTTACTTCATAAGATAGAATCTACACATTAAATTTTTAGATGCCATTTAAGGTGTTTTAAATATGCTGTTGAAATTATAAGAGAATGTGAGAAAAATGTGTCTGCAAAAAGAGGCACATCCATTAGGGAGTTGTGATGGGCTGCAGTTTCTTGCATATTCAGCTTACATTTTCTCAGAGCTTCGGAGTAACTAGTTTAAAGAAACTAGTTTTAACTAGTTATTGGGGAAAGGGGCAAATAACTAGTTATTTTAAATTAGTTTCTTTCTCTAATAATCAAGGCATTGCATTATGAGTATAAGTTAATAGGGGATAAGCTTTTTCTTTTTCCTATGCAACTCACTGTAACTTTTTTGTAATTTTTATACTTACAGGGGCATAGCCTCACTGAATGGTAGAGGAGAAATATTGCATGGTTTAAGCTGAGCTTCATGCTTCTGCCTCATGCACTATGGTGGGTGTTGAGTTGATTACAAGATGGATGGGGGATTTCTACCAGAGGCAGCAGCTGATAAGTGTTTGGAAAATTCAGGTATTTACATCAGACATCCAAATTCATGAGCTACTTTGAAAAATTGGAAAGAAAAGAGTTGCATTGCAAAATTTGCAACTGCAAGGATTATGGCAATTTACTACTTTTGTTGTTGTTCTTTGTTGATCCCGATTCATGGCAACTCTGTGGATGAGACATCTCCAGGACTCCCTATCTTCCACTGCTCTGATTAGGTCCTGCAAATTCATGTCTGTGAGTTCCTTAGTAGAGTCCATCTCATCTAGCATGCAATATTCCTCTTTTTCTACATCCCTCCACCTTTCCTAGCCAGTGAGTCATTCCTTCTCATGATGTGACCAAAGTATGACAACCTCAACTTTATCATCTTGGCTTCCAGGAAGATTTCAGGCTTGTTCTGTTCAAGGATCCATTTGTCGGTCTTTTTGGCTGTCCGTGGCCTCCTCAGCACTCTTCTCCAGCACCACATCTCAAATGAGTTGATTATCCTCCTATTTGCTTTCCTTACTGTTCAGTTCTTGCAATCATACATGGTATAAGGGAAAACAATGGCTTTTATGTTTCTAACTTTTGTGCTCAATTGTATATCTTTACATTTTAGGATCTTTTCTAATTCTTTCATAGTGGCCCACCCCATTCCTAGTCTTCCTTTTATTTCTTGACAGCAGTCCCCATTGTGATCAATGTTTGACTCAAGGTATGGGAACTCTTTTACTATTTCAATTGTTCAGTGTCTAGGATGAATCTGTGTAGATTTTCTGTGGTCATTACTTTTGTTTTCTTTATGTTGAACAGTAAGCTTACATTTGCACTTTCTTCTTTGATCTTTCTTAGTGGTTGTTCCAGGTACGCAATATTTTCTTCTAGTACTATGATGTTGTCCGCATATCTCAGATTATTAATATTCTTTCCTCCTATCTTCACTCCTCCTTCTTCTGAGTGCAAGTTTGCTCTTCATATGATATCGTATGATATGTGTCCAAGCTTGCTCTTCGTAAGATATCTGTATACAAGTTGAACAGATAGGGTAATAAGATACAACCTTGCCTGACCCTTTGCCAACTGGGAACCATTCTGTTTCTCTGTGTTGTATTCTGATAGTAGCCTTTTGTCAGATTTCGTATCAGGACTATCAGATATGGTGGCACTCCCATGTATTTAAGGGCATTCCATAGCTTTTCATGATTTATGCAGTTGAAGGCTAAAAACACATACTGATCTTCTTTGGAATTCTTTGGTGCGCTCCATTAGCAATCGTATGTTTGCAGTGGTGCCGCTAGTACCTCTTCTTTTTCTGAACCCTGCTTATACTTCTGAGAGCTCTCTCTTTCTTTCCATGTCTGGTTGGATTCTGTGGATTATTTTGAGCATAATTTGCATGGGAAATTAATCCTATGGTTCTGAAGTTGCTGCAGTCTTTTACAGGCCCCCAACTATAACTGTAAATAATTACTTATTTAAAAAAGAAAAGAAAAAGAAGAATCTTTCATGCTGTAGGAAGAGAGGCTCCACCAGTTATATTTTTAGATGTATATATCTAAAATGTGCACACCTATAAAATGTAACAAGTGCTTGTGACAAACTTGTTTACTTAAAGAGCTATTCTCATTTGGAGGCCATGAATGACTGCAGTACCCAAAAGTACCCTGAGGTCTGCTTTTGTATAATGTGTGAAATGGCACTTAAGCCAAAAGCTAGTGTAATTAAAATAAATAAATAGATAAATAAATAAATAAATAAATTGCTGATGATAATGATGATGCTTCTAGAAACAATGTAACATTTCTCAAGTTTAAATAGCAGGAACTCAGGACAGTGGGAAAGAACAGAATGGTAGCTCTTCTTTATACTCTCTAACATGTTAGGGTCAGTTTAATCCCTGGCATCTCTAAAAGCTCAGAAAACAATTGATAAGCAGGGTATCTAGTTGAGACCCTGGAGGGACACTGACGGTTAAAGTAGACAATACAGGGTTGGGTGAGCAGATAGACTGACATAGTATAAGGCATCTTTCTATTTTGTAGAACAGAAGGGGACAAAGTGAGACCTGCAGGCTGCATGTGGCTACCTCACAGGAAGTCTTGCAACATTTTTGCATATATACGAGTGTGTTTCCATCCCAAAAACATGGTGTCCCCTAGAGGCGTTTGGGGACAAAAATGACTGTTGAAATTTTTCTTTAGCTCCTAGAGTGCCAAAAATGTTGTTTTACAGGAATGGGGGTGGTGAGGATGTGACCCTCCAAGGTCTCTGGGCGAGGGTAATGTGGCCCTTTACTCTTCCACATCTGCCCAACCTCGTTTTGAATTTAGCTGTTACACAAAATGTACATTTAGTTTGTAAAGGTGAGCTTTTCCCATGTCTTACTCAAGGGCACCTTCTTGTGTGCAACAGAAGGAAAAGATCCTAAAGTGAAGGTCTTAGGTTACTTTCAGCAGTTTTTTAACAGGGTAAAATCAACACTTATTGAACAACAATATATACGAGTTGCTATATATTCTTCTTCTTCTTCTTCTTATTCTTATTCTTATTATTATTATTATTCATGTATAAGTTTTAAAATTTTGGTCAAAAAACTGACCCCAAAAAACTGAGTTGGCTTATCCATGGTTCAAATTAAGTGCTGTACTTTAACTCTTATTTTAAAAAGGAACATCCCCTGGTGAAAGACAAGAGGGTAGTTTGTCCTAGAAGCATTGACCCCGCTAGTCTCTCATCCATCCAGTATTTGGGTTGAACACAAACAGTTGTGCCTGCTGGAATTTTGTTAAGTTCTTTGGCATAGTTTTCCTTTGCTTCAACCTTTAGACCATTTGTTACACGCCCCTAGGTTTTGCCCTCAAGTAACCATGGATCATATCAAAATCCATAATTTACTCATATTTCACTAACAACCTGTATATGTCACTAACAGGGTGCCAGCCACAGGCTCCCTTGACTACACATACTCTGTAGCCCAACAAAGCTGCATACAAGTCACACACAAAAATGCCTCCCACATCTAAGCATGCAAAATGGGGAGGATTAAATATTCTCTTATGTCATATTAAGTTGCCATCAGACCCTTCCATTCTCCCTGCTGTCCAGCTGATCGGCATAGGAGCTTCTCAACAGGTAAGTAGCAGGTGCTTGTTTAGCTGCTGTGGCACAACAAGTTTCATGATCTTTGCTTTGGAAACAGCACTGTATGTCTCCTCAATCTTTCCTCCCTCTGTATATGTTTATCATTTCCCCTCTAAATAGTTAGACTCAAATTGATTTGGCATAAATACTTGCTAACTGATAAATCTTTTTCCCCCATTGCCACTAGCTTCCTATCATGTAATTTTTAAAAGGAATATACATCTTTAGCAGCCTAAGATTAGAATGAAAATTAATTGCTTTGTTTCTTACATGGAATAGCACTGGGAAGCAAGCAATTAATACTCAGAATAAGAGAGTGTTTTGCTTTCTTCTTGTTTTATAGCAATAGAGCCACGAGTCCATTCCTACTGCATCTTTAGGTCTGCTGCCAATATTATCAATTATGCTAGGGAGAGAAAAAAATGTATAGCTGGGCCTAAAATAGATATTTTCTAGACATCAATTGGTATCTTGGCTTACAAGTAGGTGGGCTGGTGAATTCACTTTTGTTAGGTGGGGCTTGGTTTGAGCATAGGAGTAGGACTCTGGGGATCAGAATTCCCTACTCAGTTGTGGAAACCTACTGGGTGACCTTGGGCATGTCACATCCTCTCAGACCTAGAAAAACCCATGACAATTCACTTTAGGGTCACCATAATTTGGAAACAAAGTGGAGGCACACAACAACTAATTATTGCTGCCCAAGGTTTGTTGTTGTTGTCTTGTGCCTTCAGGTTGTTTCTGACTTATGGCAACCCTTAGGTGAACCTATCATGGGGTTTTCTTGACAAGATTTGTTCGGAGGAGGTTTGGCATTGCCTTCTGAATCCTATCGCCTAGATAGATCCAGTATCTTAGGAAATTCCTTTAAAGATTAAGACCTGGAATTGATTCACCACCCCACTGACCAGCTACCCACCCCAGACACCACTGCAAAGGCCTCTATGCATTTTCTGACACTTCATAATAAAAAATAAGACTGCCATATCACATTTTTCAGAGTTAAAGCTAACGTTTAAAATGTCCTATATATTTGGTGATAAGATATATAAGTAGTTTCCAGTCTTGTAGATGGCAAGGAGGGAAAAGTTATACAACTGTTACATTTGTATAGAAATCTGCCTTTGAAAACAGTTTGGAACTAAGAAATGTTGTAAACATTTTCAGGATAATTTATAAAACTCATGAAACCAACACATGCCTGAACAAGAAGGCCCTCATCATATGGTGAAAAATAGTCAAAAACCATATCCCCCAACTGTCCCAATTTGGCAGAGACAGTCCCAATCAATTCTCTATTGTCCCACTTTTTCACCTGTTTTCAAAGTGTCCTAGTTTCTCTCACCCACTCACAATTTTTTCCCTTTTGTACTCAGCTTATTTCACCTTCTACAAACCCTGGCCCTATACAGAATAGCCTGAAAGGCTGGCCTGTGGGTGGAGCCAGGGCGCAGCATCCTGATGACACATGCCTTGTCTCCACCTCCAGGGCGACATGATGCCACACCACTCCAGATGGCACTTGGCATCATGACACACCTTTAGCGCTGTATCCAAATGATGCAGCACCGAAGAGGTGCCATACAGAGAGCCGTGCTGCTACAGCTATTGTGCCCTTTGGAGGGCGCAAAAAGGAGCTGCTTTTTGTAGCTCCTTTTTGCACCCTCCAAAGGCTGAATTGGAGCCACAGCCAGGAAAGGGGCCGTGTCTTGCTGCCCCTTAGGGGTGGTCTGTATAGCCCCTAAATTCAAAGTGCAAAAGTAGTTTGCAGGAGGAAGAGGAGAGATGTGGTTGGCATATTGCCCTTCCTGGTAGGCTCAGATGAAAGCAAACTACCTTAGCTTCTCATGAGTTGTGTGTTCTATCTCAATAATTTTTGCCATCTTGACTACATGCAGATTTTAACTGGCTTCATGAGTCCTAGTTTTCATCTGTGAAATGTTGGAAGATATGAAACAATGGCACCAAGCTAACTTTTCAACACCAGCAACCTAAAGAGATTATCTGCAGCCACCAATAAGGCTGTTTCTCTTCCTCTCCACCAGCAGTGGGACACAAAGAAAGGCCTCTTCATCAGAAGTAAATACACTAGTATGGGAGAAAGCCATTCCTAAATTATCCAGGACCTTTAGTTACTTAAGGTTCTAAAGATTACTTTAAATTTTGCCTCAAAATAAATTAGTAACCAGTACAGACTTTGCAGGACTGGTGTGATCTGGAAGCAAGCAATTGCCAACTTTTTCAGTCCTGTATTTGGAACCATTGCATTTTCTCCAAAAGTAGCCTCTTTAAGTATTTGAAGGGGTGTCATATTGAGGAGGGAGCAAGCTTGTTTCCTGCTGCTCCAGAGACTAGAACATGGAACAATGGATGTAAACTGCAGGAAAAGAGATTCCACCTCAACATTAGGAGGAACTTCCTGACAGTAAGGGCTGTTCGACAGTGGAACACTCTCCCTCGGAGTGTAGTGAAGTCTCCCTCCTTGAAGGTCTTTAAGCAGAGGCTGGATGGCCATCTGTTGGGGATGCTTTGATTGGGAGTTCCTGCATGGCAGGGGTTGGACTGGATGGCCCTTGTGGTCTCTTCCAACTCTATGATTCTATGATTCTAGCCCATAGAGAGTACATTGCAATAATCTTAGTCTGATATAACTAATGCATGGGGCACTGTGGTCCCATCTGACCTTGTCAGGAACAGTCACTGTGGTTTACCAATCTAAGCTGGCAAAGACATGTAAGAACAATGATAACATAAGCCCAGGAAACCCTTTTTCTAACATTGCCCACTGGTCTAAAATGCTATGAATAACAGGTAAATGGCAATATTCACCAATATTCCAAAAAAGGATACTCTTTAGAATCAGGCAAAAACAAATTGCTGTTATTATTGTACTAGTTGTTGTTATATCCACTTATATCCTGCCTTTTTTTAATACTGTGTCCTAAGGCAGATTACAGAAGTTAACGCATATTTATACCAGTTACAAAAAGAGACCTGGAACCTTATAAAAATCACTACTGAAATACAATTAGTTAGTCTCCACATAAAGTCATTTTTTTAAAAAAGACAATTTTTACTTCATTTATGTTCAGAGAATTTCCAACCACACCATGTTTGAGTGCTGCATTTGATCGAGAACTGGGAACTTTTAAAAAAAATTTATAGGCTCCAAAATTGCAAAGCTGTGCTTAACACAAATAAGGGTTCCCCTAACAAATATTTCATTTATGTTAAAATGAATCATTCACAAACAGGATTGGACCTTTCCTTTAGATGTTATTTTAAGTTAATACATTAAATAAATATGAATAAATAATGCCAGTAATACAGTAGCCATTTTGAGAGCTCACAATTGCCTTCTCAGTTTCTGCCCATTGAAAATAAAGTAGGGCACTAGTGCAAGACTGAGCTGGTTTCTTTTTCTTTTTTTCTTTTTTTCTTTTGAATAATACATAAGTATGTGATACAGTAAAATGCAAAACATAAGATGTGTATGTTGGATGATGGACAGGTGGATAGATGGATGTCGTTTTAAAATCAGACAGAACCAATGAATTGTTTTAAATGTGCAAAAAGAGAGATAAATTCTCAAATCTGAAATATTGCTGTTTTTAGGATGGTTTTATAATATTTTTCTCTGTCTATCCCCAGTATGGTAGAAGCTCAGTTCTACATATTGCGTCAGTTTGCTTATCAAATTACTTCTACAGTTTGTTTATTTTCCCTTGTTTTTACCCTTCCTCTGTGTAACTTTATGTCAATATAATCTTACTTGAACATTTTGAATGAGCCCTTGCAACAATCAGGCATGTTTAGGGAGTTTTATTCCATCAATGGAACTGATAATTTCACTAATATGGGCCAAAAAACAAGAGACAGGATCAGACTGGAGCAGATTCCCATTTCCTTCAGATATGATTTATGCATGGCAGTGCAGTTCAAATTAATCATGCTATAAAATTATGAATAAATCCATGCTCCAAGGTTTTCTACAGTAATTGCTTATGATGAAAGCCTTTAATAATAGTAAGTTAAAATTGCATAGTAATGGCCCTTTGTAAAAAAAAAATGCAATAAATCTCTGGTTTCAGTTAGCTTCATAAAAGGCACTGGTGATGTTACTGCAGACATTCTTAGTGCCCAGACCTCACCAGCATTCAACACACGCCCCATATAACACATAGCCTATACAAAAGCCACCCTTTCATTATGTATGCCTGAAGATGACAGTTCAGTTATAGGTAACAGTTCAGTAAAGACTCAAAAACAGACTACATTCTCAGGCCCAAAATAGATGGGAAAACCGGGACAATTTCTGGCCACTTCAGGGGCATGGTATTTACATGTTGCACATCCCTGGAGTGCCCTGAAGCTGTCCCAGGGCTGCCCAAAGGCCACCTAAGGCAGCCCAAAACCAACCCCAGAAGGAGCAGATCTTTTCTACTCCTAACTGGGGAAACCCCTGATACAAAGCTCCATTGTAATTAAAGTCACACTTCATCTTTTCCCCCCTTTCCAATTAAGTGAGATAAGATTTTCCGAGTGAATCACCAATTTCATCCAGCTTCAAAGAATGTTCATTATAGTGGTCAACACACTGAAGTCAATAGGACATACTCCTGAGCATATGTGTACAGGATTGCATAATAAATGAAGCATCTGCTTGTTATTTGGTAGCAAAAGAGTTGTGCAAATTTTAAGAAGGGAACAAATGCATGTACTAAACAGTGTTGAAGCAGTAAAGATATACTGTGACTGGGCTGATTAGTCTTAGGTATTTCTCCCTTTGAACATCCCCAAGGTACAAGCAGTTTCATTAAACGTCCAAATGTAAATTTAAACCAGTATGGATTACTTGAAACGTTACCTTCATTTTAACAGAATCAATTTTAACATAAATCAATATACAGAAGTGCACTGGAACATCTTAAGAAAAAAGACATTTGTAAGGAGCATTCCATGTTATTTTCTTTGCAAGTTATCAAGTAAAAAGCAAATAATTATAATCATAACAATCTAGATTCTATTGTTAGTCCCAACCGGAGTGCAGCCAATTAATCAACTGATTTTCATGTTGACTCTTCATTCCATAACTGTCTCACTGGATCTACTCTAACTGTAATTAACCAACAGGAGTCCAGCCAATACCTCTGCTTCCATTAAATGGCCCTTCAAGAATATTACTGTTGTGTGCCTTCAAGTCATTGCCTATTTAGGGCAACCCTAAGGTGAACCTATCACAGGGGTTTCTTGGCAACATTAGTTCGAAAGGGATTTGCATTTGCCTTCCTCTGAGTTTGGTTTCCATGGCCAAGCAAGGATCCAAAACCTGGTCTCCAGAGTGGTAGTCCGACGCCCAGACCACTATACCACACTGGATCTCTTCTCAAGAATACAAATATGCATATCGATGCTGAGAAGCAAAAGCCACAGTGACCCATGGATAGATGAGCCTCCCACTCTCTCTTCCCTCATGTTCAGGGCACTAGTACAAGTCATTCAGTTGCAAAATTTGCTAGTTTCCCACTAACAGTGATGCAGGTATTGCTGGATCATCACATTTCAAGATTTAACTAATCCTTGTGTTGTTCCAAAAAAGAGGAGAGCAGAACAAGTGTACTCCTAGGGGTAGGTGGGGTCAAAAGTATATAAGGAGCTGAGTCAGCATGGTGTACTGGTTTGAGTTCTGGCATTCCAATCCTCTCTCAGCATTCCTGTCCTCTCTTGGCCATAGAAACCCCTTGGGTAACATGGGGTAAGTAGCCACCACCACCACAATATAAGGCAATTCCTTGTTTTAAAAATCTTTTAGTAATAATAAATAACAACAACAATAATAAAATTTATTTATATTCTGTCCCATCTGCACTTAGGCAATCAGAGAAGCTTACAGCAATAAAAATGATACAAATCATGTCCCCCAGCCCTCCCTCCCTTGAAACAGAATTTTAAAATTTACACTTTTTTCTATCTAAAAAAGGATTTAGACAGAAATCCTCAAGAATCTGAGAGGTTTATGGGAAGTAGTTGGCTTCCTCAGACACATGAATGCTTCCTGAATAGGAACCAATGTCTGAATAGGAACCAAACTTTAGTTTAAAAATCTGTATTAGGGTTATATCTTTATTAGACCAAACACAAAAATGTGCAAAAATGGGGGGGGGGGGAGGGGAGAGGAGTGTTTGACATTGAAGCCATGAAGCCTATGTGGTCAGAATGTTAAGATGAAATATGGGATGAGATTGTTTGTTATTGTTCTTGTGTGCCTTCAAGTTGTTTCTGACTTATGGCGACCCTAAGGTGAACCTATCTTGGAGTTCTCTTTGCAAGGTTTGACATGGCCTTTCCCAAGGTTGAGGGCATGGGACTTGCGTAAGGTCACCAAATAGGTTTTATGGCTGAACTGGGAATCAAACCCTGGTCTCCAGAGTTCTATTTCAACACTCAAACCACTACATCATCCTGGCTCTGATATTCAAATTAAGTTCTACCCTGTGATATGATAGTTTCAGGTTGCACCTGGGACTGTCCCTAGGACTGTTGCAACAAAGAAACAAACAATGGATGATCTCCCATTTTTGAAATATAAAATCCATTTGTTACTCAGAACTGTTTCCATCCTTACATTTCTAGTAATTGGAGTGATGGATCACCAAAGAACAAAGTTCAGCTTCAGTTGATATGAAAACTTTTCTCTATGCACTTCAAAAAACATTCAAAATGTTGCAGTTAGCATGCAATAGCACACTGATTTCTACCCATCACCTTGGAGATAAGTTTGTTAGTAAATTTAGAGTCAGCTATGACCTTTTATATAAGGACACATTCCATCTTCTGGTCCAATTGGTCTGTCAGTTTTCACAGATGCTGCACATAAATAAAAGTATGTATAAAACATTCATTACTTTTTAAAATATTTAAAGAAGTTGTGTTTGTTTTTTAACTGGTAGTTGAACAGAGCCTCAAAACTGCCATCAACTGCCTCATCTGATTAAAAATATGTAACAGTGGAAAGTATTACAAGGATCATCTTATTCAGTTTTGAACCCAAAGCACAAAAGATTTTTGTTTGGCATGAGAGAGGAATGCTGCACACACTCAGTGGGACACTGTCTCTGATTCAAGACTTAACACTTCATAAGTCCATGCTACCGCAATTTAAATCTGTACCCTTCCCTGTCTTACTGAAGCTTAGTAACTTGTCTAAATGAACACTTCTCCAGGCAATTCATCTTATTTACTCCTGATGCCTACTTATGGCAGTTCATGTAGAGCTTATGAGTGTTTTAGCTGTATATGTACAATTGGATAAACCTGCTTTAGGCCCTAGACTTCATGACCTCCTTCTAGCCCAGCAATTCTGGCTTGCAATAAAGTCACTGATGTCATGAACACAATCTGGCTGGCATGATGTCTGAAGGAAGTGTGGTCAGATAAAGCTAGCAGGCTAGGCTTGGAGATTTCAAGCTCATATTTTAAGATTAATGTTTTATTATTTGGCCCTAGCATGTACACAAGCACAATGGTTGATGAGCAATCCTTTGGACAATCCTGTTGGGATGGATGTCTCACAAGCACAGCTCCATCATACTGCAATATTGCACTGGGACAGCAAAATGGGTTTTTCACTGCATTTGTAGAAAACACAGCTCACAACATTGCACCTATGGATTTTTTACTTGCATGACCAGCCGTAAGATCAGACATCAATACCTTTGTTCCTCTTTTTGTTAACTTGGCACTTTGAGCCAATTCAAATATCCCCTATTCTTCTTCTAAGAACACAAGTGTCTTGCAAATGCTTGAGAATTGTTCCTTTTCATCATGAAGAAAACAGACAGGTGGAGTGATACAGGGGTCTGTCCTGGGTAGGGAGTGAAAGAATATTTGAAAAATTGTTCAAAAACATATTTTAAGTGTTTAAAAAACACAACAAGAAGAAAGCTGGACCTAAACTTCACAGTTTAGGACTTATTCTGCACAAAAAATGCTCACAGTTGTTTTGCACAGAAAACAGCTTTTTCTGCGTGGTAAAAAAAAAATGCTTCTTATATAAATGTTGCTGTTTTCTTTAGAAAACAACCATGAGCAAATTTTGCACAGAATAAATCCTGAATTGTGAATAGGCTTCAAAAACTCTATAGTTCTCAAAGACTTTCTCTGCAGGAAGAAGATAATGGTTAAAATTACTCACTGTTTCCTTCAAGAAGAAACTTGGTGAAGAATGACATCTCTAGTCCTGGGCCCAGTATTATTCAATGCCTTTAGAAATAATTTGAAGGAACAGAGGGCATGTTATGCAGATTTGCAGATGCCACCATACTGGAAGAGGTAGCTAATGTTTCAGAAGACATAATCAGGATTCAGGATGACCTCAATATATTGGCAAAATGGGCTAGTACTAACAAAATAGTTTTGAGTAGGAATAAATGTAAAGTACTATATTTGGATAGGGAGACGACCTGATGTACAAATATGTGGTTTGACAATTATACCTTGAAAAGAATCTAGAGGTCTTAGTAGACTTCAGGCTAAGCATGAGTTAACAGTGTGATACAGCAGCAGAAAACAAACACTAGTGTAAGTGTAGGCTGCATCAGCAATACTGTAGTGTCCAGACTGAGGAAGATAATAGTGCTGCTTTGTTCTGCTTTGGTCAGACTTCAACTGTAATACCGTGACCAGTTCTAGGAATCACAGTCTAAGAAGAATATTGACAAGCTGGAACATGTCCAGAGCAAGGCAATCAAGACAATAAAGGGTTAGAAACTAAGCCCTATAACAGTGATGGGCAACCTTTTGAGTTTGGTATGTCAAACTTCACCAAAAAAAACTGAGCATAACTCGGGTGGTGTATCACTTTGAGGAAAAAACATTATTTCACAATATTTATAGTTTAAATCACTTATTTTTGTAGTTTATATATTTATAGTTTAAATCACTTATCTCAGTAATGATGGATTAGAACTTCACGACACCCCAGAACAGTAGATAATGGTTGCTGTGGTTAACTGTTATTTGGTTACTGGTAATGGCAGGGCCCCCAGAGATGCATTCCCCGCTGCATTCCGCTGCTCACTGCTCTGCCGGTGGAAGATCCCAGCTTAACCAGAAGTCCCAGAACTAGATGCTCTGTGATGGACTTCTGTTGTTTTGGTCTACAGACCTCCGGCACAGAGTGTCTAATAGGGGAGGATGAAACATTTGCTGCTCCTGAGGATGAAACAAGTCGCAAATGTTTCATCCTCCTCTATTAGACACTCTATGTTGGAGGTCTGTAGGCTAAAACAACAGAAATCCATCACAGAGCATCTAGTTCTGGGACTTCCAGTTAAGCCGGGATCTTTGCCCTCACTTCTGCTGGCAGAGCAGGGAGCAGCAGAACTTAGCACAGCCAAGTGAAGTAGCTGGGGATGAAACATTTGCAAATGGAGTCTTATTCATCCTTGGCTACTGCACTTGGCTGTGCAGAGGCTGTGTGTCATCAAAAATGGCTATGTGTATCAGTGCTGACACACATGTCATAGGTTCGCCATCAGGGCCCTATAAGGAACAGTTGAAGAACATGGGTACATCTAGCCTGGAGAAGGCTATATTGAGAGGTGACATGATAGCCATCTTTAAATATATGAAAGGCTATAATGTGGAAGATGAGTAAGCTTGTTTTCTGCTGTTCCAGAGGATACCTCTCAAAATAGTGGATTCACAGGATATGAAAGGAGATTCCGACTAAACTTTATGGAGAAATTCCTGATTATAAGAGCTGCTCCATAGTGAAATCAGCTATCTTTGAAAGCAATGGACTTGATTTTGTTAGTGCATTTAAAACAGAGAATGGGTGGTGACTGGTCAGGGATGTTTTCACTGTAGATCTTTTTTATCAGCAGGGAGATGGACTAGATAGCCCACTGATTCCTTCCAACTCTATGATTGGCCTCATGCAGGCTGGTTAAAAACCTAGATCTGCTTAACATCAGTAGGGGAACTGTAACATACACTTTCAAGTTATTTTCTTAATCCTATTCTATTTTTAACCTAAACATATCATGAACATTCAATCATGTGACTTCCATTCCAAGTGCCTTAGCAATGTTTCTACTTCTCATCCTCTGCATCTTCAGCATCTATCAATCTCTCCTTTCAAATGTGTCTCCCGAGCATAGGCACAGCACCCTTAAAGTATCCACAGCAATGAATTATGCTGAGTGCTCTCCCCATCCCCAAAATAAAACCTGAATACAAATCCAACTTTGCTTTAAGGACCAGGTCTTTAGTATTGGCTGAATAATTTGTATTATGTGGTGCATTTGATGAATTATTGTTTCCCAGGCAGGATTTGCAGAGAAACTGTCTTCAGTTATTCCTTTAATCTTAATAAAGTGATCCATTATCATCCCCATGCTCAAAAGGTTCTACTATCATGAAAGATAATGTGACTTCATACTAATGAAGAACTTTGAGAACTGGGGGACTCATATGTAAACATGGCAGGAAGAATAACTTGTAAAAACGGGTGGAGGGGGTGGATCAGACCTGACTAGTTAGACTAGCTGAAAAACTGGTTGATTCACCACTGCATCCATCCCACACTTCATTTACACTGTGCATACAGTGTTCTGAACAAAAGAAATAATGATAGAACGCAAAGCATCATATGTTTGGCTATGTTGATGCCAATTACTATGATTGCATCTCTCCCTATAGCTTTGTGTCTGACTATCCAGATGGGTGATCAGGGGCTTAACAGAAGGAATGAGACAGATCTTCTAAACACTGGAATATGACACCTATGTACACTTATGGAGAGGGACAGAAAGTTAGCTGGGAGAACTTGGCTCTAGAAATGAATTCCTTTCCTGTGGGAAAACCTTCCTGTAGGACTTGGTAGTACCATTTGTAATAAAAATTAAAACTTTAAAAAGTAAACTTAATTTGAAGTTAATTTCTGAATTGAACTATACTTTTAATATTCCAGACACGTTATCTTTATGTCATACCAAGTTATATATAACACATTTTAGGTTCCTAAAGCAACAAAGTGACTTTCAGTCGGAAAAGGGTGCTAACAAAGCATTTTTTCCTATTTTTTTGCCTCTCACTGACTTCTTGCATTCTGCTGTTCCCGCTGCTTGCTTTTCTGTCCCTCCTACTCCCTCCCTTATCTCACTTCATGCTCTGGCAATACACCCCTCCATCATTTCTTGCATTCTATCAATTGCACTACTAATCTCTCTCCCTACCCATCTGAGAGAAAGAAGCAGACTTGTCACTTGCAGAGCAATTTGACAGAAGAGCACTTCTACTTTTTGCCACATGTCTCAGCTCCTATAAGGGCGAGACATACCTTTTTAAAAAAAAATAAAATCTTGGAATCCAAGCCAGAAGATGGTCTAAACAGACACCAAGTGGCATGCCTAGAATCCAAATAAAATCTGGTCATCTATGTGAACCTGGCACCAGAATTCTTATCTAGCTAGCTAGCTATCACCCACCCAACAGCTCTACTGTCGACTATGCATATGATTGATCAAGTATGATGAAGTAATTTCTTTCTTTCTTTCTTTCTTTCTTTCTTTCTTTCTTTCTGTTGCAGTCCATAGAAAACCAATACCCTTTTCATTAACTTTGAATTGCAAATATTTGGGTACCAATCAACTTAACCTCAAGTTTTATATGATTTCTAGCTCAACCACAAATATGGAAACAGATGACACACCACACGATTAAAGTCTTTCAGCTGTTCCTTATTTGAACTGCCTGGGCTTAAAATATCCAGCAACAGGGACAGCAAATCTCTCTTTATTTAGTTATGATGAGATAAGTGGTTCTCCTTCTGCTATTCCATCCCCCTCTTCTCCATCCCCCTGTGTCTTACCTTCTTACTCTGTTAAATACTAATAGATTCATCCACTATTTCACCATCCATTTTTCTGCTGCTGATAGATGATATTTGGGATTGAGTTCTTTTATTCCATGAAGGAATCACACATTTCAGTAGTTTTTAATGGTTATTTAGGAAGTCTTATTGACATACATTTTTTCTTTCCTTATAAATTATGTTATGCATATTTGCCTTCATGTCATCTGTTGAATTCTGGTGACTCCATGAATTTCACAGAGTTTTCTTAGGCAAGGAATATTCAGAGGTGGTTTGTCAATTCCTTCCTCTGAAATATAGCCTACAGCACTTGGTATTTGTTGGCAGTCTCTCATCCAAGTACCAAGCAGAGCTGTCCCTGCTTAGCTCCAAGGATTAAACGGGGGCTGGTGCCCTCAGGTCTCCTGCTTCCTCATTTTAGCCAGCCTCTTCTCTGCCTTTCCTATTAATGTAAAATCTCTGAAAATTCTAAACCATGGGGGGGGGGGATTTTTTTTTTTTCTGGAAAAAGTGGAAATTTTCAGAAAAGGTGAAAAATGCATTATTAGCGCCCTTTACAGGCTGAAAATCACTTCATTGCATTAGGAACTTAAAGTGCATTTTATATATAATGAATTCGCCAGAAGCACCCCTGCCTTGTCTGGATTAGGTTCAATTTGCTTGCCCATTAATCAGTCCATTACTGATGACAGACACTTATTTAGTATTGAAACACTTCTTTGGAGTTAGATAGGAAGGAAAGATAGAGTTGAGTGTCATCCACATATAGGTGACACTAAACCCTATATTTCTGTCAACCTTTCCCAGTAGCTTGATGTAAATGTTCAAGAGCATGCATAGTGAAACAGAACTCCCAGGAGGTGGGAGACGATAACATGTTCTAGAACCTTACTCCAGAACGGGACACTGAAGACTGATCAGTAATTGTCTAATAGAGTGCAGCTAAAGATGAGTTCAAAGAGAAATTACTAAAGTAGATGACTGATGTGAACCTTCAGATTTGAAGGAAATGACCAAGAATAGATTTGAATGTGAGTCTCCTTGTTCCAAATCCAGCACTTTCATTTTAATTGTGTCTCAGTCAAGTCAATTTAAATTACTACACTCAGCTGCAGCAGGGGAGGGGGAGACGAGGAATGCTTTTCTAATCATAAACACAGGCCATCCTTCCTTGATAGACCCTGTGGATAGAAAAGGCAGCTGAGTGTTTTATGGTGCTTTTCAATCACCACCAAAAGATTCTGATCCTAAAAGTATAGATGCCTGTGTGTTTTACATATAGCTGACATTTTACATAAGCATACAATAGGATCACCTAGATAACTGGATATTCCTCATTTTAATTCTAAATCAAGACAATTTGAATTACTCCATTGGGCTGCAGGAGGGAGGGAGAGGGAATTCTCTTGTAAAGATAAGCATATGAATTTTTACAGTTCACACTACTAATTACAAGAAGAGTTAGGGAGGGAAAGCCAGCTGGGTGTTTTATAGCCCACACTCTTTGGGAAATTGTCAGGAACGGTTCGCTTCACTGTGAGGGGCAATCAAGCTGAAATATCTCTCTCTCCACAGAGGATCAAGAAGAGTAAATAAAATTTCCCATCCTCTTTCAGCAACAGGAAGAATAAAGAGAGAAATTTATATCACTAGCAGTGAACAAAACACAATAGCATTTTTAAAAACTCTTAATACAACTTTAAAATACTAGCTTTGATTTTAAAAACACAAGTTAAAAAGCATTAAAAGAAATTTTAAAACATAATAAAATAAAACACGACACCTCCTCCTCACCTCAGAGTATAGTGGAGTCTCCATCCTTGGAGGTCTTTAAGTAGAGGCTGGATGGCTTCTCTCAGGGATGCTTTGATTGGGAGTTCCTGCATGGCAACCAACCACATCCAAGTCTAAATGTGACATTTGTTTCATATACACCTTATGCACATAGTCGGAAAGTAATTTTATACACAATGTTTTTAATAATTTGGAGAATGAAATAAAATTTGTGTACATTGAATCATCAGAAGGCAAAAGTGTCACTATCTCAGCTACTCGTGGAAAAAGTTTTGGGTTTTGGAGTGTTTCAGATTTCAGTATCCAGGGTAAGGGAGAGTCAGGGGCTGTACAGATGGGCAGCATGCAGCCGCACCTTTCCTGGCCAAATTGGGGCAGCAGCAACTTCATGCCACAGCCCTGATCTGGCCTCTGGACAGCTTCCTCCTTTTTGCACCCTCTAATGGGACCCATAGCTGCAGCAGCACAGCTTTATGATGCCCCTTCAGCACTGCATCATGTGGATGCAGCAGTGGTGGGGCGTCATGATGGCATGGGCTGTCTGGAAGGGTGTATGGCATCATGATGCCCTGTGGGTGGAGTCAGGGTGTTCAGCATGCAGGCGCTGAGCCCTGATTCTGCCCACAGGCCAGCACAAAGTGCCAGTCTGTATAGAGCCTCAGCCTTTAACTGAAAATCTCACTACCTTATTCAAAGTGCAAAGGGTCTAATCTTTACCCTTGGCAACAGCAGCTCCACTCCTCTTCAACTCTCCCTCTCTGTCCCTGAACTGAAATACTAAGTGCAGCCCCTTCTTTAGAGTTTTCCCACTCAGTGGATCCAACAAATAATTCATAGGGATTGCAATTAGATTTGTTAAAATTATAGCAACCATCACCATGCTTGCTAGGCAATGCTAGTTGCTTGGCAATGGTTGCAGAAAGCAATAGGGAAGGGTGGATTTAAAGATTTTCTGTTATGGCAAGAGGCAGAGTAAGATAGGCTAGCTCCACCTGCTTTAAGAGTGTGAAAATCTACAGTTGGGTACAGAGTGGGTCAAAGTGAATATGCACACTCCAAGTATGCTGAACATCAATAGTCAGGAAACAGAATGTGAAATAAAATGGGTTATAGTGGCATAAAGTATGAGAGGCAAATAAAGTTGCCATATCTCAGGGCTTGGTCCTGGGTCTCCATTTTTTGTGGGTCATTGTAAGTTGGGAGATGAGGGAACAAATTCTCCATTTTGGTGTGCTCAGCTCATGGCAAGAGGAAAGGTCTGTGTGCAGAGCCAAGACCTTGCTACAGTTTCCAAGGCTTAACTGGCCTGTTGCTGCAACTTGCAAAGACTTTGGTGGGTGGGATATATGTATTTACCTAGATTGCAGTCAAGAAATCAGAAGAAGATCAGCAATGAGAAAGGCAGCTATGAAAGAGTTAGACAAGATCCTAAGGTGCAAAGATACAACACTGAACAGTAAAGTTAGGATCATCCAAGCAACCATATTTCCCATCACTGTGTACAGATGTGAGAGCTAGACAAAGCTGACAGAAAAGAAAATCAACTTATTTGAGATGTGGCACTAGAGAAGGGTGCTAAGGATACTGTGAAAGGCTCAAAAGACAAACATGTCTCTTAGAACAGACCAAGCCAGAGCTCCCTTAGTCAGAGGATGACTTAGCTGAGGCTGTCATACTTTGGCCACATCATGAAAAGTCATCACTCATTAGAAAAGATAACAATGCTAGGAAAGGTGGAAAGCCGTGGAAAGAAAACAAGACTCTACACCAGATGGCTAGACACAATCAGGGAGGTCATGGTCTGAACATGCTGGAACTAAGCAGAGCTGATCAGAAGAGGAGGTCTCGGAGATTTCTCATTCACAGGGTCACCATGAGTCAAGGCCAACTTGAAGGCAGTTAACAACAAGAAGAAGAAGAAGAAGAAGAAGACAGCAGTCTGGATTCCCTTTCAGAATGAAAGACTAATATATTGCTCAAGAAAGTAAACTGAATTCTGCTTGTTGGTTGTGCATATACTTACACACAATGTATGCTATCAACCTGATTCCTTTCTGCATCCCTTCCATTTCTTTTGACTTCCAAATGTTTTGTATATTAGTTTTATTGTCTTCCTCATTCCCTGGCAGACATCTCCACAAAATAAAAACAAACAGGATGTGAGAAAGTTTACATTTCTCAAGTAAATAAGAATACAAACATTTTTTCTACAAAATTACTGCTTCAGCCCATCCTCCTGAAAAGGCACTCAAAATGGGTGCATATTAGTCATAGAAAATGAGTGACAGCATGAATTCCACCACCACACCACCCGCAAACAGCAGCATAATATTGGCAGAATTGATGTGCTAGCACTGATTATCTCTTTTAATAAAGGAAGCTTGCATCTATGAGTAGCAAATGAGGCTGCCATCACAGGATTTGCTTCAAATACATGCAGATTTAGACCTTTATGAAGGGAACAGGTGCCAAAATAAAGCAAGGCTGTCTCATTTCAAAACAGTCCCATTGCCAAATGTGCAGAGATAGAAATGATATTTTCAGTAAAATCCCAAATACTTTATTACTTCTGTGTTTAGTAAGCCAACTGAAAATGTAAAAATGGTGTACTAACCCCCTGCCCTCTTAACACTGGGAAAGATGAGCCTTAAGAGAGCCTCTCTGCATCTAAATTATTGGGAAAAAAATTCAGGAAGTCAATGAACTGGTTCAGTAGGTTTTGACAGTTCCAGACATCTCTGTGCATTGGATAGGCTTAATAGCATGATGGATCTGGAACATTGGATAACCAAAGGATGGATAATCGAGACTCTACTGTATATTTGAAAATTTGTTAAGAGTAAAGAATCTCAAAGATATAGGATAATTGTATCAATTTTTAAAAAAATCTCATAATTTTAACTTTGCTTTATACACTGGAAACGACTCGTCTCATGTAAAAGAATCAACTTTCAATGGAAAATATCCCACACTATGCTGAGCACAAAGCATTGTGAACTGTAATCTGTTCTAGTCTTTTTGCATTTTATTGGTTTAAGATTGCTTCAAAATGTACATACCTGTATGAGAACTGCACGTGTAGTATCACATATGAAATGCCCATAAGCTGGAATGTCCATTATAAAAATGGCAGTAAAAAACAGCAAATCTTTTTATTATTATTATTTTATTTATATCTAGCCTTTCTCCAGATGTGAGACACCGGGTAGATTACAACAATGTTAAAACAAGATAAAGCTAAAAAACTGGTGACAAAAAAGTTAAAACACAATTAATCAAACTAATAAAACATGAATTCTAAAAGTGTAAAATTATTTTTAAAAAATACAATATTGATATGAATTCATCCCCCCCCCCCCAATGCCTTCTGCACAACCAATTAACTATGCAGATCCAGATCTATTTTTCCACCTTCACAATAAAATTCTACATTTTGCCAGCTAACACTCAGGAGGAGGTCTCAGCACAACAGCTTGCAGCAGTAGGAAGACAGGGAACTTGATCACCAGCCAAATCACCAGATCAAATGAAGGCAACTGAACCTTTTTTCTGGTAAGCTGTTTGAAAGCAAAGTGGCAGAGCTGTAGCCTGCAAAATTCTTGAACTTCCCCTACTCTTGCAACTGAAGTGGCATATTTGAACTTCTGGCTCTGAGCTAAGAAAACATTAAGCAGCCCAGAGGGTGTTGGAAACAGAATGTATTAGAAACAAACCAACATTTTAATGTAGAACAAAAGCAAACAATTTTTAATATACTTTTCATGCTCTCTTGCTAATAAATGATTTATAAAAACAGCCAAGGGTGCCACTGTTTCACCACAAAATGTCACTACTTCACAATAAATTAGTATGATTATAACTCACACCCAAACACTTCGGAGTCCAAGACAAACTGGAGGGAGCACAAGCATGCACAGCTCTGATACGCTTGCCCAGATTCTTTATGGCGGCAGAAATTCAGGGAGAGATTCAGTCAAACTGGAGGGAGAGTGAGCAAGCACAGTCACGTGTCCCCTGTGTTCAGCACACATCTCTAGGGCATGTTTGCCCAGACTCCTTTTGGTGGCAGAAATTCAAATATTGCCAAATGTAACTGACCAAAAAACATTTTTCTTGAAGGAAAATGATTTACCATATTACCACACTAGACTCTTATAGTGCTGCTATTCCACTTTTACTGCTCTGGCTGCCTCCTGTTGCATTCAGGGGTTTGTAGTTCAGAGAGGCCTAAGAGCTCTCTGGCTGAGAATTCTAAATGCTCATCCTTAAACTGAAAATCCCAGAATGCAATAGGAGGCAATCAGAGTTGTTAAAATTGAATAGCAGCACTATAAAAGTGTAGTGCAGTAATCTGGTCAGATAAAATGTAAGATGAGAGCAGAGACAGCAAGGTGATTCTTAAAGATTCCCAGCTACACTGCTTCATAAAGCCACTGAATGATGGGTCTTGCAATTCTTTTTACTTATGGAAAAGGGCATATATATATATATATATATATAAATTAATGCCTAAAAGCAATGGGGCAAAGCAAACAGAAAAGCTTCAAGACTGCAGAGGATAACCTAACTGCAAAGAATAACAGGAAGCTAGCTGTGCTATTAGTAAGAATAAGTTAATCAAAAACAGAACAATAATATGGATAAATTATCTGACTGAAACCAGCCTCGTGGTCAATAGAAAGCATCTCAACTACAGTGGAACATTGGAAGGGGGAGCAAATATGTTGCTGAACTTTAGTCACCTCTAGCTTCATTAAGCTTCATTATAATATTAACTTATATGCCCTGGGAGGCATAAGTGGAGCTTTTAATGAACATGCAATGTATGTAGAAGATGGGGGAACGTATCAAGAGGGAACATACTATGGGTGGACCAGAAAATTGTGCAAGGGTGGACAGAACCAAGCAAGCTGATTGGTCCGCCTGTATACAGTATGTTATGAGCCATGCTAAACTTTAAAAGTATTTGCAAACTGCTGATCTGGGTCTCAAACTTTTCAGCATCCACTAGGCCAAGTGCTTTCTGTTTTCTGTCTTCTTTCTGAAATTAAGCTTTGAGCTCTAAACCAAGAAATGGTTGTCTGGAGTTTGTTCTGTTGCTGTTTGGTGACTGTGGGATAGGACAGAGCTCCACAAAAAGATGGTACAGTGGGCCCTTGGTATCCTTTGGAGTTTTGTTCCAGGACCCTGCATGGATACCAAATTCCATGGATGCTCAAGTCACATTAACTACAATGGCATAGTAAAATTGAATCCCTTATATAAAATGGCAAAATCAAGGCTTGCCTTTTCCAATTTATATATTTTTTTAATATTTTCAAGCTGTGGATATTTGAATCTGTGGATAAAAAACCTGTAGATATGGAGGGACGACCATATGCAATTTTCATAAAGATCATTTTAACATGTAAAAAAGCCAGGAAAAGCTCATTTGAATTTTCTGACACTAACTAATTTTTTTTTTAAAAAGCTCAATTTCTGGAATTTGGCTTTGAAAAAGCCAATACAGCAACCTGATTAGAAAATGGGGTGGCAGGGCAGGGGGGAGAAACCTATTGGACAAGCCCTAGTTTTCTTTCTCTCAGCAGGCTCTCACAGTCCTCCCTGATTCTCTAACCCACAGCTATGACAGTCCAGCCCTGAAAACTGTTCACTATATGCACAGTGCATCCAACTAACTACCCACCTTGAAGATGTTCCCATGAAGTTCAGCTTTTCCTTTTTTCAATTAGCATGGTAAGGCAGGATGCCTTGGTGAGCTCTGCTGCCAACTTCAGGGTGAGAAGTGGAAGGGAGCATCAAAGACCCGCTTTCCAGTCTCCAGCATCCTGACAGACTTTGAAATAGCTGAATTGCTGATGGCACTGCCACAACCAACTGAAAGTTTTTGTTTTGTTTTGTTTTGCTTAAGTACAGTGGGTCCTTGGTATCTGCTGGGGTTTGGTTCCAGGACTCCCCATGAATGCCAAAATCTGTGGATACTGAAGTCCCATTATAGTGTTGTCAAATGGTGTCCCTTATATAAAATAGCAAAATGAATGTTTGCTTGTGGATTTTATTTTATTTTATTGGAGGGGGGAATATTTTCAAGCCATGGATGGTTGAATCCATGGATATGTAGAGCTGGCTGTATCTTCCATTTAAAAAGTACAAAGTTCCCTCAGACCATGCTACAGCAAAGGCCACAAAAGAAACCAAGCACCCAAGATAAAATGAAAGTATAATAGCTATAAACTCCCAGAAACATCCTATCATATGATATTGTATAGATCTTATCTAGCCAGAATTTCTTGACTTTACCAGTCAATTGGAGGCAGGGCTTTGTTCTCAAAGATTTTAGGAAGTGCGTAAAGATCTAGCAACTCTAATCACAGTCCCTTCTTATTCACCACCATGTTTGCTGTGGCTAATGCAAAACATCTGTAGGACCAAAAATTGTTTCTTCTCTCCCCTCCGCCTCCTAATAAGTTGAATAGGTTGTTTGCTGTTTAAACGGTGACACAGACAACACACACAGGCAACAGAAAGAAAGCGAGAGAGTAGGAGCTGGGATTCTGCCACTCTGAAGGAATTTTGTATTACTTAATCTTTTGATTCTTCTAGTTCTGCTTTTTTCATTAGCCCTTATTCTTTTTTCTTGCAGCTTGTTTCATATACTATGGTAAGGAAAGGACTAGAAGTTGAATCTGGTACATTCTTTAAGAGTAACACTTCATGAAGCCCTCTAGATGTTGCTGAACTGGTATTTCCATTTGATCTGGCCTTCAAAACCAATGGCAATGAATGCTGGACACTGCAATCCCTGGAGGGCCACACTTCAAACAACTCTGACTTAGCTGCTTTGTGCTTATTCTATAGTTACCAGAATCCTTATTTTTAAGTTTCTGTCTTGATGATTTCCAAGTTTGCTTCACAAATAGAAGTCAAAGCCAAAGTAGCAGAGGTGGTTTTGTTAAGAATTATTGGAGTGGGAATCATATGTCCCCCGATTGCTGAACTGCAACTCCCAGAAGACATAGCCAAAATAGAAAGTGGAGAGGAATGCTAAGAATTACAGTCCATTATCATCTGAAAATCTCATGATTGCTATTATTAATATTTATTTATATAGCGCCATAAATTTTCATGACACTTTACAGGCATTGTCAAAACACGTGGTTTCCCACAGCTTCAGTGCAGGTATACCTCAATGAAGTTGAAGTCTTCATTAGAAGCCTTCCTTCTAATACTCAGAGGGTCTGAGATTGCAGACCGCAACTCCAGAAACTTCTGGTAATAATCCCTGATGAAGACCAATTGGTGACAAGGCCGAAACACGTTGGGCTTTTAAAAAAATTAACATTTTTGGACCATCATACAGGATGTGGGACTTTGTTTCCTTTTATTCTTCTACAGAAAATTTGGTACCAGAAGCAGAATTATCATGGAAAGAATAGGAATAAGTTCCTGAACCACAAAGAAGAAGACCTGTTCAACATGTTTTGGCAAACTTTTTATTCAAAAGTAGTAAGATGCACATGTGAATGATATAACTAGGTCAGGCAAGCCTTGAGTAGGTAAACCAAAACAAGTCTGAAAATTCTAGAGACCATTTGAAGGCTTTTTCCAAAATGTATCCAGGAATCATTTTTTCTTTCATCAGTTTCTACCTCTCTTACAATTACCATTTTGATGGGCCAGATTATAGATTTATGCTTTTTTAACATGCTGGGTTAGCTAGTGAGGCAAGCTTATCTGCCCCTTTTTCTTTATTTTGGTGTTCAGCATGGTATAGTCATGCTTAGCTATCCTGGAGGTAACTGCTGTTGTAGGCAAGCACACATAGCTACTGTAGAATTGGCTACAGTACAATCCTGTTCTTTTCCAGATCAAGCTTTATTGCATTGTTTACAACAGACATGCCAGCCTGTTGCAATCAGATACCAAAAGTCTGTTTTTCTCCAGTCCTCCTTCAAAATGCTTCCAGTCCCAGCACTGGCAAAAAAATCTTGCACCTAGATAGAGTGAAAGGAGAGATTGGGTCTGGACAGGGGGTGGGGGGGAGAGACTTTTTTAAAAGATTTGTAAAAGGAGCTTCTTGTCAGAGGCTTTGTTAATTGATGTATGCCTATAATGATCATAAAGTAGCTTTGATATTATCCTTTTAAATTTTAGCTAAAACTGTAATCCTGAATCTAACACCCCCTTTTTTCTTTTTTTTTTCTTTTTCTTTTTTTCTTTTTCTTCTTTTTTTCTTTTTTTTTCTTTTTTTTTTCTTTCTTTTTTTTTTTTTTTTTGCACCACACTTTAAGGCTATATTTTTAGGATGGAGGACTATGGTCTGCAAACATGGCCCTCTAATAAATGCTGATGGCAGTCTGTTGATTTAGCCTCCTTTTTTTTTCTTTTTTGTAGTGTGTGTGCCAAATCTGGAAAGCTCTATTTCTACAAACCCCCAAGGGCTGTACATCCTGTCACTCAGGGGTGGGTGTTGACAAATCACAGCACCACCAGAGCTGCTGCTGAGCTGGAAGCACTCTGTAACCATCCAAGCAGTCCACCAACTGCTTGTAATAGGGGGATATACCCCCTGCGAGGCAAAGAGGGTACGCTTCCAGCTGAGCAGCTGTGCCAGTGCTATTTCCCAGAGTGACTCTGACAAGCCACAGAGCAAAAGCAATCAGCTCATCCTGGCACTGTGCAGAACTGGCAAACACTAGGAAGAAATGGTGCCCCATAGGCCATACTAAAGATGTCGCCTGTGGAATACGTTTTCTCCAAGCAACTGCAATTACACATCTGCTATGTGTCAGCAGGGACTGGAATGTCTCCTTTGTTTTCTCCTTCATGGTACAGACAGTCTTTAGCCTTCTGTTCAGTCCCTTTCAGTCCCAACACTTCTCTCTTCCTGCTTCTCCTAAACATAATCATCTTCTCTGTTTTGAGGCATGTGTCTTTTTTACTATTCTTTTCCAGGCATGGAAAAAACTGTACTGGTTTTGCAAAAGGCCCAGTTTCCACTGAACCAATGTGATCCAGTTTTCTGTAAATGTTTGTCAGGCATCTGTCTAATATTATCCTCTATCTGCTGCTTCTCTATTAACCTGTCTTATTTCAGTGACTCTCTAAAAGTAAAAATGTTACATAGGATATTGCCTTGATCATCACTCTGCACAGCCCGCATTCCCATAATTCATTCATTCTCTCTCTCTCTCTCTCTCTCTCTGTGTGTGTGTGTGTGTGTGTGTTTTTCCACCACCCTAATCATGACCACTTCAATAAACCTGCTCACAGAGTAGGGTGTGTGATATCCATTTTTTAAAAATTAAAAAAAATCAGTAAAAAGAGATTGCATTATGGCAGCCAAATTTGGCTTGCTACAAATCTGGAGAAAACCTTTGGCAAACAATCTGTTTTCTAACTCAGAATGACTTCAGGAAGGGATTATACTCTCTAAGCAAAGCTGATTCCTCCATGCATTTTCTTTGGTTTCCTCATTCTTCTCCAGAACATAACAGCAACTGTTAAGGAATGTTTGCAGCTGCAGCTTCCAGTTGTGGTGGGAATATATTCCCTCCAAAGACATCCAGCAAACACACTGCTACCACTTTATTCCAATTGCATGTGATCGGGTTTTGGTTTTTTTTAAGGAGGAGAAGGAGAGGAAGGAGGACCTGTTTTGAGTAACTAGGTAAGAAAAGACAGAAGGGAGCTGCTGAAGGGAGAGAATTAAAATCTAGAGTGGATTTATTTGGGTCTATGACTGGCGCTTCTTAGGCAAATGAAGGCAATTTTTTTTTAAAGAAGACCTGTAGCACACAGGCATGTGAGTAAACAATGTTATGTATGCTGTTCACTTTTAAATTCTGAGGGAAAGGTAGGCTGTCACTTGCTGGGCGGGAAGGGAAAAGCAATCTGCATGTGTTTAGCAGCATTTCTACTATATTTTATATCTTGCTGGCTATTTGTAGTTGTTGTTTTGTGCCTTCAAGTTGTTTCTGACTTATGACAACCCTAAGGCAAAATCTCTCTGGTTTTTTTGGCAAGTTTCTTCTGAGGGGTTTGCCATTACCATTCTCTGAGGCTGAGAGTGTGTGACTTGCCCAAGGTCACCCAGTGGGTTTACATGGGAGAGCCAGGACTCAAACCCTGGTATCCAAGGTCATAGTCCAATGCTCAAACCACTATACCATTCTGGCTCTTGCAAATTATACTATATCTATATATTATATGTGCTATATATTATATCTTGCTAGCGAGACAATACAATTTGGCTGCTTAAATTGGCTTTCTAAATAGACCCACAGGGACCGTTTTGAGTTAGTGAAACGATTTTAAGATGGATTCAGTGTCCCTGTGAAGAACACTTGCCTGCATCTGTGTCACCCCCTTTTGTCATGTTTGTGGCACATACAGCCACAGTTTTAGTACCTAAAATTTTATTAGGCACTTTAAACTAATGCTGGTCTTGCTTGCCTGGAAATTAAAGAGAAAAATCAAATAAATCCCAACTCATAGAAGCTTCTAGGCATTTCTGTCCCAACAAAGAGAGATATTTGTTGGCAAAGTAATGTGAAAGCTAGATTATGTGAAGTCAAAGGCTTTCATGGCTAGCGTCCATAGTTTTTTGTGGGTTTTTCAGATTATGAGGCCATGTTCTAGAAGAGGTTATTCATTACATTTCACCAGCAGCTGTGGCTGGCATCCTCAGAGAATGCTGGCATGGAGGAGAGTGAGGTATATGTACTGCTGGTTGAGAGGAAGTGATTTACATGTTAATCTGTGTATTGTTCTGTTGTTGAATGGCAAGGCCTCAGGGTGTCTATTTAATTAATGACCCATTGTCTGCTGGGAAACCCCCCTCACCCTGGGTAGATTTTATTTGCATTTGATTTTGGTGTTTTTCAAGACTGGTATCCAAACTTTGTTTACTTTAAGGATTTACTCCTTCCTGTTGAAATTGTGGGGGTGTTTCAGTGGCTTTCCTGTGCATCTGACCTGATAGTTGTTGGCATAGTCCAGAATTTCAGTGCTTTCAAATAGCATTTTATGCCCAAGATGTTCTATAACGTGTTCTGCTACTGCTGATTTTTCACAGCTGCACGGTATGCAGTAAACTCCTGCTGCCATGAGAAGGTCTCTCCTGTTCTTCACTGAGTGCAGCATTTGCTGGATTTTCTTGGTTGGTGTGTAGACCTTTTGGAGGTTGTGTTTCCTCACCAGTTTCCCTATTCTGTCTATGATTCCTTTGCTGTTTTGGAAAAATACCTTCCCTTTGGGTGGTTGCTTGTCTTTCCTCCTCTGGGTTTTTCTGGGTCTGGCAGCCCTTCTCATGTCTGAACTGGAATAACCATTAACCTGTAGAGCCCAGTCCAGGTGCTTCAATTTATCTTCCAGGAAGTGGTGTTTACAGATCCTTTTTACCTGGTATACAAGGCCCGTTTTACACGGGCAAAAAAAGGCGCTTTTAGGGCTAAAAAGCCCGCATTTAGGGTTAGGGAGGGCGTAGCCTTTACACCCTCCCTAAGCCTAAAACGCATGGACGCCGCCATTTAAAGATGGCGGCGTCTACACGGTGGCGCCGTACAAGCGTCATCACGTGCGCAGCGTTTTGACGCGCTGCGCACATTTTGACGCTCTGGTGGCGCGGGAGGGCACCAATTGCGCCCTTCCCGCGCCGCAAAAAAAGAGGTCGATCCCGGAGCTCTTTTTTGCGGCGGGTCGTTGCGGCGGGATGAGGCCTCTGGGGCTGCCCGTGTGGCAGCCTAGGCCTCATCTCGCCGCTAGAAGGGGCGAGTTTGGACCGCCCCTTTTAGCCAATGTAAAAAGCACCCTAGTGTTTTTATTGTACTTCATTTTTGTCCTGGGAGATGGTTGGAGTTCTTGTGTAGGTATGTGTCCATGTGTGCAGGTTTTCTGTATACTGTGTGGCCCAACTGTTGGTTCAGTTTGCAGATGACCAGGACATCCAAGAATGGCAATGTTCCTACCTTTTCTTTTTCCATCATGAATTGGATGTTTGGGTGGATGTTGTTCAGATGACTCAAAAACACAGTCAGATCTTTTTCTCTGTGACTTCAGATGGAGAAAATGTCATCCACATATCAAAACCATATTTTGGGCTTTTTTGGTGCTGTTTCCAGGGCTTGCTTTTCAAAGTGTTCCATGTAAAAATTTGCTGTCACTGGGCTCAAAGGGCTTCCCATGGCTACCCCATCTCTCTGTTCATAGAATCCATTGTCCAACAGTATATATACTCTACTCTCTTCTATGCCAGCATTATCTGAGGATGCCAGCCACAGCTGCTAGCGAAACATCAGGAATAAACCTTTCTAGAACACAGCCTCATAGCCCAAAAACCCACAAAAAACTATGGATTATGTTTTCTTAAAACCTTCATGCTGCATTTTCCCCAGAATGAGTCTACATGGAGGAAATAGCATGAGCTGGTACAAAAACTGAGCTATCCAAGGCAGAGTTATAGTCTTTTTTCTTTGAAATGTAATTTTCCAGGTGGGAATTGTTTACATTTTGGCTCTAAATACACATACTTTATCCATATGACCATGCAGAAAACTAGATGGCAAAACTGGCAAGAACTCAGAAAGCAAGAAATGTGAACCATTTGACTTAGTACAATCTTGTGAAAAAGAAACTTTTCCATAAATCATTTTGCACTTCAGTGGTTCGATAGATTTGTTCCATGTGTTCCATTATGTAGGACCAAAATCTCTGAAGAGAGAGAAAGAGAAGGCCAGAAAAAGCAGACCTAACACCCAGAACCTGGATCTTACAAAAGACCCAGAACAATAATCTTGCTATCATATGGCAAGACTCCCAGCAGAATGGCAAGACTCCAGTCCCAGCTCAAAAAACCAGGAGTCTTGGCCATGCTCCAAGATTCAGGCCAAAGAGTCTAGAGTAAGTGTCTTCTAAGACTTAATAGTTATATGAATTAAGGCCTAAACCAAGTTCCAAGAGTAATTGGCAAGTTCCCAGAGAAAAGAAATGGCACTGTGAAGAGAAAGTGCTATCAACTCATGTGTTATTTAGGGAAGAGCTGAGAAGGGAAGAAATTCCAGTTGGAAAGTATTCAAAAGTGACTGTCATGCCTTCCCATTTGTAATATCAGTAGCACCGTGGAAGCTGCTTTGCAGACAAACATACTCTGTCTTGCCACCTTCTTTTCAAAAGCCTGTACTGATGTTTTAAAACCAAAATTGTGACCTGCCAAATACAGGATGTTCTCCCAGGAAATGCTGACAATCATTTCAGTGGGTTGAACTGTCATGGTTGACACTGTTTCACACACATGAGCCGATTCACACATAAGGCTTTTCTTAGGGAAGGACACTTCACAATTTATATTAGAAGTCTTAACCACATCCCAAAATGGTTAGATTGAGTTCAATTGCCACTTGGTTCCCTTTGAAGTTGTATCAAAATGCACCTTTGCGCCCCTTCTGAACTATCCTGGAAATGGAACCATCCAAGTTACAGATATCACTCTGGTTTCATTCATTCTCATCTTGGAGTACTGCTGTTGAAAAGAAGAAACATGGATAGAAGGAACAGTGGAGACTGAAGTGAACAAATGCAGTTGGATATATGGAACGTGTACATTTTATTGCCTTTTTAAGCCCAAGAAAAATTCTGAACAAAAAAAAAATAATATTATTATTTATTATATGCTCCAACTGTCCTGATTTGAAAAGGTATGTCGTTGTTGTGTGTTCTTGACTCATGGTGACTCTGTGGATGAGACACCTCCAAGAACCTATCTTCCAGTTTTCTGCTTAGTTCCTACAAGTCCACAGCTATGTCCCCCTTATTGTGTCCATCCATCTGGCATATGGTCTTCCCTCCTTCTTCTACCCTCTACCTTTCCTAGCATTATTGTCTTTTCCAGTGGCCATGTCTTCTCATTATATGGCCAAAGTACGTCAGCCTCAGTTTAATCATTTTGGCTTCTAAGGAGATCTCTGGCTCTATCAGTTCCCAGACCCATGTGTTTGTCTTTTTGATTGTCCACGATATCCTAAGCGCTCTTCTCCAGAACCACATTTCAGATAAGTTGATTTTCCTTATATATGCTTCCTTTACCACCCAGTTCTCACATCCCTACATGGTGATGGAGAATACTATGGTTTGGATGATTCTAACTTTTATGCTCAGTTGTATATTTTTACTCTTCAGTAGCTTTTCTAGTCCTGGTTAAACTTCTTCCATCCCTCTTTTCTCTCTCCTCCTACCACGTTCCTCTTTTGTTCTCAGCTTATTTCCATTGCTGTAAACTAAATTCAAAATACAGAAGTAGGCTGGAATCCTGTTGGGCAGTTGTGAATACGTACCCTACAGTTAATGCATTCATAACTGCTCCTTATTCATGATCCCTACATAGCCCCTAGCTTAGCCCATAATTGAGGGCCTACAGAGGGACTGTGAAAGTCCTCTAAACTCAATTTACTGGTCAGTAGCTGCTGGGATTGATGAGGATCCATTTCCCTATCAACTGAGGAGTGGCTACCCAATGTTCTTCTTCACCCACCCTTGTACAAGCGATCTCTAATGTGATGGAGATTTGTGACAGGATCTTTTTCTGCTTGTTATGCCTGAGATCACAAATGGGAGGAAATGGAATTGTCAGTTAGCTGTGTCTCAGTTGAGAGGGAATGGACCATCATTGATTCCAGCAGCTGCTTACTGTGCTATGTAGTATATAATAGTCATACATAGTTCTGCCAATAGTTTGCATATACATAACTCAGGAGGGGAGAGAGGAGAGGAACAGAATGCTGTTCTTCCCAGTGGACTCAGGCAAAAACAAACTGCTGCAGCCTCTCTTAATGTTCTTCCTCATTAATATCTTTTAGGATTTTGACTATGATATTGCTTGGCCAAATGTGTCCTAGTTTTTATCTGTGAAATATTGGACTTACTTAAAAAGAAGAATATCCAGGGTGAGCAACCTGTGGCCCTCCAGATGTGGTTGGGCTACAATTTCCATCATCCCTAGTCAACACAAGCAAAGCTGAGGGATAATGGAAATGCAGTCCAACAGCAACTGGAAGACCTGGAGTTGCCCAAGCCTGCTTTAGATGGTTATAAGAATCCAACTTGGGGATTCATTCCCATGAAGCCCAAAATGGCAAATCTATGCAAGCGGATGTAGCATATGGAATACCCATGCCTAGGACATGAATATAATTATTTCACAATACTTTGATGATATGATCTAGCACTTCATTTTCAATTAAATTGTTCTTTTCAGATGAAAAATTATGGAGTTGTGTGTGAGAGATTGGAGAAGGAGAGAAGACGATCTGCTGAGATTAGAAATAATTGCATATTTGTGTGGCAGAGAAATTCAAGAGAGTGGTTTAAAAATAGCACAAATTGCATCATACCAATTACTTCTTACGAGAGCATGTACCATGCCCATCACGAACATGAAGGAAAGAGAAAGGGCTTATTATACAAGCTGAACATCACAGAATTTAGAATATATGCAGCCCAGGCTGGCTGAAAGGTACAGAGGAAAGAAAGAAGAGGTTAAGTGATTTGTCCAAGGTGATACAGCACTGAGGTGATCAGTTTTACTAATAAAAGGGAAGCAGCATCTGAAACAAAGAAATGAGTCCTTGAACAGATCAAGCCTGAACTTCCCCTGGAAGCCAAGATGACCAAACTGAGGCTGTCATACTTTAGCCACATCATGAAAAAGCATGACTCATTAGAAAGACAAATGCAAGGAAAGGTAGAGGGCAGAAGAAAGAGAGAAATGCCACATGCTAGATGGATGGAATCAATCAGAGAGGTCTTGTAGATATCTCATGAACAGGGTTGCTGTGAGTCAGCTTGAGGGCAGTTGACGACAACAAAGCATCTGAATACAGAATATGTGGACTGAAAAAAAGAATTAGGTACTCTGAAACATGACTTGTAGCCAAACAAATCAATGGATACCACCATTGTTTGAATCATCTTTCTGCACCAAATAACACCTGTCTGAAGTGGGAGGAGTAACCAGTGGAATATAGCGACAATTTGTGCCCACGACATAGTCTAATGTCAGTCTTTAAAGTGTGAGTGCTTTAAATTGTCATGGGGGGGGTGTCAATCTGCTGTCTCCTTTGTTGTGTGACTGTCTTATATACACAAAGTGCTTAGAGTAATCAGTGGTGCCTGGTCAGCGTGGCAATGAATCCACGTTTTCATCCAAACTTCAAAGGAGCTATTCAGCATGCCAATCTCTAGATCCAAAACAGGTTCAGGACCTTGGATAGCTCCTTTCACATTCAAATTAAAATGCAAGATGGATTCACTGTTCTGTTGACATCAGGATCACCAGCTGCCAATGGGTGCCAATGTAACAGTCTTTCTGCTTATAGATCCCTGAAAACACCACCCACCCACCCTTTATTCTTTCATGTAGTGGGAGAGATCTTCCCATTCGTTGCATAGTTTATTACTGAACTTGTCCAAGGGCATATGGTGGATGCACTACTATAAGGGTGTCTAGTGTAATCTGGACTTTACAGCCACTCCTGCAGCTGCTCCAAACTGAATGGGAGTTCTGCTGGAGTCAAACTAGATTTCACCAATAGCAAATCTCCTGTTGAACTTAGTGCAGCTGCAAGAGGAGTGGCTGTAACACTTGTAATGGTTCCAGGACCCTGATCCATTCAGTTCCCAGGCCAACTGACTTGAGGGTCTGTCAAAATGAAATAAAGTCACAGTTGCACCAAAATGATGCTTTATTGATTACATGAATATCATAAGTTGGATGCAGCAGCAATTTAACCTAAAGGCAAAGTTATCTCATGACCCTTTAGCTAATCAGGTCCACATGATGAACTGAACTGAATCATTCCCAAAACCTTAGAAGGAGCCCTATTCAGTTTCAGGTGCTTAGACGAGATTTGCTTTTGAATAGTTCCAGTTCACTCTGAAGTTTCTGTGAAGGGAATGTAGTCATCCAATATATTTAGTATGGGGAAGACTAAGGATACTTCCAGATGAGTAAACAATTCTCAGGAACCATCAAGACTTTCCTGTTCTTTTTGTTCTCCTTGTACCTGCATATACATGGGTTTTCATCCAGTGTCTTTCTTGAAATATCTCAGATTTCTTTACTGTTACCCCTTGTGCTCTTGCCCCTCCCATTGATCATGTGTTACATTCAGTCTCAGGTAATATTTCAGAATATGATTTTCACCAACATCAATTGAGCTTTTTAATTATTAATCAGGAGTTACAGTCAAAGTGCTAAAGTGCTTTAGTGATATTACACTAGTTAAGCTTTAAGATCATTTTGTTTTAGTGGTGACGTTCTTCCTTCCCTCACTTGATGTCTGTTCAGTCTATATGCTGGAAACAATAGCTGTGTTCACTTTGCAGTGACCATATTTACTGATTCTAAGACATTACAAATACACAGGCAAGTAAAACAAAACAGCTTCATTTATATACCGCTTCATACTACCTAAGGAGTGTCTAAGTAGTTTACAACTGTAAGCTACTTGCCCCCAACAATCTGGGTACTCATTTTAGCAACCTCAGAAGGATGCAAGCCTGAGTTGAGCTTGGGCCCTTTTGCTGGTCTTGAACTCACCACCTTATGGTTTTGAGTGAGTGGCTGCAGTTCAGGCATTTAACCACTGCTTCACCAGTACAGATAACATTTTATTTAGGAAAGTGATGCATTAATTTAAACCAACCTGGGGAACGGGAATGAAAAATCGTTCAAATGAAAGCGGGAATGAAAAATCAGGCGCTCCCAGCAAATACTTCAGAATGAGAAAAACTTCCTTCTGTCCTAAGAAAGAATCAGATAATAATCTTCAAATACATGAAAAGTTGTTCTACAAAGGATTAGTTGCCACTGACCTCCAAGTGAACTCTTGACAAGCCAATTTCTAATGTGATCAAACTGCACTCCAAAAGATTTAAATGGCACATTAAGAAGAACTTGACAAAGTGAAAATGGATCATGAAGACAAATTGCCTGGTGTGTGTTGTATGGTGTATGGTGATGGTGAAAATCTTTTACAACAAGTTGAAGAAGCTTTTGGTAATATTATTCCAGGTGAATGCAGTATCTCTGGGAGGCATATTGAAGAGTGAATTGAAGGAATGCCTATTGTTGTAGATTTGGTTATCACTCATATTCTTGGGAGGACAGATTAAGATAACAAGGGGGGGGCTTGCTACAGACCAGTGAGATAGCCTGAGCTTGTCCCCGGGGTTGAGATCCCAGGCCCCATAGTCAAGCCCCATCCTAGAGAACAAGAGGTGACGGGGCCAATGGTAAACAGGTCGGGCTCCACGCAGGGTGTGGGTGGTGTGGCAAGCATATGTTTACAAAATCATTCTCTATACTTATTCTTTTTGAAAAATTAAAAATGTATTGTGCCTTTCCCACAACAAAATGCTTCTGATTCCCAAGTTAAATGTGCTTAGCATCAGAGAAAGCTAGTTCTAAGCAATGCTTCATTCTTGGAGTCAGGATTTAAGTGAGTTCAAAATTGCATGTGCTCAGAGCCTGTCTTTCTTTAATCTATCAGGGCTAGCAGAAACCATTGTTTGATTGCTGTGAGGATTTTGCTTAAATGTATTTTCAGATCAGGAGAAGCCATAAAGGGGGGGGGGGGCGGAATAGCAATGGAAAGGAAGAAGAAAAAGAAATGTTAGCTGAGTGCTTAACAACTGAAGTAATACACAGGGAAATCTAAAGCACTCTCCACCATACTCTAGGAAGGAAACCACTAACTCCAGAGTTAAAAAAATTTACCTAGTGGCACCACTGCTCCTGGCAGGAGGCTGGAGCCAGAAGGCTCATGACATATATATTCTTTCCTGGTTCTCTCTATGGCCCATCACCTGAAACAATGTCCCTTTGCTCTATTTCTAGAGTACACTGTCCCTCTTGGGCACTGCCCCTTTGAGAGGCAGGCCATGAAGGCCTTGGTACTGACTGAGCTCACCAGCAACCTGTGTAGGCCACAACAGAAGCAAATTAATGCTTGCACGATCCCATCCCACTCACCTTCCATGCCCAGGGCCAGGGCAATACTGATACTGTTCCTGTTTCAGTTAAACAGATATGTTTCTTTAAAGTCAGATTTTGCTTTGTGTTGCAGCAGATTTTATTAAATGAATGCTAGTCGAAAGAAACTGTGTTTAATGCTGATTACTATATTTGGAAGTCCTGTACAAAGCAAAATGTATGATAAGAGAGAGGAATGTCCAAGTGCTAGCAAAGCAGAGGCACACATAGTCAATAGGTATGGTGAGGTATGCTTTCAAAAAGAAATTTGGAGATACCATTTGTTCTTGTATGCTTTTAAGTCATTTCCAACTTATGGTGATCACAAGATGGAGTTTTCTTGGCAAGTTTTGCTCAGAGGAGGTTTATCATTCCCTTCCTCTGAGGCTGAGAGCATGTGCCCTGTCCAAGGTCACTTAACAAATTTCATGGTGCCATTATGAGGCAACAAATTGTGAATTATTTGCATTCTTACTTGGCAGTGCTATCACTAGGGTTGGTGTCACCTGCTGTCGTAACTCATGGTGTCGTCCCCCCCCCCACTTACCTCCTCCCATACCATACCAGTTAGAAGACATAGTAATTTTTGTACTAATATTACCCATAAATCATAGTTCCTGTATATCAGTGAATGTTATGGTAATAGTTGTGACACAAACTAGCAAAATTAAAATTTTACCTTTAATTTGTAATATCATAAGCACAGCCTAAGTATATTTACATGTAAATTGTTATATATGGTTAAAGTGAAAATTTGGTAAGATGTAACTTTTTAAAGAATTTTTAAAAATAATTTTTAAAATTTAAAAAGGCCTCACCTTTTCCCTCCCACTAAGGCTCAGTCAACCATCTCTTCAGCCTTTTAAAGGGATCCAAGTGAACACCACAGCCCATGTCTGCCCAAAGGCAGATGTTTGGGAGCAGCAGTGTCACCTTCCCATAGGATTTCTCTCTCTCTCTCTCTCTCTCTCTCACACACACACACACACACACACAACTGTTACTTAGAAGTAACTCAACTATGTTCAATAAGTGTGCACAGAATGCAATCTGTGTTCAAGAGTGGCAGGCAGCTTCTATATCAGTGGGGTGGTAAATCTGCTCCAGATTTTAGTCTGAACTTTAAGGAACTCTCCAAGGTGATGCACATGATTTGGAAGATACTATTCAGCATATTGGGAGGCTCATTTCTAGTTTGTACTAAACTCCTGAGCAGATTCACCACCTGACTAGCAAGAAAGACCCAGCTGCACTGCTTGTCTTTACTGCTATATATACATTTACCATCATTGTGGAATCATTGTGATATTCTGTCTTGTTCTTGATTTGAGGCCATTTCAGCACAAGCCTCCATTATATAGAGGGCATGCTTATCAAACGAGCAGGTAACAGTAAATTGGGAAGGGTAGTTCATACCCCAGAGGACAGTATGAAAATACAAAATAACATTAACAGGCTAGAAAGCTGGGCCAAAACTTACAAAATGAATTTCAGCAGGGAAAAATGAAGGATACTACACTTGGGCAGTAAAAATGAAATGCACAGATATAGGATGGGCAACACCTGGCTTGATGGCAGTACAGACAAAGGGGATTTAGGAGTCCTAGTGGCCCACAGGCTGAATGTGAGTTAGAAATGTGATGCGGCAGCTAAGAAAGCCATGCAATTCTAGGCTACATCAAAAGAAGTCTTCTGTCTAGATCAAGGGAAATAATAGTGCCTCTCTATTCTGCTTTGGAATATTATGCCTAGTTCTGGGCACCACAATTCAAGAAGGATGTGGACAAGGTGGAGCATATCCAGAGGAAAGCAACCAATGGTGAAAGGTCTGGGAACCATGCCCTATGAGGAGCAGCTTAGAGACCTGGGTGTGTTTAGCCTGGAGAAAAGAAGGTGAAGAGGTGAAACGATAGCCATTTTTAAATATTTGAAGGGAAATCACACTGAGCACAGAGCAAGCTTGTTTTCTGCTGCTCCAGAGACTTGGACCCAGAGCAATGGGTTCAAGATACAGGAAATGAGATTCCACCTAAACATTAGGTGACAGAGCTGTTCAACAGTGGAGTACACTGCTTCAGAGAGTGGTGGAGTCTCCTTTTTTTGGAGGTTTTTAAACAGAGGCTGGATGGCCATCTGTTGGGGGTGCCTTGATTGTGTTTTTCTGATGGCAGAGGGTTGGACTGAATGGTCCTTGTGGTCAGTTCCAGCTCTTTGATTCTTTAATATAGTATATAAACGGTTAATCTTCTGGGAGAAAGGCAGCATACAAATGAAGTAAATAAATAAAAATAAACCTTGCCATAGCTTTGTAATGTTGATAATCACAATTCTTATTTTATAGATGGGGGACAGAAAATGATAGATTGTGATCTGCTCAAAGCTATCAAGGATCTCCCATTTTAAGATGCCATTCGCCACATAATAAGGCCCAGTTTAGACAAAAGGAATTGAATTTTTCTTGCTAACTGTACAGGTTAATAGTTGTGGCATTTATCTGGATCTAAGTCAGTATACCTCATTATCTATTGAAAAAAAAATCAAAATAATGAGCATATTTCATGCTGGAAACCCTAAGCATTTCTTTAAAAACATGGGAGGGAGGGAGAACCATACCAACTTAGCAAAACTGTGGCTATTCCAAGAAAGTCCAAGGATGTAACATAACACTTTTATTGTTTTTTTAAACTAGGTATACAACAGCGCCCTCTTACCTAAGACACTGTTGGGAAATCATATCCTGCCAACATCCTGCACATTTCCTAAAGCCAAAAAGCTGAGCACATTAAGTACACTGAAGACCACAGTACACTTTCAGGGTCATTATTTATCACCATTCATCAAAGAGGAAATGATTAATGTTTTATGTGAAACAAGTCAATAAACCAGGAGCCCTTTTTTTCAACATGCAGCAGCTTTATGAACTGCTGGGAGACAAGCTGCTGGGTGGTTGAGGAAAATGCCCACATCTACCTTGTGGTGGCATTTAAAGGAAAACATCATCTGTTTTAGTAAAATTAATATTTAGTAGGAAAACTAAAAGAGAAGCCAAATGGTGCCACTTTGTCACTTAGAAGTATTTGTCACTTAGAAGTATTATGTAATGTGGCTTCTCATTCTTTCTTTCATGTACTTACATACTGATCTAAGTATGATATGAAGATAAAACGAAGATAATATGAAGTCTAGATTATAGCTAATCTGGACAGTCAACTTCAGTTTGATTTAATAAGACTATATTATCCAATTAACTGATTCAGAAGCAAAAACCACATTGCTTGCAAATAACTTTCCATCGACTGCAGCTAAAAGCTTCCTTCCTTAGAATAATAAAACAGTTCTCTATTGGGTTAAGAGTGAACACATATTTGGAGTTGCCCCTGGAGATTAAGAAATACACCAACCAATGGCTCTTAAAGAATGGCCTGACATGGGGACCAGTGACTACCTATTTTTAAGAGTCTGCATTTCTAAGGTGTACCTAAGTGCTTTGTATATGTGACTCCTGGAGCAAAACTATGGCCCCGTCCAGACTAGCCCATTTGCCCTGGTTTGATCCAGATGAGATCGAGCATGGCAAACCGATTCTATCCAGAGAGGAGTTCAAACTATCTTTTGCCCCCATTGAGGCTTCCCGGTGCATTTTACCCCAACGAAGTTCATACACGCAAAAGTAACGATTAAAGATGGAGCCTCTTGGTTGACAATCAAATGATGTCATGGTGACGTCTGATGCGGCCATTGGCCGCGCGAGATGCTTGTGCTTTTTTTAAAAATATTTTTTAATATTTGACAGCTTATGCGCATGATCCTTTCCTCTCCTCCTCCTCCTCCTCCCAGTACTTTTTAAATTATTATTTATTATATGTTTCAATATTTTATTTTTTATTTTTAAATTTAATATATATTTTATTAAATAAAATATTTTATTAAATATTTTATTATATTATATTCCATTGTATTTTTAATTAATTATTTATTGTATTATTTTATTTTATAGTTATTTTATTTATTATTTATTTCATTGTATTTTATTGTACTTCAGTGTATTATATTGCATTTTATTTCTTAGTAATTTATTGGATTTTTTTGTATTTTTTGGTATTTTTTTTAATATTTTTTTTTCCCCTCAGTTTGACAGCTGTCATTCGCATTGGCTGTTCCGTTTTTATGAATGGGGCAGAGGGGGAATCCCTGTCCATATATGGACTGGGGTTCCCTTTAAAAGGGCCCCATTCATTCATCCAGTTTAAAGAATGAATGGGGCCCTGAAAGGGAACCCCAGTCCATATATGGACAGGGATTCCCCCTCTGCCCCATTCATAAAAACGGAACAGCCAATGCGAATGACAGCTGTCAAACTGGGGGGGGGGGGATATTTTAAAAAATACAAAAAAAATACAAAAAAATCCAATGAATTACTAATAAATAAACTGCCATAAAATACACTAAAGTACAATAAAATACAATGAAATAAATAATAAATGAAATAACTATAAAATAAAAAATACAATAAATAATTAATAAAAAATACATTAAAAATATTTTAAAAAATCAGGAGTGCCCGATTTTGCCAGGAGAGGAGGCATGTTCCACCCCCTGGCCTTTCCCCCTCCCCTGAACTTGACCTGAGTTATTGTATTTTATTTTAGTATTTTTTAAAATATTTTTTTTAATTTCTTATATATATATATTTATTATTTTTTTCAGTTTGACAGCTTATGCGCATTCTACGAGGCTCCTTTCCCATCGAATTCTATGAATGGGGAAAAAGGGAAACTCCTGTCCATATATGGATTGGGGTTCCCTTTCAATTTTTAAAGGGCCCCATGAAAGGGAACCCCAATCCATATATGGACAGGAGTTTCCCTTTTTCCCCGTTCATAGAATTCGATGGGAAAGGAGCCTCGTAGAATGCGCATAAGCTGTCAAACTGAAAAAAATAATAAAAAAATAAGAAATTAAAAATTTTTTAAAAATACTAAAATATAATACAATTAAATACAATTAAATTACTAATAAATAAAATACAATAAATAAGTAATAAATAAAATAACTCTAAAATAAATAAAATAATAAAATAAATAAATAATTAAAATACAGTAAAAAAAATATTTTAAAAATGCTGGAGTGCCCGATTTTGCCTGGAGAGGAGGCATGTTCCTCCCCCTGGCCTTCTCCCCTCCCCTGAACTTGACCCGATCGTGATCGGAGCCAAGTTCACATTCCCCGCAAACCGGGTTTTCCCAAAAGAAACGGTAAAAAACCCGCTTTGGGAAAACCTGGGTTATGGGGGATTTACCCTGCTACGGGTGTGCAAAATCCGGATTCAGTAGTGTTAAATCCGGTTTCAGTGTGAACTTCTTGATTTTAAACCGGTTTGCTAACCGGTTTATAACGTAGTCTGAACGGGCCCTATGAAAAGGAGCATTGGTGAACTACTTAATACAGTTTGCCTTCAGTCACATATGGAGGTATCATAGTCTGGATATACGTTCTACCACCAGTAATTCTCTTCCAAATCAGAAATGTTACAACTCTGTTTCCAAAGCAGCAGGGGCATCACTAGGAAGGTGCAGAGTGTGTGGGCTGCATAGGATGTCACCCAAAGGGGTGGTTGTAACACCATTGCTACCCAAACATCTGCCTGTTGGCAGAAATGGGCTGTGGTGTTTGTCTGCATCCCTTTAAAACACTGATGAGGTGTCATGTGTGGGGCAAGACTCAGTGGGAGAAAAGAGGGGCCCAAGTTTCTTTAAAAATATATTATAAATTTAAAAAAAATTAAATATATTTATATATATTACTTTTAATTTTTCTTTAAAACATTGCATCTTACCAAAGTTTAACCACATCAAACTACATACATATAAAAACATTTAGCCTGTGTCCATGATATTTTACTTTAATGGTTTAATTTTAATTTTGCTAGTTGTTCATGACAGAACTATTACAATTACATTCAGTGATATATTGGAATTACGGTTTGGTAGTAACATTAATATAAAAAACATTACTATGTACTCTGACTGGTATGGTGTAGGAGGAAGTCAAGGGGGGGGGGAGTGGCACCACGAGTTACCACACCACATGATGCCAACCCTAGTGATGCCACTGCATAACAGCAACAATAGTTAACCCTTGCAAACTAAGGATATTATCCTTACGGGTATAAAGTCGCCTTACGGGTTGCTATTGGTGTTATTGCATGCTAAAATGCCAATTTTGTCACAGGGCGACTACAACCCATCTCCCAGCCATGCTTAGCCCACCAATTTTCAAGGACGAGGAGCTTCCGTACTTAAGTGCAGCTAGGGGACAGGTTGTAGTCGCCCTGTGACAAAGTCAGGATAATATCTGACAGCAACCCCTAAGGCAACCTTATCCCATCAGGGAAAGGATGCTTTATTTGCCTGTGCGATAATTTCCTAACACTGAATATTGTGTAGTGAAGGTGATGACCCATGTAGTAACCATCTTCAAGCAAATCAGCACCACACGAAGACTAATTCAGTTTAAGGTTACCAGCTTTAGATGCAGAGGCTTTTCTTGGTATTTGTTTTTGTTTTGTTTTTTTAGGTCCAAAGCATACTGCAGAAATAATCCAGTTTGAGACCGCTTTAATTGCTCTGGCTCAGTGCTAATGAGTCCTGGGAATTGTAGTTTGTTGTGGCACCAGAGCTCTCTGACAGAGAAGTCTAAATGGCTCATGGAACTACAGTTTCCAGGATTTTCCAGCATTGAGCCAGGGCAGTTAAAGCAGTCTCAAACTAGATTATTTCTGCAGTGTGTTTTGGACTTTAATTTTCAGGGGGAGTAGCCAAGTCAGTTTGTTGCAGCAAAACCAACAAAAAGTCTAGTGCATTATGAATACTAATATGAAAGTCTGGGACAAGGAGTCATTATATAAAATAGCATGCAACATATATATCTACAGTGCTCCAAACATGGAATCTTCACAGTGAGTTGTTTACTACTTACATAGATATTTCCCATACCTCAAGAGCAGCCAGAGCCTGAGTCTTTGTGTACATTTGCCTACTCCCTAACTAATATACTACCAGTAGTGTCACTAAGGTTAGTATCTCCCAGTGCGTAACACATGATCTCACCCCACCACATCCTCCTCCCATAACACACAATACAGAATCCTTAGCAATGTCTTTGTACTAAGGTTACTTGCAACTCATAATTCCTATATTTCAGAGGATGTGATGGCAATAGTTATGACATAAATAACTAACAAAAAAAATTCAAATTATACCTTTAAATTATAATATCATAGGCAAAGCCTAAATGTATTTACATTTACACAGTTTCATGCGATTAAAGTGAAAATTTAGTAGGATGTGATGTTTTTAAAGACAATTTAAAAAGAGTAAAATTTAAGAAACAATACCTGAACCTCCTACTTTCTCTGCCCAAAGAGCCTCACCCCACTTACACTTTCTCTTTCATAGACCTCCAGGAGTTTAAAGGAACACAGGCAAACACTACAGCCCATTTCTGTTGGAAGCAGATATTTGGGGAGCAGTAGTGTTCTTCCCTCCCTTAAGGTGTCACCCAGTGAAACCCACAATCGCTAGTGATATATTACCACGTTATAGCAGGTCTTCTTGTTTCTATTTCTTGAGTACTTTCTCCATCCCTTCAGTGCCCATGCATGGTACTAGGATAATTACTTAGTTGTGTTACCTGTTTCAGTATAATGATGTTGTGGAGGCTGTAATACTTCTTTCCTTACTCTGAGGAATCTTACCCTTCTACATTTTATATTCTCTACTGCAAAATGATTAGCATTTCAAAATATTTCTTAAAATTACCTTTTGCCACATTAATTTTGCTTTCAAAGAAGTTGAGGGTTATTTATATGACTTATAACTGCATTTAGCCCAAAATTCTCCAGTTGGAAAATATGAACAAAAATAGTGTATCTCTCAAGCTAGCAGGGCAAAAGCTGTGCAACAACCAGTCCCATGACCAGCCACCCCCACACATAGGGCCTAGAAGAGAAAATAAATAAACTTATTCATCTTTGGAAGATATATAAAAGTATCTTTACATGGAAATTACTTTTTCATAATCAAGCATAATAAAACATATGGTCTTATGGTGTAGGGAGGGAAGGAGGCAGGGGAAGAAGGAAAAGAACAGCCACAACAATTTAGATGCAGGAAGAAATTGGCTTTGGAAAAGTAAACAAACAGGATTTCAGCAAACATACAAAGTAGCAGTTAGTGAGTATAAGCATGCAAATTTTGTTTACTCTACTCCAGCAGCTCATGATCTGAAAAGGCTTCATCCGATCACTACAAGATGGCAAAGACCAACAGTAGTAAAATAATCTTAAAATATGGTTTACATTTTACCCCAGTGTGATTCAGTTTAATTTTATGTAATATGAAAAGTACTAGGCAGAACCTATGTACTGGACTTAAAACTGTAATGTGATTATGCCATACTTAGCACAGCATGATTCAAAACCACACATAGGCATTTATGGGATGCCTACTATTTTATATGTAAGTTTTAGTTCCATCTTAATGAAAGAATCCATGCTCCATGACCTTATGAGCGTATTACTGAGTCAATCATAAATTCATACACTGCAAACTAACGGATGCAGTTGGCATCTTGGGGGTAGGGAGTTACAGTGTGTGTGTGTGTGTGTGTTTATAGATGCAAGAAAAATGATACCTTGGTGGTAAGAGCATTACCAGTAGTTTTCTTCAGGATACTAAACTTAGTGAAGAAAGAAGCAGGTTTAAGGTACTAGCTGACATAAAGATGGTATGAAAGAAACTGAGCCGTTTTACTCCATGATTTTTTTTCTAGAAAAAGTGGGTTAATTTTGTTGTTGTTTTACTTGATCTCTTTGTTTATAAACAAAGGCCTGCTGTGAGTTGCATGTACAGTAGATCTACTGACTCAATGGGATATACTTACCTGTTGGTTCACCATTCAATAAATGATTTAGTTGGTCTGCTCTAGTTGGGATGAAACAATAGGAAACAGGCTAATATTTATACTATTGTAGTGGGATTGTAAGTTGCTTTGAGCTAGCGCAATGTAGCGACTTGAGTGCTGAACTAGGACTCTGGGAGACAAGAGTGTGAATCCCTACTCAGCCTTGGAAACCCAATGGGTGACCTTGGGCAAGTCACACTCTCTCAGCCTCAGATTAAACCAATGGCAATGGCAAAGGCAATGGCAACCAACCCCCCATGAATAAATCTTTACAAGGAAGTCTACAATAGGTTTGTCATAAGTTGGAGGTGATTTAAAGGCACACAACAACAACAAAATAAGTTGCTCTATAAAGGTGTTCTCTCTCATAAAGTTGTGTGATATCTTAATACATTTATAAAGGTTATTGGGGTCTATGGATACCATGGCTTGCCACAAAGACGATGGCTTCATGACACACTAGTATTAATACATTTTTGCTATTGTCCATATAACAAAAGGAATCTTCTCAAAGAGGATTTTGAACCCAGGGAAACTGACTTTTGGTAAGCAAATTATAGTTTTAACACATCAACACTAAATGACCACTGTGAAGATCTGAAAGAGCTGTATCAGCTCACCCAGGCCTTTGAAAAATTAGGGCAAGGGATATGATTTGCATCTGAGTTTTATTACAGTCTATCCCACACCTGTATTTACCTGAGGCCTTACTATCACCTGGTGCTGCCAAAGTGGGTTTATATCCAAAAAAGCTCATGCTAAAATAAAAACCAGTTAATCCTAAAAGTGCTTCCCCATTTCTTTTTTCTTCTTCTCCCTGCCTCCTTTTTGTGTCATAAATTGAAGTCGACAACAATTAACAACAAGTTGCCTGTGCTTATGTTCAAATATTGCAGGCAAAAGATAAGGCTAAATTCAAGATTCATGTATCATGCAAGGACACAATCCACTACGTGTATTCCATCTACCATAAACAAAAATATCTAAAATCAGTACTATTGAGGCCCCAGAGTAAAGGGTTGGAGAATATTTTAGAGGAAGCCCACGCTATTGCTGTGCACACCTGCCCAATACAGAACTGAGCAGATGGACATCTCTGCTTCCACACTACATGTACCAGTAAGAGGTTTGGTTCCCACTTGGTTACTGCTCTCAGGAGCAGCTGTCTTTATACCTGCAACAAACTATCTCACAAGCTGTTACTGTGTGAATTTCTCTCCCAGATGAAATCTAGATCCAAACTAAATTCTCTGGCTCTGCTTTCAGAATTCCATTTCTCTGCTACTGAATTGTATTTGTGGTGCAAAAATGATCGCAGAAGCAGGGAATGCAAGAAAGATGAAATCTGAATTTCAGGTTTTAATGACTGATAGACTGATTCAGACTGTTTCCACACTAATATTTCTAATAATGGGTCCTGTGCTAAGAAAAACAGGGTATAAATAAAATAAATAAAGGTAATGGTAATGGTAATGGTGACGGTGACACCAATATCATTGTCATGGAAACCTAACAAAATATCAATTGAACTGTATCCTGTCACAGTCCTCTTAATGAGGTGTGTAGATCATGCAAGCTGCATACAAAATAAGCATGTACCATCCTCTGGTTAAAATTATGCTGTCTTTAATTCTAGATGCTAACAAAATGGCTATATAAATTATTTTTCTGGGGATTTTGTGACTATTCTCTCTTGGTGAATGGGCCTATATTTTGTCCACAGGCATGAAGAGGCACAAGATATATATATATATATATATATATATATATATGTTTGTGTGTGCGTGTGTGCATGCCCAAGAAATTCAACAGAATAACACATGAAACCTTAACTTGTATTTCTTCCTGCTTTCAGTGATAAATCGTTGGTTATCAGACTTAGAAACACATTCCCAGGGTGAACACAGACCTGTATCTGCTAACTGCTTATTATGGCCTCCACGGTATCTAAGTATATCTCAGGGGTGGGGGGAAGGAGAATAAAAGAATAAAATTGGTTTTTCAGATTCTTGCCAGTAGATTAAACACATCCAACTCATATTTTGTTCTATAAGAGCAAGATTATGTGTGTCTGGGATTTTTAAATTATTTTTTAAAGAAAGGATAGTATAATATTTTCAACCTGAGATTATTTTCCACTGAAATTTCACAGTATAATTAAATTTCAAGTGCTTTATCAAACGAAAGACCCCAGGATTCCATGGGATGCAACCAAGACAATATCAGACTGCTATAACAGTATGACAGAAACCATAAAGGTCCACAGTGACATTCAATATGGTTCTCTCAGGACAATTTGTCTAGACTGATACGTTTCTCCTGCATACCTTGAGATCTGAATATGGAGGGAGCATTGCCTGGGTTTGGTTTGACAGAAGAAAAAGCAGTAGGCTGTTTCTAGACCAAGTTCTTGAACAATAGAATACTCTTCCTTCTGCTAGACTTCTTGATGACAAATGCCTTAATCCTGTTGTTGATCCCAAATACTGACACAATGGAACTTACATAGATGTTGGCTAACCAAGATACCACTGATTCAGTGAGTATACTCTTGTTGGGACTTATAATAGGATTTCATCCCAAAGTTCTTGATGTTAGAATCACGTAGAGCCCTTTAAACTGCATTTTGAATTGCTTGTTGTCTCTAGTCTAAAGGCTACCTAATTGTAAGTAAAGCTCAACCTATCTGTAGTTCTCTTTCTTGATGTACATCTGAATACCTTTATTAATAAATACCTTAATGTTTAAGAAAGGATGGGCAACACAGTCTGCATGGTGCTTGTAGCTGCCAAAAGAGTCCTTTTTTTGTAGTCCTCCACATGCCTCTATCTGCTGCCAAACTGCTGTCACATTCTCTGTTACAAATATAACGCAGAAACAAGAAGCAGCCCTTTCTGTTGCTGGGGCATCTACTGTTATCCTTCATGCTGCATGGTCCCTTGTTTCACTTAATTTAGGACCTGCCACCCAGGCCTTTCTTTGCATAACCTTGCTGTCATATTACACACTCTGGCTTGTGCAGAAGCCAGAGTATGTTCCACCTAGGGCTCCCAGATCTCAGGGCCCAACCCCTCTTCTCTGGTTCTCAGGGTAAGGGGAGGAATCTCAGGGTGAAAACAGTATCTCGAAAAGTGAATGTGTGTGTGTGTGCGCATGCGCATGTACATATGCCTCATTACTAAGACTTGGTCTTTATTTTAATAGTTGAACGCAGTTGAATATAACTGTGGTTGATGCTAAATCTATCAATGACATCACAAGCAGCTCCTATGTTTAACATCTCCACTGATCAGTCCCTGTGACATTACAAGGGAACATTTCCAGGACTCAGGTTTGACCCTAAAAACTCAAGGTCTAGGATAATCATGACCTGGCAATCCTAGCTCCTGAAAAGCATCCCACTCCACTGCTACCTCCACCTGTGAGGGCTCTTTCAGTCTGCCATTTATCCTGGTGGTAGCTGCTTATGCTCCAAGTAGAGACTGAAAGTGTGGTGTGGTGATTTGAGAATAGGACTACAACCCTGTTAAAATCCCTGCTCAGCCATGGAAACCCATTGTATGATGTTAGGCAAGTCACACCCCCTCACCCTCCGAGGAAGACAAAGGCAACCCACCCAAACAAATCTTGCCAAGAAAATTCCACAATAGGGTCACCATAAACTGGAAATGACTTGATGGCACACACAAAGAGACTGACAAAAACTCTGTTGAAAGGCAACTTTGGGTGTCAGGGAGTGAGGTGGAGTGGTGTACAAGTAAAATAAAAATAATAGAATAAATCAATAGTAAATAATATTGACAGAGATCCTACATCATGTCTGAGTAGCTAAAATACACACATATAGTTACACAGTGGTTGTGCTCTACCAGCATCCTGCCAAATACTGATACTGTGCAATTGATTTTGTATCCCACAGTGTGCTTGCTCATTGTTCCATTCTACAGTGGGGAATGCACAGTGGATGTTTCCACACTCCAAGTGAATAAAGTCTGAAGGCATGGCGAATCATTATATACCATTCAAAAACATGCAATATACCATTCAAGAACATGGCAATTTTTTTAGTTCCAACTTGATTAGTCTGATTCAATCAACTGCTGAGTGGAGAATCAATACATAGATAAATCAAACTGATTCAGTTATACTCTGGATAAGGACTAGTTGAAGTTATGTCCATGTATAATAGTTATACTTGTGGAACTCCATCTTCACAACCATAAACTGAATGCATCCATTGAATAAAGACCCCCAAAAGTACAGAATAGGAATTTACATGTGTAGTACAAGAACAGAATTTCACCACTTGTGAAAATAGTTCCCAACATGGAATTTGCCTTTTTCAATATAGCTGCACAATATGTGGACTCTTAAGTAATAAAAATAGTTTTAAAACATTAAAAAGGTAGTATAACTTAATAGTAAAAAATACCTTATTTATTTTTAAAGTGCAGCTGGTCATTTTCCTTTTTGCCCTGGATATGCAGCCCCCTCCCCCACCTTCCCCATCCAGGTGTTGTTGTTAACTGGCTGCTAGGTTCATTTCAACCATATGAATGAGATCTCCAATTCACCATGGACTCTTTCAAACGGGAGGAATTTCTCCCAACTCCGAATGGAGCCAATGCGGATTCATGTAAATTCGCTTGTTTAGCGAATTTACATGAACCCCTGCTCCGTTCGGAAGAACCCCTGCTCCGTTCGGAAGAACCCCTGCTCCGTTCGGAATTACTTCCCATTACCCGAAAATAACCCCCTACTGCCCGAATTTGCATGCGAAGCTTTAATTCGCAATAACGTAAAACCCATGATTGCATTCGAATTGGCTTCCCTCTTGCCCGAATTTGCGTGCGAAGAGTTAATTCGCAATAACGTAAAACCCATGATGGCATTCGAATTGACCTTAAATTATACTTCCAATTTAGCCTTGTATGAAAGAGTAGCATGTCACCAACAGCTCTGCTCAGGTCCCACAGACTCAGGGCTGTGGATTCCTTGATTGAATCTACCCACATGTAAAGGGGTCTTCCTATTTTCCTACTGCCTTCTACCTTTCCAAACATTATTGTCCTTTCTAGTGAGTCATGTCTTCTCATAATATGACAATCTCAATTTAGCCACCTTAGCTTCTAGGGAGAACACAGGCTTGATTGGTTCTAGGAACCATTCATTTGTCTTTTTTGCAATCCAGGATATCTGCAGAACTCTCCTTGAGCACCACATTTCAAATTAGTTGATTAATTATTCTGTTCCTATTAGCTTCCTTCACTATCCCATTTTCACAACCATACTTAAAAATTGGAAATGCAGTGACATGGACAATAATGACTTTGTATTCAATTGTATATGTTTACACTTGAGGATCTTGCCTAGTTCCTTCATAGCTGCTCTTCCAAGTCCTACTACTTTATCATACTGGGGACAAACAGGATTTAAACGAGAATTAAACAAGAGTTAAACAAGAAATGCCCTATGTTTATCACAGGACATTTCCTGTTTAACTCTAGTTTAACTCTCGTTTAAATCCTGTTTGCCCCCTAGTGTGATAAAGCAGTATGTCTTCTATCTGCTTCTATCTTGACTGCAGTCTCCATTTTGATTAATTACCGAGTCAAGATATGAAAAAGCTTGAACTATCTCCAGGTATCAAACTTCAAAAATGATTCTTGACCTGGAACCACTGTCCACCCTTCCCCTCTCATTTAAGATCTAGAACTTTATTCTGTGGCCTGAGGAGTTCACTACCACAGTGGCTTTGTATAAGATATGCTTTTCTCTCATGCACCAATGTATGTGACAGCAAACAAGTCAACAAAAAGGGCCCATTTTAAGAAAAATACGGTAAGATAATAGCAAATTAGGACAAAAAAACAGGATTTGATTTGGCTAATTGAAATGTGGCAGAGAGACACTGGGCCCATCTCCAGATTGGTTACATCTAAGGATCTGGCATGTTTGTGTCTGTCACAAAATGCATCTTATTAACTAAGTGGTCTGTGAGGGCTGAATTTCCACAACCCTCAGAAAGAAATGAAATTGATGTTACCACACTTTAGGGACAAATCTTCACTATTCAAGAGCCAAATTTCAGCTGGTAAGTATTCATATATTATTATTATTATTATTATTATTATTTATATAGAGCTGCAAATTTAAACAGTGCTGTACATACAATCGTAAATTAGATGGATCCCTGCCCTAAGGCTTACAGTCTAAAAGAGACAACACAAAAGGAAGAGGAGAAGGTGGTGGGAAGGGGATGAGGTCCAGTGGTTCTTCTCTCCCTCTAGGGCCAGGACCAAGGCAGATGGACTGGAGGGAGGGCATGGCTTCTTAATACATAGTTATAAGGAGGCATCCTGGGGCAGATGGCACAATCCTGGGAATGCTTCCCTAAACAATATAGACTTTAACTTAATTTTGAATAAGTAAGGAGGGGCCAGGGCTTTGAAAATCAATAACAAAAGCTTGTACTGGATGCGGAAGGGGAAGGGGAGCCAGTGAAGGGATGATAAAAGAGGAGAAACATGGTCAAAGCAGCGAGGGGATGTGATAATACGTGCAGCTGAGTTCTGGACAGAGATTAAAGGATGGAGGTGAGAGAGAGGAAGCCCTGTCAGAAGAAGATTACAGTAATCTAGTCGTGAAACCACTAGGGCATGGACCTAGTGTCTTGGCAGTGGAGGCTGAGAGGAATGAATGGATTTTAGCAATGTTGTAGAGAGAGAATCTACAGGTCTTGGCGGTGGCCTGAATCTGGGGAATAAACAACAGAGAGGAATCAAAGATGAAACCAAGACTGCGGGCTTGCTGAACCGGTTGAATAGAAGTGCCGTCAACAGAAACGGAAGGAGTATTGAAGGGTGGGCTTAGGTGGGAAGATGAGAAGCTCTGTCTTAGACATGTTGAGCTTCAAGCGCCGATGCCACATCCACTGAGAGATGGCAGCCAGACAAGAGGAGACTTGCTGTTCGAGCCCCGGCGAAAGGTCAGGGGTGGAAAGATAAACTGAGTGTCATTGGCATACAGATGATCATGGTCATTATCTTTGTTTTCTTTATGTTCAACAGTAAACCTGCCTTTGCACTTTCTTCCTTGATCTTTCTTAGTAGTTGTTCTAGGTCTATGATATTTTCTTCTAGTACTATGATGCTATCTGTGTATTTTAAGGTGTTGATATTCCTTCCTCCTGTTTTCATCCCTCCTTCTTCTGTGTCCAAGACTGCCTTCTGTATAATAAGTTCTACATATAAATTGACCAGGTAGGGGGAAAGGATGCAGTCTTGCCTGACCCTTTTGCCAATTGGGAACCATCTGTTTTTCCATGTTCTGTTTTAACAGTAACCTCTTGTCCTAACTACAGATTTCTCATGAGGGCTATCAGGCTAAGTGGCATTCCCATGTCTTTAAGGGTGTTCCATAGACTTTCATGATCTATGCAGTCAAAGGCTTTGTTCTGGTCTATAAAACACATGGTGATTTTCTTTTGGAACTCCTCAGTGTGCTAGTCATTGCATGCTTATTTGGCACAAAGCAGCAACTGTAATTAATAGCATAGGAAATTAGAGGGTGAAATGAGAATAAGATTTTAGGCACTGTGAATCCTTAAATTAAAAATTACTAAGAATAAATACCAATGAAGAGTTTAAATGGAGCACAAAATAGACTCAGCAATGGAGATAAGCTAACAAAGGTCATATAAATATGCAAAGCAGACTAGAGCTGACCTATCAGCCTTCAAATCCATTTGGCTGTTGGACAAAAGCAAATCTTGCCAAATGGATTCCTTTACATTGTCTGCTGCTATAGTTTCATCCTTAAAGAGATACAGTGATGGCATTATGCAGTCAAAAAGAAGAGTTGTCTAAAAGAAAGAGTAACTACAGTTACTTATGTTCAGGTGTGTATATGAATGGATGTGTGTATATTATATATGGCATATATGTTTTTGTTGTTGTGTGCCTTAAAGTCATTTCCAACTTATGGTGACCCTATTACCATAAACCATGTCTGTAGTGAAAATAAACATTGTGCCATTGGGCACAATGAAGCAGCAGCCTACGCAAAGTAAATGCTCTAGGATAGGGAGCAGTGGGGAAGTGTTCAAAAGATACATGCTAGATTGCTTGCCATCCATGCTAGCCTGCTGCCCCTAGGTACAATACATAAAGCTGGCCTCTCACAACTGTTGAACCATGATTAAACTGGCTGTCTTTTAGCATTATGAACATGGGCTAAAGGGAGGTCAGTCATGAAAATAAAACTTTTATCAACCAGATAAAAACTGTTCAGATTAGTAGAGACGTGTTGCCGTGGGACTTTTCACATTGTACAAGTATAGATAACTCCACTTTAATTGTCTGAATTCCATCCTATGAAATCCTGGGATTTGCTATTTAGGAAGGATACTTCGAGTTCTCAATTGGGGAACTCTAGCATCTCACCAAACTACAAACCTCAGGATTCTCTAGGATGCAGTGATGGCAGTTAGAGTAGAGTCATAGTGCTATAACTGTGCTGTGTGAAGAGTCCCATATCAAACTAGCTTCACTTCTCCATTCTATAATGGTGAAACATTCTTTGCGGCCACCAAGCAACAGGAGCTGATGAAAGGCAAATCACCTGAGGATGCTCTTACACAGAGGTCACATGCAATAGAAAACTTCTGGGTAAATTCCCAGTTCATGCAGCATGCCAGATATGCTGGGAGTAAAACAAACTGCTTCTCAATATATTTCAAGCAGTTTCAGGACAGAAAAAAAGTGTGTGGGTGGAGTGTAGGACCATTTCTCTACATTATTCCAGATGGAGGAGAGATCCAGCATTGTTCACTCTCCAAAATACCTCATAACTAGAATGATTCAAGAACAATGTGAAGGGGAAATAATGATGTGTCCAAAGGAGGACAACTAAAATGGTGAAATGTCTTGAAGCCATGCCCTATGAGGAAAGACTTAAGGAGCTGGGGATGTTTAGTCTGGAGAAGAGAAGGTTAAGAGGTGATATGATAGCCCTGTTTAAATACTTGAAGGGATGTCATATTGAGGAGGGAACAAGCTTGTTTTCTGTTTTTGGTTATAACAGGCTCAATGTAGTTTCAGTCAAGGCAAGTAATTCCAGTGTCAGTAGGGCCACAAATCCATCCTTTAATGATCAGATTAAAATCTGGAATGGATTTGGCCTGTTATAACCAAACTTCAAGTGAAACATATGCACACTTTATTCTAAAATAATGTAAACAGAAAACAATGTGCACAGTTTAAAATGTGAATGACTAAAAGTGCATAGCTGGAAAAATTTCCATAATTGGAAAGAGAAGTCATTTGGACCAAGTCATGGGAACTATGTAAATTGTGGAAATAACTGTGAAAATTAAGAAAAATTCATTACAAAATTATATGAATTTGAGCATTGGAAGAAAACAGTATCTTGTAACCTAATACAGACAAACCTGGGAGGAAAATGCTAGTGGGATGTTGATAAATCTAGAAAAGTGCAACTGTGACATTTTTCACATCCCTATAGGGCAGACATGCACGTGCTTGCACTGTTTTAAAAATACATATAATATAAAGAAATCTGCAAAGAAACAGACTTCAATTTACATATGCTTTGAAACTTTAATGATGTCTTTCAGTGTACTGAGACATCCAATATTAGATCCCCAAGAAAGAAGTTTTTGTCTTACTCTTTGACAATGTTAGTGGATAGCTCCTCTAATGGAGGGGGGGGGGGAATAGTATCTTTACTGATGGATGTTAACAGCAGGGTCTCTTATGTTATCACCTGGTATGGCTTTGCAGCACAGATCTGTGAAAACTCACCAGTCAGATTGCACCTTTCCTTTTTATCTTGCTGTGATGTTGTTGTATGTCTTCAAGTCATTTCTGACTTAGAACAACCCTAAGGCAAACTTGTTGTTGTTGTTGTTTCCTACCTGCCTCTCTGCATGGCTCAAAGCAGTGAACAACAACAATTAAAAGACACACCACATCAGTTTAAACACATCAGTTTAAAAGGACATGCATACAATTTAAATCACAGGGATTACTTGGCAAGATTTGTTCAAAGCAGGTTGTCCACTGTCTTCCTCTGAGGCTGAGAAAGCATGACTTGCCTTTCGTCCCCAGCAATAAACTTCTATGAATATCAGCACATGACTTTCCCCTTCTTTTTGCAGAACAGATATTCCTGAGTTGCTGAGCTGTCAAACCTGGGTATGTCACTGAAGTGAATGAATATGTGACTGCTCTTAGTTGCTAGTTGCCTGTTCCCCAGATAGTGCAAACTAGGGTGTTTGAGAACAGCAGTGTGGTAGAAGACTTAAGACCACATTCATAAATACTGATGAAATGGGCTATCTCCTTGAAGCCACATCCCCACAAACAGCCTTTTGTAGATGGTTTCTGTAATTAGATACAGGCTGAAAAGGAATGATTTCCTGTGAAAGATGGAAGCAACAGAGCAAGTAAGTCTTTGTTTATTCCATAGGGCTTCTCCTAGAAGAAAATGTGGTTTAAAAATACATCATTTAAAACATTGGCTGCTCTCTTAGGTAGTTAAACATACACAATACACAAGAGAATGAGAAAAGCCCTACTGAATCAAATCTGCAGTCCTGCTTGGGCAGCATCAGGATCCCAAAACTGTCCAGCCAATTTTTTTTTGAGAAGCAAATGAATAGGGCTCTATGTTCTGGGATGGGAGGGCAAAGCCTGCTCCTTTCCTCCCAATCACACAGTGGCAGCCAGATGGTGACTAGGAAAACTTCTCCCTCCAATCAACAGTTGTTTGGATAAGAAAAGAGCTGTAGTTAGAGACCATCTACCTTTCCACAAGGAGATACTGGCTATCTCCTTGTGCAATATTTTAAAAAGTACTTATGCTGGTGTACCACCACCACCACCACCACCTTTGTTATGCCACCACAGATCAAAAGGTTTCTGGTCTGTGTCTGGCAAATTCAAGAGTTCCACTGTGCACTTTTATATTGTATCTGTTGGTTTAATTTATAGTCAATAGTTAAGGCAACTGAAAGTAATAAAATTCATTTAAACACAGAATTACAATTAAAAGGATTAAAAGCATTATTAAGGCACATCAATAAAAAGAAATATTACCTAGGGTGAGTCTACACAGTAGAAATAATGTAGTTTGACACCACTTTAAGTGCTGTAGGTCCAACCTATGGAATCATGAGATTTGAGGTTTGACAAGGTCTTTCACCTTCTCTGACAGAGTGCTGGTGTCTCACAAAACTACATATTCCAGGGTTCTGTAGGATGGAGCCATGGTAGTTAAAGTGGTATCAAACTGTATTATTTCTACAGTGTAAATGTACCCTAAGAACCTGTGCAGAATAGCCATTAAGGCCAGCCTGGGAGTGAAGTCGGGTCATGGCATCCACATGACACACGCCCCGACTGCGCCACTGTGTTTAGACGGTAGCTACGGCATCCTTTCCACAGTGCAAAAAGGAGCTGCTTTTTGCAGGTCTTTTTTTGTACCACAGCAAGACCAGAACATGACCACGGTGTGCAGTTGCCTCGGCCCCAATCTGGCAAAGATGGAGGCGGCTTCAGGCCGCCACTTCAGGGGCGGTCTGCACAGCCCCTTAGTCAGTTAAAACACCCTTCAACAGTGGTGCAGTGTACATGCCAAAGGCTGCCTGAGTAAAAAAAATGCTTGCCTGCTAGCAGAAGAACAATGAAGAAGTCAGGTTAACTTTCCTTTGGCAGGAATTTCTGGTAGGATTGCTGTGGAAAATCATTTCTAGTTTCTTTAACCAATATACCACCAACAGTGGTGAGCCAGAGATCTTAAGATACTTTTTCCTCCCTCCATTTCTTAGCAGGATTAGATGAGGACTAAAGGGACAAATGCTCTTTCTGAAGCTACCGAACCTGCTAGGCTTCAGGTGAACAATTTTGTGCAAAGAACAACCTTTCTGATGTGAGGGTTTCAAAGGGAGTGGGGAGAATATGGCTTTACTTTCCTAGGTATTACAGCACATTTCCCCCAGGAGTGGAAGCAAGCTTGCAAATCAAAATGATTACAGTACAGTTAAAAAGTTACACAAAGGCAAAGTGAAAAAAGTATTAAATAATATTAAAACAATTCAAAACATAGACTTAAAAGTGATAAAACATTATTTAAAAGCACTACAGTTTAAGACAGTGCAACTTCCCCTTAAAAGTTATTTTTTTAAAAAAATCTTCAGTTCTAAAAACCTTTCAGAATAAAAAAGTCTTTGCATGCTGATGGGAGGAGGGAGCCATTTTAGTTTTCCTTGAGCAGGGCTCCAACAGCCATTTAACACTGCTTTAACTGCCATGGCTCAATGCTATTGAATTCTGGGAATTATATTTTTCTGAGATATTTTGTCTTCTCTGTCTGAGAGCTCTAGTGCCAAAACAAACTACAAATCCCAGGATTCTATAGGATGGAGCCATGACAGCTAAAGCTATCAGGGAAAAATGCTGTCACTGTCAGCATAAAGGTGGCCCAGGTGAAGAATGAACCCATGCAGTGTTGTTTATGGAAAAGCAGTCTACTAATTTATAATGGGGCTTGCTTTGCTTCCCTTTATGGACTTTTTGGCCAATTCATTAGAAATGACATATGTTATGGATGTGTCCCTTTGCAGGAAACTTGTAAAAATTCAGAATGATGGGGTTAGGGAATAGGGAGTTATAAGGGTTTTTTTCCCCCTTTCATTCTGGGCAGTTCTCATACCAAGTGCTATAGGACAGGGATGGGTGATGGATGCAGTGGCAGAGGCAAAAGGACTTGAACATACAGTAGATTTCGAGCTAGCACAAATGCTGCAAAAACTCTTTGAACATCCATGCTACTAGGAAAGTGAAACACTGAAACATTCCTGCAATATGTTGGTTTCACATATATTGTAATTGGAAGCTAAAACGGTCAGTCAGGAAACTCTTCCTTCACTCCCAAGTCTAGATTTTTTCCCTATATAGAGAGCCAGGGAAGAAAATTTTCCATTTTTGTGGATGCATGACTGTTACTTCCATATGAATTTGAATTACTAATAAAGCTTTGGGAGAGTTCAGATTTGAATTCAGTCCATTTAGGAGGTGTCCTGTTTCAAATACAGACAACTCCCAAATCTTTCCAAAACTGCCTGATTCTGCAACTATTTCCACCTTTTGTTCAAAAGTGTGTTTATTCAACATGTAATGAAGGGAGGCCACCTCTGACATTTCTTGCTTATCTGAAATCTGACAAGTTTGAAAAAGACAGCTTTTCTGTTTCCTGAGGAGGCTATCCACACAGAAGAATCCAGATTGTGGCTCAGTTGGACAACCTGCATGAGCAATGGAGTCTCTGCTCTTCTGGTCTATGGTTTTTCATCCAAGCAAAATTCCCCAGTATCTTCCTCCAGTTAAACAAATTGGGAAACCCTTGGAGCTGGAAGTGAGTCAAGGCTTCATAAGCCATAAGAAATGATAAGACTGGGTATCTCTACAAATTATTATTATTCAGAGACATAGCCCTGTTAGTCTGGAATATCAGTATGCCAAGGCATCCTGCAGTACCTTTGAGACTAAGGGGCTGCCCTTTTTGCACCAGATCAGGCCCACAGCAACTGCACGCTATGGCCCCAAACGTGCCTTTCTGCAGCATAAAAAGGAGCCACAAAAAGCATTTCCTTTCTGCACTGCAGAAAGGACGCTGTAGCTGCCGGTGCCATGGCTTTTCGGTACTCCTTTGGTCCTGTGTCATCGAGACAACACCAGAGGAGCCCTGTGATGCCACCTGCCATGTGGTGCAGCGTGCGGCATTATGCTTGCCTCGGGACAGAGTTGAGCATGTGTTGCATGACTCTGCTCCCAGGCCATCCTTAATGACCAGTCTGTACAGCCTCTAACAAAGCCTCAAACAACTTGCAAAACAAGTTGTAGGATGAGCTTTCATAGATCTGGGGCTGGGGCAGATGAGCATCAAAGAGTAGCCTGGGCCCACTCCAGCCAGAAGCAGGTCAGAGCCATACTGACCACATGGCCCATTCCCAAGGTGGGCTGTGCATGCAGGGGCTGACCTGTGGTGCCAGGAGCCAGATTATCCGGGCTCCTTTTTGATCCAGTCCTAAGGACCGCAGCACAGTTTTGACGCGGCTTCCAACCACTTTGGAGGTAAGCGAGGTATAAATGCCAAATGCTCCAAAGCAGCCGGAAGCCATTTCATTTTAACTGTGTGTTTCACCCATTGGTCTGCTTTCTCAGATGCATGGTACAACTTGTTTTGCACAGTTAGTCTCAAAGGTGTTGCAGAATTATTGTTGTTGTTATTCTAAACACATCTCTCCCCATGGAGCGAGGCCAGGAGCAACAACAGATTAATATACAACATAAAACATCAGTTAAAAAACCACAGCATCAATTTAAAATAACAAATAAGTCACATGCACATTAAATGAATTAATCCATATTGAAAATTTCATAATTTAAAATTCACAATATAAACATCACCTTCAGAGGCTTGCTGGCACAGATGGCAATGGACAGGGATTTTATCACTTTGCATAAAGAACGTTTTTGCTAGGTTCCTCCAGACAAATGAAGTTCTGACAATTATACCTCTAGGTCACAGGGTCTGTATGTTTATATATATATATATATATATATATCTCCAAACAACATTTCTCTTGTCCTGGACTATTTTCTGGCTATTCCCAGCACCCAATTGCAACATTTTTCCCCATTTTGAGTGGGTTTCTTTTATTTCTGAAACTGTCAGAACAAAAAGTCCACACTGTTTGAAAGATTGTAACTCCTTGTAGGAGCCTGCCCAGATTTTAAGATCTTTGTGGAGGGTCTTTCTCTTGGTGCCACCACCATCATAGGCACCTCTGGTGAAAACATGAGACAGGGCCTTCTCAGTGACTGCTACCAGGTTGTGGAGTTTTCTTGCTCCTCTCTCTTTTCTTTCAATTTATTCAGGCAGTCCTTATGTGTCAGAAAGTGTTTTAATGGGGTCGTGTGTTTGCTTTTTACTTTATCATATTTGTCTTTTCTATTGTTTTTAAGTTTTGAACAAATAATTTTTGACAGTATTCTGTCTTTCAAATGTTTTCCAAACCTTAGATCTTATACAAGAAGAAAAAAAAATTAAAATCCCTTGAAGATATTTTTTTTAAAAAATCACTACAAGCAGCCCCCTCTCCAAAGAATGAAACAAGTACCTGCAGAGGTGACAATAACAGGCAAAATCCAATGGACTATACAGTGAAAACTCAAGCTTTACAACCAGAACTCTCATTTTTGCTTTCCAGAGATTTGGTCTGTTTCTGCCTGGAGTGGGATACAGAATTCCCACTGCAAGTTCTGCCAAGATTGTATAGTGCCAAATGTTGGCAAGCATGATTTATGATAGAAGGCATTGACAGCACAGCAGGGAAGCATCACTCAGAAGATTGCTCTCAGCTATAAGGATGCTCTTGTGGTGTTTTATTCAATTTATTTTGCCTGATAAAAGTTATTTCATGTTTTATTAGGTTCACTTTCCTTAATTGTTGTATCCAAAATAATTGCAATACCCTGAGGCTCTTTTGCATAGAGATGGATTCACAAAGAAAAAACTTATCAAATGGTATTAATGGAGGAGCACAGCATTAACACTGTTTATGTATTACTTGATTTAGCTTTTCACTATAACCTGTCTTCTGAGATACATGTGCAGAGATTATTAAAACAACTGGAAAAAAACAGCTGGTTGCTCAGCTGCATCAAAATATGGACTGTGTCCAGTAACAATGCTAATTATTGGTATTACAAGACTGAACAAGGTACAGAAAGGGCAACGAAAGTAATCATGGGCTGAAGTAATTTCCCTAGAAGAAAACATTAACAGTCTGTAGGAATATTTATAAAGTTGAGGAAAGCATGCATGTGGGGGAGTTGCATAGAATGTATTGTCTGGTGAAAGTATCTCAATAGTAGAATCTCAAGTCACCCAAAAATCCTCAATAATGGAATTCAAAACAATGAAAAATAAGTTATTTATTCATACAGCACATAATGAAATTATTGTTTCCTGCCATAAGATCTAATGATAGTCACCAATCTAGATAGCTGTAGAAGGGAATGAGAGAAATTCATGAGGGATAATCATATCAATGACTACTAGTTATGATGGCTAAACTCAGTGTCCAGGGCAACATGTCTCTGAATACTACTTGAAAAGACACTGGGCCTGTCTGCACTACAATTAGCCCTATTATTATTATTATTATTATTATTATTAGTGTTTATTTATATAGCACTGTAAGTTTTACATGGTACTTTAGAAAATGATCAAAACAATATAAAACCTGCCAAATCACAAAATATAAAATATAGTAAATAAGCAATTTATCATATTAAAATAGCTTTAAACTATAAAACTATAGACAAACAATATATCCCAGTCTGAATTAACAGAGATATCAAGCTGTAGTTTGAAATGCCTCTAAAAAGTCTTTAATTCAGACTTAAAATTAGCTAGAGATGTAATAGTCTGAAAATGTTTAGGGAGGTGCTTCCAGGAATAAGGAGTAGCAAGGAATAAAAAGTGAAGCTGAGCCAGAGAAGAAGAAACTCTTGGCTGGGTCAGGAGCCCTGAGCCCCTGTATCACAGAACTCCAACCAAGTGATAGGAGGGAATAAGAGCTGACAGATAAGGTGGAGGGGCAAACAAAGCATGGCTTTGGAGGTTAAAAGAAGAAGCCTATACCAAATCCTGAAAGGAATGGGGAGCCAGTGAAGAGATATCAACAGAAGAGTGACATGGTCAAAATGGTGAGCCAAAAAGATACTCCTAGCATTATGATTCCTCTTTAACTGGTGTGGCTCCATCCCGAGGAATCCTGAAACTGGTAGATTGCTGAGGGACTAGCTGTGCTGGAACATGAGCATGCGAATGAAGAACTTTTTTTTCTTTTAAGAGCTGTTTAACAATCAAATAGACTGCCTTGGAGGGTGGCAAGCCCTCTTTAAACAGAGTTAGATGTGCATCTTTCAGGAGTGATTTAGTTGTGTATTCCTGCATGCCAGGGCATTGGCTAGATGGCCCGTGTGGTCCCTTCTAATTCTATGATTCAAAATAAGAGGCAGACCTCAAAAATATCTCTCTGCCATGAAGTTCTTGGTTCACATGGAAACAAAAGGTGGGCTTGCCCATGAACAGATGCAATCTGAAATGAATAAGAATCAAAATCTCTCTTTAAAAGCATTAATGCTGGAGACTAAAAATAATAATCATGACTCAAAGAACGATGAGGCACACATAGCTACATAGCAGAGCTACAGGACTACCTGCCTATTCTTCTCCGATAGACAACTGTCTATGTGGACTGACTAATATATTGCAGCTGTGTTTTCAAATGCAACCAGATTTTGGTTAACAATAAACTCTTACATTACCTGATCCTTGCAAAACAATTTAACACATCTTTCTCCATGGGTTTATGGCCATGGGGGATCCATTCTGGATCCCGCCCCCCCCCCCCATGGATGCCAAAATCCCTGTCAGGCCTGGATAAGCCCTCCATCCGTCCTTCCCCATGGCACATGACCAATAGGGCAGTTGGAGAGGCTCATCCAAGTCTGACGGGCGGCAGGAACCATAAGCCTTGGGTGTCCCTTGGGGCTGAAGACTAGGAGCAAGGAAGGTCTTAGGGCAGTGATGCCGAGTGCCACTTCCTGGGGAGAGGTTCTGAGGTCTGGCCAGATGACCTTGCAGTCCCTTTCAGCTCCAGTCCACTGAGGATCCGCTGCTCCATTTCCTGCCCCTCCAGGCCTTGCCATGCCTCCTGGATCACAGAAGAAGGAGGAGGAGTTGGAGGAGGAAAGGAAGGCAAGGTAGGCTTTGGGAGGCCAGGGAGGAGTCCCTTCTCCAGCTGAGATGTCCCCCAGGCAACCTACTTTCCAGCCACCACCACCTCTTCCTCCTTTTCCCTCCTTCTTCTCCTCTCCTGGAATCCACAGATGGCAAATCTGCAGATACGGAGGGCCTACTGTAGAACTACCTGATCTAAAATAATCTCTGAGGAAATAAAGTTCTTAGGAAAGTTACCACTATACCACCTTATTCCAAACAATAAGATTGTATCATAGAGATGGCACCGATATTTGGAGTAAAAGAGTATCAGAGTATATGTTCTCTTGTGCATGTTTCATTTCCTTGAGTATGATTTAAGTATGTTATATTACATAATAGCATAATAGCTGTTTGTTTGGGGATCCTTTTTTTAAAAAATATTGTTTTTAATCAGGAGAAGTCTCCGTTCACATAGGGTAACCTTTAAAAATGCTGGGTTGGTTTTCTTTTTGAATCATATGAAAAAAATGGATTCATGTTGCTTCTCTTGGCTGAAGTACAGTGTAGATTTTAAAAATATGAAATGTCTTTTTGTTTGTTATTATTGATTTTGCAGAATAGAGTATCCCATTCATTTTACCATATGATTAATGCTCACTTAACCACCTCTCCCTTCTTCATTGCCATGAGTCACAGTCATGCAACCAAAACATGTTTTTCTGGATTAATCCAGAAATATAAATGCAAAAGTGGTTCTTGTTTTTATATTAAAAGCCATAGAATTCAAGATATTATTTATGGGAAATGTCTTCATAATCTTATGTATTTGGAGCTCATTCACAGATGGTTATATATACATAAATAACAATCTGTGGCATTGAAATCCTCACTGTTAAGACATATTTTGTCAATAGCTGTGTATCAGTGAAAAATGTACCACAAGATGGCCAAAGTGCAGATTCACAGATTATGGAGATTATCGCATGCAAAAACAAAGCAAAACAAAAACAAAAACAATTTACCCCTGCCAGGATAAATTGCTTACAGGATGCAGCTAGGAATTGTCATGGTATCGGCAGCAATTTTCATGCAATAATTCCCAGCTTCATCATGTAAATGACTGTATCCTGGCAGGGGTAGGTCACCCTTTTTTTGCACGTGATAATTTCCTATGTCTCAGTTTCACAAAATGCTTCCCTCACTTTGAGGAACATATCCCTTCTTCAACATAGCAGTCTGTTTTTCTTTTTGGCTCACCTAGCATCCTTTCCCACTATGCAATTATAGTGCTACAATTCCACTTTAACTCCTATGGCAACATCCTGTGGAATCCTGGGGTGTGTAATTTGGGGAGGCACTGTGGTTATCTGGCTGAGAATTCCAAATACAGTGCCCACAACTTCAAATCTCAGGATGTTGCCATGAAAAATGGAATCATATAGCACTATAATTGTACAATGTGGAAGGGCCACTGGCTAAAACATGGGGATAACCTGCACTATTTGGACTTTAAACTGTCTACACTATAGACTTAAACTGTTGATCTTATCCCATTTACAAATGAGCTGTTTTACCTTTTCCAGACTGAATTCAGCATCTGGGATACCCCCAGATGTTATCATACCTAAATTGCCACCTATCTAGCCAGGATGCCACCACCCGGATGCAACCCTGGTCGAAGCCTCACTCATCTGGCCAATTTTTGAAGTCGGAAGCTCCTTAACTTTGAAAAAGTGCTGGATAAGTGAGGCTTTGATCCGGGATGCATCCGGGTGGTGGCAGCGATTTAGGTATGATAACATCTGAGAGCATCCCAGATCCTGAACTGAAGCTAGAAGAGGTAAACTGGCTTATTTGTTAATGGGATAAGTTCTGTATTGAAATTACAGCTAGTTAGAGTTTGTATTTAGCAAATTCTATAGTTAACAAAATATGTGTGTGAGTCTTAATTGGTAATTTGTGAATCAGTAAAGAGGTGGAGAAGGAGGAAGCTGACCTGACCAAAAGAAAACAAATATTTCTTTTAAAAATGATAAAATCTATATTAGTGTAATACCTTTTAGATAGCTCAAAATTCATAAAATGTTTAGCCTAATTTTCAGATTCTTCAGAATCATTCATCTGACTAGATGGTAAAGAGCGCAAATGGGGAAAGTTGGGGTTCAGGTTTAAATAATATATTTTTAACAGTGATGGATCTCCTATTGCCTGCACCTGCATAAACCCAGGGATTTTTTTTCATAAATCCGTTTTTAAAAAAAACACTTGAACTGTAAATTATACTCAAAGTTTTTGAAAAAAATAAAATTGGTTTCCCTTTTGAGTCGCTAAGAAATTCTGGTAACCCCCTGGTACCTATCTCAAAGCAACACAACATTCTGCCTGTGGCTTCTGTTTCTCTGACTTGTTTGTCATTGAGCAAAAGGAGCAGAGGCAATATGACCTTTCGGCTGCATGTCTGTGATCTTTTAGACATATGTCTTAAGGGAGACAGAAGATGCAGCAGCAATATCCACTTGTACTGTAAAAGGATGAAAATAATTTCTTCTAATGACTTTTAAAAAAACATGCTGAGAGAGGAGGCGTTGATGTGGGAACACTTGTTCTTCTTTGGCAACATGTGCATTGTTGTGTTGTTTGTAGGTGTTATAAAATGTTCAGCAACTGAGATCACACAGCTTGTCACAATTAGGATGACAATATAGCAATTCTCCTCATATGGTTTTAGAACTGCTTAGAACCAAACTCTCCTATGTTTAAATCTAGAATGCCTTCCCTTTTTTTCATAGTAAATCAGAATTCAATTCTGTGGACTTCCTTTGAGAAATAAGTCATGCTTATTGCAAGCAAGTAGGACACATTCATGACTAACATTAAAGTTCTGTGCATATACAGACATGCAGAGAGACAGAGGGAGAGATGGGCTTCCCTGAGCCTAGAATAAAGCTTGAATGGGGCAGCTGTCTTCGTGTACTTGTTATACTTGCAAATATAGTATGTACTGGCAGACATTTGGAACAAAACTCAGGGTGCTAATTGCCTCCTAGTTCAGTTGATGATAAGCTGGTCTTCCACCCCCACCCCCCAGCAAAAATGATGTATACACAATTACTGAGAAGGCTCCACAAAATCTCAATTGCCTTTTATAATATGAATATCATCCCATGGAACATATTAAGTGTTTTCTTTGTGAGCTACACAATGTGCTCTAAATGCATAGAATATAGAACAGCAGGTGCAGTGGTGGGAAAGGATCAGATTTATCAGTCATATTCTTATTAGTACTCTATTAACATATTAATGTCTTAAGATGAAAGAAAACTTAGTTGATTAATCAGCTAATTTTAGGCAACAGTCTAATGTGCATTTACTTGAATTTAAGCCCCACTGCAAACTTACTAAGTTCCAAGGAAGCATGAATATGACTGCACTACATTTCAATTGATTGATTAAGCAATCAAATCTGTACACACTTATATGTGAACAAATTAAAAGTTGTAAAGAAGTTGTAAATATTTTTCAGTTACTTATGCTAGTTCTAAGATACAGCTTACCATTTGACTCTTTTATAAAGACTCGTACTAAAGACTTTTCAAAAAGATTTTAATTCTGCGCATACCAACACACATACCCCAACATACCTATATGATATACAGTAAAACGAAGAGTAATAGTTATTATAGCTATCACTCCAATAGGTAATAAGTAACAATGGGGGGGATGAGAGCATTGATCCAGCCCTAAGAAGTCTGCCCCAAACAAAATTTTCCTTCAGGTCCTAAACTTCTGGCACCGCAGTAACTTAAAACTTCAGCCGAACATTTTGAAATATACACTCGTCCCTCCACATTCACTGGGGTTAGGAGCACAGGACCTCTGTGAATGTGCAAAAACCACAAATAACACTATGTTTTTACCTGAGAGAACACCTCTCTAGGAATCTAGGTCCTCCAGTGCAACTCTGTGCTCAGCATCTTCTAGACATTGACCACAGAATTGCGCTGGAGGAGCTACCAATGCATAGTGGAGTGTTCTCTCTAGGAATCTCTAGGCCTTTCAGTGTGACTTTTGGTTAAAGTTGACCACAGAGTTGTGCTGGAGGACCTAGAGATTCCTAGAGGGAACATATTAATAAAATCAATGAATAATCAAAGCCACAAAAGTCAAAGCCACAAGTGTAGTTTAGGCATCCAAATAAAAGAGGCAGAGAAAGTTACCAAGGTAATGTGAATACAACAAGTAGAAGAGTTCTTGATGGAACTGTTTTCAATATCTCACTCTCTACAATGCTAGAAATTTAGGAACTGAAGGAAAAATTCATTTAGGAAAGCAAGGTTCTTATTTCGGGAGACGATGCCTTCATTTTGCACTTCCTGTAGCTGCTTCTCAAGTAACATGCATTTTTAACAATGTTAACGTCAGATATACTCCCCACCCCCACCCGGTCCCTGGTTGCATATATAAGTCAATAGACAGGATGAGAGTCAGCACGGTGTAAAGTTTTTAGTTTTGAGACTATGATTCTGGAGACCAGGGTTTGAATCCTCGTTTGGCCATGGATTACTTTGGGTGAATCACACACTCTTAACCCCAGAAAACCCCATGATAAGATTGCTTTAGGGTCATCAGAAGTCAGAAACAACTTGAAGGCACACAACAACAACAATAGCAAGATCCAATAGAAACCTTCCTTTGATGGAACAGGGGAATCCAGCAGATCAGGAAGTGTGATCTTTCTATCACACTGCAGCCCCCCTCCCCATAAACTGCTCCAAAGGGCTGAAAACCATCCTAACAGCTATTTATCAAGAGCTCCAAGGGCCCCAAAGGGAGAGGAAGTAAAGGAAATACTGAAATGGGCACCACCATGGTGGATCCAGGACAATGTCATCATCATACGTATTGTGTCATAAATTCAAGAGAACAAAAACCAGAAAGAACCCTACTCTCAAAGAGTGAAGGTTGTGTTTTTTTCTTACTGAAGTGCAACAGACATAGCTGCCATCAATAGATGAAGCAGTGCCAGCTCCAGGAGAGCTTAGGGCTTGACACACCAGTCCCTTCCCCAACCTTAAAGAAGCAGAACATGCGGGCATTCTTTTAGGCTGCATATGATCTTCTTCAGTACTCTGAGCAAAATTAAAAGGATGATACTATTAAGGTTTGTATGTTGTAGTGGTTAGCATGTTGGACTGCAACTCTGGAGACCAGGCTTCGAATCCCCATTTCACCATGGGCAAGTTACATGCTCTCAGCCTCAGGAGAAAGCAATGGCAAACCTCTTCTAAACAAATCTTGCCAATAAAACCTCATGACAGGGCCCCCTTAAGGTTGCCATAAGTCAGAAATGACTTGAAGGCACACAACAACAACAACAATTAAAGCATTGAATTCTTTCCTGGTCGTGGCTCCCTGGCAGATTCACAAATAAGCCACCACCTGCAGATAGCACGGTTCGCAACATTTGTGACCATTTTGATGGGTCTCAATAAAGATTCTTTCTTTCATGGTAGCTACCACTTCCAAATGCAAAAGCAACCTCTGTCAGAATTGTCTGTCTTCTAAATTGTGCCTGTTTACCAAGTTAGGCAATCTTCCTAAAGCTTAGATGACTTAGACTGAAATAGAAAATGGTATCACACTACTGAAAATAGATTGGAATGTTTTTTTCTAAAGTCTGCTTTTGATTTTTTTAAAAATCAACTTTAAATCAAATTTTAATTCAGAATGCATATTCTGGAAATTAAATTTAAACTCCAGGCTCCAATAAGGGAAGCTTAGAGCACTGCTTTGGGGAAATGTGGGAGATAGTCATTATTCTTTCAAGCAAAGTACTCAAACTGGCAAGGCAGAAGCTGAACAATAACCAGCTTCATGCCCACCTCCAGGGTCTACCAGAGAAAAGTAACAAGCTTAGTCTTCTTTTTAAAACATATAAAGTAGCTTTATTTATAAGACGTTGTACATAATTGAAGACATGATCCAACAGAGGAGAAGAGAAAAGAGCCAGAATCATGTAATGGTTTGAGTTTGAACTATGACTCTGGAGACCAGGGTTTGAATCCCTGCCCAGCCATGGAGACCCATTGGGTGACCTTGGGCAAGTCACATTCTCTCAGCCTCAGAGGAAGGCAAAGGCAACCCTGTCCCCAAACAAATCTTGCATGCACACACACACACACACACACAGCCTATGAAAGCCACACTGGCTCTTTTTTCTTCTCCATCAGACCATGTCTCCAGTTATGCAAACCACTACACCATGCTGGCTCTTACATGCATCCTTTTAAATCAGATCCTCAGCAGGGGGAAGTAAGCTGCCAAAGTAACTATCAGAACTTCACTTCTTCTATTAAAAGTGTTTACAGGTACTCATATTGTGTTACTGCATGATAATGAAAGAGGTGTAAACAGTTCATTATAAAACCAGTTCCCACCATCTCATAACATTTTTCTATCTTACCTAACACTCTACCGGTCTAAAAATATCCAGAACAAAAGGTGGGTATAAAAGGGTTATAATTTGGGGCACAATTTTGAAATGTGGGTAATCAGGGACAAAGTAGGAGTGCTTTAAGCCTCTCCAGATGCACATTATATAGCTTATCATTTATCAACAACACTCTTGTGAAATATGGACGATGTACTTCTCTGCATTCAGCAGTTCTTGTACTCTATACCCACCCAAAGTACCACAGATGAAAACCAGGACATGTGCTGCCTGACAACTTCAGAGTGTAATATAGATGGCAATGAAGAAAAACACATAAACTAGAAAAGGCTACAGCAGTTTGTTTTTGCCTGAGCTTACTGGGAAGGATGAGATTCCCCTTCTCTCCTCCCTTCTGAGTTAACTGAAGGCAAACTACTTTTGTGCTTTGAACTCAGTTTGCAGCAATAGAAGCAAACCAAAGAAAAAGGGGGACAACAAAAGATTAATTGGCACTGACCCTGCCAAATATATGCCTCACACATACCCTGTCACACCCATTATGATAGGAATTTGCTTCTCATATATAATACTCATGCTGAACTTCCTACTGATACTACATGAAAAGAGTCAAAACATAAGATCAAATATTAGTAACTGCCTAGTAACTGCTTCTAAGCTCCCTACATGTAGGCTTCGTAGACTCACAGCTTGGAAGCAGCATATTACAGGTAACATCAGATCTATAATGTGCTGCTTTTTGTGAGAATAAGGGCATAATGCTAGTTTTGAAATAAAGAAATGATTATTTAATGTCCTTTATTTTTCATACATCAAAATAAGATAAGATACTTTTGCTCGTTATTTCAAACACATAGCTTTGTAGTCATTTTTCAGAGATCTTTCCCCATTTAGGGCCATTTTCTATTGTAATGGAAGTTTAAACAATTTGAAAGTAACACATTAGTATTACATTTCTGTAAACTAATAAGCAATGACTAAAACAGTAATTTTCTGGGATTTTTTGTTTAAATACCATTATAAACACTGCTTGGGTAGAGATCAAGTGACATTTATAAAAAATCCTTCTACCCTTCAATGGGCTTTATTGCACAAGGCTTTTAAACAGCAATTTCACTGGGAGGGAAGTGGCATCGCGACAGTGTTCGCATTATGCCACGTTCCTCCCTTGCCTTCATGTCCCCCAGCTGGCCCTTCTCATTCACGGGAGAAACTCATGTGATAAATATGGAGCAGAAATGGGCAGGAGAAAGCAAATGAGAAAATGAAAGAAAAACATGTTTCAATAGTTTAAAATAGAAAATACATATATTGTGTATGTTTCTCTTCTGTTACCATCATTCACATCTAAAAGTAAGTACACTCAAAATTAGGTAATTTGATTTTTACTAAACGTGAAATCTGTATTTCTTTATATATATATATATATATATTTTTTTTTTTTGGAAAAATTAACTGCTAGAATGTGGTCGATAACTGTTTTTTAGATTACTTAGTGAAGCTGACTTTTCAAAAAAGGAAAAGCATAAGACAATTTGTTAAACATATGTTTTAAAGAGTTGCAATTATAGTGTGCACAGGGGGGAATATAATCAGAAGCAAAATGATTTTAATAGACATAATCAGCATAATTAAGACATAATCAATCCATCAAGCCAATTATAATTTATGCGCATCTAAAGTTCTGTATATTACAAGGTCTTGTTTGCTTGATGATATGATAATAGTTGCACTGAGATATATGCACCTGAGACAATATTCTCATCTTATTCCCACCCCCGCCCCTAAAGGTTTGAAGAGGATTTGTTAACTCTGTGCAACTACTATGTCACTGAAGGCCTCACTGTTCTTTTCCCATTTTTAGGTCTCTTTTTGGCCCTTTATTTTTTATTTCTTTCACTATGTTTTAAAGATGGCATAAATACCATTATGTACACAGGTTTTGCAAGACTCTTTCAGTGCTCAAGGGGATTTGTGATCATAAGGGTTGCCAGTTCAGGAGCAGGACAGGCCCCATGACCTAGAAATGGCTCTTGTTGATGTCCCAGAGCACAGTCCCTGATGATGTCATTAAGCATAAAACATTTAACATCAGCCACAATTGCTCAGAGCTTGTCATTCAGGTGATGAACTCTACAAAGTGAGATGTGGGGTGTGGTGAAGTGTGATGTAGTGGAAAACCCTACAGTAACTATAAATCAAAAGTAACTTGAAAGCATGTTAACAATGACAAAAACTCTTTCCTAGAACTGGTATTTAAGGACCCTATCACACTAGATGAATCCCACTCAGAAACAGGATTTAAAAGTTGAAAAATACTGCAAATGTGAGGTTTTCAGACAACGTTTCTCCCAAACAGAAATAATGCAAAAATAAAGTGAATGAAAGTGGATGAAACTGATGCCTTTTTACTTTTGGGAACTTCATGAAATAGAGTGATAAGGCTCTAAGAAGTTTATCATACGACGGAATTTGGGGGTATAATGCAATGGCAATCGGAACACAATCATAGGGTTTCACGTTATTGCGAATGAGTGTATCTCACGCAATTTTGGGCAATGGGAAGTCATTCCGAACACAATTATGGGGTTTCATGTAATTGCATATTAGAGTATCTCACGCAATTTCAGGCAATGGGGGTCATTTTTTGGGAAATGGGAAGTCATTCTGAATGCATTCTGAACGCAATCAGATTTCATGTAAATTCGCTAAACTAGCGAATTCACGTAATTGCAAATTAGCTCCATTCGTAATTGAGAGAAATTCCTCCCATGTGATAAACTCCTAAGTCAAGTTAACTCCTCCGAAAAAGGAAAAACAAAAACAAAAATGTAGTAAGTTATGATATTAAAGCACAATGAAGCCAACATTTGAGATAAAAAGACCCTGAACATATGAAAAATGATGTTGAAAGTGCATCACAAAGAACAGTACAGCAACCTCCCATTAAAACCTCTTTTTCATCAGCTAATCAGTTTCTAAAATCCTGCCTTTTGAATGGCTTTGCAAGTCTTGCACGGCAGAACTATGAGTGACATTTGGTTTTCATTCACTCTGCTTCTGCCTTTCCTCCAAATGCTGGAGGTGCAAATTTTTCCTCCACTTCTTGGTATATATGGAGAATATGCATCTCAGGGCTTTGTTTGAGGCATGGAGGCATTGTAAGAGTTATCCTTGCCTCCACTCAGTATAAAGTCCAAAGCCACCCAGTGTAATTAAACACAACAGAAAGGTGTGGTGGAACCTGAGCCCACATTTGTGAGTAGCAGTGGTAATGTTCACTAGTTTTCAGTGATCCAAGTCTCCTTGTCTCTTACTACTTATCCTAACCCTTGTGAAATGCACATTTGTGCCCTTTGGGAATTTGCTACCTCTTCTCTTCTCAGCCTTTTATACTCTCACATCTCCCAAAAGTGAAAGTAGTTAGTTCAATGTTAATTTAGCAGTATTAGCCAGTTTCCATATCTTTAATGGTGTTCTTACAAGAAAGCCTTAGGAGTTTATCACATGGGAGGAATTTCTCTCAATTTCGAATGGAGCCAATTCGCAATTACATGAATTCGCTAGTTTAGCGAATTTACGTGAAATCTGATTGTGTTCAGAATGACTTCCCATTGCCCAAAAATGACTTCCCATTGTCTGAAATTGCGTGAGATATTGAAACCAAACCAATTGTGTGAGAAATTGCGTGAGCTTCTGAAACCAAACAGGAATGTGTATGCTCAGAGTGGTATATCTGAGCATATATGTGTGTGTGTGTGTGTGTGTGCTCAAATATACCACTCTGAGCATACACATTCCTGTTTGGTTTCAGAAGCTTATCAAGACTGGCTTAGTTATGACTTGGATAATAGATCACCTGGGAATCTATGAACCTTATCACAGGCAGGTTTTAAACCATAACTTTAGCAAGTGAATTGCACCTTTGTCAGTTCCTATTATATGACCTTGCCTCCAATCTGTTGCTGCTGTGCCTCTAAAGTATTGTTAGAGGGCATATTTTCATTGATATGAAATAAATGGCCAATCGCACTGTCACCCCATTACTTCACAGGTGCTATAGTGACTGTCCATGGTAGTCCTGATATGTGGTCTCAGTCTCTTCCTTCCCCTTCTCCCTTTCCCCCTCACTATTCTTAGGCAGCCTCTTTTCTTTCTCCCCCTCCCATACTACTACTACTATTATTATTATTCCTCCTCTCCTCCTCCTCCTCCTCTTCCTCCTCCTTGCTAAATGGAATTCCCATAACTCTGGAACTTCACTGCAAATACAAATTGAAATTAAGGAAGAAAGGCATGCTGGATAAGACATAGGACAGGGAAGTGCAGTTAAAGGGGAATGAGAAAGATTGTGCTCAGGGATTGTCGATGACAGAAAAAGCACCTTTTACACCATTGAAGAAAGGTGTGGTAATAAATGCTTCAAAAACTGTTATGTTTTCATTCTTTTTTTAATAACATGATTACAGCAAGACCAAGGCAAAACTGGGGATCATGTGATAAAGTCCTAGAACTAGGAAAGAATCCTACCTGAAATTCTGGAGAGAACCACTGCCTGTCAGAGTTATCCTACCATCCAGGGGTTAAGTGTCAACTAGAGTAGACTCATTTAATCAATTGTTAAGTGGTAAGTCAACACACAGGTGATTCCTATAGATTCAGTGGGTCTACTCTAATTAAGACTAGCAACATGATTTAGGCCTTGGCTTCACTGGGCTAGATAGACCAATAGTCTAAATTAGTATAAAGCAGCTTGCTAAATTGGGAGGGAAGGACAAATTCATTATCAGACAGCATTGTAAATATTATTGATCTTCTTCAGGAAGGAAAGTAAATAAATAAATAAATTATAGGTTTTGTACGAGTTAACCATTCCCCAGAAGAGGCCAGAGGAGGGGATAATCAGAAGTCTAATTTGTTTTGTTGTTTGTTTTTTGATTCTTACACCATGTTTTTCAAATCCCTAGTAAGCTACTATGCATGAGAGTGGTGGGCCGTGTTTGGCTTGTTAAAGGAAAGTGGTGCCAACTGGTCTAGATCAATGACACTGAATTTATCAGATGGATGACACTAAATTTACTAGAAAATCACCTTCATTTTCCCTTAAACTTCAAGAACAAGTGGTGCTTGATCTCTAAAACTGCATTTTAAAAAATCTAGTGCACATATGATCTGAATAAACACTCAAGCTCATTTATTGAAAGAGAGACAGACTGTAATCTTAACACTCTGTCTTTTCAGCCAAGAATAACATGAAAAATGCTTGCATTATTCCTGTGTGCTGATAAGACATAGATTCTAATGCACAGCTGAAGACATAACCTTGTCAGGCAGGATGAGTGAAGAGACAAACTGTAAACTCAGGTAGCCTTGCTGCCTTGAGCTGGTTCCATCAATAGCTTGCATTGACAAGATTCTTCTGGAAAGAAACTTGTAGTGTGTAATTATTTTGTTGTAAGCAGTCAGTCATGACAAGAAAAACCTCTGTAAGGAGTTCAAAGGGGTAAAACACAAATAGAATTTTTAATAGGTTGGTCTGTGTTTCTATTTGGGGCAAGGGAAGAAGGATTTAAGCATTACAGTTATATCAGAAGTTGTTTTACTAACTCAGTCTCAACCACATCTCAAAATCATCCAGTTGTAATGCCAACATGCAATCAAACTAAGTTGTAACTAAAGTTTGTGTCACCATGGCCAGATCTGATGTCTCAAGGATTCTTCTACCCTTCACAAAATATATAAATGAAAAATCATGGTGAGCTGGATAGCAGGGCCTGTACCTTCCTCATTCTCCCATGCAGAGATTCTAAGCAGGGATGGAACCGTGAGACCCTCCAGGTATTGGGGAACTAAAACTCCCATTATCCCTAGTCAACGTAAGGAATGCTGGTAGTGAGAGTCAAGCAGCATCTGGAGAGCCATATGTTTCCCACTCACTCTGCCACCCACCCACACTGCTTATTCTAGCCTGTAGTTGTGGGTGGCTTGTCGTGATACATGTATTTATTTGCATCATTTTAGGATAATAGAACCAAATTGCAGAATGAGCTTTGAACTGATCAGGAGTATTGTCAGATCAGCTAATGTGTACCTACATATACACATAAGATATAGACACATACTTACCAGTTCCTTTTATTTTTTCAGTTTTTAAAATTCAAATGCTTCTCAACATGGTCTAAAATCTCAAATCTGTGGATAATGTCAGGTACCCTAACAAATTCACCATAAGCTGCAGGCTTCCAAGATACTGACCAAATGCTCAAGTAGTCACTTCATATGAATGTTGGGTCTGTAGGGGGTGAATCCCAAGGTCCAATATATTGCCTATGAGTTGAGATGCAGATAGCACTGCTCAATCAAAGTTTGGTGCAGATATTATAAGTTTGTTTGGGCATTTTTTCTCCCAATTAACTGTTAGCTAAAAGGTCTAACTGGAAAGTTCTTGTTACTGAAACCAGTAACCAAATAGTTATGACACTCAGCACTTTCTCTATACAGTGGTCCCCCAGGTTACGAAGGTAATCCGTTCCGGATTACCTTTTGTAACCCGGAAATCTTCGTTTCCCGGGGGACCGCTTTAGAAGACGGACCGCGCGGCCGATTTAAAGGGGCCGCGCAGTTTTTCTTCTTCGCATCCCGGGGGATCCTTCGGATCCCGGGGGATGTTTTGCGGTCCCGCTGGTTTCGTTCCCCGGGGATTTCGTTCCCCGGGGGATTCGTAACCCGGGGACCACTGTATTACAGCATTGTTTTGTCTCTTTGAACCTTATTCAGCTTTGTGCCATTTTATATGCAGTCAGCTGTCTGTATCCATGGATTCTGCATCCACAGATTCAACCATCAATGGGTTTAAAATATTCACACACACACACATCCAGAAAGCAAGCCTTGATTTTACCATTTTACATAAGAGACACCATCTTCCTATCACATTATGCATAATGGGACTTCAGCATCCACAGATTTTGGTATCCATGGGCAGGCCTGGAACCAAACCCAAGCAGATACCAAGGGCCCACTGTACTTTGGGGATATGGAGGGGGGACTGTCTGAGGAAACTAAGTGACCAACTACAAAAACAATGAAATTATTCCAGTTTAAAAGGAGTGTACCTATCAAGGAAGCCCCAGTTGCCTAAATTGTTGCCTTATCACTGAAAATGTATAGGAGATCTAAACATAGACACAGGATGGGAGATCTTGAAATAAACACAGATTGACGCTGACATCAATAAAGGTTAAGGTGTAATTAAAATATCAACAATATCAATATCATTAAAGCAAATCCATTAGAAACGGACAAATATGAACAGTATTGTATATTATTAAAAAGCACTTATCTTATACACAAGGCAGTTCCCTCAATTGCAAATGTGGTGCAATTCAGATGTCAAGGTTTATATATAGTTTTTAATACATTTCAGTATTTTATGCATAATGTTCTAACTTTTTAAATTATTTAATTGTTCTTTAAACTTTATATTTACACCTTTTAATGCTTTCATATTGTTTTTAAATTTTACTGTTATTTGTCGTTAGCTGCCTTGAGTGCCTATATTGGGAGAAAGGCAGGAGGAGCAGGAGGAGGAGGTCATCTCTTGAAATAAAAAATGACCTACATTGTCAATAGAAGGAACCCATGGAGGGAATTACTTTGCTCTCTTTATGAAGAGAGCTCTACAATCTGAGAGCAGCCCTGTGAAGGCCACCTTCTGAGCTTCCACCAGATGGGCCTCTGATGCAGGCAGGATGGAGAGAGAGAAAAAACTCTCCTGGAGTTCTCAAGATCCAGGCAGGCTCATATGGGACAATTTGATTCTTCAGATAATCAAGATCTGAGCCATATACACCTGAGCTTTAGAGGTCAAAAACAGCATTTTGAATTGCAACTGCAGATTTGCTGCATTCTTTGGACCAGGTGAAGTTTCAAAACACTCTTCAAAGTCTTCCCCACATAGAGTGCTTTACTGTAATCCAAGCTTATGTCACCATGGCCAGTTCAAACATCTCTAGGAATGGGTGCAGCTTATGCCCAAGCAATACATGTGCCAATTAACCATGGTCACTGCAGAAACATGAGCTTCTAGGATCATGATTTAACCAGTACAACCATGCTGCAGACACGTGGCTGGTCATTTTAATGACATATGCCAGTGTAACAATGACATATACCATTTTTCAGTCATTGCAGAGGGAAGAATTCAACACTGCCTCAAAATCCCCCTTCTTCCTTTGAGGGATATTTTGCCTAGGAAAATAGTTGTGTGATCCTCTTCTGCCTCCTTTTCCCTGCCATTGAGTCCTGTGCAAAGAGAGAGAGGAAACAGGGTACACTTCTGCTTCAATGTAACTTTATTTCCCATCTTCTCACAGAGGATCTTGGCCTTTTAGATGACTAGGAGCACCTCTGTTCTATCTGGTTAAGTTTCCACTTGTTTGTGTTCATCATTCTGCTGCCACCATTAGTGACAGCAGAGACCAGTTAGAAACTAAACAATTTCATTGGAATCATGTGAAAAGAAGAAATAGAGTTTAGAGGAAAGAATCCAGTTACTTAGGCAAATTTCTTGTTTATTTTTCCTGGGGGGGGGGGAATTAGCCAATAGAATTTTGAACTGATAAACCTCTCTCAAAGAAATAAATCTAGGGAAAGATCATGTAGCCTACTTAAGTTCAGAAGCCAATCTAATTAAACAGTTATTCAGTCCCAGTACCTCTAACACTGTGATAAAGCTTTTATTGCAGAAATAACATATCAAAATTAGTAAAAGCAGCATGTCAACAAAGGTAACCATAAAACACTCTTCAATAACTCATGTAATGTATTCCAGAAGTAAGATTGTCAGCATTCTATTTTATGAAAAGGAAAGTATAAGCTGTAAGAATATTTGAACAGTGCCACCAAATTCAAATATGCTCAGGCCTAAAAATCCAATTGTCACTTCCAGAAAAAGTAGACCCATTGAATCAGCTGTTAAATAATAAGTCAACCTATGCATAAATTAAAATGATTCATCAGATCTGCTCTAGTCTTTGTTGAGTTTACGTTCTTAATTTGTGTTTTTCTTTCATTTTAACTGGGCCATTTGACCATACCAGCAAATATTATCAAGAGATACATGAGGTTTTGTGCTGAAATAGAAGAAAAACTGTAGTTGGCTTTCAAATACACACATATTTATAGAATGTCACTGTTGCTAGTGATTCTATTAGTTTAGTTACATTTATTTGAATCTAAATTTAAATATGGGGGTGGTGAAGCTTTTGCAAAGCACTATGCTATTTAACACCATAGGCTGGTCTTTTTCTGGAATTTTAGGGCAGGAATAGCACATTGATTCCAGATCTGGGTTGAAAGAAGCACAGGCAGCCACGTAAACATGTTGGTATGCTTAGAAGCACTTACTACTATCCACCTAATTTACAAGCAACGGTGGACATTGGGATGATTCTAAATTAGCTCTTAACATTTCACAGCACAAAAAATGTCAATAAAACATCTACATTTTCATAAAGTGAGTTTCCTATACAATTCTGTGCATTTATCTTCCCTGCAATCCTAAAATGTGTAGACTTTCCAATTCTGTGGGTTGGTGCTAATGGGAGGAAAATCTGTCACTTACAGCAATTCAGCATAATGCTGAAACAGCACTACATTCCCTAGCTAACTGCCAGTTTTTAATGCTAGAAGAGCATTAATCAAAGGCTAATAAAAGTCAGGGGAAAATTCTCCCAACTAGTTGCCATGTATTCTGAGTCCAAACTCCAACATCTTGCCAAAATTTGAAGGAAGCCCTGGCAGTAACTAGACAGGAATGTTATCAACAGCAAGGAAAAGAAGTCAAGTATTTCTAGATCTTGTTTTAATTTTATTCATCTGTCTGTCAACATACAGGTTGAGAATGCTTGGGACCACAAGTGTTACAGATTTTGGGTTATTACTATTATTTAAATTTGTAATGCTTGTATTTGAATATACATACATAATGAGAAATCTTTGAGGACCCATGGGTAAACACAAAATTCATTTATGTTTCATATACACCTTCTACACATAGCCTGTAGGTAATTTTATACAATATTTTAATAATTTTGTGCATGAAACAAAGTTTGTGAACACTGAACCATCTGAAAACAAAGGTGTCTCTATTTCAGCCATTCATGAAAAATGATTCGGCTTTTGCAGTATTTTGGCATTACAGATAAAGGAGACTCAACTATTATTTTGCTTACAAATTACCTCCCAGTTTGACAGGGCCCCTGGAGTGATGCACAATGTATAAAAGCATTTTAAACAAAGAGCACATACATAAAACTTTTTTAAAACAAAGTAAAAGCACCCCTTAAAATAATTTTAAACCATACTGTTAAAAGTGCCAGAGCAGTTTAATGGATCAAGGGCTACATGGAACAAGACCATTTAGACACCTGCAGGAAGCTTAGAAGAGATGGAACCAGCTTAACCTCCTTTGGTAGGAAGTTCCAAAGAGTGTCCAAATTTTCAAATATTTTTTATGATTTTCCTTTTAAAAGGGTTGTTTTTAAAGCCACCATTTGTAAAGGCCTTCCCCATTTGTATTAACATCTAGATTGTGTTGACAGAAGCACTTTTAGATTGAGTTCCCATGTTGCCAAGCAATCTTACTGCAGATGTGTGTGTTTCCCTACAACAGGTAATATAAACAGTGGATGTCTCCACAATTCATTGCTGAGCATGTATGAACAGCAAAACAGTCTGCCTCACCAGCTACTTCCACCATCACCACCCAAAAATTAAGGAAGCATAGATCTCTAAATCTCGCCACCAAAATAGAAACCATAAGAAAAGTGAGGTCTGATAAAAGGAAGAAAAATCACCCCTAGATGCATTTTGGAATAAACTTTCAGGAAGTTTCTCAATAGTAAATTTCTTTACTATTTCTTATTACAAATTATTACAAATTTCTTTTGTTCATGCAAAACTTATCTAACCTGGTTATTTCATTTTACACATGCAGTATTGTTAATTTTGAATAAAACATTTTCTGAAACTTACTTTAGTGTAGGAAGCTATCCCTATTCTTTCTATGTTATTTCTGCATCTGATACCAGATTTTCTGTTAAGCATGCCCCAAAACACATCTACTTTGTTAACTTGTAATATAGCATTTTATTTGATGCTGATTAGATATAAATACCGTGGGGTCTCCATATTCACAGATCCACAAATTCAACCCACTATGAAATCATTGCACCCCATATTATTAAATGATGGTGATATGAATGCACTGAAACATATGCATTCACATTTCCGCCACTTTATAATGAGGACTGTTATCATCCATGTTTTTTCATGTCCATGAGGGGTCCCAGGACCAAAACTCTGCAGATGCCACGTTATGGGTTTTGTGGCTTTACTCTTCCTTTCTGTAGCAAAGAGGCCACTTGCTCTTTTGTTTTTAGAGTTAAATTGTAAGCCTGCATTTGATAGCTTCTAAAGAGCTGATTCATGGGAGCACCTTTATTTTTAAGTTTGTCATGTGGTAAAGAAATTGATCCCAGTATGTTTAAATGTTCCTGTTACAACTGGTGTTTTTTGAAGAGATATTTTTAATGGTTGTATTTTTGGAAATGTCTTTTAAGTCTTCTGTGAAAAAAGTAATGAATGATTTAACCGCAATATGGGCATTACTCACAGCATAACTAAAAAGTATGTCCAGCTGGAAACAAATGCCTAGAAGTTTAGATGCTTAGAAGCAAGCTGTGTGGTCTGCTGAATTGCATGGTAATTGAATGAACATGTGATATAACACCTATGAATCACTTATCATGACCAGGTTTGCCCCAATCCATTGCCAAGTGTTCCAGTGCATGCCTGCCAAGTATGGGTTGCACAGTTCAGCTCTTTTTGAACAGTAAGAACATGAGATAATATGGTTCATATCATGGATGATCTCATCAGGTACCCAGACCTTTGGCTTTGGTACTCATTCTGAGCTGGCCCAAGATGGGATAGCTACTTCAGGCAACAGATTCTGAGCATCCTAAAAGGACAACAAATGTTACATCATTTAATTTATTGTGATTTTTTTAAAATTCAATGAAAGATGAGAGACATTTGTAAAGTTTTTGTGTCACCTGTTGAAATAAATTGACCAGTCTAGAGTGCTATGCATTTTGACTTTGCAGGTGAGTACACCGTTTGGTGCCCTGTGTCAGTTCACAAAACCTCTTGAAAGGTTGCCACTGTTTACTACATATCTATTTTGTCTTTCCATTTTAAAAAGTGCAGAAAAAGGTTAACAGCATATTTAAAAACAAACTTAACAGTAATACCATTTAAGAAATTTTTTCAGCTTGGTCTAAAGAAGTTTTGTTTGAATTTTTTTAAAAAAAAAACAAAAACAACAACTGTACCCTGCTTTTTAAATGCTTATCAGATGCCTTAGATATAAGGAGAAAGGCAGGATATTAAATAAATAAATAAATAAATAAATAAATAAATAAGTTTGAGTTCCCAAAATAAAGTTGATTGTGTTTTGCTCGCTGTTGGTTCCTTCGTGTTCACTTGTTCCATTCTTATGTGGAGGGCTGTAATTAGGAGAAGAGAAAGTGCCCCTGGGCACCCCGAGAGCCATGAGGAGAAAGGGGCAGCCCCTTCTTAGGATTGTTCCTCTGTCGTTTGGTGCAATGTGCCGGTGGGACCATGCAATCATGGTGGCCCCCACATGTACTAGGGTTAGGGAGCGTGTGGCCAGTGAGCCCTCCCTAACCCTAGTATCACCACCGCCATGCCCCTTTCTGCCTACCTGTATCGGGCCTCTATTTCAGAGAATCCCATGGGCATTCTCCTCCTGCTCCAGTTCTGTATAAACCTGCAAGATTTTTTTTGTAGAGGGGGAAGAGACAGGGTTTCTTCCCACAATGAAAATTATATGCATTTTTGCACATTTCCCCCCAAATGCATGCATTTTTATTACTCTAAAGTATATTGCACATTTTTCAAATATATGAATGCAGTTGTGCATTAAAAAAGTGGTTATGGTATCCACAGACCTATGGATCTATGGATCCCAGCATCTGTGGATGGCAAGCCCTGTTAGCGCTGGGTTACAACTGTGTCCCCACACGGAAGACTATCAGCCAGGAAGACAAACACCACTGCCAAGTCTGGAAGTAGTTCACAACTGCCGAGGTTCTTTCAAAGAGGCTTTTAATCTTAGGTGCAGCAAATATTTACAATCTCGATATAGCAATATTTACATAAACCAGCATAATGCTCCGCCATCAACCGACACTGTTTACTGGAACATTCATCCTTATATACACAAGCACAGCTAGGATTCTGATCCAACCCCCACTAGTGTTTCATCAGCTTCCTGTCATGTAGCCACAGTGACAGTGCAACTTTGACCTGCTATGACTCATCTCCATGCTGAAGTTGCATCAGCTTCCTCTGAGTCAGCATTTTAACCCATTGCATGCACCTGAGACATTTTACACAGCCTGGGGCAAAAATATACTGACAAGCCCATGGTGGGGTAGCAGAGGAGGAGGGGGAGGAAGGAGGAGGAAGTAGGAAGGGGAGGAAGAAGGCAGCAGCAGTGGCGGCAGCGGGGAGAGGAGGAAGAAGAGAAGGAAAGAGGAGGAGGCAGCAGAGCAAGGAAGAGGAGGAGGAGGAAGTGCTGGAGGAGAGGAAGAAGAGTGAAGGGGTGGCAGCAGTGGAGCAAAGAGGAGGAAGAGGAGGGAGGAGGAAGAACCTCTATGAGAGCAGTGAAGTAGGCTTCAGGTGGCCAGAGCAGCAAAGAACCCACCGTAGATAGGAAAATCCAAGGATGCGGAAGTCCCATTAAATAAAATGGAGCAGGAAAAAGGTGTCTTTTATATAAAATGGCAAAACCATGGTTTGCTTTTTGGATTAAAAAAAAAAGTTTTCAAGCTGTGGATGGCTGAACCCATAGATGCAGAAGGGCCAACTGTATAATGCAATATGATGCAGGAGGGCCAACTGTATTATAACACCACTTAACACACACACACCAACCTCATGAGAGTTCTTTTGCCCATTTTATCACATCTCCTTTCAGGTTCCTAGCCAGCATCACATTACATTCCAGTAATCCCCTCCACGATTCATATGGTTATCTACTCACCTCAGCTTTAGGCAACATCTTCCTCCCACTTTTGTCTCTTGAACTTCACCATACCCACAATCTTTGCATTTCTATCGCTGTTCATATATACAACCTAATCATTCATAGCTATAAAGGTCTATTCCTAGACACTTCACTCCATGCATTTGATGAAGTAGACTTAGGCCTTGAAATGCATGGGCCAAATAACACTACTTCCGGTTACTTTGGACTGGATCAGAAAGGAGTGGATTAAACCCAACTCCAGGTGTGGGACCACAGCAGCAGCCTCTGGCCACTCCCTCAAGACCATCTGTTCCTGGCCTTAGTCTAAAAAAGCTAATGCTACCAACTTCTTTCTCTCCGTCTCAAAGGTGCTACAAGATCTCTTTGTGTACTGGTTTTCCAAACTTGCATGGCTATGTCTTTGAATTCTAATCAACTCTTATTTAAGTACTCTGAATATTTTGTACATTTTTAAGCAGTTCAAATTATTTTCATCCTTTTAAATTTAAATGATTTTATTCTAAGCTGCCCAGAGATAGACATGCATAAATAACAGCCATCAAAATTAATTAATTAATTAATTAATTAATTTTAAATGTTGAACTGAATGCCTTGCAGCACTAAGTCTTGTCCTTGGTGTAGCTGAAAAGAGAGGATAAAGCTTTTATAAAACTGAGGGCTGCTTGATAGTAGTGCCTTGTTTCTGGAAAATATATTCAGCCCAAAGCTCAAAGAAGATATAACCTTCTGTTTTGCAGTGAGTGGGTGGGTGGAACCTGTTATGTTCCTTGACCCAATTGAAGCAGAAATCAGAAATCAGAAGGTCATGGAGCTCTTGTTCCTGCATGCATCCCTTGGCAGCTAGCAAGGCTTCCATGTGGAAGACAACATCTCACTCTGAGAGGCCTTGGCTCAATTCCCATCTTAATGCAGTTCTGGACTCTGTTTAGAGGAAAGGGATTTACATACCTGCACAGGCAGACTAGCCACCACAGAAATGTACGAGAGGATTTTCAGTGTACATTATTTTCTGTCTCATAAAATCAATAGAATGTTTGCTTATTCTTTTGCACTCTTGAGCATAAATTCTTGACCTGAAAAGAAAAAAAAATCACAAGATTTTCTGACAGCCTGCCAAGGCAAATTTGTATCATCCCCCTCAAGGAGCATGGCTTCAATTTATTTTTCATCACTAACAGAGCACATCCAGCAGGCAAATTCTGATAAGGCACCCATCAAAGCTAATAGGAGTTATGCCTAAAATTCATTTCAAGCCATCAGATCCTTCCTGTGTTTAAAGAGGTGCAACTGGCCCAGCAAGGAAGTCACTCCTAGATTCACTCCTGTTTTAGCATGTTTAGGACTTGCACTGGTTCTTGCATATAAATGACTAAATATGACTAATAGAACTGGATTAGGGCCACAAGGAAAGTCCAGCTCAAATTAGATTTCTATTTTTATGTCTTTTTCTTTGAGTATGGGAAACCTAACATATGCCAGTCAGACTTTTTTTTCTTCATCTAGCCCAGTATTGTCCCCCACCCACCCCGACTGGCAGTGCTTTTTCAGTGTCTCAGGCAGGGTTCTTTCTCATCATCTGTTTTCTATCTGATTTTTGTAATTTAAAAAAAAATGGCAAAGATGGACGCTGAGACCTCCTGTGTGTGCTCTGCCCTGAGTGCATTCCCTCCAGTTCCTTTCATTTATTCCAGCACATAATTTGATTGTGACATGTTTTGTGTTTAATTAACCTATCCTTTTAGAATACACTGAAAGATATTACTAACTTTTAACTTTTCAGTACAGGTTTTATTAACTTGTAGCTGTCTGTAACTATTTTATGGTTCTGTCAATATCTTTCTCCTTTGCATTCAGTTTATGCTTTCCAGCTTTTCCCCCTTACAAAACTTTGGAATTCTGTTTCTTTGGCTCAGTTTTATCCACTTTTTCTTGGCAGTTTCCTATGATTTTCAATGTTTTTGCTTACTAAGATGAAGGCCATTTGCTTTTTAACTTCAAGCTGTTTTCATTACTGTTGTTGTCTGCCATCTTTGTAGGACAGCAAGTTGAGATATAAATATTTTAAGAAATAAATAAAACTCTTCTCCTGCAAAAGCTCATTGACCGAGAAATAAATTGAGCAGGAAGGAAACTGGTGGTAATCACAAGCAATGAATGGCTAGTAAATCAGGCCAAGCCAAATATGTATGTATTCCTCCATTTTACATACTTTTATAGGGATGTGTGTGTGTTTGTGCTCCTTATGTATGTTAAACCACCATCTTTGCACATTTACTTGCTGCTTAACCCCATGGAACCCAATGAAACTTATTTCAGAATAGAAAAGCTTAATGTTGCATTATAAAGCTGTAGTCAATACATAGTTACCTGAACTCTGTATGGTTCACTTTTTAGTAGATGTTATATGATTGCATTGTCGGCACAGATCAACAGTAACACGGTTTCACAAAATTGTTATTGGATCTCAATTTTTCTCTCTGCTTGAATGTACCATACTATAAATCCACACATTTAGAATGTGGTACACAAGACTCTAGCTTTACTCCCTTTGACTGCTTCTTGTGCTCTCTATATGCTGCTAAGCAAGGCCTTTTAATGGCATTGGATATTATTGCATTACATTCATTTTTAAATATTAAAAGTGCAAAATGTCATAGTCACCTATTAGGTTTGGATAGTGAATCCTACTTTGCATTATCTCACTATGTTTTACACAACTGTGGAAGTAAGAACTATAGTCCTATTTAGGCAAACTCCACATTAAACACTCAGGAGGAAGAATTTTCTAGCCAATTCTCTATTTGTGAACAGCTAGAGTCTGAAGGGGAGAGCCTCCTTTATTGTGGAGGCCCTCCATGTGATCTGGGTTGCTGGTTTTTGAAAGGGGCTGACATTTGTGGAGAGCATCCATGGATAGAATAGTTTCTTCTCTTCAGACTGTTACCCACCACATATTTTCCACAACTGAAATGAGGATGTAGGAGTATCTCATGTTTATTATCCATACTTAGAAAATGCTTAAATGGAGCTTATCTGACAGCTCTAAACTACAGTACTATGTCTACTTAGCTAGGAGTGGCATACACTTTTAACCCAGGGTGAAATCAGCTCTACTTAAGGCTGCTTGACACATTATGAATGAATATAAAACTCTGTTTTTGCAAGGAATGAAAAAGGAGACATGGTTTTATTTCCTCCTTTCCAGTTTTCTATTTTTTCTCAAGAAAGGCTTACCCAGTCAATTTTAAATCAATACTTTTTAATCTGTATATGTGCTATGATGAGTGCATTTTAATGGTTTTATAGTATTGTACTTTAACTGTGGGTTTATATGTTTTTAATTGTGTTTTGTATTTTAACATGTTGCACCCTGCCTCTAGCCTTCCAGGAAAGAAATGAAAATTATTAATTTTATTAGTATTATAAGAGTTGGTCAACATCCTGTATCCATTGAGCACACTCTGTCATCAGTGCTTTCCCACACCTTAGAACTGTTTTTCTAAAAAAAAGAAACTTCTCAAAACCTAGGGATTCCTCCAAGCCAACTGATTCTCCCTCTTGTGCATCTGAGCTATATTCCAATAGACACTCATGAACAAATTACACACAAAAATTGAGCTCATAATTAGAAACACATTTTCCATCTTGCAAGGTGATTTCTTCAAAGTTTCATGCCTGAACAGCTAATCTTGCAAATCAAACACATGTTTACATCACTATGACCAAACAAATCAAAGTAATTTGCAAAATGTGGAGGCGAGAAAACTAATGTTAGAACAGCTAGACATCTTTTCTCCCTTCAAGGCACACTGCTTCTAAATGCTGAGCTGATGTCCTCATCTAATTTGACCCTCAAAGAATGAGTTTTCTAATAGTCTACACACCAATTGTTAAGTACCAACATTGTTTATCTCTATAGAAAAATCCACAACATTTGAAGTACCCCTCTAGGAATCTCTAGGTCCTCCAGTGCAAGATAATACTCAGTTCCTCTGGGACAAATTTATTGCATCTCTCCCACCTTCCTGGAACAGCTCTCAGCCACGTAAAGACACCCCATATATCTTTTGTAACTTGCACAACTGTGATTATGATGACTCTGCCCACTGCTAATATTAATGTATGATTTGAACATAAGAGTGTTATATGAGCTTCATAAAAGTTGGGCCATACTAGGCATCTTAACTTTTATTTTCATTTTGCATGACAGAATTAAGAGTTAAATAGTTACAGACCGCTACAAGTATCATTTTAGCTGTTGTAAGCTGCTTTGATTGTGTTTACAAAAAGTGGGATAAGAAATAAAACAAGTATTATTATTATTATTATTATTATTATGACCAAACCAAATGGCTTAAGATACAGATGCCACTCTCTGTGATGTAATGTTCTTATTTATCCTTGAATGGCATCTTCATTTTGACCCAAAGACTTGTATAAGACCAAAATTGATTCCAGTGATGTAACATACAGAGGTTAAAGGCACTGCATATTTTTAGCCAAGGAAAAAGAGTACAGTATTTTAAAATGCACATGGCAATTATTTTGAAATATTAAGAGGATGTCAGGGGAGACAGAAAAACTTACTGCCTTGTCCGTTGAGAACAGAGTTAGCAATAATGGATGCATTAAAGCATTAAAGTGTCTAAAGCAGTGTTTCTGGAAGTGGTGGTCCATGGACTAGTCCTGGGTCATGGAGCACTGGCTACAAGTCATAGACATGTTTCTGGAAAGCAAGAAACAATTATAGAGGCTATTCGGGTGACAGGAAGAGAAAGTGTTTTGTATCCCATGCTTGCAGGTTATAGTAGTCAGATGGTTTATTAAAGAAAGTTAAAGTAACTATTTAGTTAATCTATAGAATCAGTACGTAGAGAGATCTTATAGCACCACGAGACTAATTGAAAGAAAGAAATTGGCAGCATGAGCTTTCGTAGACTTCAGTCTACTTTCTCAGATGGTCCAAATGCATCTGAGGAAGTAGGCTGAAGTCTACGAAAGCTCATACTGCCAATTTCTTTCTTTCAGTTAGTCTCAAAGGTGCTACAAGATCTCTCTATGTATTTAGTTACTTGTAGGAAATGGGAAAGTAGGTAGCAATTCTTAAAATTTATAACCACACTGTTTACTTGTTACTTTTGGAGGACTCAGAAATTGAATCATCAGTGCTTACTTTTTAAAAGTAACTTTCCAAGCTCTGAAATACTGATTTTTCAGTGAATTCCCCCAGTATAAATGGAGGTTGTACAATCTCCTGAGAGACGTGCAGCACTTTGGACAATCAGTGCTTAGAACAAAGGAACAGATTTTGCCATTTATCTCTCTTCCAGCCTTTGGAAATGTATTACAGATCCTGTAAACAATAACAGCCAACTGATTGGAGTAGTCCATTTCCAGTGACTGCTGGTGCCAAAGAATGAAAAGAAAACACACAACACATATACATACACACAAACTTAGTAGCAGAATCTGTATAATGAAAACGCAGGTGTTATTTGCAGATTTCTTCAAGGGATTGCACCAAGCAGCTAAAACCATTTTAATCTGCATGCTGCAAGCAACAGATAAAGGGTGTATGCATTAAAAAAATAAAGCAGGCATCCTATCTTCTGATGAAGATAACAAATTACAGGCAAGTCCATAGAAGAGAAAGTGTTCTTAGAGATATGGATTCAAGGTATTTAGGGCTTTGTAGATCAAAGCCTGCATTGTGAAGTGGTTTGGGAAACAAACTAAAAGCCAGAGCAAGTGATTCAGAAATAAAGCCAACACAGCATGGACAGTTCCTTTTGGGCTTGTGGTCCACAAACTACTTTTTTCAAGCTCTGTGTATAAGTTCAGTCACTACCCAATTGTTCATAAAACACATGTTAGACAACAATTGGTCACTGTATTTTGCACTAGCTGTATCTTCCGAACACAATGGGGCGCTACAGACCACCCAAAAAGGGTGATCTGTCGCTGCGCAGGTTCACCGCAGCAGCTAGATGCTGCGGTGAAGCTGCATAGCAAAAAAGGAGTGGGCAAACCCCGCTCCTTTTTTGCACCACAGTTAGGTGCCTTTAATTTGCCGCAACTGCGCAGCTGCATCTAGCAACTGCGGAGTTGCAGCACTGCCATTACGAATGCCATCTAAACGCCATTACACGTTAGGGTTTTTGCTATTTGTGGTTTTTCCATATTCACAGGGGTCTTGTGCCCCCAACCTGAGTAAATATGGAGGAACAAATGTAAATGAAACATGGATCATCATGCCCACATCTACCATCAGCAGAAAAATAGGCAGTGGGCACTCCAGCTGAAGCATGTGTGAGAATTTCTAGTCCTGACTCCTGACCAAACTACTCTTTGGAAACAAGAATGTGTGTGAAGAATCTTTTAAAATGCTAGAAACAAGAATAGCATGCACTTGGTTTACTCATCAAGGTGGTTGGAAAGCAGATCAACTGCAAAACTATTTTTTTAAAAAAGGATAAAACAAAAATTTACAGCTTTTTCTCACTCTCCACCAAAAAATTACAATGCAAAATTACAATGCTACAATGCTACAAAATTAAAATGCTACAGAACTCTCAACCCCATCAGTTCCAGCAACAAACCCTCAGCATCAAAGGTTGCAATCCATACAATAGCTATCCTGTGAGTTATATTAGACTATTGGGGGGGGGGGGACAAAAAAAAGTCAAAAGGGAAAGCAACTGTTTCTCATATGTAGATGTGTTTGTGTGCAAAAAAAAGTGGTGAAAATGTAACATATCTTGCAGTGATTGGCCTCCTTCCTCCCTTCTCCCCCCCCCCCATGGGGTATAGGATGAGGAATTCTGCAGTGTTCTCTCCAGTGTCTGTGCATGTGCGTGTGTTCAGTTGTATGTGGATATGTGTAGTAAATTCTTCCATTATTTACTGACATCTGAAAATATCCCAGACCTTGGCATCAAAACTGCTCTGCAAGATTTCAGGGATGAGCCTAGTCAAGGTGTTGCCATGGAAATGTGCATTGTCTGTTTCTCCTTGCTCTGAAGATGCTTCCCCCCCCCCCTATGCTTTTTCATAAAAGATAATTGGTTTCCACCCTCTTTTCAATCTGAGGGCTGTTTTTGACACCCCCGTCCGTGTCTGGACTTAGCAGCACACTTGTACACACCCGCATAGACTTTTCTACCAAAACAGTGACAGCCTGGCCTTTACACTTCACACAATCAGTCAGCTGCCTCCATCCATTAACAATAATCTGCACACAAGAACCACTTCCAAATGGAGATCAGGAAAGGTGGAGGAGGGGCTATTCTTACATCCTGGAACCCAGGATGCTCTTTGTCTGGGGTGGAGATTGGGTTAGTGGCAGTGACATTGGATTCCATTCCAACAGCAGGCCTGCATTAACACAAAACCTGTCATTGAAGCACCTTTTATGGCAGGAGTAAGCAAACTGCAGCCCTTTAGATGTTGTTGGACTGCACCTCCCAGCAATCCTAGACAGCATAACCAGTGGTGAGAGATGATGGGAGCTGCAGTCCAACCAGGGATGTTGCTACTGCGGGGAGTGGGGTGGCAAAATGAGGGCACTGCAACACCAAGTAAGGATTCTGCCCCACATTGAAATTTTCCTCCAATCCCCCAGTTTCTTGCATTGTAGTAACCTAAAACTTCAGATGAACATTTAGAAATCTATCGAGGTAGAATTTAGTAACAAAGCCTGAATGTTAGTCTGGAGTATCCATACGCAAAGGGATGTGAGGAAGCAGACCAAGTCTACAAAAACTCGTGCTACAACTACTTTCGCACAGTTAGTCTCAAAGGTGCTGCAAGATCCCTTCACATTTAGAAACACACTTAAAGCATCTGAAGAACAGGAGATAGGCAAAGCTACCAAGAGAATGCAGGCACAACAAATATATGAGTTCTAGCTGTGAACTATTTTCAGTGTCTCTTTCTATAGCATACTAGAAATTAGGGGATAAAGGAAAAAATGATTGGGGAACAGTAGAATTCTTATTTGGAAGACAATATCCACATTTTGCCCAATGGCAACACCTGTGAGTACACCAACTGCGGGGCCACATTTTGCCCGCTCTTGTTTGATGGCGTCAAATTATAACTTAATTCAAATAAAGTAGAAGTAGGTGGGTGGGGGATCCTGGATAGAACTGAGGTATTCCTTTCAGCTTGTTTCCATCCTACTTGGGTGTCAACAGATGCAGTGAAAAGTTTCCATTTCCCCATCACACTGTGAGGTGATCCCATCAGTGCTGGTTGCTTCAGATTGGAGCTGTTGACTACAGATACAGAGTTCAAGGAGTGAAACAAAGTATTTGTTTGCATGTTGTGGCCAATCTTATTTATTACAACCATAAATGCACAAATTAAGTTATGAAAACCAAAATCAATAGTAAGTTTGTTTTGACCAATTGGCCAGTCCTCTTTCTGTATATCATTGAGCACCTATTGATTGTCTGCGATAGAACTCTTTCCAAATTCTACTGATTTAATTTATCTGCACATTTTTTATGGAAATAATAATAATAATAATTTATTTGTATCTCCCGCCTCTCGCTACGGATCGAGGCGGGAAAGCCATTGCCATATCAGAACAAGCATACAGATAGATGCTCTGTTAAAGTACTCAGGCAGGTATAACATGGGATTCTCTTCAGGATATTTCCTAAGAGTTAGATTTGGAACCCAAAGTTTTTTTATCCTGCATTTTAAAAATATTATTTGTGAAAATTCAAGTAATCCTGAATTCTCACTTTTTTTTTTCCAAAAGTTGGGGGGGGGGGTGAATGAATTATGCAGTATAATGGCAACTTTGATAGGCAGAGAATTATTGTTGTGATGTATGGATTTGAGTCTCTAAATATAGTTCAACAATTTCTAAGACAGCTTCTCAGATCAACAGAACATGAGTAGGTTTGGCTGATTTTACAGCAAACAGTATTACTCCTTCAGTTGCCATGGTAACTGAATTAAACTTAGTTGCCTTGGTGACAGATTTTAAAAGCAAAACAAAATCACAGGGGTAGCCATGTTAGTCTGTAATTGCAAAAACAACAAAGAACATTGCTGGCAACACATAAAGAGACAGATCTATTTCAGCATCAGATTTTGTAGACTACAATCCACTATCACCAGTGCATCTGATAAAATAGGCTGCATGGAAACATACGGTAGGGGGCAAGCAATCTGTTAAGGTGCCTGATGACAACTACAACAACTCCTGTTCTCATTTAGGGAATTTTGTAAGATCCAAGTTCCTATAGGATAATGTTTGTCAGATGTGAGAAAAAGCAAAGGTAGGACAGAAAATGGACCTGGTATTCTCTGAAGTTGTCCACCCATGTTATGAAAGTTTTAATTCCCATCCCTGTTACCCATAGTTTATTTGTAAAATTATTGTGTTTTGCTAAGAAAACCCCATGATAGGGTCACCTTAGGGTTGCCATAAGTTGGAAGTGACTGGTCCAATCAGCTTAGTGTTGTCACTCTAATACCATTCCCACAAGGTGTACATGGCAACAAAACCAGGTTTGGGACTGAGCATATACTTTTGGGCTTCAGGGTGCTCTATAAAATGGGTGGGGAAACTGTGGCTTGCAGACTGCATGCAAAACACTGTCTGGGACATTTTTGAACCCCCTAGAATCCTATACCAACAAACCCCACACACTCCAAAAGTTCAGGATTAAAACAGCATTCTGCCACAAATCACCACCTCCACAAGTGGTGCAGAGTCCCCACAAAACCAGAGATAAGGATCCCCAGTCACATGGCTAGGATCTTTGGGGGCCCAGCCATGTTATCAGAGGTCTTGCCACTTTCTTGTTGGTTACACTAGCACTCGCACCCTCAGGAGATGCAGCAGTGCACCAGATGGCCTGTCCACAGAGCTCATGCAAGTATGGAAGCAGCTCCGGGGACCCGCCATCCCCTTTCCCTGTGCTGCTGGGTGTGAAGAAGAGTGATGGCACACTGTCTGGCATTTGGACAGTTGGCTAAGCCCAATTTGGGCCTGATCCAGCTGTTTCCATGCCACAAATCCCCATGGTCACCCTGGGGTTTCAGGGAAATTTCAGGGGTTTCCTCAACTTTGCAAAGCCAGGTTAATGAGGAAAGCCCACTTATGCATTGTGCATTGTGCAAACAGGCAGCACCATCCTTAGGGTGAGGATGGCAGGTTCTTTGACTGTGCAGACAATCCCCATGTTAGCCTGTTGTATGGGGGGGGGCAAAGCCTCTGGAGGGCATCTGTTTGGCAAAGACTGCTCAGTTGTATTGAGCTTGTGTGTATTTTATATGTACTCCACTTGTTGGAATGGTAGCTAAGCAGATTTCTTACCTCCAAAATAAAGGAAGGAAAACAGCTCAGTGTTCATAATCAGTATCAATCATAGTTCAGGGCACAGAAGATAGTACACAGTACATAGGAATGCTAATGCAGTCCTATTGCTTGCAAGTAGCAGGTTGGCAGTTCAAGGCCCGGATGCTGCATGATGGGGTGAGCTCCCATCACTAATGGGTACCACTCCGGTGGGAAGGTAAACAGATTTCTGTGCAATCATGCTGGCCACATGATCACAGAATAGTCTCTGACAACACTTCCTTTTAGTAACGGAGCTCTTCCTCTTAGTAATGGAGATGAGCACCACCCCCTATGGTCGGACATGACAAGCTTTTCAATGGGGTATACCTTTACCTTTACCTTTAGAGGAATTTAACACACATATCTTTTCCCCACCCCACCCAAGCACACACACACACTTAATTCAGTCAGATCTATTTCCTAAAGGGCAACATAGGTAAGAGCATGTAAATGAAAATAAATAAAATACATTCTAAAGAGCATGAGGAAGTCCATAGTATTCCACTGGAAGTGGCTGTGCATTGTGCAGAGGCAGCACCCGTTTGTGTATAGATGAATTGTGAATCTGGTGGTTGGTTCTGCATGTCCCCTCCTTAATGTTGCCTTTTAGGGTTGACTGTTGTAAACATAAGAGCCAAATGGAGAGAAACCATAATGATTGACTATTACGCTGTTCTGAAAAGAAATGTTGAGACTCAGGCCTGAGAAAGCTGTTAGTTTTGGTTTCTTTGTTTGTTTTTGTTTGTTTGTTTGATTGTTTTGCTTTTTAACCTGAAGCCTTACAAGTTTCTATATTTTCAACTGGTCCAAAAAAAATGTCAGAAGGAGTCAACAAATTCAACTAACAGCTAAAATCGAAGTCCTGACAATTTGTTACTGAGAGAATATTACTCTCTTAAAGCTAACGAGATTTAACTGATTCAACCTGATACAAATTTTGCAAGCTGAATGCTGATTTTTCCCCTTCTTTGGAGAGGAGAATTACAATATGCCACATATGGGTGTATTATAGGTTGCTCTTCTCATATGATGTTGGAATGATTGTTGACAGAAATTGTATGACAGAAAAACAGATAGACAGACCAATTGATCTGGGCATTTAAAAAAAGGCTTTCAGAATTTGAATATGTTTTGGATATACCCTGTTTCCCTGAATATAAGACATCCCCTGAAAATAAGACCTAGTAAAGGTTTTGCTGAATTGCTCAATATAAGGCCTCCACCAAAAATAAGACCTAGCAACGTTTTTGTATATAAATATATATACAAAATATAATAAATGTTCTTTTTGTTGTTGTTGTTGTTGTTCAACAATAAATGTAAATACTTCTTCATGGAAAAATAAGATATCCCCTGAAAATAAGACCTAGCACATCTTTGGGAGCAAAAATTAATATAAGACACTGTCTTATTTTCAGGGAAACAACAAGAACAGCAACAGCAGCAGCAACCTGATAATTAGCAGGAAATTCAGCTCATGATATTTGTCTGTGGCTAGATGACCTGGGGGTGCAGTGCTATAGTGGTGCTATAGACAAAAAACTCTGTTTTCTCTTCAGTTCATTTAAATCTTTTGCCTTTTTATAGACAGAAAACTCATATGCTCCAACATTTTATAGAAGAAAACTGGGACACTTGTGGCCAATCAATATCTGAGTGTGCTCAAGGTGGCAAAACTTACTGATAAGTAGGAACAAACAAGCTAGGAGGGAGTGCAACAGTTTGGTTTTGCCTAAGCCTGCTGCGAAGGGCAAAACACTGCCCTGCTGTGTTAACTGAGTGAAAAATGGTGCTGCCCAACTTAACAGGCAGGTGCAATTGCTGGGGGCCCTGCGCACCCCAATCCCTTTTTGGTGGGGGTTTTCCTGCCCAGCAGGAATGCGCCAGATGTGACGTGCCGTTGCTGCTGGGCGGGAAGGAAGAGCCCTGCTCAGCTCTGGGAGAACTACATCTCCCATGCTGCCCTGGGACTGGGCTCTCCCTTCCCATGGTCCTGATGGGCAGGCGGGCCCTCCCATTGGCAAACACCACTGGGAGGGCAGGATTCGCGCCCCTTTTCCGGCCCCTCATTGCTTGAGGGGTCTATAAAGGGAGCATGCAGCACCTGTCGGTGCCTTTTTCCCTTACTCGGCCACCCTCCCTCCCTTGGTTAGGGTGTCTTAAATCAACACTTTTGGGGGTGGCAGCATAGGTCCTGGATCTGGTGGGCTGGTTTCCAGTGCACTGCAGCATTGGATTGGGAGTCCTTTGGACCCAGAAAACATAGAGGGCGTGTTTTGGACATCCCATGGACACAACAGTTTATACCGGTGACTAGAGGTTCAGCTTAAGATAGTTACGCAATTGCGAAATTGCGGTGTTGCGTGCCATTGCCTCGATGTCATCCTGATGCTTAGAGTTCAAGCAACCTCACATCATTCAGCCACGGTGTTGTTGATGTGCAGATCCAGACCTCATGCTTGAGGCCAACCTTACTTGTTTGTTGTTGTTGTTACCAATAAAGTTGTGGCCTTTTTTACTGCCAATCTTGTTTTGTCTTCTTGGGGCGCTCACCTTGCAACTACTCTTGAACATTGAAATCAGTTTGCAGTAGCTGAAGTAAAAGGAGGACAAAGGAGGAAAGTGGAGGAGAAGACAGAAACTGGGACATTTGAGAAGCAGCTAAAAAAGTGGAAAAGCAGAGAATTAATCAGGACTAGCCCTACCAAGAGGAGACAGGTGAAGGGTATGAAAACTTATTGAAATAAAACTGATAAAATATAAACTTGTTTGAAAATCAGTTCTGTGGAAGTGGAAAATGAGGAAGCATAAAAAGTAGGAAAGTTAGGTTTTTTTAAACAAAAAATGTCACTCCATTACATTGACATTAAAAGGCTTTAAAATATGGTAATTACATTTATGCTAAATGGGAGGATATTACCTTTAATTTAGTTAATTCTAACCTGATGCTTTAATTTCTGTTATGCTACTGCACTAACCCTTACTTGTATGGTGATGAAAAATTCCATCCATTATTTCATTGAGTTGTGGGTATCTAATTATGTACTAAAATAAATACAAATTACTATAGCCATTGCACTTATTAAAACATCTGTGCTTATTAAAAACTAATAAATAGACACATTCCCATATATGTATGATTTCTTAACTGGGTCTATATCACTAATTACGTTATGGAATTAATTACACAATTACATTTTTCATGGTGCCCATGATTAAACTTTTGAATAATAGATAATTTTTATCGTATTTCACTTTCATATCACAGGATGCAAAATGTTTTTTGTACAAAAACATTTTTGCACAAGCAGGATTTCAGAAAAATGCTCCCCCTTCCCCAATGCAGTGCTTCACCTTTTTCCAACTATTTATTCATCAAGGTTGAGAATATTTGTCACTGTTCTTTATAACCTGCTTGTGAAGCTTCCCTTCTCTAGTATGGGTAAAGAAAGCATTGAGGAGAGATAGAAACCAAGAGATTAGTTATATATGGGCCCCAACAGACAGGCCAAAATAAAGCTGCTTCAGGTCACTTTGGAGGTATGCTGTTTAAATGATGCATGCAGGACTGGAGCACAGATTTGGCACAGTTTATGACCTCTTAAGATGCATATGTCATTTAAATAGCATATCTCCAAAGTGACCTGAAGCAGCTTTATTTTGGTCTGTCTGTTTGGGCCCATATATTATTAATTCTGCCTTCATGAGATTGGTATTTCTGTAGGTACTTATAATGGAGCCCATCCCAATTTTTTTCAAAAAGCCTTTTTTATTTTCTTTTATGAAAAGCTAGCTTTACTCTCAGAGAATTACTGAATCATAATAAACCACAAGGCCCTCCAGTCCAACCCCCTGCCATGCAGGAATACACAATCATCAAAGGACTCCTGAGAGATGGCCACCCAATCCAGATGCTGCCAAGGCAACATGTTCCACTGTCAAACAGCTCTTATAGTCAGGAAGTTCTCCTTGTTGTTTAGGTGGAATTTCTTTTCCTGTAGTCATTCCAATGACTTTACCCATCTTTCATAGATATCTTATGATGTGCATGCAATGATCTGAGGATGAAAGAAGTGAAAATAAGTGAATATTTACATGCTAGTCACTAGTTTTATTATAGGTGCAATGAAAAAGGTAGCACAAGTCTGTTTCCAATACCTATTTGTCAGCAAGTTGGCAGGTTTAATCATCTCTTATAAGGCTACTAGAGAGTTTATCACATATAATTTTCACACCGACCCAGGCATGGGACTGGTTTGGGCTAGAATGGGTTAAAACTGATTTTACTGCACACATAATTGCTGTTGTGCTGCCGCCCAGCCATAACCTATCCTCCAGTAGTGCTCTAACGGCTGATTTTGGTACTACGGAAAGCTTCTTACTTTCATACTTAATATACTTCCACCATTTTTAGCTGGGCTACATGCTACTGTACTTCTAATATTCATACAAGTAATAATCCATAAAGGTAGCTTTACTATATATGCAATTAGGTTCTAGTCCAGATTGTTTGATGGACCATACTCTCTCATATTAACCTGCCCATGTTTCAAGATCTTTGGAGGAGGTCCTGCTCACCATCCTTACAGGTACATTTGGTAGGAACATAGGATAGGGCCTTCTCTATGACTGCTCCCAAACTCTGGAACTCCTTTCCCAAAGAGGCTAGATTTGTATCCTCCTCATTGCCTTTCTACAAGCAGATAAAACCTTTGAGCAGGGCACTGAGAACTGATTCTTCAGGGGAAACAAGCCTTGCATAATTTGCTGGACAAAGTATATCAGGTAGGTGGATGAAAGAAGCTTGTAAAACTTTAGGAGAACCTCTGAAACTACTAAATGCCACAAACACAACCAAACAGACCCAGAAAATAAAATGGCAAGCAAAACAGTCATGCATCACCATGGTGACAAAGAAGAAAAGAAAATGTGCTCTTAAAACAACCTGAGTAGATATTGAGAAGGGATGAGCAGAGAATAGAAGCAAGAAGAGAATTTCCTGAAGGAAAAGTAGGAGCAGGCTGGAAAAGGTATCCATGGATAGGTGAACCACCACAGTCATGCATATTTGATGCAATTTTGTCTCCTTATGAATTCAGACATCCTAATGTCCATATAGGACATAAAGGAAAGATGAACCACCACCTCCTTCACCTTTGGCACAATTTCACTAAGCACATCTATGCAACAGAATTGAACTGCATTTTTGGACCCATGCAGACAACCCTGAACACTGTCCTAAATGAATCTATGAATTTCCATTTCCATAAGCTGGCCATAGATGAGTGCTTATTAACTGAGTTGGTATGCCACTTGAGTCCAACCTACAGAGAGATAGTGAATAGTACAAGAGAAGTAGGATGAAAGGGGGCAAAACCCAAGGCCAACTGGTGAGTTTAATGATGGAGCCTGGGTCACAATGCCAGGAGACAGACAGGAGTAAACCTTTGCTAAGTTCCACCTTGGTCCTGCACAGCAGCCCACCTCACCACACTCAGTTGGTAGAGTTTTCCCATGCTTCACCAAAGCCCACATAAACTATGCTGACCTCTAGAAAGGGAAAAATACATAGTGTCAGAAAAATCCCCCCTCCCCCACCATGAGCCACATTTGTACTCACTATGAGATGCAAATGGTGAGCTGGGGAACATTATCAAAAGAACTACATTGTGCAAAGAATACACATTGGATGTACTGTTTTAAATATGTAGTTAGCCACCTTGAGTCCTTCTTTTTGGAGCAGCAAACAGGTAGGTAATTTTGTTCACCCACTTATCTACTAGCAGAACATTTGCAGCCATACAGGCTGACCAATAAAGACATATTGCCCCTCTCAGGAACACAAGATTTGTCTACACTGTTGGGAAAACCTATGCATTACTCACTATGTAGCTGCAGCAGACTTTCCCAGTCTGCAGCGACTCCAATAATGACACAGTCACTGTGGTGAGATCAGAGGAATGTGGAAGACAATGGTGGTCCTATGACAATTATATGTATTTCCACACCACCAATCTAGATTTTCCAGGTGAATGTATTTATCCATATTTTTAGGGAAAAGCTCTACATTACCTGTGAATCCTGAGGGGTGTTGTGTGCCTAGGTTGCAGTTGCTACAGGATGAGTAAGGTCTTTCCTGCCAGTGTAGACAAGCCCACAGAAAAATAGGAAGTCACTCTTCAGTATGCTACATACACCGCAAAGGCAAATGCATAGATTTCCTTCCCCAGAAGTCCAAGACAGATTGGTTATGTGCCTGTCCACCTCTCCTTCTCTATTACACATATATTACCTCACAGCCCTATTTAGCAGATATTTGAGTTCAGGTGACTAAAAGCTTTCAGATTTGGAAATATTTGGAACAGAAAATCCATCCAGTTCTGAAATCCTAGAATTAAGGGGAGAATTCTACATATATCTGGATAAACACAGAGAGAGAGATACACACAGAGAGAGGTCTAGATTATTATTATCTTTTCTCAGTGAGAGAAAGATTGCATATGTACAAGATCTGATACCTAGGGACTGGATCTCAACAGGGTTTGTGAATCAAATAGTAGAAGGCCTGTATTTTCTCTTCTTTAAGTGGGAACCCTATTTATTTAATGAGTAATGCACAGATAATTGTTTTGTATTATATATACATAGCAGTTTGTATAATATTAATATTGAAATTGCCTGAACAGATCAGTAATTTGCTACTGTCCTTCTGTTCAATTCTAGCTGATTCAGAAGACTATTAACAATATCACCAAGATGTGTGTATTTAAAATTTATAAACCACCTTTGGCATCCTCCATAAGATATCCCAGAGTTTTGTATGTAATATCTTGAAAGGACAAGTAAAATATAAAAACATATCAGCACAAATTAACATACAAATGCTTTATGGCCAGCAAACAACCCACAACAATCAATTAAATAGAAATCTTAAATTTAGGAAGTAAATTTATTCCTTTTTACTGCCTCTTCCTCTACATATTGCATATACTAGAACAAAGTGTCCCATTTCCTTTTCTCATGATATATATTCAATAATATGTCCTTGCATTAACAACATAAATACAAATCAAATGCATCAGACATAAATCACTGGCTCTTTCTGCCATTGTCCACATTTGAAGCAGCTGATAAGTACCTCAAGGTGAGTGGCAACCTTTTTGCTGATCTGACATTTTAGGGTCTGGCTAAGAGGAAGAGTTGAAAGTATGGACAAATGCCTTATGAAACTAACAATTATGAATGCATTATGAAGCTAACTTCTTCAGAAGTTGTTTTGTGATTTGGGGCCCAAACAGACAGACCAAAATAAAGCTGCTTCGGGTCACCTTGCAGGTATGCTGTTTAAATGACACACACATCTTAAGAGGCCAGAAGCTGCGCCAAAGCTATGCTCCAGTCTTAGGACTGGAGCGTGGCTTTGGGGTGGCTTCCAGACTCTTAGGAAGCATGCATCATTTAAACAGCATACTTCCAAAGTGACCTGAAGCAGCTTTATTCTGGCCTGTCCATTCAGGCCAGATACCCTTTTGTGTCTCAAAAGGACTGAGGACAATGGTTTTCACAATGGCTTTTAGTTTTCTGTGCAAAACCAAAACCAATGTTTTTTTTAACTTTCTGTCTTTGAAATAAGAAAAATTCATCATAAAATGCTTCTCCTGAGAAACTCTTGCATATCTGTTATAGATCTCTGTGTGTTGCATAGAATTCTGTGAAGCACACAGTCAGCTTGCATGTGGGATTGGCGTTCTGAATTTGGGCTGGATGCAATCCAAACCTGCTCAGAAGTTCCATGGCAGCAGAATGTTCATCTTCCTCTCCACAATGAGGGATCAAAGTGGATGACTTCTTTGAAGACCCAGATGCTTAGACCCTATTCCTAAACCAAGAGGAAAAACAAAGGCTTAATTTTATCTCCTACCTGGAATCTAAATTTGTGTTTTATCCATTGCTGCTCAAGTGTCTCAGCATATAACAAAATAATATTGACTTTGCCCTCTTCCAGCTGCTCACATGTTTTGGAAATTAAGTAAGGGAAAAATCAGTGGGATAAAATAGGTAACATAGTTCAACGTGGAGTCAAATGAGATCAAGTTCCACTTGAGTAAATGCAATTGGATGAACAACACACACATTTCCATGTTATTGATGATCAGAGGGGATCAGCAGAGACACATCTTGCTATTTTCTTTTAGGCACACCTACTGCAAGGACTTCCTGTAGTAGGGATGCAGCTCTTCACAATTTCTTCCCGAAGGTAACAATGAGTAGTTTCAGCAGTTTTCTTCCCACTGAAGGAAAATCTTCAAAAACCCTGAAGTTTTCAAAGATGGTGAACGATTTGGGATTTATTCAGAGTGAAATTGAGACATGATTGTTTTAGGCAGAAAACAGCATGAAAAATAATAGTTCAGTGCAGAAATACTGATTTCTGCACAGTACATGTTTGTGTGCAGAAAGAGCTATCAATGAGGGTTGGTTCTGCTCAAAATTCACAGGTGCATGTTTTACCGTGTTCTGTACAGATATCCATTATTGTTTACATAGTCATTTACCTAGAGCCTCAGTCATCAACTGCTCTCCTCAGGTCTTGCCAGCACAGGGTCATGGCTGCCTTGATTGAATAAATCTACCTGTGGAGCCTCCCTCTTTTTTTCTATAGGCCTTCCACTTTGCCAACCATAAAAATAAATGAGAAAACATATGAGAAGCAATTGCAAATGTGCTGTTGTGGTTTTAAATGGAAGATGCATCCATGTTTGCTGGAGGAAGCTCTCTACAGTTTTCTTTTCATGATTATGTTTTCCTTGATCAGTTTCACCAAAAATTCTTTACTAACCAAGAGCTCCATATGACTAGTGTCATGTTGAGGCAAACCCCATCTTCCACCCACCATCCTCATGTAGCAACTTTCTGACCAGAAATATCTGGGGTGCATATATAGCTACATGGAGTTCTTATGGAGCTAAGGGCTTTTGGACACCACTGCCTGCGATCAGTCCCTCTTCAAATGTAAACCAATCTGTTATGAATATTATTTCCATATGCTTTTGCAAAAGGAAGCTAATAGCTACACCAAATCTTTTCAGGAACAGTTGAAACATATAAAATGTACATATAAATTATATGAAACATATAAAATGTAAGATAAGTTTCTCACACAGCAGGAACATTGGCAAATCTTCCACTCCAGAAATGTGTGTGTGTGTGTAATTGCGGATGTGATGAGCTGAGCTGTTTCTTTTAATTTATTACAGTCTCAGCAGTATTTCCTGCATACTCAGTATACAAACCAAATGACTCACACTCTAAATCAAAAATATCAGTCATTCTTAATATCTTTATAGATGTTTCTAATTTTAGGACAGCTCTTGTTGCCTATGTAAAGTATGACCCCATTCAGCATTGGCTCATGTACTATGCCTGGAAACCTGTTGATTACTTCTAACTAGAGCAGACCCATTGAATCAATTGTTGAATGGCATGTCAACACACCTAGGGAAATCCAAGTGATTCAATGATTCTACTTGGACCCATATTCATTTTTTGTTTCTTTGGGGTTTTTTAAAGCAAACTTTGGGAGAAATTAGAACATTACAACGTAAATTAAAGATCTGCATCTGATACTGATCAGTTGAACCCAATCTGTGGAGCCCTCTTCGTCCTTTGGCTTCTTTTATTGCTGCACATAGCCCCTGAAACATTTCAAATGTCAGGTCCATTTTTGAAAAAGGTACAATAAACCCCTCTTCCGAATAATGTATGGGATTTTCTCATTGACCTCTCATTCACTTTGGTTTTTCATGTTATTAATATCAGAACTGGGAAGACTCTGGCCTGCAGGTTAGATGTAGGCTGAATCCACACCTGCAAAATGATTCATCTTTACCTCGATCCTGGTTCTATCTGAATGCATGACTCCCCTCAGGTTTCAAAGTGAAAGCACTTCTGTTAGATGACTGAAGTCCTTAATGTGATTTAAAAACAAATTCCTTTTTACTCCACACTTTTGAGGGAAAACGTTTTTTTCCCCCAACATGTGTCATGTGTCCCGAACTGGAATCGGGGTGAAATCAGGGGATGAGGTGGTTGGAGGGCAGGACAGGTTGGTGAGTGGTTATTTTGTCCAGCAAGTGTGGTGTCACTTCTTTTTTTAACATTCATTATACATACGTGGATAACTACATGTTTGAATATCCAAAGATCTGAGTTTCTATGCTTGCTGGGGGTGGTAATTACATTTTATTAAACTCAATGAGCTCTTTATTAAACTCAATGAAACTCAATCCTGGGCTCTTGTAAAAATGTCTTGGATCAGGTTATGCTTCTAAACCCATTTACTTAGAGAAAAGTGAAGTTCATTGTAATAGGCTCTTAGGCTCGACTAAGAGTCAGAGGGAAAACATTAATGCTCAAGGATTCTGCCCCAATGTGCCTTAAAAGTATGATTTTATATGTCCCTAAACATGTTGTTTTTTTAAAATTCAACTGAATTCAGTAGGACTTACTCCCAGGTATAAGCTTTATTGGAGAATAAATTCCTTTGAACTCAGTGTAGATTAGAAGAAACATGGGGATAATTAGGCTGTGATTTATGCTGGATTGAAGCCGATAGATTTACAAACTAGCTGTCCTATTCTGTAGGGTTTAGTTATACTCCTGTTAATCTTGAGAGAAGATCGTGTGGGTAACTTTAAATGTTGAGGGCTAAACTGAATGAGTAGGCATTTAATTCCCCTGACAAACACACAACACATGTACATATTTATACACAAACACATGGGACAGAGGTATTTGTGGGGTTACAGAGGGGAATGGGAAGGAAAGCAGGGTGAGGGTGCCCAGCAATAATTGGAAGCTCAGTCAATAAACATTGTTCTTAAAAGGAGTAGGTCTCACTGAACTCAATCAGACTTACTTTTGAGATGACGCAGATCAAATTGTTCTGTAAGATTCACTTGAAAAATCAGCTTAGACTGCAATGCCATGCATAAATACCTTACAATAAACACCATTAAACTTAAGGGGATTTACATCTGCACAGATGTAGCAAAGGCCCATGGATTTGACATACTATTGCACTCTGCATCCCATATACAATCAACAGTGCCCTAAAATCCATACCGTTCGAATCAGAAGGACTTTATCCAGTTTCAGTTGGAAGAACAGCTTGAGACAATTGCAATCAAAGGCAAAATAACAACTTTTTATAAAGTGACTGTATTATGCATCACATATTCCTTATCTGTAAACACACAATCCTCTGGGAGAATGCCTGACTGAACTCAATGGGACTTACTGCACAGCAGAGGGGCATGGGAAGGTTGTACTGTACTGTGTTAACCTTGGCAGTGAGCCCTTCATGAGACAAAGGGCCAAAACAGACCAGCAAAAAACACCGGCTTCAGGGTAGTGCAGGAGCATGAGTATGCACTGCGCATACCCCAACATCACCCCCAAGCCAATGTCATGCGACCCTGCTGACCACACAGCGAGCAGTGTCATGGCATTTCTGTGTCGTGGCATTTACATATGTTGTGCTGTGCCATGCCATGCCGTAGAAATGCCAAAAAGCCACCACAGTGGAGGAAAGGGTGCCTTTTTTCTGCCCCAAAAATGAGCGCCATTTTGCCGCTTCTTTTTGGTTGGGAAAATCACCAGATCAGGGCTGTAGCATGCAGTTGCTGCAGCCCTAAGGGCAGCATAGAGCCAACCCTTTATGGACATCTGTTTCAGCCCAAAGTATAATTTACTCCTCAGTAGACCTGCTTTACAACCATTTGTTTTGGCCCAAAGTATGATCCTGAATAAATCTGCTTTATGGCTGTCTGTTTTGGCCAAAGTGTGATTTACTCCTGAGTAAACCTGTTTTTTAAATAACATGTCACAAAGGATCAATAGGAAGGTACATTACTTTTTGATAAGGCTTTCTCAATGTCTTTCTCTTTCCTTTAGTGAACTGGAAGTGCAGAAAGAAATTGGGGAACCTATAGAAAGATGAAGGAGGGTTAGATAGAGCACAAGTGAAAGAGATTATAGGTCAATACAGCAGGAAGGAGAAGAGAACATGAAGGAGTGAAGGGGAAAGAAAACAAAAGTAAAATGTTTTTTGGCTCCATCCTCCTTTGGAGAGCTAAGCAGAAAAGTGTGTGTGTGTGTGTGTGTGTGTGTCTGCATGTGTCTGCGTGCTCATAAACCTATTCTTGGAACGTAATATGCATATATGCGCACACATGCACACAGAGATCCACAAAGAGAAGTTTCAAAATCACCAAAGTCAAGGACAGAATGTTTAGTACAATGGAATTGTATCTTCTCTTTCCAAATTTCATTATGAAAGACTGAGTAGATGGGAATACTTATGCTCCCTCCAATCACCACCACCACAGCTACCAAAAGAAACTGTGGGGTGGGATGAAGTAGGAGTATGAGGCCACACACATGCTGTTTACTTACAGAAGCAAGGCCTTGTGGGAGGGGTGTTGAGCTATGAATCTGCTTATGCCACATTTGTTTATCACTTTTCCCACGGCACCTGAGGATCTTTCAGAGCCAAGTATTACTGACACAGACAGCTGTATAGAGACATCACCTTCTGGAATTATTGTTTTTACCACAGGTATCAGCACTGCTTTCATCATGACTATCCTGTCCTCCTTCTCTTCCTCCTCCTCTCCCTCTTTTTTCCACAGGGCATGTGCACAGATGCTGCCTGTGCCACCCCCTGCTATGGCCATAAGGGCCCTCGAGAGAGGTGGCAAGCTAGTTGGCAGTGTGTTGTCCATGTATGAAAGTGAACCGACAAAGGGGGTAGCAGAGACGCAAAATGTTTAGGGGGGAGGGAGGAAGGGAGGAAGCAATGCCTCTTTCTTCCCATTCAGACTGGTTATACATTTCAGTTAGAGAATTTCCTTTATAGGTTTTGGGACATATGGTTTGGAGACTTCTTTCTGCAATATACTTTGTATCCAAGGGCTAGTCTACATGTAAGCGTATTATGCAAATTGCTGTAGATTTTCTCACATTTGCACCAATGCTTGATAGTCTTCTCTTTACTGCCCAAATTTGCATCTTATCATCCTTCCTCTGCCAAAAATGTGCATCCATGTAAATCTATGCAAAGCCATGTGAAATGGATAAATGACTAAATGTTTAATAATGTGCATTCTTGCAGATACTCCGGTAAAAGCCATGAATCCTTTTTCAGGAGACCTTATTCTCTGAAGATGCCAGCCACAGATGCTGGCGAAACGTCAGAAAGGAACCCTTCTAGAACATGGCTACATAGCCCGAAAACCCCACAAAAAAACCCTCCCCTCCTCCCCCCACCCTACCACACACACAAGCAAAACAAAAAACAAAATAATACCAAAACCCAGATTCCTCCAAATCACATGTGGCTGGATTGCAGTCTATTTGAATAGAATAAGAAATATTTAAATCATGTAGGCAAAACTCTAGAAATCAAAACCTAATATGCTGTGTAAAAGAGACTGAAAATCTATGATGACCCATACTTTGAGCAGCTGGCCTGTATTACCTTTTATCCCTACAGTCTGTACTAGTTGTTAATCAGTCTTGTTGTCAGTAACATTACAGCTTTGTGAATGAAGATTATCACACTAAGTCTTACCATCAGTGAATCATCCCTGGATCGTTGGGGGAAGCGCGCATGTATGAATGCCTGGCGCACTACCTCTGCGTCATGTAATCATCAACTCCCTCTAGCATCATGGAACGCTTCACCAATGATCCAGGGACGATTCACAGACGGTAAGCCCTCATGTGATAATCTTTAACATTCCTAATTTTTAAAACAATAGCAAAATTAGATGGCATTTGATCTGTAATCCAAGTAATTTTGTTCGTTGACCTCTGTTTATTGCATCTCCTAAACTTGAACTGAGATATTTGAAGTCTGCATCTCTTAGCACCCTGGCAATACTCCTTAGTTCTGAACAATGTCCATTGTAGGCTAATATCACTTGCAAACCACTTATTATTAAAATTGTGCACAACTCTATACTAAAACTGTTCCCCTCCAAATTGACTGCCTCACAAAGTTAGCTCATGAAAATTTATTTTTATTTGTATTTGTTTCAAGGATTTATATCCTGCCTTCCTCCCACAATGGGAGAAAGTGTGATACACGTGATAGAAAGTGTTTTCTATCATAGTGTTACTTAAAATTCAAGGATTCTGGGCATCCACAATTAATATTTAAATAGGGACATTTTATTAATTCAGTTAAAAGCAGCTGAGAGGGCTTGGGCAACTCAAAGCTGAAATCATGCCTGTGTATACTGGTTCCAAGAAACAGAACTCCAGAGATCTAGTTCCAAAATAGTTTTATTTATGAATCCAAGAGAATCACCATTGGCACAAAAACACTCTTTCATGCACACGTTCAAGAAATAACAAAATGAAAGGTGGTAGCAGAAAGCAACTTAAGGGGTTGCAGAGGGGGATACTTTACCAATTCCAGATCCAGAGTTTCAGTTGCGGGGGACACTGTAAAATAGAAATGGCTCAGTCAGCTGTCTGTGGATCATGGGGTGGCCAGCAATACTGAGGAGTCAATCAAGAAACAGACAGAATCTGTCTGACCTCAAGTGAGACCAAATTGGTAGTGTCCAATTGGGCATATTTATAGTGCCAAATCTATTCTGGGGCAAAATTTGAGATTTGAGAGGGTTTTCCAGGAGGGAAGAATGGGAGGGGGAGATGGCAATGGTTGGACAATTAATTCAAATGCCCCTAGACAAAAGAGTATTGCTTCTAGGGGGAGGTATGCTTGGATTTTGATTTGCTTGTAAATACAAAGTATAGCGCTCACACTTGCTGAAAGGATTATACAGTTTCTGCTCTTGATCAATTGCTTCCCAGCTACGTGCATTCACACTGCCCATGCCGAGCCTCCCAGCTCTCCTTCTAAAGTCCCAGATTCCTTGATATGGTCTGGTGGCTTCCTCCACGTTGGGGGACACCTTGGAAATTACATGCCTCAATCAGCCTTTTGATATCAGTTTCATATTGAAAAGAATGGAGTGCATGGAGAGGAGATGCAAACATTATGTCCAGTTAACTCTTCACTCACTCACTCACTCTCTCACTCACAAAGTTTCTCTTCTGAATGCTCTTTACCAAGGGCGCTGTCAGATGCTGCATGAAGTGCAATATATTCTGCCTTTCAACATTACATAATCATGCCTATTCACTTGTATGGGAGCAAGCAAACTCTTATCCTCCAGAGCAAGCTCTGTTTATGCTTACTACTCTGTTATATCTACCAGCTGGGTGACATAAATGTGAACAGCTCTGTGACTGAAATAATCATGTCCACTGAAGTGAACTATTCTATTGATTGCCTTAATGTCAGTTCATAGCATAAGCAACAAAAACCAGAAGGAACAAGAAACTAAAAAGCTGATTGCTACTTACTTGTAATCATTTTGTAGAAGATGATGAGGCTAGAGTTGACAAGGTTTACACTTCTGGAAAAGTCACACATTCAGGAATAAAACAGGAGCTTGTACTTTCTGAAGAAAAATACTAATAGCGGGTCTGTGTGCAAGATAAATGGATTTTACAGCAAAATTAATACAGGCAAGGTTAGCAAAAGTGTCCAAAAGTGATGTTTTAACTATCATAAAACTGGCTTTCAAAAACTATGGGTGGCATCCTGCTAACCAGTTACAAGATTGTAAGTTAGACTTCGGATATTGTAACTGCTTCATATTCTCATTTGTGATCATAGCACTATTGCCATGACCGTAAATTAACATGAAACCCACCTTAAAAGCCATTCAGCTATCAGGAGTGAATGATGTCTTGTCTTGCAGGCCAGCCAAGGGCAAAGTACTAAGCAAAGTCCGTTAGACATGAGACATTAGCAAACCCAGTTGTGTACAAAAGCTTACCAGCCAGTTAGAATTCTCAGAGGTCAGGCAGTCCGAGTCAGTAGGGTACAGCCAGAAAGTCAAGGCATCAGTCCAAAGGAGCAGTGTGGTCAATTTTTGATGCAAGGGCCAAAGTTCTTCAGAAACATGAGCCAGGAATCAAGAGACAAGAGTTTTGCTTCTATTTATGTCCTGGCAGCCTCTCCCAACTATTGCCTGATTAATGAGCATTTCCTATATAAATGCTCCCAGCCTCTCAGACCCTCCCCCCTCTCATCTGCATTCCATTGTGGTCAGTATTACTGAGTCCATGTCTCTGTGTTGTGGCTACTGGGATTGTCATTGTCTGTCTCAAGCACTGGCATGTCCCCTTGTCCTTCTGTTTCCCTTTCTGTATCATAGTCTGCACAATACACATTCCCCTTATCCTTTTGCTTCACTGTCTGTGTCAGAGTCTGAACCTGGGTCCTGGGAACAAGGCATGATAAAAGAAGTGTGAGTTGCTGCCTTGGTCGCTGGTTTCAGGTGTCAGATGGGGAGTTAAAGGATAGCTATGACATCATGGCAACATGTTTGAGGCAGGATCTCAGCCTATAATGCCATCTATCAGTGGTGTCTGATCGCTGCCATATGATTGGGAAGTTAATCCACACCAAGTTTATTCTACACATTAAAAGAGCTATCCAAAGCTATCCAAACCTATTGTTGTGAAGGGGTTGCACCTCAGCTGTCTCCTTTAAAAATCAGATTACAACCCAGAGTGGCTTCACTATCCCACTGACAAGAGAGCCACCATGTAAGTTATTATAACTCTGCTTCTTATCAGAAAACATGGGGTTACGGAAATATATGGGAGAGAAGTATTGATTCCATCCAATCTTGGATGCTAAACAGGGCCAGCCTTGGTTAGTGCAGTCACATCTCTTCAACCACAGATTCTGTATCCACAGATTCAACCACCCATGGCTTGAACATATTAAAATGCAAAAAGCAAGCCTTGATTTTGGCATTTTTTTTTATAAGGGACACCATGTTACTACCCAATTGAATGTGACAGGTATCTATAGATGTTGGTATCCAGAGACAGTTCTGAAACCAAACCCCAGAAGATACCAAGAGTCAACTGTATTTGGATGGGAAATCACTAATGAACACCAGGTGCTGTAGACAATATTTCAGAGGAAGGAACTGGCAATACCACTCTGAGTATTCCTTTTTCTAGAAAACACTATGAAAATAATGAGGTCAACATGTACTTGAAGGCACATGTACACACTTATGACTATGACTTCATTGTGGCAAATATAAGAGAGAGAGAACTAGTACCAATCACTGTCATGGTAAATGGGTATCAGTTCTTGCACAAAGTAAGTAGCTCTCCATAGTAAGCCAGTATTGGCATACAAAGACTGTTCTGTATTATAAGAGCAGCCAATGAAATCCTGAGAGTTGGCAACACTTATCGTGCTATTTCTTAATAAAGGTCACTTAGCTGCAGAGACTGAATAAACAAGGACCATCTGGAAAAATAATTATCCAAACAGCATCTTGATGAAAATGAGGGAGATACTTAGGTGCAGAAAAATAGGCCAAGAGCTGTTCCTTGGTAAAGCATGTGCTTGGCAGGCAGATGTCCCCAGGTTCAGTTCCCACCATTACCAAGGAGGACTAGACAGATGGTCTGTCTTTGTATAAAGCAGTAGCATCCTATGTTCATTACAGCTAAGACAGAATAGAACTTATGAGTGTTTCTTGTATGTTTAAGATTAGGGGCATCCTTGCGTAGCTAATGTATTGAAGGGACAAGAGAATGACTAAGTTTGTGCTGCTATGTATACTTCATTTAGAGGGCTCTTCTTTGTTTCTGAACATACATCCCCATCAGAAAATCTTTTTATCTAGCATTTGTGGAAGTTTATAAACATCTCCAAGGGAATCAGATTTGGCTCCATTTTTGCACACAACAGGGAGCCTGGATATGACTGGGCCATCTCCTTGGTAATTACAATCTGCACACTTCACTGAGCTACAGACAGCAAATACATATTGCTGTGTTGAATTTATATCCCACCTTTCTACCAAAACAGCACCCAAGGTAGCTCACAAGAAAGTACAGCTAAATTCTTATACAAACATTTTTTAAAACTCAGTTAAATAAACAATTCTACAAGAAGTACAAAGTTAAAACAATTAAAAATGTATTCAAAACATAATAAAAAGATAGAAGCCCAGCTCACCACATAAAAACACACTTCTGCCACATGAATTTAGAACCATGGGTCTGTCTAAATGGGGAAAAATATTGAGAAACATTTGAGGTAAGCCTACTATATAGTGCATGTGTTACACATATGACAGAGGCAAGCACACCTTAAGAGCTTTACAAGGTGGGGTGAAACGTTTTGTTTGGAATAGGTTGTAAATAATGGTCCTGGGTCTCCTCTCAACTTCTGACTGTGTCATGATTCTTCACACCTTGAGGGCAGTGGCTGTTATATAACTATGACTTTCTCAGTTCTGTGAGATGTGAACTGGAAGTCTCTTTGACATGAACTCACCAAGTGCCGTCAGGGAAGCCATTCTTTGCCAACCACTTTCTCCTATTTCCAATATAAGCTAAAAATACCATTCCGTTTAGCAGGTTTCTGAAGAACTGTTGAGCTAATGTGCAGGCATGGACATTTTGAACACTGCACTATATTGTTTGAATCAAAGATCATTGCAGAACAGTGCTCCTGGTCAAACCCAACAAAGTAATGCACAGACAGATGCAGCGACAAATGAATATAATTACTCAAGTAATTACAGAAGAACTGGGGGACTATAATATCAGGCAAAATTCAAAGCTCCACTGAATGTCTTGAATACAAAACTATACCAGATTATTGCTCCTGCAGCTGAATGTATAAACATGTTCTTGATTTTCTCAGTGACAGCTGCAGTATTGTCATAAAATTTGTGTGTTTGCCATAGTCAAATAGCAAAGACTACAAGCTAAATCCAGTTGTTAGTCCTAACTAAAATAGACTCACTGAATCTGAGTCTTATATAAGTATTTACTTACTAAGTGCCCATTGATTTGGAGGATCTGTTCATAGTGTTATATGCCTTCCAATCATTTCTGATTTATAGTGACCCTAAAATAAACATATCATTGTTTTTTGTAGGGGAAAAAGTTGTTCAGTGGGGGTTTGCCTTTGCCTTCCTCTGTGCCTGAGAGAATTTGACTTGCCCAAGGTCAACCAGTGGGTTTCCATGGTTGAACAGCAATTTGAACCCTGTTCTCCTGAGCTGTAGTCTAATGCTCAAACCACTACACTACACTGTCTCTTCTGTTTTAGTTGGCACAAAATATTGGATCTTTTCTGAGAATTTTTTTAAAAGTGCCACTGAAAAAGAAACTGGCCTATGTAATACAATGGGCATTAGAAATTCAAATTCTGATTGAAAACCTGTATTCTACATCAGTTTCTTCATTGTTTCAGGTTCTACTGTATTATTTGGCAAAGCTCTGGACAGGTATTTGAAATCTATTTCTGTACTTGTAGTACTATGAATGTAAACAAAGGAGGTCCTTCAGAATGAATCCTGCCAGTGAAATAACCTGCTAATATGGGCATATGTAATTTTAAGTTTGTTGCATAAAGAGTTATTAGATAACTCCTTGAGCAAAGGCCTATGTCCAGCACAACAAACTTTCAACACCATAGTATACTGCTACAGCCAATTTGTGACCAGCGGAAGGGAGAGTGTATTCATACAGTGTTTAGTTGAGGTTCTGCAGCTGGGAGGAAATTTCTCATTCTCCTTGATCTCTAGCAGGTGTGAGCCACACCAGATGATTGAGGTGAAGACACTACCCTCCAAACATGGAAAGCATGGGGTGCAGTGCAGCTCAGCTCAGTGAATGAAGAAAGGAAACACTTGCAGTCACTGTTAGCAAGTGAGACAAGCATCTCCTTCTGCACCCACTAAGTCTTGGTAGCAATGGATTCTTGCCCTTCCTCTACCTCCCTTTCCCACACAGCCAGCAGCCCTTACAGACCCTGAAAAGGCTGCTAGGTGGGCAGAAAAGGTAGGTAGAGAAAGGGGGGCAGCGAGGAGGAGGTGGCAACAGAAAGATGGAGTCACTACCACTGCTGTTGCTGCCTGTCTTTTCAATGGTCTCCCAAGCGCTGCAGAGATGGACAGTAGCAGCAGGTGGTAATAGGAGAAACATGGAGTCATTGCCACCACTTCCCACTGCTGATAGCCTGTCTATTTGGGGGGTCTCCAGAGCCCCAAAGAAATGGGCAATAGCAGAGGGTAGTGGTGGCAAAAACATGGAGTCACCATCAACACTCCTGTTGATAATCCATCTCTTTAGGAGTCTCTGGAGCCTTCAAGAGATGAGCTGTGTCTTTGGTTGGAGAGGATGGGGGGAATTTTTTAAAAAATGATCTGTACCAGGTGCCAAATATGCTAGGTATGCAACTAGCATATTTGACTATTTGGGAGCACACTTCAGCATTGAAAAAGTCAGTTGCTCTGGACAGGATGGAGAAGGAGGGATGTACCCAGTCATAACATAACACTCCACCAAACTGATATAAGATCTTGGCCTTAGAATCCAGTTCTTAATTATATTGAAGTGATGTAGATTGTTCAGCCACCACAGTTTTAAAAATGTGAAATACTTTGAGGTTTTGGTTTTACAAAAAAACAATGTAGTTCTTCTGATTTACTAAAAATTCTGAATGGTCTTTCCTGATCTAGAGATGTGTAGCTGTATCAAGCTACATGTATATTTATGCTGCTCTTTAATGTTTTAACTGGAATAATGCAGTTTGCTGGGCAGTCAATGGCTTTTGACCCAGAGTGACTTTTGACCCAGCACGTTTTCTGGATTCACCTTATTGAGCTTTATGGAAGCATCCCTGCATTAAAATTGCATGGCAAATATTTGATTTCTGGAAAAGAAAGAAGAACTGATTTGTACTTGAGTGTATCTGTCTTATTAATACAGCTTTGGATTCTGTGTCCAAACAAGGTCTAGCCAAATTATAGTTATCGTTCCAAATACCAGAGAACAACCCTTATACAGAGAATCAAATACCATGTTTCACTGAGGAGGACATTTTGGCAACTGAGTAACACTGCAGCAGCAAAGAAAGTATGCCACATTTCTCCTCTAGCTAGGAATTTTTACCTTCTACCTGGTGTCTTGTGCACAGGAATAATTTAATTTTCTACATGGAATACATACCCAAAGAATGAACAGGCTCTAGCCAGAGTCATTACATCAAAATCTGAACAATGGGTCTTTGTACAATTGTATTGTTCAATGCCATGTGAGCTATAGCCTTCATACCTGAAGGACATCAGATGAGGTCTTGTACAAATTTGTGCAAGCAAAATGGCCATGACTTTTGTTTGTACTCAATTGATGTGAGAAGCTCTGATCATGTTGCTGCCTAGAAACTCCTTGCTAGTTTAGCCTTTTGCCAATCGGCCTGGGGGGGGGGGGGGCTCCTCCAATTCAAGCAGGCCTCAGACTCACACATTCTTGTTTTCTGTCTTAGCTCTGTGACATTCTTGTCACTCTGATATTTGAATGACTGTAACTGAGGCAAGATCTGGTGATTCACAGAAGCAACATTCTTAAGATTAATGTAGCTTTTAACCACTTTCAGAACATTTCATTAGAAGTCCCTCAACATTTGCTTTGTTGTGCAATTGGGGGTAACACACAGTAAGCCAATGTTGTAGAATAATTAGAGCAGTGGTTTTCAAACATAGGTCCTCTCAATGTTTGGAATTTCAACTCTCAAAAACTCCAGACCGTTTAACTAATGGTTAGGGACTCTGAGAGCTGGTGTTCAAAATGTGTAGTGAACCAAAGTTTAGAGTATTAGACTGGGACATATGAGATCCAGGCTCAAATCTCCATTCATGGCTTGCCTTCATGGGCCAAGTAAAATAGCCTAATAATAATAATAATAATAATAATAATTTATTTATAATCCGCTCCTCTGTAAGAACACTCTGTAAGAACACATCTTCACTGCAAGCTGTCCAGACAACATATGAAATTATTCATCATCCCTTTCATCATCCCAGGGCTTTAATTTTTAAAAAGTGTGGATTTACTCAGATTTGAGTGGAAAATCCAAATATTCAGGAATGTTGGAGTGGGGCTGGCAGTGGAAGGAGTTCTTGGTGGGTAGAACATGTTGGGTTCAACAAGCCTAGTGTGCATTACCATGTTTTTCTATTGGACTATATGTGCAGCTATGAGATCAATGGTGAGATGATAAATCAGGCTACCTGCTCCCTCTTTCCTCCCTGCCACCTGAGTCTCACATTTATTTTTACTGTTTTTATTCTTCCTCCCCACATCCCTCCACTCATTCACCCGTTTGTTCATGTGGAGATTTCACACACATCTGCCAACCCCCCCCCCCCAATAAATACATTGCAGATCTCTGCATGAGAAAATGATTGAATAATTGGGGGGTTGGAGGCAGGATTGGAGGTGGGGAAGAGTAAAAACAGTACAGTCAAATGGAAGGAGGAAGAGGGAAGGGATGTCCCAATCTAACCCCTCACTACTGATCCATGTGTTAGGAAGTCTCTCACTTAGGAGAATTATAATTAGCTCAAATATGCAGAGGAAGATCCTAACAAAGTCTTACGCCGGAATCGCTGTCCCAATATGTCTACCAGAGGTCCACCGACAAACCCCAAGCGAGATGACACTAGTACAAATGAGTCCAATGAAAATACACAGTTTATTGGGGGCATAAATACCACACACAACAAAAAAGGGCATACACACACACACATTCAATGCTAGCAAAAAGGGAGGGGTAAGATTGGAAGTTAGGTTTGAGAAAGAGAGACATTGCTGGAATACTACCTTAGAAGTCTTCTCCGGGTAGCCTGATAGATGTGGATGAGGATGATGGACACGACCGCTGGGATGTGAGGAAATGGGCCGCGGGAGCTATGAGCAGAAGTCAAACTGGCATGAACCAACCTGCACTCTGGGGATAGCATCAATGGGAGATTCGAACTTGGGATCTTTTATAGGGCTGAACATATCCTGGGGCTAGATATCAAGGCTTGGACAAAGGTGTTGATTGCCTGGGCTGTCTGTGTACAATGCACTTAGGTTTGGACACAATTCGGAGGGGCAGCCAACTTAATGGCTGAGTCGTTAAGTCAATCACTGGCTCATCAGATATGATGACAAGGCTATTGTCTTACTCCGGAGGGCAGTGGTAAATCTGGTTTGGTGACTCCCCAAACTTCCTATGGAGAGTTGCTTACTAGGGACTCTGCTCTTCCAAGCGGGCTTGACTACGTGACCTCCTCGCTTGGGGCTTATGGAGGGTCCTTGGGTAGGTCAGTCAGGGGTCATAGTACAGTCCACATGTCCCCAAAATTTTATTAAAAGCACATATCGTAATACATGGTAAGACATTTTCATAAACAAAAAATTAATGATTTTTTAATATAAAAAACCCATCATGAGTGTGTGTGTGTGTGTGTGTGTCTATGTACATGTAAAATTTCCTCCCTCACTGGAGTGAGAAATGGGAAAGAGGGATTGAATGGGGAGGCATCCAGTCAGAGTAGATCCAAGAGACTGAATGAGGAGACATCCAATCAGAGTAGATTCAGTAGTCTGGATGGGGAGACATCCAATCAAAGTAGATCCAATCCACTGATGGTTCTTCATGTAGAAGTTTCTTCATATTTTTTTGCTATAGAATTTTCCTTACTTGGAACAAGAACTTTTGCTTTTAAAAATGTGCTGCCTCTCAAATATTTTGTTGCTCCTCCCAGCATCTCTGGGGAGGATTTTTTTCCTCCTGGGATCAGAATAAAATGTGCGGACATTTTGCTGCCTGGGGCAAAATATGCCCCTCTCTACCCAGGAAAGGGTGCATAATAACCAAATTACTTCGCCACATAAGGGAGAAAATCCCACATGTGTCTCTCCCAATCCCTGGCAGTAAAACCAGAAACACTATTAGTTAAGTAGCAAATGATTTACTGTCTTTTCATGACATCCAGCTGTTATTGTCTGAGGCACCTACGTCATGATGGTCCAGCCAGTCCAGAGTAAGTCCCATAATATATTTGTATAGGACTGTAGGTGGATTTTATATTTTGGCAAACTCAAACAAACTGAAAGTAGACTAAAAAGAAATAATCTGGTTAGAAGAAGAAGTTTTATAAAAAGATTAAGCTTGCTGCTGTTCATTGTGTTCAGCCACTCTGCCGACTTAAGCCAGAGCAAGTCTTTCCATGGTAAACTTCTTGGGTACTCTAGCTAGCTGGCTAACTAACTATCCATCCCAAAACTCTATAGCCAGTGAGCTACATGGGGTACAGTGGGCCCTCAATATTCACTTGGGTTTGGTTCCAGGACCACCACCACCACCCTGTGGATAACAACCAATGGATGCTGAAGTCCCATTAAGTACAATTAAATAGGTCCAACTGTACTTACTGAAGAAGTACAAGGAAGTTCAGCTGAGGCTGAGGTATTTTGATAGTTTGGTTTAATAACAAGAGGTGTTATTAAAGAGGCTGTGATAGACTTCACTAACAGGGAAATCAGGAGCCTTCCTCTCTGCTTCTCCTAAAATAGCACAATTGGATAATCTGCATGGCAATTTACTGCCAGCTGTAATGGAAGATTATACATGCATATCAGCACTCCTTTGAAAATATCACATTTTGCATTATTTATCTGAGCATGCAAATTTGTGCTTTAAAAAAAATCCCTGCTTCTCTCTGTCCGCTCCACTGCCAGTATTTTTATTTTATTTTTGAGATACCAATACACAATTTTATTTTAAAGTATAGGAGGAGGATTGGCAAATAGAACCACCAGCCTCAGTGACCATTCAGTGAATGTAACAATAATCATTTCAGAGAATCAAGTTTTCATTGCTTCTTCTTCTCTGGTGAAATAGGTGATTGAATTGTAGGCTGCTGCTGCTGCCTCTTCTTCTTCTTCTTCTTCTTCTTCTTCTTCTTCTTCTTCTTCTTCTTCTTCTGTATACCACCTTTCTCTCAGTATTGGGACTCAAAGTGGCTAACAGCATTTTTAAGGCAATGCAGATTTTTTAAAAAAACATACAAAAACTTTAATAAAAGTACAAATATAATAGGTAATTAAAAAGCAATTAAACAATTTATCAAGTTAAAACATTAAACAGTAAAAACATTAAAATTCATAAAAAAAAAATCATATATATTCCATGCTAAATGGTAAAGGTTTTCCCTTTGACAAGTTTGTCTCATCATGTTTGACTGTAGGGGGTCATGATCATCTCTGTTACTAAGCCAAGGGAACCAGCATTGTCAAAGATGACTCTGTGATCATGGGGCCAGCATAACTACATGGAATGCTGTTACCTTCCCACCAAAGTGATACCTATTTATCTACTGACAACTTTACATGTTTTCACATTGCTAGGTTGGCAAAACCTGGAACTAGCTCACTCCTTCACAAGGTGTTTGGGTCTCGAACTGCCAACATGTCAACTTTGCTATCATCAGAGCCAGTGTCTTAACCACTAAGCCACCAAGTCTCACAGTATATGCTGCCATTGAGTAATTTCCCACCATTTAAAATGCATGCAGAATAGTAGCCAGTGACCAAAAGGAATCAGGGTTGGCCATCTAAAAGTAGCAAGCTGTTGGTGTGATGTGGGGGGAGACTGTCTCCAATGAAAAGAAAGTTCAGCCTATAGATCTGCTATGTTTAGATTGGCCCAAATGTCTCCTAACTCATAAGGGTAATAAAGTAGCTACCTGGCTAACTTTTATTAGTGATGAAATGGCTGCCAATTCATATTCATGTGCTGGTGACTTGTGCACTAAGCACAGGGAAGGTAGATGCCATTCCAAAATGGTGGTGGAGGCACACATCCTCAGTCTCTAAAATTCCTCAGGGCTTGTTTCATGTATGCACCTTTATGACCACATTAAGGGATCATTTACATCTGTGAATGGTCATTCCACATTTAAAAATGCAAACTTTCATATCATCTCAAACACAGCATAAGCTGTGCATGAGTTATGAACTGTAAAATAATCCAGCATGGAGGAATCAAGTGATTCCATGGATATATGAATTGATGTCAACATAGAAGAATGTGAGTATTGGGTACATGGGGGTGGGGTGGGGCTAGGTTATCAAAAGGAAGAAGGGGGTAAGTTTCACTAACTTTGCCCATCATACAGATGTAGCTGGCTAAGAGCTTCCAGACTATACAGATTCTTGCAGAAGATGGGAGCACTTGAGACAGGCTGGGACATTCCTTTATTATACATACGTGGACCTGCATGGCAAACTACACTGCAGAGGAGGGTATACTTTTATGACCTCCATGAATAAAAGCCAAAATTAAGCTGAGCATGTGATGGTGGCAGAATTTGGAGTTATTTAAGGCTGAGCTGCCCCCTTCATGAGCCCTCTTGGTTCTTCATTTTGTGACCCACCCTCCCACTGCAGTGTGAGCTTTTCTGGTCACTTTGAGGCCAGGTTTCTCCCTTTACTTAGAGTTTTTCACTAACCTACTAACCTACTACTACTGTATCTCAGGGACTGGATCAAGTGGCATAGGGTGGTGTTGGTAAATAGATTGTCGCTGATAGGTAGTGGAGGAGAAGATAAGAGTTTAATGTGCACCTGGAATGACCTCACAGGTTCTGGGCACTGGGTGTGGGAAAGAAGTTTCCCCTTGCAGCTGACCTGGGGGTTTGATCGATCTCAGAGAGTTGCCCAACTTTAGGGGGAGTGCCCTGGGTTTGCCTTCCAGATATGGACTGGCTAGGGAGCAACCATAGGTATTGCATTTCCCAAGGAAAGGCTGAGGAGGTGGTCACAGGTTGACACCTGGCCTCAGCTGGACATGCATCAGGTTGCTCCCCTTCTTGCTGTTTCCCAAATTCAAGCTATTTATATTAAAGGTTTTGGGTCAAATAAAGTTGCCCGTTGTTTAAATGAAAAATTTTGTGCCTGGTCTCTTTATTTCATGGTTTGTCATTAATTCTTAAATTACTGCTCACAGAAGGCTAGATTTTATTAGCCACCTAACCTTGATGAGATCAAAGTCATGGCAATACCATTGTTTGAAGAGCATTTCACACTGCCTTTCAAAACATTGCTAGCGTGTGCTTCAGCAGTTCTGTGTGCCCTGTCAAAACCAGTTATTCCTTTATTTTTCAGCATAGAACATTGTATTATCTAATGACTTTCACTAAAGGCTGCCATACAGCAGATGCCTCAGCTACAGGAGCTGTTCATCCCCAATGAAAGAAAAAATGTACATGTAATAGGAGAGCAGATTTTCTGTAGAAAGAAAACCAACTCATTTGAAATGTGGTGCTGGAGAAGAGTGCCAAGGATACCCTGGAAGGCCAAAAAACAGATGTGTTCTAGAAAAGATCAAGGCTGAACTCTCCCTGGAAGCCAAGATGACTAAGTTGAGGCTGTTGTCCTTTAGCCACACCATGAGAAGGCAGGACTCACTAGAAAAGATAATAATGCTGGAAAACATGGAGGACACTAGAAAGAGAGAAAGACCACAGCATTGCCTCAGACATGAAACCAGGGATTGGTTCAGACACAACTGCAACTGTGTGAGCCTGTAGTCCATGTTGAGAACAAACACACACACACATCCAATTCACAGACAGATCTGCAATTCTAAAAGAGGAAAATAAATGAAAACAAATAAGAAGTGGTGCTTTAAAGATTTGAAATTTCAGTCAGTCTTAATGGGAGCTGATCCTGAGGAACCTGCTGCAGCATGTGCTACAAATGCATTGTCAGCCTTTGCGTGACTCTCATAAGTGTTGCTTGACATTTTGTCCCATTTCCTCAGGAAGGGATGGAGTTGGAGGGAATTTGACTTGCTGCAAACCTATAAAAATACATGAAGCATCAGCTGTTTTGGTGTAATGTAGTGAGGCACTGGTTGGGGGTAGGGGTGGGAAGGGCTTTATGACTCCCAACTCATCCACACATGAAACAGGCCACCAGGAATGCTGGTTGCTGGCCAGAGTGGGTTATGAAGTGTTGTGAAAGTTCCAAAGCAGTAGATTAATATTATTCAATCTGAAAGTATTTCAATTTCATGAACTTGCCAAAGCTCTCTTCTGTTATTAAAGAGGGATAGGAGATGTAGCACCACTGAGTGGCTGGGAGGCAAAAAGTGAGTGTCGCTGAGGGAAAAAGAGGCTTCAGATTATAGCTTTGCTGAGGCTTGGGAAAATAGGAAATGGAGTTTCATGGAGTGGGACCATTGGTCTATTGAGCTTATTGTCTGCCTTTATCGGAAGGGACTTTCCAGGGGTTCAGTTAAGGGTCTCTTTCATCCCTACCTACAGATGCCAAAGATTGAACCTGGGATTGTTGACATGCAAAGCATGTGCTCTAATCAAAGTGCTGTGGCCCTTTGACAACCATAAAAGTTGTTCACTCGCGAACGATTATCCCCCCAAAAATGCTGTACATTTTTAAAAAGATACAGTGATGGTGAGTGCGGAGGAAGCAGCTCTGTCACTAATTTGAATGATGTTCCAAGCATTATTTAGTAGGTTCCTATGACAACGACACTGGTACACAATACTCACAAAAACCATTAGGGGTGTTTGTCTGGGAGATGGGTTGGGATGGGGTGAAGAGAAGAGGGATAACAGTTTTCTAGCAATGACATTTTCTAGTCTGCATGTTTCAAAATACTGTTTCCATGTAATGGAAGCACTGTTCTGAGGAGATATCTGGCATATTTTCTATCACTGGAGTTCTTCTCTTGTCAGCATCCATTATGTTGATAAAAATGATTTTTGATAAGGTCTTATGATGTCAGGATCAAACTGGACCAAGTCTTGGTAATTGCATGCCAATCACTCTCTGTCTCACCCTGATCAAAGCATTGTTATGAAAACAACATGGGAAAAAACAAAGCCATGCACACATCCCTGAACACCTTACAGGGTGTAGGAAAATGATATAAATTAAACAGATAAATAATAAAATTAGCAGTAGCAGCAGTCACAGCAGTAAGAGTGGTGCACAAATGTGTTGTGGTGGAGAAGGTAAATGAAAGGATTGCTCTCCCATAAGGATTCCATCCTCCCAATGAAATTTCCCTTGAATCCTCAACTTTCTAGCACTGCAGCACATAAAACTTCACATGACCATTTAGAAATACAGTTTAGGCACCTGAAGAAAAGGAGTGGGCACAGTTAATGAGGAAATGCTAAAACAAACAAATAAATAAATAAATAAAAGAGTGCTAGGTCTGAACAATTTTCAGTTAAATCAAGGATAAAAGGCAATGCCTGGAATTTGCCAAGCTTGATCAGCTCAATTGAAGGTCAGGTCAAACTGAAGATCCCTGCCCTGAAGATTATTTTTACAAAACACAGTGAGATTTGACAGGGGCAGTTCTTAAAAGGAGAAAAATCCTACTGTGCTGAACTTTATCAGTAGACTACATGGAGCAAGTGATAGGATAGTTTAAGTGCATGCACACACCAGGTAATGAGGGAATGAGTGTCAAAAGAAAAAAAAGAAAACAGCAGGTGTGTGAGGCAAGCAGATCATTGAGCACAACTGAGCAGATAAAGGGCCCATTCCCACTTGTGGAAAAATCCGCATTGGGACCGGGCTGTGCTCTGCTTAGGAAAGCGATTCCAAAATGCCCCTTGTTCACACTATGAAAAGGGGCCTTGTTTGGAATCACTTTCTCAGCTGGGAACGCTTGTCGTTCCCACTGGAGCTGCCAGGGAAGGATGACAGCCCGTTACCCCCCAATCTTTTCTTTGGGTGGGGGTGGAGATATTGATCGCAAATGCGATCACTGTAAAGGGAAAACACACACACACACACACACTAATCCCCAGTTCCTTTGGGGGGGATCCTTCCTTCCTTCCTTCCTCTTCCTTCCAACTCCCCCTCCCTTCTCTTCTTTTTTTTTGGGGGGGAGGGTTGGGGGTATTGATCGCAAATGCGATCACTGTAAAGGGAAAACACACACATACACACACACACACAAATCCCCTGTTCCTTTGGGGGGGGGAATCCTTCTTTCCCCCTTCCTTCCTTCCTTCCTTCCTTCCCTCCCCCCTTACCGGGGAAGGGCTCTCTGCTGCTGCTGCCTCCCTCACCGCTGCTCCCAGCAGCAGCGCATCCACCTGCTCCTCCTCCTCCTCCACTGGGCCCGTGCTGCTGCCGGGGCCCATGCTCCTCCCGGGGCTGATGGGAGCAGGACGGGCCCAGTGGCGGCGGCGGAGGAGGAGGAGGAGGAGGAGGAGGAGGATGCGCTGCTGCCGGGAGCAGCTGCGAGGGAGGCAGCAGCAGCAGAGAGCCCTCCCCTGGTAAGGGGGGAGGGAAGGAAGGAAGCAAGAGGAACAGGGGATTTGTGTGTGTGTGTGTGTGTGTGTGTGTGCTTCCCCTTTACAGTGATCGCAAATGCAATCTTTTGCAAGTGCACAAGATATTTGCGATCAGTACCCCCACCCCAAATTTTAAAAAAAACATGATTCTGACCAGCTTTCCCATTTACTGGAAATGCTTCAGAATCACGTTTTCCAAAAAAGACCACTTTAAAACTAGTGTCAGGAAAGCCCGGGTTATTTGCTTTTAACCTGGTCCTTTCCTCCACTGATCAATCTGATGAGCATCGTAAATCGATTAGAGTATGAACAAGGGTGGTATAGCCTGCTTCACACTTTGAATCCAAATGTAGTGGGAATGGGGCCAAAGACATGTATGTGTGTGTTTGCTGTCCCTGGCTGCTGTATGCTATGCTGGTCAGCTCCATCTGGGCCAGGGGAAGGAGAGTCTCAGGGAGTCAGAAGGCCACAGTTACCAGACTCAGGTGGGAGCAGGCAAAAGACCTCACAGCAATCACTGGACTCATAGAAGGAAACTCAAAGATAAGTATCTTTTTTAAAAAATTAAATGGGTGTTTATTTAACCTAGATGAATGCCAGGTGAAGAGAAGTTTTGATGGTGAGGTGACAAGAGTGGTAGAAGGCAGCTGGTTGTGAATATAATGATGGTGGAAGATGTTTTACAACAGGGATAGATGGTGGAGATTGCATTGCCTAGTCTCTGCAAGAGTGGAGAGACTGAACAAGAGAGTGCATGTCAGAGATTAATGGTTAAATGAATAATTTAGTATGAAGTGGGATATGGATAGATTGTGTGTAGTGATGTAAATTTCTCTTTATTCTTCCTGTCCCCAAACAGGAGTGGGAAATTTTATTACTCTGCTTGCTCCTCCGTGGAGAGCAAGATATTTCATCTTGGTCACCTTTCACAGAAAATTCTTGCCTAATTCTCAATGTTTTGGCCTTGCAATTAGCTATGTGGACCCTAAAACTCCATTCTCAGTATCTAACAAGTAAGGATGGCCTGTGTTCATCTTTACAATGGAATTCCCTCTCCTCCTCCACTTCTGCAGCCCAATGGAGTAATTCACATTGTCTAGACTGAGATTAACACAATTAAAATGGGGAATAACAAGTCATATATGTGATTCTACGGTAGCTGTGTATGTTTATATACAATGTCAGGTGCATGTGAAACACACATCATACGAATACTCTTATGATCTGAAGGTATATTCGATCTTTTGGTGGTGACTGAAGAATGCCATAAAATACACAGCTGCCTTTCTCTTTCACAGTGTCTAACATGAAAGGATGGTCTGTGTTTATCTTTAGTGATGAATTCCCACCACCACCACCACCACCACCACCCCCCCGCAGCCAAGTGTAGTAATTCAAATTGCCTTAACTGAGGCTCACACAATTAAAATGAATGGTTGAGGCACTGTTACTTTTACTACTTAAGCAAAAAAAAAAAAAAAAGAAAAAAGTCTTAAATATCAGATTTCTTACTGAAGTGCCCATCCCATTACCTCTATTGCAAATTAAGTATCTGCAAAATTTCACACCTCAGTTGAGCAGAACTCAATAAATGCTTGAGTCAAGCATTGAGAAAACAAAAATCCTGTATGTTTAGCAAATAGCAATGAGCTTCTATCACATTCCTAATTGTGAGAAAGATGGGATGTTGGAAAGAATAAGGATTTTAAAAATGAATTTAGCTCAGGAAGGGGAGAAGAGAGCAGGTTGGAGACTTCATCTATATAATCGGATTTAATTTTTTGAGGCAGAGATGTTTGTAGTCTTTCATGTGAAAATCATGTATTAAATACATGCAATGAATTCTAGGAGCAGGGAAACAAAGAGAACAATGTAAGGGATTTTGGCTGAATCAATCCTTTTTGCATCTCCAATCCCTGCTGTGAAGTACTCTGAAAGGAAACTGAATACAAGCTTACCCCGCCTTTCAATGACTCACTTTCTGACAACTTGCTCTTTCAATGCTTGCAAATTACAGACAAGTTGCATTAATTTTGAGGGATCTACTCTTTCGCCAGTTCTTCATGCCTGATTCTTGTTTGGGACCACTTGCACAAATGCATGAGTGCAGTCCTGAAGCTTGCCTACGGAAATTGAGTAGCCCTTGTTGGATTAATAGAATTTATCTGTGTAATTTGCAAGCATGGAAACAGCAGAACATTGTCAGTTTTTCTTTGCATGGAGTCTTGATTTGGGTTGCTTGCATATCTGTACACACACTACTTGCAAAGTGATGGGGGGGGGGGGAGGAAGGTGCCAGACTGACTACAGAGGGTTGCTTGTGACCAAGATAGCACTGGTTGATGCCCCTTTTCCTCCTCTCTGTGACTGTGCACCATTTTTGCTCCTTCAGTCTGCTTTCAGTCCATGGTGCTTCTGAGATCCTGGACAATACATTTCTTATAGAATTGCTGAAAAGCATTTGTGCTTATAATACAGTATATAGTACAATATACTATATACTATATAGAATAATATACTGAAACCAGTATAGACAAGTATACTGAGACCAGATGTTTGGACCAGTCACATTCACCCAAGCTTCTTCTAGCTGGATTAGTTTTGTCTCGTTTGCTACTTCAAAAATAACAAATAAGCTTGCCTTTAATTGGGCATTCAGCCATTCAGTTTTGGACTAAGCTTGCTAATATGACAGTTCCTCCCTTTATTTTAAAATCTTTCACTGCTGCCTATTTCTGCCTGTCTCTCTCTTATGCCACCTACTATTTATGCTGCTTACCTAGAAAGTCGATCAATGTCCCTTAATGTTGAATTGTGCAGTGGGAATCATGCAGCCTCCAAGATATATGACTGCAGTTCCCATCACTTCTAGCCAGCACAGCCAGTGGTGAAGAGTGCCAGGACTTGCGGTTCAACAGCTGGAAGGCCAAATGATTCTCAGTCCTGCCTTACTCAATAAATCTTCTGGCTTTTAGTGACATAACCAACTCTTCTTCTTTTTTTCTGTTTTTTCTTTTTTTAATGGCTGCAGCCTTGTTTGCCATCTCTTCCTTCCTCTCTTCCCCTCACCTGTTGTTTTAGAGACCTGGAATCTGGGAGATGTAGGCTCCTCACATACATAAAAGATGCAGGCTTGTTGTTCTGTGGTACCATCCCTGGCCAAGGCCACAGACCAACTGTTCCAACTTTTCCAGACTCCCCATAGAAAACCTGGAGTGAACCATTTATATTTAGTCCAGAACATTCTAACAAACCTGGCCTGGTGAAAGAATGCATGTGCTGCAAAGCATGTTCTGCAAATATTATAACATCTTGTCTTCATTCACTGCAATTTCTGTTTGTTTAACAGTATGACTGCTGTTTTATTCTTGTATTTTTTAATTTGCTGTACCCCGCTCCGAGTATTCTATTAGAGGAGTGGGTTATAAATAAACCTTATTATTATTATTATTATTATTATTATTATTACTCAGGTGGTCTCCTGAGATAAACATATTTCTGTGGGTTATCGTAATCCAGTTGGTCATATTTGGCATTATGGGAAGCTATTGTATGAACTCTATAATGCTGTGCAAAACAGTGTTGGTTTTTCATCACATTGAAGGGACTGTAATTAATTATATTTATTGCTGGCAAAGGCTGATCATTTTAAGCATAGGTGGAGAAGCTTGAGAAATTTTGGTCTACTAACATGACCAGTAGGGAAGGATTGTGGAAATTGTAATCTAAAACACCTGGAATGTCACTGGCTCCTCACCCTAGATGTAAAACAAGAGAGGGCAGCCCATGACCTAGGGGCTTCCTCCCCTACCAACCCTCTCATGTGCCACTGCCATACAGCATGGATGGGGATAGTCATTTCCCTATACTCAGCCATGTGCCAGGACTGAATTCCTTGGAATACCATTTCTAACAGTGTTCTCCTGTTTTTCTTTCTGCAGTATATCGCATTTGCCTCCCTCTTCTTCATCCTGGTATCTATCACTACCTTCTGCCTCGAAACCCATGAGAGATTTAATCCCATTGTTAACAAGACAGAGACGGAAACAATCGGGAATGACACCCAGGTGCGCATCTACCAGGAAGCAGAGACTGAGGCCTTTCTGACCTACATTGAAGGAGTCTGTGTGGTTTGGTTTACTTTTGAGTTCCTGATGAGGGTCATTTTCTGCCCAAACAAGGTGGAATTTATCAAAAATACCTTGAACATCATTGACTTTGTGGCCATTCTACCTTTCTATCTGGAGGTTGGACTCAGTGGCCTGTCTTCCAAAGCTGCTAAGGATGTCTTGGGCTTCCTGCGGGTTGTCCGGTTTGTGCGAATCCTGCGAATTTTCAAGCTAACCCGCCACTTTGTAGGGCTGCGGGTATTGGGTCATACCCTCCGTGCCAGCACAAATGAATTTTTGTTGCTCATCATCTTCTTGGCATTGGGCGTCCTGATTTTTGCCACGATGATCTACTATGCCGAGAGAATAGGTGCTAAACCCAATGATCCTAGTGCCAGTGAACACACACACTTTAAAAATATCCCCATTGGCTTCTGGTGGGCTGTTGTCACCATGACGACCCTGGGCTACGGAGATATGTTTCCTCAGACTTGGTCGGGTATGCTGGTGGGGGCCCTCTGTGCTCTTGCTGGTGTGCTGACCATTGCCATGCCTGTACCCGTCATTGTGAACAATTTTGGAATGTATTACTCCTTAGCTATGGCTAAGCAGAAGCTACCAAAGAAAAAAAAGAAGCATATCCCACGGCCACCCCAGCTGGGATCCCCCAATTATTGTAAATCTGTCATAAACTCTCCACATCACAGTACTCAGAGCGACACATGCCCACTCGCCCAAGAAGAAATGTTAGAAATTAACAGAGCAGGTAGGAAACCTCTTAGAGGAATGTCCATCTGACCTTTAACCTCCATCCTTTCTAGAGAATGAAAGATTCAGCCAGACTGCTTTCTTAGTGCAATGAGTAGCACATTATCCCATTAGCGTCCCACCACCATACATGGAATAATGTGTGGGACATACAGGTTGCAGGGACAAAATGGTACAGGAGAAGCTCACATATGAAAATTAGGAGTGTACACTATAGGAGCCTTAATACTGGTCCTATTTAATGGGACATTAGAAAGATTTTTCAGAGAGAAAATATCTTACGGAAGAAGTTTTTTTAAAAAAAAACAGTTCTAAAGCTTATATTGTTGGACTGCATGATAACATCAGGGTGGTTCTTAAAGTTGTATGTATCCTAGCATACCAAGAGCCAAGGGCAGAGATCTTGCCCAGTAAAAGACATGTACACAAATATGCCTTGTCCCCCATACCCCAAGATAGCTTGTTCCTAGCTACTTTTAATGTTGCAGCGTACCATGGGTTTGGCTGCTTACAGAATGACTTACATCAGCACATGCAAGTCCATGACACAACTGCGTCTTTTTCAGATGGTCTTTTTCAGCCACTTATTAGAATGACAGCTTGGATTTCACAAAGAAACACAATGTGTTTCACAAGAGAACAAGGCTTAACGTATGGATGTTTATTCCACAGTAGGCAACCTAACTCATTTTATAACAACATAGCCACATGGAAGTTTAGCACGTAGAATTTGGAGAAAGAGGAGCACCAGTTCCTTTTCATAAAAAGCTTAGGTCCCTGATCTACAGCTCCTTCAACTCTCTACCATTAAAGGTAGACTGAAGGGGGAAGAATATTGGCCATTTTGGACAAACTTGTTTTGAAGAGCCATGAGTGATAATCTCACAGGGTACTCTCATTTTTTTAATGGTAATGATAAATGACAGCAATAAGAAAATATTCCCATTCAGATTAAACTATATTTCATATTAGTCCAACACTGGGGGCGGAGAATGAAAATACTAGTCATCATGGAATATATTATAGTATCCCATGGCTAGTGGTTTGTTATGGGATTATCTCAGTTTTATGAGACTCCTCCAAGAGCACACAAAGTTACAGGGCTTTGATCTGATTAGTTCAACCCCATAATCTACCTCTACCCATGGAATATCATTGACCTATTCTGTGGAAAAAATAGTAATTTTAAAGTAAATAACCACAAATTATTCTGGCTGATGGAATGAGCATATGTTGCAATCTTGTGCAACCCCGCAGCCTGTTTATTTAAAATCCCTCCCAATGGTATATATTGCGATAAAAGTCATTTATACAGTGGTTCATGATAAATTTTAGTGATTAGGGATATGTTTAAAGAACAGGTTATACTTATGATGGTCTTGCAGTATCATTTATTTTATTTATTTGCTTTGATGGAAATTTATCCAATGTGTTGCTCCATGCGGGTGAAAGCAATCTCCTCTTTCCATTCCATAGCCATGCATGCGGACGCTACTGAAAGAACACAAAAGAAGTGTTACTTTCCTTTGTGTGTGTGGCTTCACCAGTGCAAAATCCCAATTTCTAGGAGATGGGGAAGTAAGGGTAAAAAATAAACCTTTTCAGTTTATTTTATTTTTATTTTTGGTAGCACTCTTTACAATCCATTCAGGTAAAGAGTTTTTATTTTGCCACTGTTCTTCCCTGTGAATTCCCCACCCCACCCCTTGAAAAAAAATCTCCCTAAAGCCTTTCATTTGATTTGAATACTTCCATCACACCAGGCTGGCCACGCTCCATGTGAATGATTGCCTCTTTACTATTTTGCCCTTTGTGCACACTTATGTGGTTTTATCTGCCCATTCTTCTCAGGTTGCAAATGCTTATCACAATGTCATCACCAAGCAATGAAGCACCTTCTTCATGAGTAATTAGATATGTTTATGGTTCTGTATAGCAGCAAGGAGACAAAGACACTCATGAAGCAGTGTGTCACATACACCCAGCTGCCCAATAACTACTTCATGGCAGATTGTCTATCCATGGTTCAGAAAGGAACCACTGTGTTCTCATGAATGCTCTGAATTCACATGTAATCTGTGTGTATAAAAGATCCTGCTGGCTACCTATTATCTCTGGCTTGATTCTTCTTATATCTAAAACTCCATGGAGTATGGACTAGACTGGACACAACCCCAACAACCATTTTGATGTGATAGGAGCAGGGTCTTTGTCCAGTCCAGTTCCCATTGAGATTTCAAGATTCAGGCCTAACACATGAGAAGTATCATGTGGGGGAAACAGGTGGACAGCCTGCATGTGCAAACTTTAGTGTGAGCAATCTATTCCTGCTTTTCATCAATTCCAGAGCCCATCTGTACTTTGCTTAATATAATTGGAATACAGAACCTACATCTTCTTTTCTTCTGTTGATTGCAAGGGGTAGCCAGCATTCCTAGATCACACTCAAATTAACAATTATCATTCAGTTTTTCGAGGAGAAGATAAACCAGAGGGAATCACATCTTGCCCACAGTGATGGTGGGGAGGGGATAAATAGCTGATGCCTGATGAGGGGATAAACAGCTGTTCCTAGGCAACAGGATTAAAATCTAAGCATGACAAAGTTATTTGAGATACAGACTTAATGAATGTTCTGTGCATGGTGCCTCGGTATGACAACTGCCAACTAAATGTCATTTCCAAGCTACCTGGAATCCAAAGTGGATTAATGTAGTCTTGTTTTTTATTATTATTATTATTATTATTATTATTATTAAATGTGTAAATTTTAGTCCAGTCTCCCTTTCCAGCTACCCTCGCTGCCAATATCAGTTAATCATAGTGCAAAAGCACATTCTTAATGTTTTTAAACTTGCTCACTGGGTGTTTTTTTCTGAGAACTCAGTGTTTGCACAGATATCCACTCAATACAGCATTTGTATTTCAGTATTAAGAAAAGAAGCATCAATTGAGGTTAAGGGTTTTATCCTAAAAGTGGCTTTAATTTTAAAATTAAAGAGTGAGAGATCATTAAAATTCACAGGATTTCAAAGAAACTAATATGGCTCTGCCACAATTCCTTGGAGGTGAGCAGTCTGTGATAAACATATTTGATATAGGATACAGTTCTATGCCAGTGTGGCATAATGGTTTGATCAGTGGATTATGACTATGGAGATGAGGTCCAAATCCATGCTTAGCTATGGAAACCCACTGGGTGACCTTCAGAGGACAGCTAAAGCAAACCCCCTCTGGACATATCTTGCCAAGAAAACCTTATGATTGGTTTTCCTTAGAGTTACCAGAAGTTGGAAATGACTTGAAGGCACACAAGAACAAGAAACAGCTCTGTGCTTGGTGCACCATCCCATTGCTTTGTTCAAGGCTTATAGAACAAGCAGGAGCCAATTCATCTTCCCAGGCCAAGTCTCAATACCGGTAAAATAAAACCCATGTTTTTCTTCTGCTGATTTCTACTGTAGAAAGCAAGTGAATTTAACAAGCAGGTGAGCTATAAACACAGACATTCATCTATGACAGCCAAAACTTTTTGCCTTTGTTGTGGCTCATTTGAAATCAAATAAGCTGCATACCTACTGTGTGGCACTACCTCATGAGGGATGATTTACTTTTTTTAAAAAAAATACTTTTGATATGACATTAAGTGAGACTTGACTGTAAGTGGCATATATGTATAAATTACTGAAGTCAATGAGGTGTATATGAATGTAATAGTATATTAGAGAAAGGCCTTAGCTTAGAAGTAGGGAACAATGTTTATATGCAAAAAAATCCCAGGTTCAGTCTCCAGAATCTCTAGGTAGAAATGGGAAAGAATTCTCCCTAAAATTCTGGAGAGCCACTGCTGGCCAAAACAAATAACACTGAGCAAAATAGGCCCATAGTCTGACTCAGTATAAGGTTCCTATGGCTGCATATATGTACTCATAGTTACATAAATTCAGGTATCTGTATTCCATTTTTAAATTTTAAATTTAAATTTGTCTATTTTATGGCCATTAAGCCTTAGAACTAAGGCTCATCCAATGCTGACTTCAGACTTAATGCAAACTAGTCACTGAAGTCATCCCAATATTAAAGTTTGTTGTACACTAAATAAGTAATTTGAAATTTGGAAAAGTTTTAGTTTGGGACATGTTGGTTACAATAAATTTAGCATGCCATGGAATGAAATCTTTGCCTTTCTTAATTTCTCTGACATAGCTAGGGTGCATAGACTGTGTCTCCAATCTGAACATCTACAACCACACAAGATAAAAGTTATGGACATATTTCCAGGCCCTTCGCTTGCCCCTGTAAAAGGAAGCTGATAGATCAATATCTTAACATTGCAAAGTTTCCCCATCAGCTGAAATGAGATGACAAACCACCTTGCTGTGAGTCAGCTCAGTTCTGTCCCTTCTCTCTCCAAAGGAAGCCATATTACGTTAGAGTGGAAATGAATGTAACATTTTGGGATACCAAGAAAGTGGCAGTTACTTTACAGGTTCACTGTACCATGACAATGCTGTTAAGAAATGTTTATTCTGCATCCCACCATCTTTATTATCCTAAATATTCTATGCCAAGATAGGTGGGCCTGGGAAAACTCAAAACATGATTGTACCATGTGACATATTGAGAATTCCTGGGTGTTATGTGGGATATAAGGGGAGAACATGCCAGTAGGATACAGTTTTCACTGGCATACTTGCAAGTTGTATAATATCTAGTCACATTTAAAACATCCTTTCGAATAGTGAAGAGTTTCATATATATATTTTTAAAAAGATGAAAACAATTGATAAACAGCAAAGTCATACTGTTTTAGATTGTTCTGATGTAGGGAAAATAACAAATAGGAGGTTCTTCAGTATTTTCCCTATGTTAGTCATGAACAGAGAGAGGGTTCATTAGCAGTTTTTTGTGTTGTGGTTCCTAAAATATCTAAACTGGAAATAGTTCATCCATGGTTTGATTGCTTATTGTAGTGTTTATATTCACTGATTTTGGACAGAAATGACTGTCATTTACCCAAATGAGATCAGGAGGGCAAGAAAGAAGTGGCTGTCTGTCTTGTGATATCATAAAAAGCCTTTTGTGTCACTGATAGTGGTGCAGAGATGACATTGACAACAATAGCAAGGTATCATCTGAGCTTTTCTGGACACCTTCTGCACTAATGTAAATTAATATTGCTGCAGTATTGAGGGGTTTTTTTTCCAGCTGTGAGCCAAGCAGGGAAAATCATAGATAAAATAGCAATCTGATAACTGAAAACTTCATGATTTTTTTCTTTTGAAAAAAAAATCAGATCTTGCAAAAGCATTGCATGTCTTTCCTCTTATAAATGGGAAACTAAAGCACTGGAGCTTGGATCTAGTAGGAAAGTCTACCTAAGTCTTCTAGCACAGAACAAATTATGAACACTTTGGACAGCTACAGAAACAAACAAATAGGGCTTTGTATAATCTCACTGTACTTTTTCTTACTCTTTTATACATCATGCATACTTCAGCCCAAATCTTCCTGTACTTGTGGCTCTCATAAAACACCATTCCTGCTCTCCTTTGCATTCATCCCTGCTCCATGAATGGCATGCATCCCAAAATCTACAGATCATCATATTGTGTAGTAATTATTATGTAGGAGCAAAATGAATTCAGTATTAACAGAAAGATCTTACATTGTCATTAAAGAAAGGTAGCTTCTGGAATGATAATCTCTCCCAATTTACTCAGTATCCTCAGATATCTGATCTGTTTTTTGTTGTTGTTGTTTTGTTTTTACTCTAGCATCGTATTATGAAACTACTTTGGTTTAGCTTGATTGCATAGGTACTACTGTGAGTGAGGCTCTAAGTACCGCAAGACCACTTCTAGTTCTGAGGTATATTTTTGGAAGGAAGGGGCTTCCAGGAAAAACATTTTTTTCAGGATTGCATTATGGTACCTTTCCAGAGTCACCTTTAAATGAAAGACTACCTGACCTTCACATGCTCTCATTCTGACCCCTTGTCTTCAGATGTCAGTAAACCAACATGTCACCTCACTCCAAGAAACAGTGCCTTTAAATGATGGTATTGTCTCGGAGAGAGGTCACAGCGTTGGTCACTCAGGTTTGTGAGAGATTATTCCCTGAATTATCTTTATTGGGACCTACACCTCCTGGAGGGATCCAGTCCAACAAATTGGTGAGTAAATACTCCCAGGTAGGTTGGGTTTAAGGGCCTCTGGGTTTAGCATGTTAAGCTAAATTCTACCAGTATAAAGCCTATTGATATAAAGATGACACTAAAGTACACTTTAAAATATATGATGAAGTAATTATAAGGCTTATTTTTGTAAATGGTACTACTATTTTTAATAAGTATTATAGTAAAACTGTGAAGCTCTGGGATAACTAAAAATAAGTTCATTGGCTGTGCAGGAACAAATGGTCTTTTACATGTTCTTCATGTCTCTCTCTCTCTCTCTCTCTCTCTCTTTCTCACTGTTTTGTTTTATTACTCTATGTTGCTTGCAACTTATATATGTTACAGACTGTCATATTTTATATTCTGAAGTATTTCTTCAATTCCCATCAACCTGAGCTCTACATATTGGGCAACAGAAGGACATTAGTTCTTTAATTCCAAAACAAGAAGGGATGTCACAGACTGTAGGTAAACTCCTTTGAGGTTGTGACACACAAACCCTGATGCAAAAGGTATTTAATACCAAAAGAAAAAGTAAGTACTTGATGCGACATGGCACTAACTGGCTAAGTTGCTCTCTTTAGTACTGTCTGCATGGAAGAATATTGCCCCCCCCCCAACAAATGTTAATTTGCATTGCCCTCTAGCAGAAACTTTCCAAAACATAATGGCTGAAAGATAATTTCACTCCTGGTTTCAAAATCACTTACACCATAGCTTTCGTCAAACTCTAACTCTTCAAGCTGTACTTACATCCATCTTCTCGCCAAACTGTTACCTTGTCATTTCATTCTTATTTGTCCATGGTTCAGTGTATGTTCCTCTGTAATTCTTCTTTGTTATAATTTATGATAAATGTAGCCCCCGTGTTCTTTTAAACCATAACTTTACTTGGAAGTGAGCCTATTAACTCCAGTAGAACTTAACTACCAAGAAAATATCCTTAGTTAGAACTGGAAGGTATCGTCACCATTCAAAAGCAAGAGCAGGGGATTGTATCTTTTTAAACCTGTCTGAAGCTCTGGCATATATAAATGTTCAAAGTAGCCAATGGGACAAGCTCATCTGGACTACTTTAAGTCTCAGTGATTTCAGGAGGACTAAAGTGTGGCTGACTTATTCAGGATCTAATCCTTTTATTTTTAACCATGTAAACAATGGAAAAACAAAAAGCATCCACAATCCATCCAGGTAGTATTGTAAATCAGTCTTTAACCTATAGTATGACTGCACTCTCACACTTGACAAGAGCCAGATAAGCAGGTCATTGAATTAAAATTTTACTATTTCAAACTGATTCAAAATGGTAGTTGAACAATCTGGTTTTTTTTAAAAAAAAAAATTATATTATTGTGAAGTAAAACAGGGGAACCTGTCACTTGTCCTGTTGTAAAACAGAGGTTACTATTTTGAGAACTCTTTGTCTTTTGCCTTGCCTTGCCTTGTCTTGTTTTGACACATCTAAAGAGATGTTGGATATTTGGATATTGATTCAAAGACATATTTGAATTTTAGACTAGTTAATCTGCATTTCTGGCTCTTTTTCAAAAATCTGTGTATGAAGGGTGCTTCATTAAACCCCTAGCCATGACTCCAGATTTCAGATATTTTTAAGGAAGATGAGTCATGTTACATACACAGAGGACTCCTTGAGTGTGTGCATGGGGCGCACTGTATTAGGATGACTACAGGGAAATAATTTATTATGTAGTGGCCCATCATGGGGGAATTATTCATCTGATCAAATGGCCTGGTTCATAACTTCATTAGCAGGTCTTCAGTAAACATAAACCAAGAGCCACCAACATTGTTCTATTTATGGAAATAATTCTGTTGATAGAACTGTGAAGTGGGCAATTCAAACCCAGCTCCTCTCTGAAGCATGTTTCTGGGTTGCACAGACAGGTACTAGAGTGGGGATGGGGGGAAATCCCAATATACTAAGCGGTTGGCTGCTAGGATGGAACTGTTAAATGGTAAACCATAGCTGGAAAAGTATGGCAGCTAATACGCTCCCACCATATCTAGATCATAACATGTGGCATGTACATATGCAGAGGTGATTTATGTCATCCTGCTTCTTTTTTTCCATATTATGAGTTTAGGCATGGTAGAAAAACACTGGAGACAAAGAACACAAATATGAATGTTAAGCCCATTCTCTACGAGGGGGTATCCAAAAGTTTTAATGATCACCTTTTTAAAAAATTGACAGAGAGTTTGTTTTGATTTGTAGTTGTTAACTTATCTCTATGTAGTCACTATCTAGATTTATACATTTTTCGCAGCGTATCTTGACCCTCCGAATACCTGATATTGTAGAAGCCTGCAGATTGCACCTGATGAGGATTTTACACTGTAGTCATTTCTGGCACAGCTATTCACAAAAATAAAGGATGCAATGTGCTGATTTTCTCAGCAACGTGCACTTAGGAACCAATGATGACACTGATAAAATTTCATCAATATGCCATAATAACTTCCAGATGATAATTATTACTTTACGATACCCCCTCATAAGGCGCAGTCTGCAGACTTCTACAATATCAGGTATTCAGAGGGTCAAGATACGCTAGGAAAAATGTATAAATCTAAATAGTGACTACATAGAAATAAGTTAATAACTACAAATCAAAACAAACTTTCTGTCAATTTTTTAAAAAGAAGATCATTAAAACTTTTGGATACATACACCACCAACAAGATCACATGACCAAAAGATTCCTTAGTCTTCCAATTCAGTAAATTACCACTTAATTATTCTACACTAGCGTTGTTTGTAATTACAATATGCTTCATCTGTGATAGAATTCTATATCATATATATCCTTTAATTATCCTTATTTACTTTGTCGTCTTAAAAAGAGAATTCAGAAGTGTCAATTGAATGTCAATTTCCAAGGCCATAAGCCCCTTGAGTTGTTTCCTTGGGTATATCTTATGAAGATCCAAATGTTCTCAGATCAAAGAGTTACTTTTAAATTTGAGGACATTATTATTATTATTATTATTATTATTATTCAATTATATCTTGTCCTTCTCCCTCTACAGAGACTTAATTTCAATGTTAATGAAATTATGAATATCCTTGTCTGTACTGTTATTAGTACCACAGACACAATTAATACAAACAAGTCAGCTTCAAGACTATAGGGGGTGAAACAGGCAAAAAGAGGTGCTTTCAGGCTGACTTGAAGGTATGGCACTTAGATGACACATGCCTTGAAATCAGCAGGAAAGTGTCCTTATGCAGAGAAAAGCCATTTCAAAAAGAAGCAGCTTTTTCGCTTCTTCTTGGCTTGAAACCTTATCATGTGGTAATGACAGGAGCACTCCAGCTGCCTTGGGAACCCGCAGTGTGGTTGGTGGAGTTTCAATGTGGCTTCAGAAAAGGCAGCTTCAAGCCACTTTTTCCTGCCCATCTGTTTCACCCCTAGGATTCTGTATTCTGTCTCAGAAGGCCCCATGGATCAGGTGTTTTTCCATTAGGGTAGAAAAGCTCATTCCTATTTGTGCTACAGACACCGCTAATTGAAAATGCTGAAAATCAACCTGTAGAAAGACTGGATAAGATACCCATCACAATTATTATTATTATTATTAGTAGTAATATATTTATTTATATCCCACCCTTTTCCCAAAACTGGGAGTCAGCGTGGCTCACAACATTAAAAACAGTACCATTAAAAGAATTAAATTAATACAATATTAAAACAAGTTACATGTTAAAAGAGTAAAATACAATTTAAAAGATAAAAATGTTAAAATACTTTAAAACAATACAATGCCACCCCATCCCATGCTTTTAAAACTTTCTGTTTTAAAAGCCTGTCTAAACAGTCTGCTGGAGAGAGATAACAAGGAAAGGGCCATTCTGGCCTCCCTGGGCAGGGAGTTCCACAGTCCAAGGACTTCCACGGAAAAGGCCCTCTCTCATGTTGCCATTAACTATGCTTGTGATGTTGGTGGGACTGAGAGAAGGGCCTCTCCGGAGGATCACAGAACCCAGGCCAGTTCATACATGGAAATACGGTCTGCCAAATAGCCTGGACCTGAGCCATATAGGGCTTTATAGGTCATAATCAGCACTTGTGCCCAGAAACAAAATGGCAGCCAGTGGAGCTGTTTCAAGTGGGACATTGTGTGGTGGTCTCTGTAATTTTCCCCGGTTAACAGCTTGACTGCAGCTCTTTGAATCAGCTGAAGTTTCCGAACACTCTTCAAAGGCAGCCCCAAGTAGAGTGCATTACAGTAGTTCAAATGGGATGTACAATTCAATGCTTTAATATGCTCCCTTTCTGAGAAACGTAAACATTTTTCCATGAAGATCAAATAAGGAAGGTGGGAATGCTATGGTAATTCTTCATGATGACCATGACATGTCTGCCATGTGGTCATACTTGTAAGTTTCCCCAACTTTCCCATCCATCTCTCACAACAAACTTTGGCAATTGCTTTCCAAGCATGGGCTGTGCAAATTGATATGGCAATTGTTGCAGTATGGAAACTGAGAGAGCAAAGGTACTTCTTCAAGTTGTCCGCTATATTTCACTTCACACACACCAAATGGAAGATTGAGAGCTGCCTTTCATTTCTAAGACATTTCTAAGGGTCATTTGTAAGAAGTGGCAAGAGACCTAAAAAGAATACTTCTAATGCTATTTATGTACATCACAGTAGACAACTTGAGGTCCTCTAGAAGTTGTTTAACTGCAATTCCAATCATAATTGACCACTGCTAAGGATGGTAGGTGCTGCAGTTTAACATTTAGGGTGCCAAGTGTTCTCTCCCCAATATACAAGCTCAGCAGAGCCAGAAGCCAGATAATAATCTTATATCTAATACTGTTGATGGTCATGTGGTCTCTTTTATCCTTTTGGGTGGGTTTTATTACTCACACTTTTGTCAGTAAAAATTAGTAACTGTCTTTGATAATTCTGAATGAATATTAAGATCTGTCAGGAGGAATATACAATTGCTCTTTCAACTGCCCCTTTAGTTCCAAGTTAGTAGCATTATCTGCCATTCCTGTCCAACTCTGTTTATGTAATAAGCATTGTGCAACCAAGAGTTTGAATACCGCAACTGTCTATACTGTGTCACACAAAAGGTATATACCACCTGTGAGAGGCGAGTTACTTTTATGCCTGGTGATTGTTCCTTGGTCAAAAGATCCCCACTGAACAGTGCCATATTTCAAGTATATTCTGAATATACAAATTTGCACTTTAAGATGTTAGTATAAGAGCACTTTAAGTTGCCTTGAGATTGTGAAGCAAGTCACACAGAGAAAAACTGTCTTCATATAAAACATGTGGATTGAAATAGATGCATTTAAAACAAGCCATTTTTACCATTTGCAGTGTATGTTTGTTTTCAAATCCCATTTACTGCTTGATTATCTTAAAATGCATAGCATCCTGTGCCGCCATTTGAAAAAAAAGTAAAACAAACAAACACAAAAGATATGTCATTGTAGACATTACTTTGGCAAATGGATTTTTTACTGTAGAAAAAAAAATCCATGTTCCACTGTCACATTTCCATTGTGTCTTCTGTATGTATCTGTTGAAAATGTGTGTGCCATTTTGTGTTTACCAAAATGGAAACCAATCGGAAGCAAACATGTGTAAGGATTATTTCCCAAGAAATGTGCTGCAAAAGGTATCAGTCATCAAAACTGCAATATGTACTCCAAATGCCATAAAACAGAATTGTCATCATGATCAATGCCAGTCCCCAAAGTGCAGTGAGTTCTTTGAAGTTTCATGAAAAACTGAGTATTTCGGTGCCATCTTATGTCATGCTAAACATAATCACATTTCTAATTGCAGACATCTGCTCCCAGAGCTAGGAGCCAATGCTAGCAAGCATTCTAACCAGCTAACATTCTGCTTCCCCTTTTCACTTTTTTCCTTTAAAAAAAAAACAGTTCTGGTGCTCTGCACACCATTAATATACCTAGAACAAATTGCTACTTATTTTTCCCTTTTCCCCATGTTACCACATAGCTGTTGAACCCTACCAACAGTTTTCATCTCAATAAAACCATTCCTAGTGTTTCAATAGCCTTCTGCTTATATGTTTGAAGATTCGAAACTGAATGGGGAAGTGGCCAAGGCGGCGCTGGCAAATGAAGACTGTCCCCACATAGACCAGGCTATGTCACCCGAGGAAGGTCTGCCTTTTACCCGTTCTGGCACTCGGGAGAGATATGGACCTTGCTTCCTCTTATCAACCGGGGAATATCCCTGCCCGCCTGATGGAGGAATAAGAAAGGGTATGTAGATGAGGTCCTGTGATCACATAGATAGCAGCATAGTTTAAGAGTTAAAGAATTCCTTCTGCCAAATACCTTGTTTTAGGCACTAGCTTATTGTCCTAAAAAGTAACAGCCTGATGCCTGCATAGTAAGATAAGTGTTCATCTGGGCTAGGAACAGTGGTTCCCAAACTTTTAAATCTGTGCACCCTGTGCAGATAATGTTCCTCTGGCATGGAAAACCAGCCTGCACCCACACCAGCTCCCATGCTTTGAGCTGCCATGCAGCCCCCTCTCAGCTGCTTTCCATATCATGTGATGGCAGCCCCTGGAACAATATAGCACCCAGGCTTTAAGCATCCCAAAATATTTAGCACTTCAGCTTCTGCCCGTTCCTCATCCACTCTCCTTTCCTCTGTGGTTAACAGAGGGGGTCAATACAAAACATTCAATAAGATTTCAGAGTTTCTAAGAATCTGATTACTTCAGGGGTGGGGGACAACAACTGGCTTTTACAATTGGAGTGTAAGGGATAATGGTTATCATTAAAATATGTAATTTTTTAAAATATTTACCCTGAAAAGTAACCATGTATCCCTAAGGGTTACACTATCCCAGTTTGGGAACCACTGCAATAAAGGAAGAGAGCAAATGCAAGATTATGCACACTACCATATCAAGTAGTTGAGTCTTCCAACTTTGTTTATTTTAGTAAATAAGTGTCAGTAGAGTAGTCCTTAGTATCTTTTATTTATTCCACCTTCATATGTCAGAACAGCATCTCCTTTGAATGTGGAGGCATATTAAAATGCCTTTTTTAAAAAAAGGCCACTTCTCCTTTTTGTAGCACTTAAGTTAAAATTCTACCACAACCAGCTTCATAACTCAATGGAGTGGCCATTCTTACCCATGAAGAGAGGATATGCTACCTCTTTTTTGCCCCTGCCATGTTCCTCCATATTTATCTTTGTTAGCTTTTGTTATTCAGGCCAGTTGGTGATCTCCCTAAATGTTTTGACTATGACAAAAATGTGGCTACCTTAATATGTATCCTATTGACATTAACAAGTGCATATTTAAACAAGTAAAACCTTAGTATTTAAATCCATATTGAATGCTGGTATTGTATACCTATCCCCTGGTCTGGTAATGCCAACATAAACACAGAGGCTCCCTGGAGCTTTGTGTGAGGAGTTCCTGAATGCTTTGTGGTATGCTTCCAGAGAAATAAAGAGGACAGGACAGGCCTTGCTCCTGCTGAAAAATTGTTCCTTCCTTGAAAAATTGTTTTTTATTGTGGCCATAGATAGTAACATTACAGATAAAGACACTGTAAGGACTGTAGGGTGTAACCTGTAACACAGGGTAATACTCTCCAGAAACTGCAAGGATGCATTGCATGTTGGTAAATGAAGAAAAAAGAAATATAGAATAAATGCCAGTTGTAGAAATAGTGCATACATAGTTTCGATGCTTATTAATGATAAGATATAGGTATATATATATAGCTATATATAAATATATATATGGATTACTATACTTTCCTGTGAAAGTATCTCTGCTAAAATTTACCTTTGTAGCAAAGTGTTTTATATCTGATTCTGTACTGGAGAGGTGCTGGCCGTTTTCATTCAATTTGAGCCTTTTGTTGGTTCTTGTGTCAGTGGATTATGGGCCTGCTGCAAAAAGTAGCATCACTTTCAGGATGAAAAATGTGCAGTTCCCATAATGCACTCCAACAGGAATCAGGCTCTCTGTGTTGACTGAAAGTAAGGCCAGCTGGCTACAGAAGTATAAAGTCAGCATATTGTTGGCCTGTTTGGAGAATAACAATAATATGTAGAGAACATCTTGAGTGTTTCCACAGAATTTCATTTCATAGATGGTGTAACTGTGTCTCTAACTTGCTAAGCTATATAGTGCATGCAGGAAAACTGGCAGAGAAGGGGAAGAAAAACAAATGCATGCAAAAATGCTGGTTATCAAACTGAGTAGTATCTCTATAGCAACAGAGTACTGTAAATATTTTTACTTTTGGGTGGAAATTAAGTTATAAAGACAGTTTCAAGGGGACCTGTCCTTCAAACAATGTGGCAGGAAAGTTTAGTTCAGCGTAATGTCTTATTTATTTGTTTGTTTGTTTATTCAATTGTTCAGGCTTTCCAGCTGTTTTAAGACAGAATATCAGCACATCAATATTTATTTATTCCAGCTGCCCTATAACAAAATATTAAATTCATGGATATTTATTTATTTAATCTATTCTAATTAATTTATTGCCAGAAGTTAATTTTAGCTGTTTAATTGCAGTACATAGTAAATTACTAGGGGATATCCACCTGAGAATTTTTTCCCCTCCTCTGTGGCATTATTTTTTAGCTATTTCTAACCTGGCCATGTTGCAAGGGATACTACTCTCAGCATGTCAAAGCATGAAGATGCTACTGATCTGGCTAATTTATTGACCATTCTGTTGTTGATCCAATGCTGTATTTTTGCATATTTTTTTCTTTTGAACAAAGGTTATGAAATGTCACGGAGCCTTAACAGCATAGCTGGCATAAGTGGAAAAGCAGTAGGATTATCCTCAAAGCCTGCACCCTACAGTTCTCCTAACCTAATGAGACATTCTTGGTCTCCCATCCCGTCCATTTTGTAGCATGGATCAGTAGCAGAGAATGGTCTAGTTAAACTTTATAACAGTATTTATTTTTCAAAAAACAGAGATCAAAAAGAAAGAAAAAAGAAAAGTGATTCTTTTTAATTAGTCCATGTGGTACCATATATGAAGAAACGATCATGTTTGAAGGAGTCATGTCTCTCGGTAGCATCTCATGAGGATGGTGTTACTACAAGTGTTAGTAACACTTAACATTGACAACATTCTTGATCAGTGGTGCTGAGACGACACTAAATGGGCATTAGTAGCTTTGGTGGGCCATAACACTGCATGATATTGGTACATAAGACAAAAAGGTGGATGCACCATGTAGTTGCCTCCTGCTGGTGTACCATATTGATCTGTGCTTTTCTTGGCTTATGGTGGATCCACTGGTTCTTATGGAATGGGTTAGGCATTTAGTCCAATGCTGAAACTTGCCAACGATTGAAGATTTTGCTTTTCTCAGGATATTTTTGAGCCATAGGAAACCTGCAGGAGTTTGAGCAAAACGCGTGCAGTAAGATGAAAACTTTGCATGGGCGCCTATTCTATGTTGAAAGCAATAAGATACACTCTAGAGAGGTCTCTAGCTGGCTGGCTGGCTGCATGGGAAAAAAAACATACTGGCGGAGAAGAAAACTGGCTGCCTCTGCATGTAGCTCTTTCTACCATAGCCCTCCTTCTTTTAACACACCCAGCTTGGTTTCAAAAGCTCAGGAGAGAAGCTCAAGTATTGATTATATTCTTTACATGCAGATCTTTGCAAAGAAAGTCCTGTCATTGCTAAATATATGCCAACAGAGGCAGTCAAAGTGACTTGACATGGAGAGAACGAGATGGACAATGATGGCTTATAAACGTCTGGGTGGAACTGTGCGGGCTTAGAAGACCTCTTCATGTGGACCAATGTAATCTCACTCCATGCAAGTTTGCAGGACGGTTCTATGTGGTTTCAGAGATATAAAGTAGATTTGCAGGCTTTTTCTATGGCCAAAATGTAACAAACGGTAGAATTTTGTTGTTGTTGTTCCATAGCATGAATTGCATGAAAAAAAACAAAAAAAAACACTCTGCAATTGTATGAATAACTTTAAAGCAGTGTGGGTGGGTGGGAAGGGAAAGACAAAGTGATATATTTTCTTTCAGAGCTCTTTACTTTTACATACATTGTTGTAGCCAAACTGTAAAAATTGTCTAAAACCGTACATTCCTTTGCTATGGATTGCTTCTTTTTGTATACAGACTTTAAAAAAAAAGAGTGAATGGGTTTTAAAAGTGCAATTGGGTGGTCATATTGACCATGCCTTCATTAATTCATGACAGTGACATGAAAATCAAGAACTTTTCATTGAACTAGAGTTGTGTAAAATGTACAAACAATCTTCTTTTCCTGTCGGTTGTTTTTTTGTTGTTGTTTTTTGGTTTTGGTTTGGTTTTGTTTGGGTTTTTTAGTTAGCATGCTTGTGAAACATGGGACTGATTCTCAGACCTGATGGTAACAGCTGGTCTAGCTTAATTTTCCAGCTTTGGTTATGTTGTACTTTATTGGTGTGTAGATCCAATGTGAAGACCCTTCATGACAAATTGTTCATACTAAGTAATCGGTAATGAATTTTAAAAATTGAAAAAAATGCTTTTTTAAAACAACAACAACAACCTGGGACTTACAGTATACAAATCAGGAGACAACTCAAGTACAAACTTGTCTCATAGTTTAAGAAACAAGGCAACGGCATTGTATGCAATTTAGAACTTCTGAGTAAAGTGCATGCACAATGTTATGCAAAATAATTCTAGCATGAAATAAATTTTGTATCATGGTTTCAATGCCTGCTGTATAGTGTAAATCAAAATTCTTTTCTAAAATTATCAGAAGTTCCCTCCTTCTGATAATGTGAATAAATACAAGACTCCCAGTGGACAAATGAAAAACAAGTGACATGGTTTTGATTTGCTTCAAAAATGACAAGATTGGTGGGCATACCATCAAGTAAGCTCTCCCTCCTGGTCCTGGATACAATTCATGTTTTCAGTCTTCACAACACTAATAAATATAACAAATGGAAGGTAAATAAAAAAGAATTCTGTGGGTCTCTCTTTTCCCCCTTCTTTCTTTTCCCCCTTAATAATAAAAGTTTGGCTTTTCAGTTGAATATGTGAATGAATTTTATTTCTCTTACTTTTGTGGTTTTCTTAAACTCTCCACTTTGCAAAAACAACCGATTCCTTTAAAAGAGCAAAAGGAAATCAGGATCTACTGAATTATTTTAAACCACGGGATAGAAGGTGTAGTGGTAAAGATTCAAAGAGATGATGGTAGTGCCATTTTATTTCAGATTCAAGGAATAAAATACATGCAGCAGAAGTTCGTGCGTTCCATGTCAGTGGGAGCAGTGAATTCACTCTGGGTTTTAAATTGAACTTTTGGCTAGATTCTAGTCCCCCCACCATAAGCAGACATCTTAGATAACTCCTTTTAAATTCAGGCTAAATATTTTAATGGATTCAGTGCCCCGCTGGCAAAAGAGCTGCCAGCCTCCATTGACTTATATGGAATACTTATCAGAATCATTCTTGCAGCTAAAAAAAGTAAAATATTATAGTTTTTTGGGTTTTTTCAGGCTAGAAAGAGTTTCAGTTCTAGAAGAGTTTATTCCTGACGTTTCACCTGCATTTGTAGCTGGCATCTTCAGAGAATGCTGGCATGGAAGAGAGTTGGGTGTATATATACAGGTATATATATATTTATACTGTGTGACCCTGGGTAGGGAGGAGTGATTTCTATGTTAATCTGTGTATTGTTCTGTTGTTGATCGCAAGGCCTCGGGGTGGAAGGATATGCAAGGAGGATTAGTGTCTGCTTATTAGCAGATGCTAATCCTCTTTGCATATCCTCCCACCCAGAGGCCTTGCCATCAACAACAGAACAATACACAGATTAACATAGAAATCACTCCTCCCTACCCAGGGTCACACAGTATGTGTGTGTGTGTGTGTACATACCCAACTCTCTTCCATGGCAGCATTCTCTGAAGATGCCAGCCATGAAATCCTTTGACTTCACAGTAAAATATTACTTTCAAGAGTTACACATTCATAACTAATCAATCTGACAGATTCCTGGGGAAAAGGTAAGGCTTCTGGAACTACTGTACTGAGGAGCATGAAAAAGTGTATGAATGGAAAACATTACTAGAATAATAAATATATAAAGCAGGGTAAAAGGCTAAGTTGTAAAGCCTAAATTGCTAAAACCTAGCTGGGGAGGCAGTGTGGGATGTTGTCTTTTAGGAATGGACAGACAATGCAAAACCTAACATGTAACTTTGTTGATAGCTATGGCAGCAGAAACTAGGCAGGGCCAGAGGCTGTGAATTTGCAGAACCATCAAACCTCTTATTTCACTTTCATTACCCTTTTAACAAGCCCCACAATTCCACTACTCATGGAGTTGCTGTAATTCATTCCCTTCTGTGTACCTGTGATAAATACAATGTAGAAGTGGGAAAAAAGAGATGATATGGAACAGGACACACACACACACATACATGCATACACCATGTACACACAACATACATTCTTCCATCTAGGATGCAGCAAGTTGGCAGGGTTTTGGATGGGGCCGTTGCTCTGCCACAGAATTCCCACTAAAAGCATGTGGTTCACTCCTGCAATGAGTGAGTCAGTCAATGGGAATTGCTTCTGTGTAGCCATGTAGGATTATACTGTTAGTAACCACAGAGGTAATAGTAGCTACAGAAGGTGAGTAAAAAGAGAACATTCCACTCCCAAGTAAGAATCCAGATCCCAATGAAATTTTCCTTCAGATTACCAATTTCTAACATTGGAATAACTTAAAATTTCAGTTGAGCATTTAGAAATACAGTAGAGTTTTGATTATCTGACATAAACTGGACAGGCTGATAGTTGGATAACCGAAAATGTTGGATAATCCAAAAGGTCCAAGAAAAGCCTTGAAATCACAATGAATTGTAAATGTATTGAAGTTTTATTGCAATAACAGTTGAAGTAAATGTAAAGAAATCACTGATCAACATTGTGATGTACAGCATAAACAGTTCAGTCTTCTGAAAATTTAAAGAAATCACAGAAAATTTAAAGAAATCACAGCAGCCGCGACATTTGATAATCTGGAATGTTGGATAACCGAAGGTTGGATAACTGAGACTCTACGTTATAGCTTAGGCATCCAAAGAAAAGGGGTAGGAAATGTGCCAGTGGGAATGCAAACACAGCAAACAGAAGAGTTCAAGGTGTGAACAGTTTTCAGTGCCTCAGTCTACAATGCTAGAAATTTAGGAAATGAAGAAAATGTCATGGGACATTTGGAGGAAGCACTACACTCATCCTATCCCTGTAGCAACATGTATTTATAGTTTCCATATAGAATCTGGATCCCAGAAAAATGTTATCAAATCAGAGCAGTTTTAATAAATGATTGAAAATGGGTGTTCATAGAAAGTATCAGGTTTTTCAGCTTCCACCTTATGTTGTCATGTCTACTGGAAAGATATAGTAGCTTTGAAGAGTGATTAAGAGTAAAAAAATAATCACAGAAAGTTTACTATCCTCTCCAATTCTGCTGATGCTTTAAAGTAAAACATGAAAAACATTAGGAAATTAAGTTACCTTAACATCTCCCAAATTCTGTTTAATTCTACCCTAAAATAAGCAAATACATGGTAGTATGTGAATGTTTCTGCTGATGATGGGGAAAAACACTGATGTTTCCATCTTTTTTTAACAATTAGCAGCATCAACAGACCACCCCTAAAGGGCACCATGCAGCCGCCCCTTTTAGCAAATACATGCTGCAGCCCTGATCTCACCTTTCTGTGGCGCAAAAAGGAGCCGCAAAATGTGGCTCCTTGTTGCACCCAGAAACAGCACCATAGCCACCAGTGCATGGCTTTTCCGTGCTCCTTTGGTGCTACTTCATGTAGACGCAGTGCCAGAGTAGCACCGGTTCACTGAGTGCCATGTGATGCACTACATAGTGTCACAGCAGCCTGGGAGCGGAGTCAGGGTGTGCATCATATCGACCCCACAGCTTGACTCTGCCCCCAGGCCTTAATTGCTGGTCTGTACAGCCCCAAAGTCTTCTATTTGCTATATTCGCATTCCCTCAATGACGTTGCCTACCCCTTTTCTTTGGATGCCTAAGCCAGTGAGGAAGCCTAACTCCCCTCTGCCCTTTTTTTTCTTTTGACTACTACATAGCTTTAGGTACAGTTAAGTCTGATCATATTCCCCTGTTGCCATAAAATAATTACCTTTTACTGTTGTCCCAACTGATGAATCCCAGGTGCTTCTTTTAGTCATTGCTGAGTTGGTAGAAATCCCTTGCTTGTGATTAATGGCTTGAAGTTCCCAGAGCCCTGAGGTGGTTTTGACTCTGGCCTACTTACACACATCCACCATAATTTCCCTAACCCAGGATAGGTCTTTCATTTAAATAGTTCTTCACAGTAGGCCTAGTCCACTGTCCAGATGATTGATGTGTTTATATACACCCGCACAAAAATCCAGCATGTTGTAGTGGTTTTGAGTGTTGGACTAGGACTCTGGGAGACCATGGTTTGAATCCTCACTGAGCCACAAAAACCCTGTGGGGGCTTTTTACATTGGCAAGAAAGTGTGACCTGAAGTCGCCTTTATCTTAATGCTTAGCAGCTACATAGCAAGCCCCAGGTGTGCATTAAAAAAGTGCAGAGCTGCTACACTGAGGGGTGTGGGAACGACTTATCTGAGTGGTCTTTTCTGTGGCTCAGCAGTTACATGGGAAGCTGTCAGAACGCTACAAATACAGGCGGATTTAATTTTTTTTTTCCTTGCCGGCTGCGAATTGCGCTGTTGCGCTGTTCGTGCCGCCGCGAACAGCGCTATTGCGAGGGTCGAGGCTTGAACTGCGCTATTGTGAGGGTCGAGGCTTGATCTGCGCTAGCTTGAACTGCGCTATTGCGCTGTTTGCGGCTGCGAATTGCGCAGTTTTAAATGATTTAAAGGGGGTTTGGGAGCTTTAAAAAACTGCGCGGTTAAACCCCAGCTTTTACACCTGGAGGGCATAGAACGTTTTAATTAGGAGTGAAGTCCACACCACGCATGCTCCCAACCCACGATCCATTCTGATCCGCACCTGCAGCGCAGCCTTTAAATGGGCGCCTTAAGGAAACAGAGCCCCATTTAACTGCGCAACTACACCTTAGCCTTTAGATGTACTAGCGCTGTAACGCACTTTTTAAAAAAGTAGTGGGTCAACCGAACTACTTTTTAAAGGCGCGTTTTTTCCCTTAAAACGCCAAAATGGCGTTTTCATGGCACACTTTCCCATTTTCTAATGTAAAAGCTGGGTTTTCAAGCAGCCTTCACAACACCTCTTTTTGCCAATGTAAAACGGACCTGTGGATGACTTTTTACTTCACATTATGCTGCCTTTCTCCCAGAAAGGAATCCAAGGTGGCTCACAAATAAAATAATTTAAAAACTTTACAATAAAAATTTAAAAGATAATTAAAATCAACTAGCAGTATAAAATTAGATAAATGGACAAAAGTTAAAAACATAACCAACTTGAGCAAGTAACACTCTCATTAGGGGTTATTTAGATGTTGGGTTTTTTTAAGCATGACTATCTGAATAATCTCGCTCACGTATGCTGGTTTTGTTGTTCACACTATTATTTTTTATTAGAACCACAGTTATGCACATTTCTGTGTGTTCTGTTACTCATACACATCAGTACTTGAATAAAGTTGGAGTCTATGATGTGGATGTATTTGAAACATGTTCAAGGCATGCAGAGTTTTATCCTCGTTTATCCTGGTTTTATTCTCATCAGTTATTCACAGAGCCAAAAATGCAAATCTTTTACTAAAGCTTGGAAAAAAACAAGATCAATTATTCCGAGTTAAGTTTTTTGGCAGCCCCCCCCCCCCCCCCAATTACTCAGGTGCATTTGAATTGCATGTGAACAACAAAGATTCAAACCCCATTCTACCAGGATTATTTTCACCATCTGACTAACCCCTGAGCATCAAAGGAAGGCAATGGCAAATATCTTCTGACTAAATCTTATGAAAAAGACCCTATGACAGAATCCCCATAAGATTGAAGGCACACAACAACAGCATCTCCCTCCCTCTCTCACACACACACACAAACTCAAACACACACACACATATATCTTCCCCCACCCCATCCCTACCATATTGCAAGCTGTTCACAAAGTCATAAGTCTGCATTAACCTCAAAGTCTTGTGAATGAACATGCCAGCATGAGACAAGGGACCATGGGCCCGTTCACATTCGACAATTACACTGCTAGGATTCCACTTCAACATCCATGGGTGCATCCTAGGTAGTCCTCAGCTTTGTAGTCTGGTGAGGCACTGGAAGAGCTCTCTGGCTGAGAAGTCTAAATGCCCCTCCATAAACTGCCAATCCCAGCAGACCATGGAATGTTGTGTGAAAGCTCCCAGTGATTTCCACTGTGGCACCAAAATTGACTTCTGTATAAAACATAAAGTAATACTAGTTCTATTCATGTGTTGGCTGCATGCTTAGGGAAAATACCAGGAAAGGGGAAACATGCTTATCCCCGCTCTCACAGCCACACTGCACTTTCCACTCCTGCCATTGCTGTCATCATGTAATAATAATATAATACTAAAAGTTTATTTATAACCCGCTCCTTGAATGAAATACTCGGAGCAGGGTAAAACAAGGTTTAAAAAGTACAAAGTAAAACAACAGTCATATCCCTTCCCAACCACACACCCCCTTAAAATAGATTAAACCAAAGCTTGTTAAAATTGACAACAGTTAAAATTTGTCAACAGCAGTAAAAACAAGGTGCAGTCTCGTGGACAGTGTGAGTTCAAATCCCCAATGGATGAAATCAAGAGATTTAAGAAGGGGAACAGCTAAGGTTAATTCCCCAGTTCCATTTGCATTTTCAGGGCTAGGAGTTGGTATTTCATTTATTCCCTCTTCCGGGGAAGGCCTGCTGGAAGAGATGCGTCTTTTTGTAGCTGGCCAAAGATGTAATGAACCGCATCTCGTCCGGCAGGCCGTTCCAAAGCCTGGGCACGGTAGCTGAAAAAGTCATTTGGGAGGTCTACGACAGCCTAGTTTTCATAGGCTTCAGCAGATTCCTCCCAGAGGACCAAAGTATGCAGAGCAGTTCATATGGGAAGAGGTGGTCCCTAAGGTAAGACGGGCCTGGGCCATGTAGGGCTTTAAAGGTTAGTACCAACATCTTGTACTGTGCTTGGAAACTAATGGGCAGCCAGTGGAGAGCTTTAAGCACAGGTGTTATGTGCTCTCTCCTTGATGTTCCTGTAATAAGCCTGGCTGCCATGTTCTGAACTAATTGAAGTTTCCGGGTTAGGCACAAGGGTAGCCCCATGTAGAGCACGTTACAGAAATCCAGACATGAGGTTACTAGAGCATGTACCACAGATTCCAGGTCTTTCGTATCCAGGAAAGGGCACAGCTGGGGTATCAGCCAAAGCTGATAACAGACGCTCCTGACCACCGCATTCACCTGATTAGTCATGTGAAGCAATGAGTCAAGGAGTACCCCCAAACTGCGAACAGAGTCCTTAGAGGAGAGTGTGACTCCACCCAGGTTTGGAGGCTGTATTCCCAAACCTGGTTTTAGACCGGTAACTGTTAGTACCTCCGTTTTGTCTGGATTTAGCTTCAATCTGTTTTCCCTCATCTAATCCATTACCGCCGCAAGACAGTCATTAAGAGGGGAGGCGCCATCTGAGGACTGAGCCGATGGTCTAGTCACGGAGAGGTATATCTGAGTGTCATCAGTGTACTGAAGACACTGAGTTCCATGCCTCCGAATGATCTCACCCAGTGGCTTCATGTAGATATTAAATAGGATCGAGAACAGGATGGTGCCCTGAGGGATGCCACAATTAAGCTCAATTTTGGAGGAGCAACTGTCCCCGAGCCTCACTCTTTGGGACCTGTTAGAGAGGAAGGAACAGAGCCACTGCAAAGCAGTGCCTCCGATATCCATCTCTCTCAGCCGGTCCAAAAGGATGGCATGATCTATAGTGTCAAAGGCTGCTGAGAGGTCCAAGAGCACCAGCAGGGTCACACTACCCCTGTTGATGCTCAAGCGGAGATCATTGATCAGAGCAACCATGGCAGTCTCCACTCCATGTCCTGTCTTGAAGCCGGTTTGGAATGGATCAAGATAATCAGCTTCATCCAAGACTGCCTGGAGTTGGGTGGCAACCGCCTTCTCGATCACCTTGCTTAAAAATGGGAGCAAAGACACTGGTCTGTAGTTGTTTCTATCCAGGGGATCAAGGGAGGGCTTTTTCAGGAGGGGCTTAACCGCCGCCTCCTTGAGGCAAGATGGTAAGATGCCCTCCCTGAGGGACGCATTGATCGTGTTCCGAAGAAATGCTATCAGTGCGTCCCCTCCCTGGACAACCAGCCGGGATGGACAAGGATCGAGAGGGCAAGTCGTCTTCTGCATACTTCCAAGTAGCTTGTCCATGTCAATGGTACTTACAGATTGAAACTCATCCAGTAATGTGACAGCAACGGAGTTGCTAGACACCTCACTTATAGGATCTGGAGAAAAGGTGGCGTCCAAGTCGGCTCTTATCCGAGAGATTTTATCTGCAAAGAAGTTGTTAAACACATCGCAGCAGGCCGTCGTAGGGTTAAGAAGGGTGCGTTCCCCACCTTTTGATGCTTCAGTATTTGATACCTCATTATTCTGATAGTTTCAAATTAAAGAAAAGTTCCATTAATTCAGTGAGGAATCTGCTCTTTTGTCAGTTGCCTTTGGAAAGAGCAGACCCTTCCTTGAATTAATGGAATTTGTCTGTGTAATTTACAAGCATGGAAAGAGCAGGCTTTCATCAGTTATTCTTCCTGTGGACAGCTGAACTGAACTGTCTTCCTGTTCCCTTCTTTCTTCTTCAGCCCTCTGTGGTGGTTCCCCAGGAGGAAGGAACATGAACAGATGATAGGAGGAAGGAACATCAACAATCTAAGATATGTGGACGACACCACACTAATAGTAGAAAGCATCACAAACTTGAAACAATTACTAAGGAACTTCAAATATGAAAGTGAAAAGGCTGGCTTAATGCTGAACATAAAGAAAACAAAAAAAAACATAAATTCAACCTAGACAACAAAGAAATCTGAATAGTTAAAGAGTTCCCATACCTAAAATGAAACATTGATTAGAGTGGAGACTGCAGTGAAGAAAGAATGGGAAGGGCAGCTATGAAATAATTAGATAAGATCTTAAAGAGCAAAGACATACAACTGAGCACTAAGGTAAGAATTATCCAACCATAGTATTTTCAATCACCATGTACAGATGTGAGAGTTAGACAGTGAAAAAAGTGGATAAGGAAAAAAAAGACCAACTCATTTGAGATATGGCAATGGAGAATAGTGCTAAGGATGCCGTGGATAGCCAAAAAGAAAAACAAATGGGTCTTAGAAAAGATCAGACCAGAATGCTCTCTGGAAGCCAAGATGATGAAAGTGTGGCTGTTGCATTTTGGCAAAGATGATGATGATTTATATAGCGCTGTTAATTTACACATTGCTGTACATACAATCTTATAATTAGACAGATCCCTGCCCTCAGGCTTACAGTCTAAAAGAGACAACACAAAAGAAAAAGGGGAAGGTGGTGAGAAAGGGGATGAGGTCCAGTGGTTCTTCTCTCCCTCTGGGGCCAGGACCAAGGCAGATGGTCTCGAGGGAGGGCACGGCTTCTTAATACATAGTTAGAAGGAGGCATCCTGGGGCAGATGGCACAATCCTGGGAACACTTCCCTAAACAATATAGTCTTTAACTTAATTTTGAAACTGGTTAGAGAGGTGATGAGGCGTGCATGTGGGGGAAGAAGGCTCCAGGAGTGAGGGGCAGCAATAATGCTGTGAAAGGTGTAGTGGAGGGCTACAAGCTAGATGTATAGACTCAGTCAGGGAGATCACAGGCATGAACCTGCAAGACTTAAGCAGAGCAGTGGAGGATAGCAGGGCTTGGAGATGTCTCATCTATAGATTTGCCATGAGTTGGGACCAGCTTGATTGCAGTTAACAACAGGAAGCTGGAGAAGAGTTCTGAGGATACTATAAGTAGCTAAGAAGACAAACAGATGCATTCTTGAACAGATCAAGCCAGAACTATCCCAGGAAGCCAGAATGAATAAATTGAGGCTATTGTACTTTAGCCACTTCATGAGAAGATAAGAATAATTAGGGGGAAAAAATAATGCTAGGTAAGGCAGAAGGAAACAGAAAGAAAGGGATGCCACGTGCCAGATGAAGAGACTTAATTAGAGAGGCCATGGGCCTGAGCCTATAGAACTACAGTAGAATCACAGAATCATACAGTTGGAAGAGACCACAAGAGTCATCTAGTCCAACCCCCTGCCATGCAGGAAATCACAATCAAAGCATCCCCAACGGATGGCCATCCAGCCCCTGTTTAAAGACCTCAAAGGAAGGAGACTCCACTACACACCGAGGGAATGTGTTCCATTGTCGAACAGCCTTTACTGTCTGGAAGTTCTTCCTAATGTTGAGGTGGAATCTCTTTTCCTGTAGCTTGCATACATTGTTCCATGTTCTAGCCTCTGGAGCAACAGAAAACAGGCTTCCTTCATCCTCAATATAACATCCCTTCAAATACTTAAGCAGGGCTATCATGTCACCCCTTAACCATCTCTTCTCTTTCCTCATGCTTTCCAGACCCTTCACCATTTTAGTCACCCTCCTCAGGACATGCTCCAATTTGTCAACATCCTTTTCGAATTGTGGTGCCCAGAACTAGACACAGTATTCAAGGTGAGGCCTGACCAAAGCAGAATAGAGTGGCACTATTACTTCCCTTGATCTAGACATTATATTTCTATTGATGCAGCCTAAAATTGCGTTGGCCTGTTCAGCTGCCCCACCACACTGTAAACACTGTTGAGGGCAAAGAGTCTTGGAAAAGCCTTATCAACAGGGCTGCCATGAGTTGAGGTTGATTCAAGAGCAGTTAACAACAACAACCAATGGGGATAGACGTGATTTTTTTTTTCCAGAATGACCTATCCAGCAGAAATGTAAAGGGAGGAGAGAAATATTATTTTTGCTAAAAATGTGACATGAAAATATTCAAGTAAATGAAATCATTAAATTGAGTAGAAAATAACTCTATGGTGTACAAAATTAAAGAAGGCTTGAAAATATGCTGTCCTGTGTCCACTTAACTCTGCTCTGAAAGCCAATTCTGATCTTTAAAGAAATTCCTGGCTGCAGTAATGGTTCAAAGTTTTGTAATGGGGAAGGGAATAGAACAAGCTTTTGTATCCCTCCTTTCTGCTGTACCAAACAAAGATGAAAGTAATGGATCTGTCACCTATCATGAGACTGCTAAGCCTCCCCCACTCTAAATGATTCACATTGGGTGATATCCGTGGATCCCCCATGTTACAGAATGGGGAAGCGGGGTAGAAGCATGACTCAAAGTGCACTTTGGCTTTGTTGGCTTCTTTGTAGTGTCATGGCAGTTTCCTAAGAACAATCACAGAGGAACGCTATGTGTTGTAAGGTTCTGGAGAACAGATGGCATGACCAGGAGGCCACTTTCAAAATTAGATTGTGATGGGATATAACAGTGGAGAAGCTCTCTTTAGAAAATAAACCCAAAGCCACAAAGCTTCACGGCCAGAAGCTTCATGTGTACCGAGAAAGTTATAGGAAAGCCAGACAGACTCTCGATAAAAGGATTCCTAGTGATCTCTCAATTATGCCTTTAAGCAACTGCAACTCAAGGGCTGAGTGCAGGTGGTGATGGGAGTCTCAGCCTACCTTTGCTCAGAATGTGATCCACCAATAGTTTTAAGAAGAGACTAAAATTATGAAAGCTCTGGTTTCATTCTAAGCCCACAAAGCAAACTGTAGAGTGGCAACAGAACTCCCAGTGATGTTGAGACTACAACAGAATAACTGGTTGTGTTAGGCAAAGGAAACACACAACATTTTAGAAATCAAACTTGTCTTTCTTCAGTGGAATTCTATCCTTAACCCAAGGCTCACCTGATGAACCAGGCTAACAACTCCCATCATCTCTTTCCAGTATAGCTAAGTAAAATTGTAGTCTGACACATCTGGTAGATGTCAGGTTGGAGAAGGCTGATCAAATGCCTGCTTGAATCTAATATGTGGATATCCATGCCAATCCTGTACAGCAGCTGGCATCCAAAGAATGGGGGGACTAGGAGGTCCCCACCAAATATGACACTGCTACTTTAATTGTTGGGGAAATTAGCTTTTGCAAGAGGCCTAAAGTGCAAACTTTAGGACCATTTGCACCTGTATATATCAGTAATAACTGAAGAGGACTCCAGGTTTGGGTGAATTAAGAGAGTTTTATTTGGAAAAATGCAGAGTGCAATCACACACACAATAGCAATCCACACAGACTTAGCATTCAGAGCTAACCAAAATGGAAACATAGAAATGAGATAGTAGAGTTTGAAGGGTTTGCAGGGGGTGGCAATTACCTGTCCAATGAGTAAACGAGGGAAACATGGAGTGGCTCAGACTGGGAGGTCTGAGGGCAACATAGAACATATACAGAGCACAAAGTCATATGCCAGCTGTGTGTGAAGAGGCTAGGTTTTGAGATCTATATTTATACCTGATAACTAAACTCTGGGGTTGTGCTTGATGATCTCTAGCCCTGTAACAAAGACCTGATGGCTTTCTTGAGAAATGACAATGGGATTCTAGGCTGGATGGTGGCTAGATGTAGTGTGACAGAAACAGTGATTGGATCAGGATATCCCCAGACTGGGAACACAACAGTGGGTAGATAGAGAGGTTGGCTTATTGCTTTGGAGATCCCTGTCTCAAGGTGCAACGTGCAAGAGGAAGAGACTTGGTGGAAAAAACAATTCGCAGCTTTGATTATTACCTGGATGTGCACATACCTTGAGTCTCAATCCTTTTCTCCTGGGAAGCTGACTTGGTGTTCCTAAAGGTCATCCATCTATCATGAATATGCTGATTGTTATGAGTTATCAGATATGAAATATGAGAACTCCAAAATACAATGTGGAGTATGGAGGGTGCTAACACAGCATTTCTCAACTTTCAGGCATTCAGATATTTTGGATTTCAACTCAGTAAATATTTCCAATTTAAAAAACCAATTAAAAATAATGTTAAAAGTCCCCAGGTCCCTGATGGACAAACTGTGAATTCTGGGAGCTGAAGTCCAAAACATATGGAGACCCACAGGACTGCTCCACAGGGCCACTGAGATAATGAACAGTCTTTGAAAAAGGACAGTGTAGCTTAGGATTGGAAGTATATATCTCTTCAACTGTTATTGAACTGCACCACTGGCTGTACTGGGTAGGGTTGCTAGGATCTGCAACACTATCTTGAGGGGTACTGCCCACAGTTTTGTAGCTGCAAATAGCACATTAATGTCCTTTGCATTTTCAATCAGACCAGTGATATTTTCCATGAAGCAGCATGACACATGATGTATGGCAAGATAACTCTGCAAGAGGCAGCCAGGAAAAGTGGTTTCTATTATTCTTTCACTCCAGAAAAGATTCCGACTAATGACACTGTGGTACGAGTCAAGCATAATGGCCATTAATCTGGGAGAAAATGATTTTTCACACAAATTGCTGTCTTTCTCTTTTTAAAGTTTCACAGGCACAAAGAAAATTCGATCTCTGAAAGGGATGGTGGTTAGGACAAATGAGCATGCCAGAACACCAAGGAAACAGAGCAAAGATGAAGCAAGAAAATACAGAAGTGAGACAAGCACTTGAAATATGTAGGATGAAGATGCCTGGAGGCAACTTGTGATGTCTGTCCTTGTTTTTCTCTTCCTCTGGCCCAATAAAGCAATCCCTTTTCTTTGATTTCAAGCAAACCATCATGCTATTTTATGTTCCACTGATGCTGTATCACAATCCACACTTTCCCAGCAGTAGCAGATTCTTTGACAAAGGTCTATTATAAAATACCTGAGACTTATTATGCCTTTATGGTATCTAGTGTAAATATTGAGGCAGGAACTGGAGGGGGAGTGGTTAGCTAGACCAACAGTACTAATCTTCAAAGCAACATTAGTTTGCTTTTGCCAGCTCCAGTTCAAACCTCTCCGCCTCTTTTTTGCCAACTCCAGTCTGAAATGCAAAAATTATTTTTTCCCACCATGCCAAACCTGTCAAACCCCACTGAAAACAGATAAACAGTAGATACTTTCCTCTTAGTGAGCTATTCAGAATGCAGGAGAAATATCGGATACTAGACAGTACCATTACCATAAGAATCATGTGTTTCAACCATACTGATTTAAAAGGAACAGTGCTCTGACATTCTACCGGTACATTTTCAGCTTTTAAAAAAATCATTTCTTTCTTCTCCTCCCAATTTCCCCTTTGTCTTCAGTTTCATTTGCTGCAAACTCAGTTCAAACTGCAAATGTAGTTTGCACTCAATTAAATGGGAGAGGAGAGCAGGAGGAATCCTGCCAATCCAGTAGGATTAGACAAATGCAAACTGCTGGAGCCAGCCTCTTCCTGCTTGTGTGTTATCCTCATTAATAACTTTTTACCATCTTGACCACATTCTGACGTTCCTTAGCCACATATCTCATTTTCAACTGTGAAATGTTGATGGGTATGAAGAAGTCCACAGACTGGATCTCGCTCCTGCCTTACCTGTACAAACATCACTGGTTCCTATACAATCTCTGTTGGCAAAGAGGTATGAATAATGGGTAGTTTCCAGATGGCTTCACATGTGCACTTATAATTGTTATTGTCTGCATGGGGTTCCCTACCACTGAGACTTAGTTACCTAGGGCACACAGCTATATATATTTTTTATTATTTTTTTTACCAAAAGCAAATATGAGGAACCTGATCTGGATCAGGACCATAGTATGGGAGATAAGTGGCTTTAACCCTTTGCTTTTTTCAATGTGGTCTGAATCCAGATTTTTTAAAAAAAAAAAAAACATAGCTGCAATTTTCAGTTAAATTTTCTTCAATGGGTATTCACCCCTCACCCGTACAGACTGCAGATGTAGGGAGCCTAGTTTGAACCATGAGGTGGGTTGAAAATTTAAAACTTCCCTATGTCAAGCTATGAAATCCAGACTGGGACTGAGTTCTACATTGGGTCCCCTGCATTTTCTTTTCAGTAGTAACTAAGCCAGATATAGCTACATCGTACATATTAGCATGCAGTGGGACCACGAAAAAGGCCCATAGTAAAAGAGTGGAACATTTTTTCCCTCTTTTTAGGAGTATGTCTCCAGATATCAGTCTGACAAAAAAGGCTGCTGCTACTAAAAATAAGCATGATTAACTACTTTCCAAGTGGCTGCCAGTACATGTATTATAAAGCAGGTTGTAAGCAAAAATAATTCCCAGAACACATCCTAAGGTTTCCATTGACACAATGTTACTTATGTAATTTTTCTCACAATAAGTGATCTAGACTGTTCATTTGCTCACAGTACTATTATTCTGTTGTCTATTTAGGATGTTCTTTGTGAGAAAACATCTGAAAAATGTATGTGTACTACAGTGCAGAAGGGGGTTTTGTACCTGGCCATTGTGGACAGGTTTTGCATATGTTTATGTATGTTCAGACAACCAGAAGCTTTTTAAAAACACGTTTTCCAAAATCTTTTAATGAAATGTGATTCTAATTCCCTGTGGTACATCACCTTGAAAATGCCAGCCTTGATCAAACCTGTCTTGTGATTCTTTTATCAGTGAATTACCAATCCAGAATTCCAAAAGTAAAACTTAAAAAAGGAAAAATTTGTTGAACTGTCCTTAGCATACATGACCCTATGTGATTTAGGAGTTCACTTAGGCTGCAGGCTTATATACAGTCCTCCCTCCATTCTTGCGGACTTGGGAGCCACACTCCTTGATTATCCACGGAGGGTGAACGGAGGGAGTTAAAATGGGGCGTGCACCCATGGCGCATGCTCACACACCCCCATAGGACCACACCTCCATTTAAGCTAAAAGTGCTTGAATATGCACATGAAAATGGCAGGAGGACTACACTTGCCTGGAAATACCACTGAACTCCATGGGGATTTAATTTATTGAAGCCCAAGTCTGACTGAACTCAATTGGATTTACTTCCTGGTTTACAAAGCAAGCCTAAGCATGCTTATTCACAACTACAGATGTAAAATTTCTGGAAATTGAAGCCATGAAAAAAAATGGAAATTTTCAGAAAAATTGAAAAAAAAATGCAACATTAGCACTTTGTACAGATTGAAAGTCACTCTGTTACTTCAGGAACATAAAATATAACTATGTACAATTTGATTTGGCATAAAATTAGCACATTGGTATGGTAAAATACAGTGTATTCAAACAATTATAACAAACAGAACTTACTTTTATTTTTTTTAAAAAATTGTAATAAATGAAGGCTGTGTTCACACTGGAGAAATAAACCGGTTTAAGTGCCATGGCTCAATGCTGTGAAATTCTGGGAATTGTAGTTTGTTGTGGGGTCCAGAGCGGAGCTCTGCTCCGCTCTGGGCCCCACAACAAACTACAATTCCCAGAATTTCACAGCATTGAGCCATGGCACTTAAACCGGTTTATTTCTCCAGTGTGAACACAGCCGAAGTAATAATCTCCTGAACTTTGGTTTTGCTAGTTTATATGGGGCAGGTTTAAAAAACACAGAAGAAATCATCAACATTAACAATAACCAATATATATATATTTCTTCTCCACAGTATCAAATAGAAATAAAGCACCCATTCACTTAAAAAGAATTGGGTGGGGGAGTGTGTGGAAGAGAGGAGAGACTAAGATTCAATTAATAGGCATAAAATCAGATTTATTTTCAAAGCTCTGGGCTGCATCTGCATTTGATACCACTTTAACTGTCATGGCTCAATGCTAGAGAATCCTGGGAATTGTAGTTTGTTGTGAAACCAGAACTCTCTGATACACAAAGCTAAATGTCTCATAAAACTACAAATCCCAGAATTCCATAGCACTAAGCCTTGGCAGTTAAAGTGGTGTCAGACTGCATTATTTCTGCAGTGTGGATGCAGTCCCGGTTATCAGTATCAGTTTCAGTCTCTGCTTCTGCTTTGTTATCTTTCTCATCACCACAGTTATCATGGACATCTTTAAAAAAGAAGGTATACACAGATTAAAAGAAGCTTCTCTACCCTTTCACAAATTGGTTTATTTCTTGATTTAGTGTGAGTGTTTCCAAACAGATCAGATTCTTTCAGTGTCCCCTAAAGGAATAAATGCAACTTGCTCTTGCTTTGGAGAGTTCAGTTTGTAACCTTGGACTCGCTTGTCCTCATTCAGTGCACAAGAATTAAAATAATCTGATATTGTACATAGTTTTTAGAAATTATTTGGAGTATATATGAACACTTTGTCTTAAAGATTTTATTAATCATGCTAAAATAAAACATTCCATGGGGCTTTCTAGATTGGCAAAAAGAAGTGTGTTCATGGCTGCATGAAAGTCTAGCCTTTAGATGAGAAAAAGGGAAAGTGCGCCATGAAAACGCTTTTTTTTTTTTTTTTGCATTTTAGGGGAGAAGAAGCGCCTTTAAAAAGGTGCTGGTTTTCCCAGCTTCTTTTTTAAAAACTGCGGAACAGCGCAGCTCCATCTAAAGGCTGTGGTGCAGCTGCTAAGCATTAAGGAAAAGGCAACTTCATGTCACACTTTCCTGCCAATCTAGAAAGCCCCCATAATTGGTTTTCTTCCTTTTTTCCAATTTTTTAGGGGACCCCCTCCCAAAAAAAAGCATCAGGGAAAAAACAGGGGGGAAACGTGTTTGTTTTTTCTGAATTTTTCCAGTTTTTTTTTCCTGGGCCTTCCCATCTTGACTCACTACTAAGTCCCACTCGGTTCAATGAGACTAACTTCCATTAAAGATTATAACCTGATCATAGAATCCTTTATGTGTATGGCCAAAAGTCTCAGTGAGTTCAGTAGCACTCCAGAGTAAATCAACACATGACTGCAACATTAATCTCTCTTTTCCCTTCACTGACAAGTATGAATATTGGTACTGTCCCGCTGGGGAAAAGTTCAAAGCAGGTAAAGTCTGGGGAAAAGAAATGTTCATGTATCTTTATAAAGAAACAGAAATATTTAAGTACACTATTCAACAAAACCTCATAAAATTCCTGACCGAACTCTCTAACAATAGTATGGATTTTGCTTCCTTACATGAAACAACAGATAGATATTTGTTTGAGATGCCATATACTTTGGGCAGTAGTAGGGAATCTGTAGCCTTCCATCTGTTCTTATTTCCATCACCCTCAGCTTGGCTAATGGTGATGGATGATGGCACTCAGTATTAAACATATGAAGGTCCTTGCAGGTCCCCCCCCTGCTTTAGGACAGATAACCTTCATACAGCAACCTGCAGGCATCCCTGTTAGCTGTTGTAAGCTATGCAACTGCTGTCAACAAAAGTGTTGTTGTGTGCCTTTTAGTTATTTTTCTCTTATGGGAACTCTAATGCAACCTATCACAGGGTTTTCTTGGCAAAATTTATTCAGGGGAGGATTGCCTTTGTCTTCTTCTGCGGCTGAGAGAGTGTGACTTGCCTAAGGCCACCCACTGAATTTCTATGATTGGGTGGGTCTCCAAATCCAATGTATACTACACCATGCTGGCTCCCTAAATTAGCCTAGAGATACCTTTTTTCCCCCTTCAAAATTTCCTTACCTCAGAGAATGGACATTTCTAATTCAAGGGTGACATGCTATTGTTCTGGATACACTTTGGAAACTGATGTCAAGTCAGCTTCAACTTATGACTGAGAGAACTCCATGTCACCCTGTCTTCAACAGTCTTGCTCAGGTTTTGCAGATTCAGAATTGTGGCTTCCTTGCTGAGTCCAGTAGCCAGACTGTTCAGTTTATAGGAGAGCACCTCAGTTTCACTCCCTGTTTAATCTCTTTTCCTTGCATACACATTCTTTCTATCCTTTCTCTTTTTCCTCTGTGTGTGCTTTGTCCACATGCCTAATAACAACATACTAAGAAAATATGACCTTGGAACGTCTTCAAGTATTTCAGCCAGATTCTATCCCCCCCCCACCCCCAACATCCTGATGTCCTCTTTGGTAAAGGTCACCTCTGAAGTTGTTTTTACTGAAACTGGCTTTATTAGATCAACCTTTTTTCCCAGCATCAGCGCTGGGCAAGTCACCAGGTTTCCCTTTACAGAGAGATAATAAAAGCATCTATTTATTAGAATCAATTACACTGTTGCTTACTCAACCTTTTGTTGTGTCACATTATGTCCTTGTCACTTGATGCTATTTCCTTAGTGGATTCAGGTTTCTTATATGAGGTGGCAATCTTTATTTCCCATTAAAAAGTAAGGATGTCAGCTTTTCATCTCACCCATATTTATATTTTAAAAGCATGCTCCAGGGACATGGATTTACTGTGGGATCTACAGTGTAGGGGGCAAAAAGAGACAAGATCTGTGTTGGAGATAATTAGTAAAGGAATTAAAGCTGGAATTACCACAGTTTTTTTATCTAGATCCATGGTACAACCACACTTAGAATATTCTGCGCACTCATGGTCACAGAACATGGAAAAAATATATTTCAGAGCTGCAAGTGCAGAAGAGGCCAACCAAGGTGATCAACGAGCTGAAGCTACATGAGAATAAGGTACAGTACTGGGGGCTTTTGAGCTTTAAAAAAAGTTGAGTGCAGTTATGATCTAAGTATATGAACTTGTGTACAATACAGAGAACCTGGATAATGAGAATGTTTGTCCCTCTCTCATAATTCTAGAATCCACATTCGGTAAACCTGAATGATGGGAGATTCAGGACACATGAAATGAAATACGTCATTATACAGTACATAGCCAAATTATGCCATTGGCATAAGAGGTGGAGATGGATTTTCATGGCTTTAAAATAATTTAGACAAATCCATAAAACTATCAACTGCTACAAGCCATGATGGCTTTGTATCATCTCCCATTTCAGGAAATGCCTCTGAATACCAGCAGCTGGGAAACATGAGCAAGAGGACAGTGCTGCACTCATGTTTTACTTGTTCTGTTCCCTGAAGGCATATGGCTGGACTCTGTGGAAACTGAATGCTAGTTTCTGTTCCTGAAGAGTTCTTATGGTTTCTTTGTTGTACCATATAGATAAATACAATGCATGAAATGACACCATTGCCGTGCCAGTTCCTCCACTTATTCAATCAATGGTCAGTGCTGCAAAATGGCTTCCCATCCCACCCAGGTCTAATGTACTCATTTCCTTCCTTTTTTATTTGTTGCCACACAAAAATCTCCCTTTGTATTGTGAATTGACTGACTTGCCCTCTGAAATAACAGATTAAAAACTGGCTTTGGTAAGATTTTTTATTTCGTTAGTCCATCTAGTCAGCATGTCTGATTCTTTACTACATTTTTTTTAAATGAATACTGTCTATAGTTACAAGCAAAACTGGACAGAGAGAGGAGGATATATTTTTCTCCTCAGTTTTCTCTCCCATTGCATAGTCTTTTCTTAGTCACTTTTATCTTCCTAGTAAAATAACTGTAAACCTAATACCACACTGAACTAGCAGTGTTTTTAGACAAAGAGTCAGAAGCATGTGTGTGCAGAACAGCTGTTTCACATGCATAGCCCTCTATAGGATTTCACTGTATGGGGCCAGGACAGGGGCAGGAGAAATGGCAGTTCACATACCTGCAATGCCTTTAACTAGGTCAAGAAGTAGGTCAGCACACTGCATATAGCCAACACACAGGTCTCAATGTAGGGTCAGATCAATGCTGCCACATGGACACGTGCCTATTAGTGCACATGGTGATGTCCATGAAGCAGTCCACATAGTCCATATGAAGAAAAGTGTTGCTGTTCCTCAGCATGGAAGAAAAAATGAATGCAAATGGAACATTGTCCCCTATATCTCCTCTCTCTCTTTTTCCAGCCATACTCAAGTAGGCTGCCAAGTCATGTTGCTTCAGTAGTCTTCTTCTCCAGTTCCTTTGTGAAGATTAGTGCATGTGGTGGGCAACCTTAGTGCAACCTTCTCATCTCTGGCTGTTATCCGGACATATGTCCAGAACTCTGCTGCCAAAACTATTCATCTTTTGTTTTTCAGATCATGCAATATCTCCACTGAGAAGGCCTATGCTAGCTTTTTTATCCAGCAAAGAGTTCTTCATCCTTGCTTCTAAGCTGTCAGTGGCCTTCCACCACCACCCCGGCTTACCATCTTTATATCCTGCCATATCTGTCTATAACTATGTTTCCTCCATCTCCATCACCTTTTCATGTTCAAAGCAGTGATAGCCAACTGTTGCTCAGACATTGTGGGGCTAAAACTTCCACAAACCTTAGCTGAAGTGGCCTATGATCAAAGATGATGAGCACTGTAAGCCAGTGTCTGGACATTCAAAGTTGGGAACCTCTGGTTCAAAAGCCTCCCATTCCTTGTATCCCTTGCTCTTTCTCAAGGCCAGAATATTGGGGCCCTTTCATACTACACAATGATAGTGCTATGATTCAAATTTGAAATTCTGGGATTTGCAATTCAGCAGGGACAATCAGAATTCTCAGCCAGAGAGCTCTAGCACCTCTCCAAACTAAAAAGCCCATAATTCCACCAGATGTAGCCATGACATTTAAAAAAACATAATACTAGCCATGTAGTGTGAAAGGACCCTTGGTATGATGCAACTGCTATCTTCCTTTGATCCCTCCTTGAAATCTAGCTTTTCAATGAGGACCTTGGCTTAAACCTCTTTTATTTACACCCAGCTTTTTGCTGGAGCAATCAAAGTGGCTTATATTATTTAAAACCATACAACAATATACAATATACAAAAGTCTTGAGCCCATACTGAACAGAAAGTTTCTTTTATATTTATTTAGAGTATTCATATACCTCCATTTATGAACAATTTTAAGTTTCCAAAAATTGAAACAAATAAAACACGAAGAATAACCAACATATCCTGAACTCCCATATTCATCACACCACACTACAGTTGTCCTTTTCTCTGCTACTTGGTTTCGGATTCTGATGGCAGGGGTTTTTCCTTTTTGCTTGTTCTTCTGTACATCCAGAGCAAATGTACAATAACATACCGCTGAATTTTGACATGCAAATGGGAATTCATGAAATCAACAGATATTATTAACATAAACTGCCTGGCTGATCTAGTAAACCAGCATCATGATCCAGATGATATGAGCATCAACAGATATGTGTATATGAAGTTGCCTTCTTCTCACTTATATTACAGAATACTTGGCATATAGCACAAGTGAGAATGAAGTCCTAAAAGAATAAAGTTCACTTGATGTTTGTTGCTTTTCAAATCCTGGTTTGAAGTTATGCAATGGAAAGGGGGCTTCAAGTTCACTCTCCTTCCTATTGCATAGTAACTCTATATTTAATTCAATCCCAGATGAAATTCAACTGAGAGCTACAAAAGCTGCTGGCTTGTGAAAGCAGAACTGATCTCCAGGGCCCATTTGGAGCCTCAATGAGACTCAGGAACAATTCAAGTGACTCCTTCAAATATAATCTCGATGTCTGTCACAGTGATACACATAGGAATGCAGTTAACAATGACTAAAATGCAAAACGGATCAAGAGATAAAACCTAAAGAGCCCAAGAGCAATAGAATCTATCTATCTACATTTTCCTATATAATACAAATCTGATTGCCTTAAATGTGCTGAATCAGTATAGCCCCATTAAAAATCCCCATTGTTCTGATGTGTCAGCTTTCACAAAAGTTGTATTACCTGTGCACTGGCCTACATTCGTTAAAAAAAAACCTTAATGCTTCATTTTATCAAACGAAAATGCTTTTCCAACAGGCAAAGTTCACCTCTCCTTGCTTTTATTAGACAGAGAAATTAATACAAGCTAGCAAAAGTCCAGAGCTTGTTAATTTTTGATCTGTAACTCCCAAAATTCACCTGCTAATTCAAAAAGTAATCAAACTTTTCAAAAAGTTAGGCATGTATCTCCCACTGAAATCACTAGGAATCCTGTTAGCTGAATCCAAGTCCCATTTCATCACTTTCAATGGAAACCATGACTTACTATGACCAATTTGGTCTGCAATGGGCCTATTTCCACCATCAATAGTTTTTCTCTATAAACTTTATTTTTTAAAAAAGCATTATTTTGGTTTGCACTTAAACAAGCAACCATTTTGCCCATAATTTTCACATAGCTGTTTTGCATCTTAAAGTGCACAAACTTTATAAAATTCAAAATTGTGCAGACACTTCTATTTCAAAATGTTTAAGTCTCTCAAGTGGCAAAAGGCCATAGAATGTCCAGCTCCACATCCAATGAAAAGTGACTTTGCTGAACTGAGGACTTCCAGAGGCTGAGGAGGACAAACATTTACTTCTGTTCCATTGCCGCACATCCCGTGTTCATTCCATCCCCAGGAAAAGCACTGGCCACCTAAGAAGAAAAGTAAAAATATTGTACTCAGAACATTAACATTAAAATAATTAATACAGCTCTCTACTCCCTGAATCAGATCAAATTAGCAAACAGTAGCAGCATTGCTGAACGCCATGAGGTTGTGTGTGTGTTTGTGTGTGTGTGTGTGTGTGTGTGTGTAATTAAGTATTCTAATTCACTTTTACCATCATTACACAATTGCAATGACAAAAAAATGCTCCCCTGCAGTGGTTTTCATGTCCATGTCTCTTGGTCACAAGGTGCACTGAGACAAACAGCAGTGACAGGATCCTTTTTTTCTTTTTTTTATTAAAAAAAGCCATACAACGTCATAAACAGTAGCATCTTTACAAATAACAAAGCAGTCTATTTTAGAAGTAAAGTAGCTATGGAGTAGATCCTTAAACATCGCCACACTAGTTTTAATATGAATGTATCTAAAGGATCCTGACAGGACACCACATGAGTCTGCAGCTGTCTTTCTCAGTGTGCCCTGTCCTTGGGGAGGACTCACCATACCATTACTCACTGGAGTAATGGGAGGGATAGCGTCTTTCCGCTGTCCTTCTCCAGTTCTTAAACTCAGCTAATCGCGCATGCTTCTGCCTTTCTTCTCCCATAGGTAAAGTGTCATGGAGCTTCTCCTGTCAGTAAAGTGTCATGGAGCCGTCATTTGGTATTAACAGGAGTTCTTCTTAATATGGTGTTGCTTGTGGACAGTTATTCAGCCAAGAGGGAGCTCAAATCAGGCATCCCTCAAGGTGCAATTCTGTCCCCAATGCTATTTAACATTTACATGAAGTCGCTGGGTGAGATCAACCAGAGACATGGGGTGGGGTATTATCAGTTCGCTGATGACACCCAAATATATTTCTCTATGTCTCGACTAATGCAGTCACTAAGGATGGCATCTCTCCTCTGAATGCCTGTCTTGGGGCGGTAATGGACTGGACGAGGGAAAACCGACTCCTTGTTATTGGAAACCCGAATCCAGGAATGGAATTATGTCAACCAGTTCTGGATGGTGTCACACTTCCCTTGTAGGACTCTGTCCGCAGCTTGGGGGTGCTCCTTGACTCATCACTCCAGCTGTCAGCGCAGGTAGATGCTACAGTCAGGAGCACTTGTTATCAGCTTCGGCTGATACGCCAGCTGCGCCCCTTCCTGGAGCCAGGAGGTCTTGAAATAGTTATAAATGCACTGTTAACATCTCGCTTGGATTTCTGTAATGCGCTCTACAGGGGGCTACCCTCATGTCAAGTTCGGAAACTCCAGCTTGTACAAAATATGGCAGCCAGTTTGATTATAGGAACTTCTCATAATGACCATATAACACCTTCACTGGCTGCCAATTAGTTTCTGGGCAAGGCATAAGGTGTTGGTGATCACCTTTAAAGCCCTACATGGTTTGGGTCCAGAATACTTAAGGGAGCACACTCTTCCGTACTGTTCATTCCGCACTCTAAGGTCCTCTGGGAAGAACCTAAGTCAGCTGAAATAAATCCAGGTTAACTTCAGTCACCCAGAGGGCATTTTCTATTGCTGCTCTAAAGCTATGGAACAACCTGCCAGAAGAGATCTGCCATATTTCCACTCTTACAGCCTTTAAGAAGGCCCTTAAGATGGATCTCTTCCGGCAGGCCTTCCCAATCTGACTTCTCTCCCTGCATAGCATAACCGTGATACTGTGATCTTATTGCCCTGTTTACCAAGCTTTTCCCCTAATTTTAACACAATTGTATTTTTATTGTTTTAAATTGAGATGATTTAATTGCATTTTAGCTAGGGAAGGGGAGTGGGAAAGGACTATTCTGATTTTTATTGTATTTCATGTATTTTAATCTGTTGTAACCCACCTGGATTCCTAGTGACTGGGCAGGCTATTAATAATAATAATAATAATAATAATAATAATTGTTGTTGTTGTTGCCAAATGATGGCTCCATGACACTTTACTGATGGAAGAAGCATGCAGGGATGGTTCCATGACACTTTACCCATGGGAGAAGGATGGCAGAAGCACATGGATGTGTGATTCCCGATCACACGATTAGTTGAGTTTAAGGGTGGGGGAAGGACAGCAGAAGGACGCTGTCCCTCCCGTGTGATAATCTCCACTGCCTTACCTTGGAAATGGCTGTGTTTATGGGGAAGACTTCAAAAGTGGGGTTTGGGAGGCTAGCATTGGGAAACATCTTAGATCTGTACCTACATCTCCTCATGCAGAGTCTTGGTCAGTATTTTTAAGCAAACATTGAGAACATAAGAAGTTGCCTTATACTGAGTCAGAATATTAGTTCATTCAGCTCAGTATTGTTTATGCTAACTGCAAGTAGTTTTCCAGGATTTCAAACAAGAGATACCTAGGGCTTGTCTATTAAAATACTCCTCATCCTGTATCATGCAATTTGGAGGTACAGTATTAGGGCTTTTTGTGCCCCCCCCCCAAAAAAAAAAAACTCCATAAACTCAGCAGAAAAAGGCTTCATGGTTTTACTGGAATATCTGTGAGTATCTGGAAGGATGTGCATTATCAAACGTGTGAATGTCCATGTGTTCCACATGGGTTTGAATGGCTGTGCATTTTTGGCAGAGAGATGGTGAAGAGATGCAAATAGATGCAAATTTGGACAGAAAAGTGAAGATAATTACACGTCAATGCAAATGTGTAAAAATCCTCAGCAATTCACATAATACAGTTGGCCCTCGATATCCACAGATTCTTTATCTATGGATCTAACCATCCACGGCTTGAAAATATTCTAAAAATGTATAAATTCCAAAAAACATTTTGCAATTTAATATAAGGGACACTATTTTACTATGCCATTGTATATAATTGGACCTGAGCATCCACGGATTTTGGTATCCATGGGAAGTCCTGGAACCATACCCCAGTAAATACCAAGGGCCCATTCTACATTTACATATAGACTAGCCCTAGAGATACCAAGGATCGACCCCTGGATATTTTCTGTGCCATCGAGCCTTTATCTCAAGAGACTTCAACAACAAGCATAGAATTAAGCTGCAAATCTGTTATAGCATCCTATTTCTCAACAAGTGCATAACCAAGATATCACAAATCATAGGGTTGTAAAGGTGGTAGTACTTTCATAATATATTATCCAAAAAGGAATGAGGGCTGTAGTATACAATTTAATATCCTGATCCAACTTTGTTTACATAAGATTCCCCATACTTCCTAATTATTCCTGCCACTCCTGTTTCAAAAACTTTGATATTTGGGGCTTTGAAATTCAGTACAGGAATCTCCATCTCATAAAGAGGACAGGTGTCAAAGGAACACTTTTAGTCTGGAAAGTGGCAGCTCAGACTAGGTATTACTGTGTTCTTTTTGGGTGCCAATGATCAAAGAAAATATTACTTTCAAATGGAATGACACTCTTTCCCTCTGTCCTGTTTAAACTTATGCCAGAGTAACTGAATGACACTTAGTAATAATAATAATACAGTATCAAGCAGAATACCATGCTGGGAAAAAGAAAATATCTGTTCAGCTTAAAGTATTCACATAGGTTCAAACACATAAAAAAATCTTAAATGTTCAAATATCATTAGATCTAAAATCACTCTCAGCAAATCATTGACCTAAAACTATCAAGCTAATATTAAGAATTCATGGATATGCCAGATCATTTATTTTTCTAGTCTTTGGCAATGAATTCTGAGACTGAATGTATTAGCTTAATACTTTTACTACAGAAGTGGGAGGGAACTAGGTATGGGGGGGGGGGGGCACTAATCATATAAAAACCAAAGTACCACCAAGCAGAAAATGGCACAGTTTAACAATGGAAAAACAGAAAACATGAAATGGGAAAGACCGTATTAGAAAGCTCGACCCTAACTTCCAGCTGCTTAAACAGTGATGGAAATAATTTCATTCATGGACCATAGGAGTTCCTCTAAGGGGATTTTTGCAGCCCTCTCCCAACATAGCCCCAAAAGCTGTGCAGCTGAAATTCAGCACCAAATCACAACATGACAATTTGGCAGCAACTCTGGAGGAGGCAGGGAATGTAAAGCAAACATTTTTATTGTTTGAAATGCCTTGGAGCCACTGTCTGCTGAATTTCAGGGTTACAAAAATGCTTGCTTTAATTCAGACCATTTCTGGGTCCCCCATCACATTTGGGGAAGGGGGTGTGTGCTTCTTGGCAGGTCGGCGGGGCGGGGGGGGGGGGAGGGGAGATTGTCTGGCATATTGAAGTTGCCTACCTCTGCTCCAAAACATTCCTGCTTGTCATTTCCCTTTCTACTAGAAGTATATTCTCCTTCACTCTTGGTCTGTATGGGATTTCCCCACCTTCCCCACTCTTTGATGCCAAATGCTCTTTCACTCTCAAGGTATACCAGGTTTACCCAGCTTCCACTCCCTTGACTGCTACCCACTTCGTTAAAATACATAGAGGTCTGGTTCAGAGGATGGGAATCCTAGCTTGTTGTGTATGAGCAGTAAAGAAAACAGCTTCACTTTGTTTCATGGTTTGTTTAGCAAGTTATCCTAACACAGGCAGTTCCCTGTCTTTGTTTCTCCCTCCCCCCCCAAAAAAAAAAAAAACAGTGAAGGAAACCTAAAACAAAGCCCCTGTTAGTTCTCTGTTTTGTTGGGAGAGAAATGTTCCAAATGGAGAGGAAAATGTGACCCCATTTGAGACTCAAAGCAAATTCATCTGATTTTTTTTAGCTGCTTCCGCTGCAAGTGGGAATGATTGGACAGTGTGTGGCAGCACTCTCCTTGAAACTGGTAAGCCTGCACAATCCTGATCATACAACAATACCCACACACCATGTAACAAGAGATGTCGAAACTCCTTACTAAAAATATGCAGCAATCATGACTGTTTTGAATACATCTAGATTGGCCCTAATATTTAACATGGAACTGGACATTAAATTCAAGCCTGTGTATGTGTTTGTGTGTGCCTTCACACAACTTGTGTGTCAACTTATGGCAGCCCCATGAATTTTTTAGGGTTTTCCGAGGCATGTAATATCCAAAGGTGGTTTTGCCAGTTCCTTCCTCTGAAATCTAGCCTACAGTACCTGGTATTCATAAGCAGTTTCCCATCCAAGTACTAACCCAGGCTAATCCTGCTTAGCTTCCAAAATCAGACAAGATCTGGTGCTTTCAATGTACTTAGAAAGCCAAGTTCAAGATTACATGACACTTTCTTATATTTACTTATTCTTCAACTGGCATTTGATGAACTAGAATAGCAATGCAGAAACCAGTTCAGGCATAAAAGGACCACCCAGTGAGAAGGCTGCTATTGTTAGCAGGGAATACTTTTTCTACTCTTTTCTTTTTTTGGTACAAAATGATTCAGGGGACGATTATCTTTTGGATGCATATCTGAAACCAGAGGTGGAAATACTGAAATAATAATAATAATAATAATAATAATAATAGTTTATTTGTATACTGCCCTTCCTGCGATCAGGGCGGTGAACAATACACAATAAAATTCACATAGAGATTAAAACATATCAATAAAACAGCATAAATATAAAATCAAGTGCAACAACAGAAGTCCCAGTCCAGCATAGTAGTGGAGAGGTAAAAAGTTAACAAGGGGGTGAGTCAGGGAAAGCCTGCTCAAACAAATGTGTTTTTAGTCCTTTTTTGAACAGGTTCAGGGAGGCAGCCAGGCGGAGCTCCGTTGGCAACGAATTCCAGAGGATCGGGGCTGCAGTAGAAAAGGCCCTCTTCGTTGTGAGGGACAATCTAGCCTCTGGGACTCTTAATGAATGTTGCCCAGTAGATCTGAGTGTGCGGGGCGGATTGTATGGGGAGAGACGGTCCGTCAGGTACTTTGGGCCCAAGCCATTTAGGGCTTTATAGGTGATAACCAGCACTTTGTATTGAGCCCGGAAGGGGATAGGCAGCCAATGTAGATCTTTAAGTATTGGTGTTATATAGGCGTCCCTGGGAGCGCCAGTGACCACCCAGGCTGCCATATTTTGCACTAGTTGTAGCTTCCAACTGTGGTACAAAGGCTGCCCCATGTAGAGCGCGTTGCAGAAATCCAACCGAGAGGTTACGAGAGCATGTACTACAGTTTCAAGGTCCCCCCGGTCCAGGTAGGGACGCAGCTGGCGTATCAGCCGAAGCTGATAACAGGTGCTCCTGACCGTCGCGTCCACCTGAGAAGTAAGATGGAGCGACGAATCAAGGAGCACCCCCAGACTGCGTACAGTGTCCTTCACGGGGAGCGTGACCCCGTTCAGGACAGGTGGAACCACCTCCATCCCAGGGCCGGGAGAACCTATCACGAGTACTTCCGTTTTCTCTGGATTCAGACTGAGTCTATTTTCCCTCATCCAGTCCATTACTGATTCCAGACAGGCCACGAGAGGAGCGACGCCTTCCCTGGTCACTGCGTCAGTCGGAGACATAGAGAAGACTATTTGGGTGTCATCAGCGTACTGATAACCCCGCGCCCCATGCCTCCGGATGATCTCTCCCAGCGGTTTCGTGTAAATGTTAAAGAGCATGGGGGACAGAATGGCTCCTTGAGGGACCCCAGAGGTGAGGGCCCTCTTATCGGAGCACACGTCCCCCAGCTGCACCATCTGGAACCTCCCAGAGAGGTAGGACCGGAACCACTGGAGCGCAGTGCCCCCGATACCCACCTCGGCCAGGCGTTCCAGAAGGATACCATGGTTGATGGTATCGAAAGCCGCTGAGATGTCCAAGAGCACCAACAGGGACACGCTACCCCTGCCGATGCCCAGACGGAGATCATCGACCAGGGCGACCATGGCAGTCTCAACCCTGTAGCCCGCCCGAAAACCAGTTTGAAATGGATCTAGAAAATCCGTTTCATCCAAGACCGATTGAAGTTGGAATGCAACCGCCCTTTCGATCACCTTCCCCAAAAATGGCAGTAGCGAGACTGGCCGATAGTTATTGTGTAACAGGGGGTCGAGGGAGGGCTTTTTTAATATAGGTTTTATAATGGCCAATTTTAGAGTGTCAGGAAATTGCCCTTCCCTCAAAGATGAATTGACGATCCGGTGCAACAAAGTGGTTACAACCGGTCCCCCCTGTGCCACTAGCCATGAGGGACAGGGATCGAGGGAGCAGGTTGTCTTCCTAAGACTTCTAAGGATCTTGTCCACATCCTCGGTACTGATAGACTCAAACTGATCCAGTACAACAGAGTCCACGGAAGCTCTGGACACCTCTATTCTGGATCCTGCTTCAACACTGGCGTTCAGACCCTCGTTTATCCGAGAGATTTTATCCGCGAAGAAGTTGTTAAATTGGTCACAGCAGGCCTTGGTGGGTTCAAGGATCTGGTTCGGGGCAGGAGGGAGCTGAGTTAGCTCCCTCACTACCCTGAACAACTCTGCTGGACACGACTCCGCGGACGCGACACGAGCAGCATAGAACGAATTCTTAGCTGCTAGTATCGCCTCTCCATAGTCCTCCAAATGGTGGTCTAGGAGAGCCTTGTCGGATAAACGATGGTGTTTCCACCAGGCGTGCTCTAGCCATCGCAGAACCCGCTTCCTTGCCCGGAGATCTTCCGTGTACCAGGGCTTCTTTTTGGAAGCAGGCCTGAGAGGGCGCTTGGGAGCGATGCTGTGTATAGCCCTGGAGAGATCCGTGTCCCAGGTGTTAACTAGGGCATCAACAGTATCGCCATCACTTCCAACCATATAACCCTCTAGGGCTTCTTGGAACCTATCAGGTTCCATCAGCCTTCGAGGGTGGACCATTCGAATAGGTCCGCCACCCCCGGAGGGGATCTGGGTCGATGCCTTGATGCTTGCCTCTACCAAGAAATGATCCGTCCATGACAGGGCGGAGATGTTGGTAATTTCCGCCCACGGAGTTTCCATGTCCAAACAGAAGACCAAATCGAGTGTATTCCCCGCGAAATGCGTTGGACCCAAAACCAGCTGAGACAGGCCCATGGCTGTCATGGTATCCATGAATTCCCGAGCTGCACCAGATGGAACATTGTTGACCGCGAAGGGGATGTTGAAGTCTCCCAGGACTAAAAGCCTGGGGGACTCCAACATCAGCTCCGAGACCAACTGTGTCAGCTCGTTAAGGGAGTCTGTTAGCGCACGGGGTGGCCGGTAGACCAACAAAATCCCTAGACTGTCTCTAGCCTTCAGGGTCAGGTAAATGCACTCGATATAGGAGGTCTGACGAACATGGTTCCTGGTTAGAGACAAGGTGTTTTTGTGCACCAAGGCAACACCCCCCCACGCCCACCTAACCTGTTCTGGTCCTTCACCGAGTACCCGGATGGGAGGACCTGAGCCCACACAGCGTCTCCTTCAGGCCCAAGCCAGGTCTCGGTTATGCACGCCAGGTCGCAGTTATTATCTTCTATCAACTCATGCAGGATATGGGTCTTGTTTTTAATAGACCTGGCGTTGCACAGGAGCAGAGACAGGGTTTGTGGTATGGTTGGAGTGACCCTCAGGTCCCTTTGGTTAGGAGAAGGGCTGGAAGGAGCGATAGATATTACACATCGATCTCACCTTCCTCTGTAACGCTGGCCCTTACTCCTACCGTCATACCTCCCCCTGCCCCACACAACTCGAATAGGAGCCTCGCTCATAGTAAGATAAATTCCTCTATGCCTCCCCACTCAAACCCCCCACCTCCCTCCACAGCCAACAATAGTAGCAAAGGGGAAATTAACAAGATGAAAGCTGTTAAAAATAGCACATCCATTATAGCAAAGGGATGACCGGTAAACAAAACCAAGTTAAAAAAAACAATTGCCCTTAGGCCCGCTCTCACCCCCCCCCCCACTGGCACCCTTCTCCCAAAATCTATCACAGCTATGTTGCCGAGCTCTCCGCCTCCTTGCCCACTGTGGTTATTGTAGCCCTAGCGCAGACGGGCTGGCTTTGAAGGTGAGCGCCGCTCTCACCTGGCGCTCCACCTCCTCGGTCCGACCACAGATGTGCCGGCGCTGGCGCTGACATAGAAAGATAAAATTCATGCACCCTAGTCCAAAAGGACTAATCAGAACAGATATCCAATCAAAAACATACTCTTAATTCCCAGCCTCATTGTATTGATTTGGACAGGCAGAGGGCTTGAATTACTTTCTGAATACATGGCTCCTTTCCTTTTTAAAAAATTAAGCTCTGAGCCAATATGTGCATGATGTCTCCGAGCTGTAATAAACTAGGACAATGACATGAATCTGCCTTGGGCAGGCCACTTGGGCCTAAAGTAAATATGGGTGGTGGCGGCAGGGGAGGGAAGCGTGTTCCCACCCCTTCCCACCCTCTCCTTCCACCCCTTCACTGTAGTTCCTGCTGAACTCCCTTGCATCCTTCCTCAGTCCCCACCAACAATCTGTTGGTCCCTCCAAATGCCCCCACCCCTCCTTCAATCTCCTTCTTGCTTAAATCGCTGTTCTAAATCCTCTTTGCTCAACCCCTTCAACAGATCCTCATTGCTCAATGTACTTCAAGAGATCCCTGCTTTAAATCCTCTTTGCTCGACCCATTTCAAAAGATCCCTGCTTTAAATCCTCTTTGCTCAACCCATTTCTAAAGATCCCTGTTTTAAATCCTTTTTGCTGAACCCATTTCTAAAGATCCTTGCTTTAAATCCTCGGTTCTCAACCCATTCAACAGATCCCTGTTTTAAATTCTCTTTGCTCAACCCCCCTCAACAGATTCCTGCTTTAAATCCTCGTTACTCAACATCCTTCAAGAGAAATCTTGTTGATCCTTCCAAATGCCTGCCACTCATCTTTCCTGATAAGAGATTTAAAAAAAAAACAACAACTTTAGAAACAAAAAACAAATAGGTTCCCTGGGTAGTCTCACATGCTTGAATGCAGTCCCTCAACTCATACCACAATTGCCCACCCCACTCTAGTTTTTGTTGTTTTTCTTGCCATCTCCATCCTCATATCTGGTGTTATGTACACTGGCAGTGCAATATGATCTCAATCAACTACTCTTTGCACACAATATAGAATCCATGGGCACAAGATACCATTGTGGCCAGTATTACATAATATTATTTTATATAAAGATAATCCTTGACTAGTATTAACAAGGAGGACTAATTGACAGTAGTGTAGATTGGCCACTTTGAGGGTCAGAAAATGATATACTCAAGAATGCAGAGAATGCAGTATTTTATTTTATTTTCTGCATTAATGTAATGTACACACATGTAGGACGCTGTAGAATTCTGCCCTACTAAAAATCACTGAAATCCTAAATATAATATTGCATAAGTAGGTACTGAATAATATGCTGAAGATAATAACACCAAGTACTGATTGTGTTAGCTAATTAGAAATACTCTTGTTTAGCTACGACATATTTTTTTTTTAAAAAATACTCCCACATAGGAAAGGCAAACCCTTCCCTTGCCTAAACCCTTCCCTTCCTCTTCCTAAAATGGCAGAGCAGTCCATTTTCATGCAGCAAACATTTAGGAAATGGAAAGACTCTTGATTGTTAACATAATTTTGCTGAATCCAATGCCTCTGCAGTACACTGGGCTGCTTTGGAAGGATGAAGATGCTGGGTTGCTATGGAAACAAGAAGGCAAGTCTTTAGATTGCTAATCCCTAAAGAGCTACCCCTTCAATATCTTTAAAGACTGCTAATAAAAATTTAATCAATGATATGAATAAAATGAATTGCAAACTATTGTTTGACACTTTGCCCCCAAGTTCAGATATTATCACACACTTTCTGTATTGAGCACCCCAACCATGTCCTTCAACACCAAAAACAGTCAAAACCTGCAGAAATATCTGGTTTGACTGCTTCAGGAGATTGTTTCATGCAGCATAAAACACCAGCTTCTCTTTCAAGTACAAATGCTGATAGCTCTTTCCCACTTATTTCTACCCTTCCCCCAAATGTTAACTGTTAGTGACCAAAAAGAGTAGCCATTTTGAATCAATGGTGGCAGCAGACCAAGAATCTGAATGAGTTTCAAAATAAAATTAACCAATGGTTTCATAAATTCTAGAATACTTCCCCGAAGTGATGGCTACCGCCTCAACTTGGCTTACTCCCAAATGTTTTTTTTTAAGTCTTGTGAGATACAAGTACTAACAAGGCACTTTAATCACTCTGAAAGGCACCGAGGAGGTGGCTGATAAGTAGCCCTTGGGATTTTGTTAAAGAGTATACAATCTAAGCCTTAAGGAGGAGGGTTAGATAGGGTTGGATCTGGAGGATCTGGAATTAAATCCTTATTCAGAGATTATGCTGAGTGTGATCTTTGTCTAGTCATTTTCTCTCACTTTAATGTGCAGAGATGTTTTGAGCACAATAACTGGGTGGCATGGGGAAGAAAACATCCTCTGAACTCCAGACAAACATGTAATATGGAAATATAAAGAGAAATTGAAGAATAGCCACACTGGATCAAATGAAAGACTTGTCTAGCCCAGCATTCTGTTCCCACAGTGGCCCGAAGGTGCTCATGAAAAGTCCACAAAGCAGGACACAAATGCAACTGCATCCTTCATCTCATATTCCCCAGAAACCGATATCTGCTATTGAATGCCTTCAAGATGACATCTGGCAACCCTATAAACCCTTCCTGAGATTTATTCAGAGCCCTTCCTCTAAGGCTGAGAAAGTGTGATTTGCCCAATGTTCTCCCAGTAGGTTTCCACAGCTCAGCAGGGATTCAAACCCTTGCTTCTCAGAGTCCTAGTTCAACATCCAAATCACTAACTACCCCTTGTTGCCTCAGCAACCAGTACATTGGACAAAGTATTTAGTCACACTGACCAGCAAAAACAATAGCCTTATTCCCCTCATATCTAATTTCTTTTAAAAACCATACAAGTTGGAAGCCATTACTACATCTAGTGGCAGTGAATTCTATACAGTTTAAAGCAGTGCTATGATAAGAAGTACTTGCTTTTACCTCCTCCTAAATTTTCTAGTATTTTGCTTCACTGGATGACCCCAGGTTCTAGTATTATGAGAGATGGTGGAAAAAAAGTCTCCTCATCTCCTTTTCCCACAACTGTGCACAATTTTATTCACTTCCATCATGTCCCTCCTCCACCTGTCTTTTTGGTGAAGCAAAAGAGCCCCCCCACCTGTTGTAAACTTTCCTCAAAGAGAAACTGTTCCATACTGCAGTAGAAAACGTCTTTGAAGTGCTTATTTGCTTTCTGCTCACCAAGAACACCCCACTGATCATCGATTCCAAGCTCTTTGTTTCATACCTTTGAACATTTGAAGGCAATGTACTTTATTAATAAATTCAGGAATATTTTACATGGCATGGCTTTCCATCCATGACTGCCAATGATAAAGTGTATCTCCTATAGTATTAATACAACCAGTGTAGTGTAGTGGTTTGAGCATTGGACTATGATTTAGAGACCAGGATTTGAATCCTTGTGCAGCTATGGAAACCCACTAGGTGCCATAGGGCAAGTCACTCTCTCTCAGCCTCAGATGAAAGCAATGACAAACCTCTGCAGAACAAATCTTGTCAAGAAAATCCTGCAATAGGTTTGCCCTAGGGTCTCCATAAGTCAGAAATGACTTCAAAGCATTAATATTGCAAATTTACTTTTTTAATATGCTATTGTTGTGTTAAAACTGGTGTTGTTGTTGTTGTTGTTGTATTTAAATTTTTGTATTGTCTGGAGGTCTGTTGAATGTAATAAAGGCTTTGTACTTGATTTGAAAGCACACATTTAATTTAATTTATGGATTATAAATAAATGTCTTTTGATTCCAATTCTTTTCTATTAGTATTCATAAAATAATCCTGTACTTGAATGCCCCTGGCAGATCTCCTGTAGTTGAACATTTTGGAAAATTGCTGAGGCAATGTCCAGAAAACCCCATCATTATGACAAGAGGAGCACAGAGAATCCCAAACATTCATGATTTTTAATGTCAAACTGAACAAGGGGGGAATCTAATTCTCTGGAGCATGTGATTACTCATACAGCTCAAACCATCAAAATCTCAGCATCCTCTCATATTTACACAGTTTCAAAACGCCTTCAAGGGATGCTCAGAACTAAGCATATGATTGTGCTTTCATCTGAGAATTACAAAAACATGAATAACAGTTAACATCTGTACCTGAAAGAAAGGATTCATACCAACATGTCTGGAGGTTGGGTTATGAGGTCACAAATACAACAATCCTTGAACTCTGCTCTTGTGGACATATGACATTTTCTTTATGGAAAATCCACAATCTGAAGTCTGGATTTTCCAATGGTTAGAACTTAGCTCTCTTCAATTACAGCATGAACCCTCTAGAGAGTGGCACTTTAATTGCCCCATATCATCTTCCAATTACAATGACCAATACTTGCTGGTTTAATTTAATTTTAAGGGGGGCGGTCAGGAAGGGGTATGATTGTTGTTTTACTCTGTACTTTTTAACTTTGCTGTACCCCACTCCGATTACTTTGCTAGAGGAGCGGGTTATAAATAAACATTATTATTATTATTATTAGACTTACTCTTCATTTTCAAAAAGGAAATGCAACAGCAGCTTAATACATTAATGCATCTTAGATAATCTGCTATCCTATGCAGACCATAGATATTAAAGGACAATTTGCATGAGATAAGATAATTACTAGCTAGTTTAAAGGAGACAGGAAGAAATGGCAGTGGAAAATGCAAGGGAAGAAATTATGGTGCAATGAAGCAAGATGAAAGACATGAACAAAGAAGCTTTCCTGAAGAAATAAAAAAGATGCCAAAAAAAACCCCCAATCAGGAACAAGAAATAACAGATGACCATGAGTAAGAATGACAATGAGACAATTAGGAGGCATTCCTTAACATACCCAGAGGATAAATCTAAAGGCACATCCTCTCCATGTCAACAATAGTCTCAAAGAACAAGCAAGATTTTTTTTAAAAAAAGGTTTAAGTTTAGTTTTCTGTTTATTTGACACAGAGTTTTGTTATTTGGTGAGATCTGGATTTTGGAAGTCATATATCCATCCTTTCCCACAAACATTAAAAGAAACCAAGTTCTTTGATTTTAGCGTGTTTTTTAAAAACAGTATGAAATGTTAGCTACAAAAACATCTTCTAGTGCACTAAGCAAGCTCCTATGTAACCCTTGGAATAATGACTTATGGACTAAAATGCCTCCAAAAAGTCCCAGCCATACTACCCTTAACTCTCCACAAAGAAAGCCAGCTCCCCTTGCTACAGCTCTTCCGCATGTGAAGCAAATCAGTGCCATGGTCTTGCATACTCTAAATCCTCTAAAGGCACAGGCTCCTGCTTGGAAACTAAGCAGGGTCAGACTGGATGGGAGCCCGCTAATAAATACCAGGTGCAATAGGCAGTATTTCAGAGGAAGGAACTGGCAAAAACACCTCTGAGTATTCCTTTGCCTAAGAAAACCCTATCAAATTCATTATGAAATTCCTAAGCCAACATGTAACTTAAAGTCATATATATAAACAAACACTTGCATACACTCTCCAAACACTGGTTCAAACATTTAAGTTTATCCTATTCCTAACCCTGGAACGTTCCGACAAGGGGCCAGGAACGAGTGAGGGATGAGTGGGGGAAGCATTTTACTGCACACCCCGTCCGTCCCTCAATTCTTTCTGTTCCTATTCTGTCCCAGAATCCGTCACAGGAAGGAAGACTGTTCAGAACAGTCCTCCTCTCCCTGGGACGGATTCTGGAGATTTAATGGGAATGGAACGCATTGAGGGACAGAAGGGGTGTGCAGTAAAATGCGTCTCCCACTCGTTTCCAGCCCCCCCCCCTGGACCTTTTATCACACACAAGACACGTTCCAGGACCTGTGCAATAAACTTAATTGTTTTTCCCATCATCTAGAACTGGATCAGCGGTCTGCCATTAGTTACATGGAATTGCCTCAGGAAGCTGATAAGGACATAATGACACAATAGTAAATGGCATTTGCTGTTGTATTTTCACTGTGCAAGAAGGAGGTACTATCTTTGGCCTTCACTGGTCTTTACATCTGCATATCTTGACGGGGCAAGGGAGCATTTTTTGCTCTGCCTCAGAGAGAAAAATATTATGGGCCATCCTTGGGACCTTTCACACTACACAATTATAGCAATGTGATGCCACTTTAACTTGCTTTAACTTCCTATATAATCCTGGGATTTACAGTTTAGGGAGGAGTAGTCAGAATTCCAGACAGAGAGCTTTAGTGTCTCAACAAACTACTAACTCCAGGATCTAATGGGATGTTGTCATAGTAATTCAAAGTAGAATCATACTACATATAATTATGTAATGTGAAAAAGCTCCTTGATTTGGCACTAAGGGGCTCGACAGACTACCCCTTTGGAGCAGCGTCCCGCCGCCCCTTTTCTCACCGAATTGGGGCCTCAGCAACCTCATGCCGTGGCACCAATCCAATGCTTTGATGCCCTAAAAAGAATGGCAAAATGCCGCTCCTTTTAGTGGTGGGAAAAAGACACTCTTGCCGCCACAGAGCGCCATGACACCCCTGCCATGGGGTTGGGTTTGTGGCATGATGTCGGCGTGATGCTGGAATCAGGTCGCACACGGTATTACTCACAGGTCTGTTTAGCCCCTGAGAATGAGACTGACTCCCAAGTGAGTGGGCTTGTTGAGCCTTCCCTGCTGGGGAATTCTTCTCACAGGCTATGGTTCCTAGCATTATACATTAACTCAAAAGTAAAATGTTAATTAGGCTTTGAAAATGCATGTCCCAATCAGAAAATATACTCCAGTCTCAGATTATTCCTCTGTCTGCATACTTCTTGATGTTGTTTGTAAGGAACCTTGCTTGTCTTATGCTTATCTTACAGTTCAAATGGATGTCAACATTACCATGGGCATCAAAGAGGCCATCATTTAAGGCTTCTAGTGTTTCCATACAATTTTATACCAATTCACTCAGTCACATGGCTTCTAAACTGTTCTGAAACCTGGTATCTCACTGAGAGCCCTATATAGTGCTGTTATTTATAAAGTCATCAAACTTTATTTGAATACATTGGCTGACAACTCTGTAAAAGTTGCTAACTCAGTTAAATGCCACAAAAAGGCACCCACTTCAGCCTGAATCAAAAAGGTTATGTGAAGACCATCCTGTAAAGGCAGAAATACTGATCATTTAAGTATTTATGATGAATTACATATTCTGTACACACAAAAAGAGAATTCAAAACAATCAACAAATGTCTTCATCAGCCCTTAGTTCCCCCATTTATATCTTTAAACAGGAATTTTATGACACTAGACTGGCTTGGTTTCTTCTCTAGCTGCTCTCTTGGACATTAGCTGTACTCACCTGAGCACCTGCTACCCTTCCAGAACACAGTTCCTAAGAACACACCCTTTACATGACAATGAATTTCATTAGCATATGAACTTTGCTTTAGCTTTAGCTTCATTAGCTTTATGTTTTGGCTTAAATTTTTTAAAAAACACATAACAAATACAATTAATAACAATGTCATGGTTCCAGTCTCTCATATGATAAGACAGATCCATAAACGGATTTTTTATGTATGACCAAGACACCACAATTTATTATGATTTCCAAATCCTTGTGCATGAAGGAGAAAAAAAAGCCTATAATTTTGAAATACTTTGTAAATTACTACCTGTATTTAGACTACATGTTAATTTTTTGTAGAAACTTTGAAAACATAAAGACATTAAGATTACAGTTGCTTATCTTCATTCTTTTCTTTAAACACAGAGAACACCTTCAATTTTGTTGAATCTGGGCTTCATTTCCCAATTATAAATAAATTTTGTTTATACTTCTGTTATTGTTAATCAGCTCATTCCACTGTGCTTAACTGAAAACCTGGCCACCCCTCAGTGATTTATCCATGTTAGCACATACTAAAACATTATTTTGAAGTAAGACATCTCGTTAGATGTAAATGCAGCAACCACCAATTCCTAGCTACAAACACAAGCTAGAGCTGTCACATGTAAAAAAAATATATTTGGGCTCCAGTCTTGCAACCATATATTTGGAAACAACCCCATTGAAATAATGTTCAGGATGCATTGCAAATCATAAGGAAAAGAATGGAAGGATCAGTACTTCAGATCAGAATCAGACCTTCAGATTTACGGAAGCAATAATAATTAAAGTAAGCATAACTGAATTTGATAAGTTGGTGATATTGCATTATATTGATGATGATAATACAAAAAGTTAATCTATATTTTCAGATTATTTATTGACAGGTACAATATATTCATATATGCAACACATTACAGTGGGCCCTTCTTTTATACAGGGGATCTGTTCAGGACAAACACATATGCTTGGGCCCTATTGAAAACAATGGGGCATGTGTATGTGGCACAGGACGCACACCATTTTTCTCCGCTGCATGGCTTCAGTGTAAGCTTATGGCATGGGCACACTGTACTTATAAATGGCTGGGCCATCTGTTCTCCAAGTTACTTGCAATAAAGATGAGTAACTTCAGTGATCAGACCCATGAACTCTTAGTCGCTAATAAAAAGTATAAACTGGTCGATTTCTTTCAACTATTACATTCACAATATGTATGCACGATATGTTATTAAAACCTTCCCTGGTCAATGGAATCATTTCATGAGCACCCATCTCACATAGAAAGAGTCCAAGATGTGGTTAATTCCTAGACTAGTGATTTATTCAGATTATGGAAGAGACAATGCTGGCACTGGAAGAAGCACGCAGAGCCAAAGAAGTTCTGAAATTATCTTCACAGTACAGAGAGGAAACTTGTGCAAGGGTTCCAGCATTATAAACATAACATCAGAAGGGGTCTTTTATTTTAACAAAAGCAGTAAAAGTCTTACCTAGAGCTTCAGTTTTCAACAGCAGGGATCTAAGGGGTGAAACACATGGGCCAAATAAAGCAGATTCAAACCACTTTGGAAGCAGGGCATTTAGATGATACACAGCTCCAAAGTAGGAAGAAACTGCATTGAAACCACACTCTGGGGCTAAAAACCAGAGCAAAAAGAACCCAGAATATTCCAACAGCCCAGAAAATGCACATCTTTGACCCTACATATAAATATCCTGATGCCAGAGTGATTTATCCTAACCCTAACCCTAACCCTAAAGCTGCATATAAAATGAACTGGTGCAGGTGCACATTTAAAAAGGATGGAGCCAGCATACTAAAGCAATCAAGGCAGCAAAAATTTAAAGTGTGACACCTCTAATGGATGTAATTAAAATATACACAAACCAGATAGTCCAAGAGGGGGAATGGAGTGAGGAGTGGGTAAAGGGGGCATGATTGTGCTTTGCCAGTGTTTTACTGGGCACACCGATGCTCCGATGCCCTGTACCGGTGGAGGATTACAGATTCAACTGTGTATCCAATGGGCTGGCATCTAGGCAGCAGGCAGTTTGTGCAGTGGTGCACATGGATGGTGGGGAGATGACAAGAAAAATTACGCCATGGTGCAGCTTGATGCCATGCTATGTGGTTGGGCCGTGTGCATTCAGGACACTTTGGGAGTGGCCGCTGTGGACAGTGGAGTTTCAAATTACTTTCAGAAAAAGCACATTCGAGTCACTTTTCCCTGCTCATCTATCTCATCCCTAAGACAATAAACCTGGTCTGTTAGTAGTTAAGCATGTACATTCGTATGAATGAACACAAATGTGTGGCCTGATCTTTGCCAAATAGCAATACTTCAAGACAAAAACCAGTCTTCACAGGCTAGGTTTTTCACTGCAAAAGATCAAATATAGCTATAAACAACAGTAACACTCTCACAATTGAAAGAGCTTTAATTTTCCAGAGAATCTTCCCTTTCTTAAGTGGCTAATCTAAAGCCTGTGATTTGAAAATATAATTTTGAATTCTTCTCAGCACAGACTAATGAAATGAGGAAGAAAAGCTTTATTTTTAGAAGGAAAATATGAAACAATGAGGAATACCTGGCAAACACATGTAGGCTTTGTACAAATGTATGCCTACTATGCCCCTGCAGCTCAGACAATTCTATATTTAGACATCACAAGGTGAGTCAGATTCCTTCCCAAAGGGAAATACTGCATGCAATGAGAGTAAAATGAAACATGAAAAATAAAAATGACAGCAAATAATCTGTCAAGTGAGACTTTCACAGAACAAAAAGAAACATAAAGATTTGCCTTACTGGGTCTTCAGAAAAGTGACCACGACAGTATTTCTGAAAACAGTTCCAACTATTTTGAATATGCAAGTAGGCAATTTAGACCAAAATCCAAAAGAACTAAATATCTAGACCTATTTGCAAAGTTAGTTCTGTTCACTGATAAATCAGTTTACTAGTCATCTTCACTGATAAAAATATAGACATTTTACAGGTCTGACCAAAAAAATAGAAAATTAGATTTAGCCCCCCCCCTCCCCCCGCTCTTCTTTGAACTTATTTTAATAACTATAGAGGTGGGGATAAATACAGTCAATGCTGGGCAACCACTGGAAGATTATATTGTATGGGATACAAAATATTTACCAAGAAAAGAGTCAATAAAATCTTACCCTTCACATTTTACCCAGTGCAGAAAGGTAGCTAAAAATCTATGACCATCAATCAAAATGAAAAACATTGGAAAGACTATACAAAGAAGACAAACAGGAAGTAGGTGACTGAAACTCCTTTCTTCTGCGGCTTCACAATAACTGCTGTTACCAGCAGACTCCATACCATAGCAGGCATATTCAAACTGAGTTGTGATCAGAGATTATCAGCCAACAGGAAACAAGTTCTGAAATTTATAGCTAAACAGCTTGTGATGCTTTGACACCTTAATACCTTGTACAAACATGTTCCTCAACAGACTCCTGCCTTTGAGAAAGTGGCCACCTATGGTCAAGCAGATGTTGGTTTGCTGGAAGCAAAAATAATTACCATATCAGTATTATGCCATCCCATTTAGAAGCGGAGAGTCATTGAAGCTGGAACACCTGATTTCAAACGCCGTCTTGGCTATAAAGTCCACTGGATGACAATGGAGAAGTCATTATCACCACTCAGTAAAGTAACTCATAATGTTTCTGTCATACATCTCAGTGGCCAAGCTCTCCATAAGGATCCCAGTAATACCCTTAATCACAAGCCCATCAACTAATTTGGAATGCAATTGTTGCAGGAGTACCACACTCCAACTCTCTCAACTAAATTCCTGTACTCAGATCAGAGAAGAACATTAGTTCATGGCCTTTGTATTTAACTAAATTCATTTTCTTGGCAAATTTAAAAAGCATATCTGGGTTTAAAATCTTCAGAATGAAATAATTACTCCTCTTGGCCTTCAGTTTGGAAAGAATTAGGGCTTATGCATTCATGTGCTCTGTCTATTTCAAACTATGTGGCAGATTTTTCATCAAGAAAATGTCATTTGCAAGGGCTCAATTAATAGATACAACAACATTCATAATGCATTCTTCAAGAACAATAACAATGCAAAATCCATTGTTAGTCCCAACTACAGTATACCCATGGAAATAAGTAGTATTTGTTAGTCACCACTGTCCCATTGATTTCAATGGGCTTATGCTATTTGGGACTACCATTCGTTTTAGCATAATAGTAGCAGTTACAGTAGTATTACTACTACAACTCTCAAAGACGGTAGATGTGACATTTCTTTAAATACAACCCTGATCTTTAAAATGGTGCATCACACTTAGCTTTACTTGTCTGGGAATGCAGTGCTCAGTATGGTTTAGATGCCATCTCCTGATACTTGTAAGCTTCATTGGATCCCATATTGAGAGACAAGTGAGATAGTAATTAATTAATTAATTAATTACTAGGGGGAGTGCCACTGCAGATGACAAATTTGCTCATCCTTATTAAGCACTGCCTAACAGCTCAATAATTTCCTGTTGTATAAAGGATCCAAGAGCATTGTCTCTAATTCAGTACACTTTCCAAAACAGCATATCCTACAGCTAAAGTACCGATGATGTGGACAAGCTCCTTGGCAGTACTCAGAAGACGACATGCTCCCTCAATCCATGTCCATCTTGGCTGGTCGTCCAGGGAGGGGATTCATTGAGAACATTCCTTCGGGATGTGATCAATGCATCCCTCAGGGAGGGCACGGTCCCATCGTGTCTGAAGGAGACGGCTGTCAAGCCTCTCCTGAAGAAACCTTCCCTTGATCCCCTGGACAGGAACAACTACAGACCAGTGTCCTTGCTGCCATTTTTGAGCAAGGTGATTGAGAGAGCAGTCGCCTCCAAACTCCAAGCTGTCTTGGATGAAACCGATTATCTCAATCCATTTCAAACCGGCTTCAGGGCAGGAGTTGAGCCCGCCATGGTCGCGCTGGCTGACGACCTCCGCTTGAGCACTGACAGGGGTAGTGTGACCCTGTTGGTGCTCTTGGATCTCTCCGCGGCTTTTGACACTATAGATCACTCCATCCTTTTGGATCGGCTGAGGGAGGGAGGGATCGGGGGCACTGCTCTTCGGTGGTTCCGGTCCTTCCTCTCTGGCAGATCCCAAAGGGTGAGGCTCGGGAACAGTTGCTCTTCCAAAATTGAGCTTAATTGTGGCGTCCCTCAGGGCGCCATCCTGTCCCTGATGCTATTTAACATTTATATGAAGCCGCTGGGTGAGGTCATTCGGAGGCATGGAGCTCAGTGTCTTCAGTACGCTGATGACACTCAGATATACCTCTCCATGTCCAGATCGTCAGCACAGACTTCAGGTGGCATCTCTCCTCTTAATGACTGTCTTGCGGCGGTAATGGATTGGATGAGGGAAAACAAATTGAAACTAAATCCAGACAAAACGGAGGTACTAACAGTCACAGGTCCGAAACCAGGCTTGGGAATACAGTCTCCAGTCCTGGATGGAGTCACACTCTCCTCTAAGGACTGTGTTCACAGTCTGGGGGTACTCCTAGATACGTCGCTCCACATGACTTGTCAGGTGAATGCGACGGTCAAGAGTGCCTGCTATCAACTTCGGCTGATACACCAGCTGCGCCCTTTCCTGGACATGAGGGACCTGGAAACTGTGGTACATGCTCTGGTAACCTCACGCCTGGATTTCTGTAATGCACTTTACCTGGGGCTACCCTTGTGCTTAACCCAGAAACTTCAATTGGTCCAAAATATGGCAGCAAGGCTTGTAACTGGAACATCAAGGAGAGAGCACATAACACCGGTGCTCAAGGCTCTCCGCTGGCTGCCGATTAGTTTCCGGGTGCAGTACAAGGTGTTGGTTTTAACCTTTAAAGCCCTACATGGCTTGGGTCCACCTTATCTCAGGGACCGCCTCTCCCCGTATGAAACCCCCCCCCCCCCCCGCACACTCCGATCCTCTGGGAGGAACCTGCTACAGCCTGTGAAAACTAGGCTGTCGCAGACCTCCCAGAGGGCTTTTTCCATGACCGCTCCCAAACTTTGGAATGGTCTGCCGGATGAGATGTGCCTTATAACATCTCTTGATTGCTTTAAAGAAGCTCTGAAGACACATCTCTTCCGGCAGGCCTTCCCTGACACCTCTTAGATCCCAGCTCCAAACGGGACCTATAAATTGAATTTGACCCCTTGCCTGGTGCTATTTTTCTCCTCAATCTAAGAACTATGGAGGATGAATTATGTTTTTAATGTTGTTGGTTTTAAATTATTGTTAATTTAATTTATTTTTAAGGGGAGGGTGGCTGGAAATGGGTCAATGAAGTATTTTAATTTGTATGTTTTAATCTTGTTGTACCCTGCTCCGATTGTACTCACAGAGGAGCGGGCTAGAAATAAAGATGATGATGATGATGATGATGATGATGATGATGATCCAATTTTGGGTTGTTTTTGTTTGTTTGTTTGTTTGTTTGTTTTTAAAGCCTCTCCTCCTAACACTTCACCACAGTTTTCCTTAGCAGCCCAGAGATTGCCATACTCTGTATGTTTCACCTGAACACTGCATTTTCAAAACCACTGTTCCATGTCTCAGTCTCAGTCTCAGTGGACAGGACAAACTGCTACCCATATTCTGACATATTTCTAAATATAGTCTTAAATGTAAGACTATAACAACTTAAACTCAACGAACCTTCTGGGACATTGTTTTATGAAATAAAGAAAGGATTACATGAAATCTCATCACCAGGGTCAAAAAAAGGCTAAGAGTCTACTCTAGGCCATGAGGAGGCTGGGAGAAATCCTTAAAATAACCTAAATAGTATCTCTGATGATTTGAAAAGCTAAACATTACATTTCTTTAGAAACTAGTGATCTGGATCCAGAGTTTTCTTCTGTTGGTGGGAGCATCCCCAAGCAGAGCTGTTCTCAGCATTCACTCTCTGGCAGAAGGGGAAAACCATATTTACAGATTCCCCCTACCTCTTCAGCCCCCATGTTACCTCCTCCTTCCCCAAAGTGAAACACCACTAAATCTGACAGACAGACACCCTTCTGCTCCTGGGAAGCTGTTTTTGGATCCAACCCAACAAAGAGTGTGATGTGATTGTACATACAGTTAAGCATTGCAGTTTTCCCTATCATCCACATTAGAGAAGAAATAAATGGAGTATTATATGTATGAAAATTCAAGTTGAGGCCACATAATAAGTAAGAATAAAAAGTTCATTTGAAACTCTTTAATGCTGTGGCTTGTTGTTGTTGTGTGCCTTCAAGTCGTTTCCAAATTATGGAAATCCTAAGGCAATTTAAGAAGACATCATGGGCTTTTCTTGGCAATATTAGTTCAGCCCAATGCTCAAACCACTACACTTCACTGGTTCTGATATAATGTTAACTTTGGATCCCTTTCTGGAAGAAAGGTGGCATATAAATGAAATAAGTAGTAGTTTTAAAAATAAATAAAAGGAAGAGCCATGGAAAGATATGCAGGGGCAGGAAAGGGTGATCAGAGATTTGATCTTTCTTGTAAGGCTAATCTCTCTTGTAAGATTACCTGTGATTTCGGATGGGGTTTTATGTTCTATGACCTCTGAGATCAGGAATTCCATCCCATGGACCAGAAGACTGCAGACTTAACATAGGAAATAACTAAATGGCAAGATCATGACAGACCCCTGGTTGTTGTTGTTTTTTCATCATCATTTACAGGTCTGTGTTTTTGTTTGTTTGTTTGTTTGTTTGTTTTTAAGAATTTAACATCTTATTTCTGTCCCAATTAAAATTGATACAGTGTGGAACTCCAAGCATGAATAAAGCCCTGAGCCATTCTCTGTTTTCTTTGAAAAGGGGATGCCAATTTCCAGTGCAAACTATATCGTAGGAGGTTACGTAATACCTTCCCTCCAGATTTTCACTTTCCAGACAAGCTGAGGGAAGAGAAACCCTGCAGAGATCTACAAATGTGTCTCCAGCTATACCAAGTACAGCTGTGATTCCTGAACTTGCCCATTAATCAAAAACATCATTTCTTTGCACAGCAGGTTCTGTAGTCTGACTTGAAAATTGAGGCCAGCTGTAAAATCCAGATATATAACCAAGGGTTCTTCAAATGCAAGGATCAAAATGGGGGGGGGGGGGGAGAGAAGAGGTGTCCTACATATCAGTTCAAATGACTTTTAAAAAATAATCCATTATATTACTCCAAACAGAAAGTAGTTACAATTTTAAAAATAACTCTATGTTTCCTCATTCTTCAACAGTAGTAAAATAGTTATTTTTCAGATGGTTTTTAAAAACAGAACCAAAAAAAAACCAAAATGGTACAAGGTGGTTTGTTGTATAAATAATACGTAAGATGTGTGGCTACACTCCTAGTAAGTAAAAAATGATTTCAGGGAGATGTCTACATTAGTTTTATCAATATCAAAAAGAAAGAGGGGGAGCATCTAGCAGCACCTTTGAGACTAAACTGATTTATATCATGTACTTTCATGGATTTCAACCCACTCAGTGCCAGGTCAGTAAATGGGAAAACATTTCTGATCCAGGACTTAATTCTGGATGAGCTTGCAGACAGAAGTCTATTACTAGAGACCTGGCTGGATAAGCTCTATCTTTCCAAGCTTTGTCCACCTGGGATATCAGCAGGCAACACCTGGGGGAAAGAAGGAAGGGAGAAGAAGGCAAAGTTGCAGTGGTCTATCAGAGTTTGAAGGTAGAATTGTAGGACTACATCTCCCCCACCAGAAGCCCTATCCTACAGTCTGCTGGATTCATGTGTGTGTTTTTAAAGGTGGTTTACCAGGACAGAATAGAGATCTTTTTCAGCTCATGTTGCTGCTCAACCTTTAAAACCTTGGAATTAACTTCTTATCATACTCTAATTATGGCCTTAGCACAAGTAGTTTGCATCTTATGATCTATGATCTTATCATTCCCCAGCAACAAGGGACTAAAAAAAGCACCAAATAGTTCTACAAAAGTCCAAGAGAAATAAATTTTGACTAAAGAAACCACTGGGAAATGTAAACTTTGTTGGCTCTTTAGCAAAGTCTTTCATCTAATTAATTTTTAAAAAATTATTAAATTTGGAATTAAGTCAATACTAAAATTCCAACTCAAGTCGATCAATTAAGTTTAAAAAAATAAATTTAATTAAACTGCCCCTTTTTGTTTGAAAAATTCTGACAACTGATCTTAAGTAACTGGTTGCTAATATTCCCTACTATCAATTTGCTGCAGCAAAAGAAAAAAATATTTTGGATCTTCTCCTCTGGTCTGTTAATTTTGGCTAACATGTACCAGGGCAATGAACTTAGTGTTCAGCTGAGATAACACTATCTCTGCTAACGTTCGAATTGTGGGTTCAGATTTGAATGTGAGAGATAACTAAAGAAATTAATATAAGGGAACCCAAGAATCTCTGCCCAGGCTGGTCTTGACTGCTTATATTCCCACATCATTTGAACTTGGGAAGTGTCCTCATGCTCTGACAAACACCTTAAGGCAATGCACCTAGCAGTGATATTCATCAAAAGAGAAGCCAATTTGTTGGCACTGTTCTAGTCTGAGATGCATCAGAGCCTATAGGATGAACCATGGGCAATGTGAACTTTACAAGCCTTGTCACATGAGCAAATGAATAATCTAAAGCCATTGTTCGTGACAGGAATGTTCTCATCTCCTCTAATAAAACACAGCATTGTCCTGAATGGGGAGATGCAGTCTGGACAAAATGGCCTTTTGATAATCCTGTCTAATGAGTACAAAAATGGAAACATCAGCCTACAGACTATAAATAAAAGAAGTTACAAGGTAACCAGACAATGGAGATACATGACATGAGTATATTTATAAGGTTCTCATTAAGGCTCTTGTAATGGACAAACAGACAGTCAGAAATCCTAAAGACATAAATTAATTCATAAATCAAGGGTCTTTAATGCCCCAAAGAACCAATTTTCTTCCATGCCTAAAAAAAAAAAAATCTTATTAAGCATTTTAAACTTCTATCTGCTGAATGTACATAATTTTTCGGAGTCAAATAAGATGAGAGAAATGCATCAAGCTGTTTAGCTTCAAACATTGTAAGCTCCTACATCTTAATTTATTAGGAAAGTAAGTCTGTCACATGGGTCCAATGTAAGCAGGCCCTAAGAGGATTCCTCAAAAAGGCCTACAAAGCACTGAGGAATATGTATATTTCCTCCATATCATATTTGCTCTGAAAAAAATAACTTGATTCTCAGTATTTAGAAGGGAATATTTTATCCAAGCTTATTTTAGGAAAAGTTGAAGATTGTTCACAATAAACTAGTGTTACGGTAAACAAAGGGTCAATTAACCCATTCACAACCAAATATGCAAAGTGAGGCATTTGTGAAGATTTCCAACCATATTCATTTATTCCAAAACAGCCTTAGCCTGCATGCAGTGTTCAGCCAAGAATCATTCCATTGACCGAATGTCCCAAACATGGCGCAAACAGTTTTTATTAACCCACAAAATATTCATTGAGCATGCGTAGTTTAACATTCATCATCATCATATATACAGTGGTCCCCCGGGTTACGAAAGTAATCTGTTCCGGATTACCTTTCGTAACCCGGAAGTCTTCATAACCCGGGGGACCGCTTTGTTTGTAGCGCCACGCTCCAAATTTAAAGGGCCGGCGCTTTTTTTTTCTATCGTAACCCGGGTTTTTTTTCGCAAGCCGGGGCCGTTTTTCCGGCCCTGGCTCTTTCGTACCCCGGGGTTTTCGTACCCCGGGGTATTCGTAACCCGGGGGACCACTGTATCTGTATTATTCAGCTAGTCTAACTGGCTGGCTCTCTGCTGGCCTGATTTACAATGAATGCCTTGTAGAGCCTTATCAGCTTAGCTGACTAGCAGTAACCTTGAGGAGAGGCCCATCTCTTCCTCAGTGAAGAGAAATTCACACTTTAGCTTTCTTCCTCTTATCTTCCCTCCTCCTTCCTAAGGTGGGGGCTACAAGCCGGATTCAAAAGGACAAGTTTTTCCTTTGCTCTATGGCTGAACTATTGATAATTAATGGCAGAGATTATTGGTTTCATTTGGTTATCAATGGCTTTATTAGCTTTTACCTTAACACTAGGACCAGTCACACTACAATGCATGGGTAAGGAAGGGAAATGAAATGAAAATGAAATGAAAATGAAATGCACAGATATAGGTGACACCTGGTTTGACTACAGTACATGTGAAAGAGATCTAGGAGTTTTAGTGGGCCACACACTGAACATGAGTCAGCTAAGTGATGCGGCAGCTAAGAAAGCCAATGTAATTATAGGCTGCATCAATAGGAATACAGTGTCTAGCTAGAGAGAAGTAATTCGTTGTTGTTAACTGCCCTCAGTCAACTCATAGTGCCCCTGTGGATGAGACATCCCCAAGTCCCCCTATACACTGCTGCTCTGCTTAGCTCCTGCAAATTCAGGCCCGTGACCTTCTTGACTGAGTCCAGACATCTGGCGTATGGTCTTCCTCTATTTCTACTACCTTCTACCTTTCCAAGTGTAATTGCCTTTCCTAATGAGTCAAGCCTTCTCATGATGTGACCAAAGTATAACAGCCTCAGTTTCATCGTCTTGGCTTTCGGAAAGAGTTTAGGTTTGATCTGTTCTAGCACCTATTTGTTTGTCCTTTGGCATGGTATCCTCAACACTTTTCTTCAGCATCACATCTCAAATGAGTCAATTTTCTAACTGTCTGCTTTCTTAACTGTCCAGCTGTCACATCCGTACATGGTGATGGGGAATACAATGGTATGGATGATTCCAACGTTAGTGCTCAGTTGTATAACTTTACACTTTAGGATCTTATCTTGTTCTTTCACAGCTGCACCTCACATTTCTAGTCTTCTAATTTCTTGGCTGCAGTCTCCATTCTGATCAATATTTGATCCAACATATGGGAAATATTTGACTATTTTGATTTCCTCATTATCTAGGTCAAATTTACGCAGATTCTCCTGTTTTTGTTTTCTTAATGTTTAGCCTGTCTTTGCACTTTCCTCTTTAACTTTCCTTAGTAATTCTTTCAAGTCTCTGATATTTTCCACTAATAGTTTGCTGTCATCTGCATATCTTAGATTGTTTATGTTTCTTCCTCCTATCTTATGATATAGTAATAGTTCCACACTATTCTGCTTTGGTTAGACCTCACCTAGAATATTGTGCCCAGTTCTGAACACCGCCATTCAAGAAAGATGTTGACAAGATGGAGTGTGTCCAGAGAGGGACAACCAAAATGGTCAAAAGTATGAAAATCATGCCCTATGAGGAGCAAATTAGGGAGCTGGGTATGTTTAACCTGGAGAAAAGAAGCTTAAGGGGTGACCTTATAGCATGTTTAAATATTTGAAGGAATGTCACATTGAGGATGGAGGAAACTTGTTTTCTGCTGCTTCCGAGACCAAGAGCATGAAGCAGTGGATTCAAGCTATATGAAAAGAGATTTCACCTAAATATTTGGAAGCACCTCCTGATGGTAAGTGCTGCTTTGACAGGGAACACACTCTCTCAGAGTGTGGTGGAGTCTCCTTCTTCGGAAGTTTTTGAATGGAGGCTGGATGGCCATCTGTCAGGAGTGATTTGATTGTGTATTCCTGCATGGCAGGGGGATTGGACCTTGTGGTCTCTTCCAACTCTATGATTTTATGAAACCTAAGCAGTAAATGCCAATGAAGGAAAGTGTGTTCAAGGCATTCTCATTCTTCCCCAGCAGTGAATCTTTCCCTTCCTTTTGCAGCAAATACAGCAGAGTAATGTAGCACAATTCCACCTTATTACATAAGATGACACTTGGGATTTTCCTCATGAAAAGACAGGGAGAGACAATCCCTTCAACTGTTGCTGTTTGCTTAGAACAGTCCTTGCTTCCCTCTTTTTTTGGGGGGGGGGGATGCTTCTGCTGTGAATAAGTAATCCTTCAAGAATTTTCTCATGTTTTCACTTCAGGCCAAAACACTTGAAATCGAAAGGGGAGAGCAAAAGAGAGAACACATATATTTGCACACAAAGTAGCTCACTATGTCTGCACTAGGAAAACGAAATGTACGCTTACACCTCCTGTATGACTTCTATAGCTGCTTTATCACATTAGAGGACAAACGGGATTTAAACGAGAGAGAAACTAGAGAAAACCAAGTAACGCCTGATGTTTATCACACAACATTTCTGGGTTTTCTCTAGTTTAACTCTTGTTTAAATCCCGTTTGCTTCCTAGTGTGATAAAGCAGTAGGTTCAAGATGGCTACTTCACTCCTTTTTTTGATCTCATCTTTTTCCCCTCCTCAGGAGCATCTGTATTTGCATTCAACCCTGGCTTGCCTGAAAGCCTGCAATGAAAGGCAGTGATAGAAGCCAATGCTCTGAGTCTATCTCCTGCTCACCATTCATGAGCTATTGTCCCAGCGAACAGAGTTGCAGGTTTAGGATTGGAAGATATCCAACCTTAAACCCCTGTCACTGACCTTCATGGCAGATGCTAGGCCAGATTGTGGCAAAACTAGCCATCATCACAATTTCTTCTCATCAAAAAAGAAGATAAACTAGTTTGATAGCTCCAAACTAGCTTGTCTTCTTTTTTGATGGGAAGAAGTTGTGATGATAGCTAGTTCTGAAATTCCCAGCATGCCTGTTTCCCTCACGTTAGAGCAGCAGAGATATTTTCAGTACATGAGGAAGAAGATATGATAAAACCGTCTTAGAGAAAGGGAAAGGTCTTTCTCTCTGTCTTCTATACCCTTGTTCCTTTCTCCTCATGCACCCTTTTACATATACACCTCTCTCTCTTTTTCCCTCTCTCTCTCTCATTCTCTCTCCCTGTTTCCCTCTCTCCACAATGCTTCATTTTTTGTGTGGGTTTTTCTACACCTTTGTTTTTCTATGTTCATTTTTCCTAGAAGAAGAAGAAATGAGAAGGGAATTCTTATGGGATGCATCATACTATAGGCAATAACTTATTAGCTCAATGGTGCCCAACACGGTTCATAAAATCAAGCATGAGCAAACCAGATAGTTGGCATGAAATTATACATGCCTCTCCAAGAAATGAAGAAATGAAATTATACATGCCTCTCCAAGACAAATTCTCAGGAAATTTCTCTTAACCTAAAAGTATATTCCAAATTTTGCCTAGTTTTAAAGATGCCCCTTCTGGGCAAGGTACTAGAGTGGGTGCTTTTGTATCCAATCGTCTTAAACAGAGATTAACAGCCATGGAGGATGTCTACCACAACACTGGGCCACACTTACCTATTTTCTTCCGTAAACAGGAAGTTTGGGGGAGACTATTTTGGGCTCTGTTTCTGGGTTGTTGTTTTTTTTTATGCTCAACATCATTGTGTATACAGCTTCAAGAGATTGTATACCTTAAAAGTGATACATAAAGTGCTTGAAAATTTAACTTTATAATGGTGATAGTTCTACATATTCCTCTGAAAAAGATACTTTAACTGACTTGGGCTACTCAGGTACAGGCCTCATGATCCCCACTTTAGAATGTCCACTTAGGAGAGACTCTTCATTTCTTAACAGTTTAAAAATGTCTTTGTGTGTTTTATTCATCTGACAAGCATATTGCTGAAGAAGAAGGGGAAAAAATTAAATTAGCTAATATGCTGCAGTTAGAAAAGAAGTCCCTCATCTGGACAAATTAACTCACAACACATAGTCCCCCTTGTCTATTTTGTGGATCACTTGTTTTGAAATAGCTATTGAACATTACTAGAACTCCAGATCAAGAAGAAAATTGCATGCTTTGCTTAGTTCCAGCTTTAAATGGCCTTTTGTGGATGGAAAACTCCACTGCTTTGTATGTGCTTCAGCTGAAGGCAAAGGCAAAGGAAGATAGCAGAGATGCTCATGTCACCCACTGGTTTTAATTCTGCCCTATGCAAAAAAAAGATGGAGGAGGGGGAGCCTTCCTGCTGGAGCACTTCACTGCATGAATAATGGATAGCACTACGTCAATGAGTGAGCAATGCTAGTGAGAGAGTGGATGTCTGTACAGGTGCAGTGAGCTGATCATGATTTGTCATGAACTCATGGCACATATGATGAGTTAGAAGAGACAGGCTGGGAGGACGAAAAGAGACTAAAACGGCTATATTCACAGTAAACCAAGTTGGCAGTTTGCTTTTATCAAACCGGGTTAAAAGTTCTTCAGGGAGTGGGAAGGGGAGTGTTGTGATGATAAGCTCTCTTTGAGTGCTAGAAGAAAACATAATTTATGATCTGCCCTAATTAAACAGAAAAGACTCTTTAAAGAACTACTTATTGCGGCACAACACCATTAAAGAAAGAGAACAATCTGACTGGGAGGATCAACAAGAGTATGGTTATCTTCCCACTGCCATGGCTCTGGAACAAGGACAGGGGCATGAGCCCATCTAAGGATGGGATGGTGGGGGGCTGAGCCCTCTGAAATTATAAGGCACCAAGAATTATGACCACCAAGACTCTTCTGTAGTTGAGCCCCTGAGGAACTATCAGTCAGAAGTATCCCAATTTATAGACATCTTGTATTTGTCTAATAAGGCCTTGTATATTTTCCCCTTTCCTGGATATATTACCTTTATGCTTTAAATAATTTTATAATATTTCATTTACTGTTTTGTCATTGTCTCTGGAGACCAGAAATTTATTCCCAGTTCAGCAATAAAACCCACCAGGTGACCTTGGATACATCTTGTGCTCTCAGCCTCAGGGGAAGGCAATGACAAACCTCTAAACAAATCTTGACAAGAAAACCCTATGATAGTGTCACCTTAGGGTCGCCATAATTCGGAAATGACTTGAAGGCATGCAACAACAACAACATTACCTTCATTGTAGTCATACTGTTAACTGCTTTAGTTGTTGGTAGTAGTATTACTACTAATGCTACTACTACTGACTGTATTTTTGTTTTTTATACAGGTACACAAAATTCATAATGCCTGCTTCCCTCCCCCCCAAAAAACCCAGTTCTGGGGTTCCTGCCCACTGTTTTTAAAAAATGTTTGCACAATCCCCTTAAATATTGCTGCTGTCAAGACACAAATGAGGAGGGGGAGATTACACATATATCTCAGTTAACAAAGCAGATATATTTCTGGACATTATTACTTTAACAGAAAATTTGGTTTCAGGGGCCGAAATAACTCTGAAAGAAAAAAGATAAGAGCACTTTAATATATTTCAGCCAACTTTTATTTCAAAACATATATATATGAACTGAAGCAACCACTTCAGGTAAGCCCCAATGAACAACAACAACAATAAATTATTTATATTCTGCCCCTCTGGGTGAGCAATCGGGGTGGAGTACAGCATTTAAAAATACATACAGTTAAAATAATACTTCGGTCTCCCCTCCCACCCCTTAAAAATAGATTAAACTAAGAATAAGATTTAAAACAATGAAACATTAAAAGATAAACATTAGACAATAATAGCTCTAGAAATTGGATAAGTGGGCGGCCTCAAGAGTATCGATGTCTTGATAAATGGGACTGGAGGGACAGTAGATGACAGAAAGTTAATTGTTTTCTGGGAAGGCCTGGCGGAAAAAATGCGTCTTGGTGGCTCTCTTAAAGCAATCCAAAGTTGTAATAAGACACATCTCATCCAGCAGGTCATTCCATAGCCTGGGAGCAACGGCAGAGAAGGGAGGTCTGTGCCAGCCTAGTTTTCATAGGCTGTAGCAAATTCCTCCCAGAGGACCGCAGAAAGCGAGGGGGCTCATATGGGGATAGGCGGTCCCTAAGATAAGATGGACCTGAGCCATTAAGGGCTTTAAAGGTCAAAACCAGCGCCTCGTACTGTGCCCAGAAACTAATTGGCAGCCAGTGGAGAGATTTCAGCACAGGTGTTATGTGCTCTCTCCTAGATGCACCGGTAACTAATCTGGCTGCCATATTTTGAACCAGTTGAAGTTTCCGGGTTAGGCCTAAGGGCAGCCCTATGTAGAGCGCATTGCAGTAATCTAAACGTGAGGTGACCAAAGCATGTACCACAGTTTCCAGGTCCCTCATCTCCAGGAAAGGGCACAGCTGGTGTATCAGCCAAAGCTGATAACAGGTACTTCTGACCGTTGCATTCACCTGACTAGTCATGTGGAGCGACGAGTCTAGAAGTACCCCCAGACTGCGAACAGGGTCCTTCGATGAGAGTGTGACTCCGTCTAGGACCGGAAGTTGTATTCCCAGACCTGGTTTCAGGCCGGTGACCGTCAGTACCTCCATTTTGTCTGGATTAAGCCTCAATCTGTTTTCCCTCATCCAATCCATTACCGCTGCCAGGCAGTCATTGAGAGAGGAGACGCCATCTGACGTCTGAGCAGATGATCTTGTCATGGAGAAATATATCTGAGTGTCATCAGCGTACTGATGACATTGAGCTCCATGCCTCCGAATGATCTCCCCCAGTGGCTTCATATAAATGTTAAATAGCATCGGGGATGCCACAGTTTAGCTCGATTTTAGAGGAGCAGCTGTCCCCGAGCCTCACCCTTTGGGACCTGCCAGAGAGAAAGGAACAGAACCACCACAAAGTGGTGCCTCTGATACCCATCTCTCTCAGCAGGTCCAGAAGGATGGCATGATCTATAGTGTCGAAGGCTGCTGAGAGGTCCAAGAACACCAGCAGGGTCACACTACCCGTCGATACTTTGAACCTTCTAAAGAACATTTGAAAGGTTCTTCTAAAATGCATGCAGGGATGATCCTTTTTTTTCCCTGTATGCACTTTTCTTATAATTTCCAGTTTGGTGGCCAAACTTCTACACCCATTCTTTCTTAACATATTGAGGTAGCAGGTAAAGCAGGCTTATCTCCTCTCCTCTTTCTTATTTGTTTTGTTGCTCATACATGCTCAGTAAGAGATTCTGGAGGCAACTGCAGGATATCCAGCTAAAGCATCCCTGCAAGTAGCTGTTCAGATTCTTTTTGAAGATGTCCAGAGAAGGAGACCCCCACCACATCTCCAGACAATTGGTTCCATTGCCAAACCACTCTTACTGTCAAGAAAATTCTTCTAATATTCAACTGAAATCTACTCTTCTGTAACTTAAAACAATTAGACTTGGTCTGACCCTCAGAGGATCCTGCCTCTTTCAAACAGCCCATGAGATACAGTTTTCCTTCCAAATTCACAGGGGTTAGGGGCAGAGGACCCTCGCAAATCTGAAAAATTCACAAATACTGGCGGGAGGGGGGGACTAGTGTGTGTGCATGTTTCCCTTTCGAAGCCTCAGACATCTCTAGCAAGTTGTTTGAGGTGCTGAAAAGGCAGAGGAGTGCATGCTGGCCACTTCCTCCTTCAGTCCCAAGGTTTCAGGGAGCTCAATTATTCCCACGTCCCTAGCTGTGTGAATGCACCCTCCTGGCTGTTCCCTCCATCCTTGGCTTTTCCCTCACTTACAGAGGGAAAGCCTGGGAGGGACGGAGAGGGAGAAATGCACACACACACACAGCTACAAAATTGCAAATAATCAAATCAGTGAATCCCATAATCAGTGAAGCTGCAAATATAAAGGTATGACTATATTTAGAGTGCAGTCATGTCATCCCTCAATCTTCTCTTCACCAACCTGACAATGCCCAACTCCTTCAGCCTTTCCTTGTAGGTTTTAGTCTCTATGCCTCTTATCATCCTTGTTAGCCTTTCTCTAAACCTGCTCCAACTTGTCTATATTCTTTTTAAAATGAGGCACTCAGAACTGAATTCAGTACTCCAGATGAGTCCTGACCAACATAGAATATAGTGGGACTATTATGTCCCTCATCTTGGAAACTATGCTTCTATTAATACAGGTCAGCTTCCAAGTCAAGAAAAGCAAGTGCTACAGTAGAATGGGATAGCAGCTCTGGTGGCGCAGTGGTTAAATGCCTGTACTGCAGCCACTCACTCAAAACCATAAGGTGGCGAGTTCAAGACCAGCAAAGGGCTGAAGCTCGGCTCAGGCTTGCATCCTTCCGAGGTCGCTAAAATGAGTACCCAGATTGTTGGGGGGCAAATAGCTTACAATTGTAAACCGCTTAGACACTCCTTAAGGGTATGAAGCAGTATATAAATGAAGCTGTTTGTTGTTTGTTTTGATAGAATTGATTATCATTCTTTTCCATCTCAGGCTCTGTTGCATCACACATGCACCACTGCAATCCAACACCAGAAGTCTGTGTTTTTTCTGCCTGCCTTAACCATCTTCTTAATTCCAATGTCACTTTAAAAATTCAACAAGACAATTGGAAAAGGAGGAAGAGTAGGGGCTGGGCAGGAATAACAACATTTTGCAAACAGGAGTTACTGTTTGTTAACTGAGGTATGGCTATAATCAGAAAGCAGTGTCAATATGGTAAAAGTACATTGTTGCATGTTCCACCTGCTCTCACTCTGATCAGAAAGACCGCTAGAGCTGGCATTTTATGCATATCAGGTCCGTTAAGGTACTGTGTCAGAGTACAGATAATTGCCAAAACATTTGCTTGGCATTCCTAAACTAAAGTAGCTGGCTTGTTTTAACAAAAGCAATCCACTGAGATGGGCAGAAAGGTTTTGTCAGATGTGTTAATCTGGGTGTGTTTAAAAAACTAGCTTGATAGTAGCTCACAGCAAAGTTCCAGGTTTTAAGTCATTTGACAGAATTAAGCTGACTCATGATTCAAGTGGTGTTAAAACAATCCTGTACATTGTTTTCTCCCTCCTAAAATAGTTTTTCAAGGGCAAATGGCATTTTAAAAGGTGTTAGGTGAAAAGACACCTTGTTTTGATACCAGTTATCCAATTTTCTAAAAATCCTGCTGATGCCATTGAAATTAGTGAATAAGTGACTCGGCAGAAAAACATGGAAAAATCAAATACTTCCAAGCACTTTTGCATTTGAAAGCTTACTCCAAGTGCTAGAAATTCAGCAGCACTGGGCATGAAACCAAATTGCACCTCACTGACACTGTCCTCCTTGTGATGCTATGCCATTCTTCAGTATTCCAAGACAGCCAGTGTTTCAAAAAGCTGATCTTGGTGTCATAATGTCTATCCAGGACTACAGGAAAGTACAGGAAAAGAGTTTCCACTTAAACATTGGAAGACCTTTCTGATGGTAAAAGCAAGAACAGTGGAGTGAATTTCTTTGGAGGTTTTTAAACAGAGGATGGATAACATTCTATCTGGAGTACTTTAATTGTGCATTCCTGGATGCAAAAGGGTTGACTTGGATGGTCTTTGAGGTCTCTTCCAGCTCTGTGGTTCTATGATTAATCATACTGAAGACACATCTCTAGAATGTTCTCTCGGAAGGGAGGAAATGGGAGCCTCATTGCAGAGTAAAAATATTAAAACAGAAAAATAGAGGAGTTGTCCAAACTTATTTCAATCCCCTCCATTAAAAATGTAAACAGCCTGCTTGATCTTGTCACTTTCAAATAAATTCCTTAACACACAATTGTCTTTATAGGATGATAACTCCAGTTTTTAAACCATCTGTTTTCCATATTACTCAAGATAAATGAATAATTAATGCATTGTAAATGCTGTATTTTTAAAGAAGAGGCTCCTATTTAACCTAATTACAACACAATCGATAAGATAAAAAAAATGCCAAAAAAGTAAGCTGACATGCCCATATTAATTAATTTCATGTAACAAATAGGAATCCAGCCTTCCCAGACTAGAGAGGATAGGACAGTAAACCATTGCAAAGCAACCACTACAGCAGATGCTGAGACTTGCCAGTCTGTGCACATTGCAATATTTAAACTGGTGCTTTAAAATAGACCTTTAAAAAAGTTGTAATATCATCCACAGTTCCATTGTTTTCACTCACCATGAGACCCCTAAAGCTAGTATTTACCTAGTTTCTGTTTTGCTCCAAGTTTTAGAATGAAACCATAGTGCTTTCCTAATGATGGTTTTACAATGAAAAATGTAAACATTGGTCATGTGGTGATACTTAATTTGGTTTCCCCACCTCAGAGCTACACTGTTATATGAGAAAAAAGGCCCCCTGAGAGCAGAAGGAAAATTGTTCCTTTATCTGTCTGTACTACTGAGCATCCCCTGACCTATTTTATTACTAAAAATAGCCTTTCTTAGGTCACTACTGCAAATTGAATTCTGCTGCTTCATTGCCCACCGCATCTCACTGAGCTGCCTATACAGAGAGCATTAAGGCTAACCCATACACTGCCAAAGAGATCCAACAGTCAAAGCTTCTGGGAAGGAACCATCCAGCATTCATTTTAAAAGACATTCTCTCCATCCCCTGAGAACACCTGGCTGCTAGTCCCAAGGATGCTGAGCCTGTCCTTCCCTCCATGCTGAGCCTTTTTTCCACATGGGCCAGAGACAGCAGCAGCAGAGGAGTTGGGAGGCTGCTTTCTCCCTTATTTCATGTGGGACTCAGAGGGGAGATATGGCATCTGGGCAGTGATTGGGTGAGAGGAGGATAGTAAAGAAGGATAGCCCCGTCCACTCTTAGCAGTGCTACTCCATTTTGCTTGTTTAAATTGTTTTAATGGTTTAACTATTTTAACTATTATTGTGTTTTATTATTATGTAATGATGGGGGAGTTGTAAGGAGACAGTATAATGGGGCTTTCTAGATTGGCAGGAAAGTGTGACATGAAGTTGTCTTTTCCTTAATGCTTAGCAGCTGCACCACAGCCTTTAGATGGAGCTGTGCTGTTCTGCAGTTTTTAAAAAAGAAGCTGGGAAAACCAGCACCTTTTTAAAGGCGCTTCTTCTCCCCTAAAACGCAAAAAAAGTGTTTTCATGGCACACTTTCCCTTTTTCTCATCTAAAGGCTAGAGTTTCATGCAGCCATGAACACACTTCTTTTTGCCAATCTAGAAAGCCCCAATGTGACTATTATTTGTATTTTGTATTTTTATTCTATGTTGTAATCCCGCCTCGATCCACACAGAGAGGGGCAAAACTAAATAAAATAAATAAATAAAAATAAATCATATTACAGTGGTCCCCCAGTATACGAATCCCTCGGGATCCGAAATCCCCGGGACCCGAAACCGCCGGGGCCGGAAAAACAGCCCTGGCCAATGAAAAAAACCCCAGGTTGTGAAAAAAATTCGCAACCCGGACGCTTTAAAACAGCACGCTTCCGGCGCGCTGTGCATTGGTTAAAGCGGTCCCCCAGCTTACGAACGACTTCCAGGTTACGCAGGTAATCCCGGAACGGATTACCTTCGTAACCCGGGGGACCACTGTATTATTATTACCATCCCACATAAGTTGGATACGACTTGAAGGCACACAACAACAAACTCAGACACCCCTCCTCCTGCGACTTTAGACTACAACTTAGGACTCATCTAGAAAGGAATAATGCACTGAGATTTTCCAGTTCTTTTATTTGGATTTAACCTGCATGTTCATGTTTTGCATCAAAATTCTTTCTTGAAATATCCCCCCGCCCTTGTGTTCTTCCTCCTCCCCCTACCACTGCTTACGTGTTACATTCAGACCTCTGCAATATTTCAGAAACTGATTTTTGCTGAATTCCACTGAGCTTCTTCATCATTATTCAGGAGTTAATATCAAACCAGTTCAGCATTAGAATCATTTTGTTTTAGTGCTGAAATTCCTCTTTTTCTCACTTGATCACTGGTAAATGTTTGTCCTGAAAAGAGTACTTTTATTTTACTGGCAGCAGCCATTTTAGCTAGTTACAGAATAATGCCAACAGTCTAGTAGAAATATATTACATTTCAGAAAATATTGGATCAATTTAACTGATATGAGAACTAGGAATGAAAACTTCTTGATAATGCCAGGGGTTTCCAGGAAATACCTTAGAATGGAGAAAACATCATGTGGGTCTCCAAAATAAAAATGATTTGGATTTGTGCAGTAACTTTCATAGATTTTCTTCCCATCTGGAGGGGTTCTACCACAACGACGATCACCACCACCACCACTCACCAGCATGGCCAGTTATTCTTCCATTACTTTTATTACTACAGTTCAATTAACTTTTAAGACAAAAACTCTCTAACCCGCCAACTAACACGATTGGTGGCCACCATGGCTAAGATATTCTGGGAACTTTTCTTAAAATAACTTATCCAAGTTCTGCTAAGAAATTATTCTTACTGGCACACAACTAATGTTGATCTACTGGTTTTTGTTTATAACCAAAGGTCCGTAGGCCAATGAGACAAGAACGAAAGAAAGAAAGAAAGAAAGAAAGAAAGGAAAAAGGGAACCACACAAACAGTTTCATTGACCTGGTTCCACCTCTGTTCTTAAAATAGCTATTGGGTTATAGTCATTTTTTCCTAAAACTGCTGGAAAGGTACATGTGCAAATTTGACAAAAATCACTGAACTCTATTGTCAAGTCATGAAGCCAGCATGTCCACAGAATAATGACCAAAACCTAAAAATATTACATTGTCCACTCAGAAGTAGCCCCCTTTGAATTCTATAGCATCCATTCCCAGGTAAGAGTGTATATATGATTGTAAGTTAAATTTGTAATATTAAAGTATAGAGGCAAAGTCTGCAGTGAAGAGGCTTCAGAATAACCTTACAATGATTTCACATAGTAATGGACAAACAAATTTGGTCTTTGAGCAAGTTGAACTTAGCATGTAATCACTCACACTGAACATGGGTTATAAAATCAATTTACTGGGGGAAGGAAGAGTTAGAATTTTGCTTACAAATGAGGTCAGTTAACTTCAACAGTCCTGTTTATTATGCAGCCATGGTGGCTGTCTTAAGGGAAAACAAGCAAAATCTGCTCTTCTTGAGTTCCGGCCAGCAGAGCGGAGTGTCACATCATGCTGAAGGTAGCTTGGGTCACCATGTGTCAGCTGTGTTCTTCACAGCTTGTTCATTAAGCTTTGTAGTTTACAGAGACAGGGATCCAACTGTGAGGATATATTGCTTTATCAGGGAAACATTATAAAAAGGAAAGAAAGAAAATTTAGATTGAAGACCTCAGGCTGAAACCCAATCGTGTCCAACTGCAGATGGGAAGGCGTCCACTTTAAACTGAATCAGAATACTGGCCCACCTAGCCTAGTTCACTCTGACTGGCAGCGTTGGCCCTCCAAGATTTCAGTCAGAATGTTTTCCTAGCTGCACCTGTAGGTCCATGATATTTTCTGGTCTCTCATCGAAGTACTAACCAGGTCTGATCCTGTTTAGTTTCCAAACTCAGATGGCATCAAGTGTGTTCAGCATGGCATTCAGGAGAGATTTTTCCTCCCACAAATCTGCTGTGGGGCCTGGGAGCCCCCTAGGTCAGATTTCTGGGAGATGTAGAGAGAATATGAGAGAAAACCTACTCATCTGATGTTGGATGCTGCCTTCAGATGTTCCAACATCATTTTTGGAGATACTCAATCTTCTCCAACTTGGAGCCCTGATGATGTGTTGCACTACAACTTCTGTCATCTTCAGCCAACAATGGAAATGCCACAACAATGGAAACAGAAGAGCATAACAGGATTGCTGTCTGTAGATCAACCATGTAAAGGAAATCACACCTTCTAGGGTATGTATGCTGATTCCTCTTTATCATATATGTGTTTAAACACATTCTTTTAAACAGCACAAATCCAGAGTAGCAAGCATTTAATAACCATCTGGGCTGTGAAACTGTCTAGTCTTTCAAGCCATAACGAAATTGTCCTTTAAAACCAATTAAGATAAAAGCTTTTTGAATCTCTCAAAGGCTCTGATTTTCTGTCAGTCAGAAAAGAACTTTCAAAAGATGTTCTGAAACACAAGGGCAATCAGTTTACTGTGTAATTTGAAAATGTTAATACAAGTAAGGAAAGGAGGCATGAAGGTGGGGAAAATTAAAGATCCTTCATGGATTATTATTAATTTATTTTTAAAAGGAGATTATTCCCCATGTCAAAAAAGCATATACTTTCCAAAGGATGCAAGGAACAGCAGGTGGGCAGTTGGTACACATGATAGGTTCATCGTGTTTACAAAAATCATATACCACATGTACATTAAAGGTTTAAATACAATGCAGAAATTGACACCTTCCCAGTGCTAACACATATGTAGCCTATGCGTCATTATTTGGAAGTAAGGCTGCTGTCACACTGCAAAATTAATATAGTTTGACACTACTTTAATTGTCATGACTCCATCCTATGGAATCCTGGGATTTTTAATTTGTTGTGGTACCAGAGCTCTCCGACAGAGAAAGCTAAATATTTCGCAAAACTAGCATTGAGCTATAGAAGTTAAAGCAGCGTCAAGCTGCATTAATTCTGCAGTGTAAATGCAACCTAAGGCTCATTTAGTTTAAAAGAATTTGCTTTGAAATCAATTGCGCCTAGGATTGCTCCCTTAGCTTGTTCTTTTTGATCAACAAAGTTCCAATTGTTAATATACATCAGGACTCAGTTTAAGGAACACAAGGCTGTTGCAAAGTGAGAGCCATATGAACAAACAAAACAAACAGCTTCATTTATATACTGCTTCATACTGCCTAAGCAGTTTCTAAGCAGTTTACAACTGTAAGATACTTGCCCCCAACAATCTGGGTACTCATTTTAGCGACCTCGGAAGGATGCAAGCCTGAGTCGAGCTTGAGCCCTTTTGCTGGTATTGAACTCGCCACCTTATGGTTTTGAGTGAGTGGCTGCAGTACAGCATTTAACCACTGCGCCACCAGGCCACCAGCCTGAGTTCATTCTACACTTTAGCTTTTCTGACTTTATCCCTACACGTGCTGGCTATTTGTTTGAATTCCTTTTTGGTGATTTCCCCATTTTTCCATTTCTCATACATGTTCTGTTTAAAACTTAGCTCAGTTGAAAGTTCCTTGGTCATCCATCCTGCTTCTTGAGACATCTTCCATTTTTCGTCCTCATTGGAACTGTTTGAAATTGCGCCTTCAGTATCTCCTTTTTGAGAAACTCCCATCCATCTTGAACTCCCTTCTCCTTTAGTATTCCTGACCATGGGATCACCCCCAGTATTTCTCTAAGTTTATTGAAATCAGCTCTCCTAAAGTCTAGAATTCGTGACTGACTATGCCTAGTTTCTCCTCTCCACTGTATAACAAACTCCAGGAGAACATGGTCACTCCCACCTAAGGATCTAACCACTTGCACCCCATTGACTAGGTCATCCCTGTTGGTTAAGATAAGATCTTAAATAGCTGTTCCTCTAGTTGCCTCCTCCACCTTTTGGACAATGAAACTGTCTTCGAGGCAAGTGAGGAATTTGCTCAACCTTGAGGATTTGGCTGAGTTTGACTTCCAGCAAATATCCGGAAGTTGAAGCCCCCATCACTACTACATCTCTCTTTTCTGAGTGTGTGGTCATCTGTTCTAGAAAAGCATCATCCAATTCCTCCGTCTGACTTAGAGGTCTGTAGTACACTCCCACAGTAACATCCTTGGTGTTTCCCTCCCCTTTAATTTTTATCCAGATGGCCTCCAGTACTGATGTCCTGGATTTCTTCACTGGTGTAAATGTCCTTGACATATAATGCTATTCCTCCTCCTTTCCTGTTTGGCCTGTTTCTCTTAAAAAGGTTATACCCCTTTATTTCTACATTCCAATCGTGAGACTCATCCCACCAGGCTTCAGTGATGCCTATTATATCATATTTGCTTTGCTGCACTAGGAGTTCAAGTTCATCCTGTTTATTTCCCATGCTCTGTGCATTAGTGTAGAGACATCGAAGACCATGGGTCCCTTTTACTTGCTGCCTGTGCAAAAAATTTTGCCTCCCACTGTTGAGTCCCTGCACTCTTTGCCTTCTATGTCAATTTGACTATTTTCTCCATCCCTTTTGCCTTCCAGAATACTGTCTCCTTCCCCCACATAACTCAGTTTAAAGCCCTCCTGATCAAATTTTTGAGACTATTGGCAAAAATGTTTTTGCCAACTGGCATGAGATGCAACCCATCCCTTGCCAGAAGTCCCCCCTCATGGAACTGCAGTCCATCCGTCTGAGTTTTTTGCATCTGAGGAAGTAAACTGAAGTATACAAAAGCTCATGCTGCCAACTTCTTCTTTCTTTCAGTTAGTCTTAAAGGTGCTACAAGATCTGAGTTTTCTATGTCTAATAGTTACTAGAGAAGCAAGAAACCAAGGGGCGGATGTGGGAAAGCCCATAAGCCCTAATTCACTGATGCAAAATCAAAGCACTGTTAGTTAACATGGCAGCTGGCCTTTAGAATAAGGAGGGGGGACAGCAACTCTCAAATGGAAGACCAACTGCAGCATGTGACAGTTGAATAAGTGTGTGTTTGACTGGGGGGAGGGGGTTCACAGAGGAACCATGTCTATTGTTTGTAGCAAAAGCAACCCCGTTTTGTGGCATCTTAAAAATTAATCCTTTTGTGGACTACAGTCCTCTTCGTCAGACGTTAAGAAGTCTTATCCTCAGCTAGCAAGTATGATATATACCTGAGAGTGGGAATGGGAATGGGGATGGAAATAAAATGCAAAGGGGAAAATGCAATGACCTTGAAGCTTTTGTGGTTGTTAACTGCCCTCGAGTCGACTTCGACTCATGGTGACCCCATGAGTGGGACACTTCCAATACCCCCTGTCCTCAACAGCTCTGCTCAGGTCCTGCAGGCTCAGGGCCATGGCCTCCTTGATGGAGTCTGTTCAAGGGTTTAAACCAGGAATGTCTCAGACTACAATACCCATGTATCAAAGTGAAAAACATCTCAACCTCCCAGGACATATGTGTTAAACTGCTCAATAAGATGATGCTTCTGCTAAGGTAGTGATCACTATCTGTACTTTATGCATTTCTGTCTCCTTTGATCTCACTAGTCATACTCCTACCCCCAGCAACCATGTGCATGTAAATCTGCCAATTTAAGGACAATATTTGATGCATCTGAGGAAGCAAACTACAGGGTATAAAAATCCTGTGCTGTTATACATTTGTTTGTCTTAAGACTACCACAAGGTTCTTTGCTGTCATGCTGTTTTAATCCAAATTAAACAATTAGTTCAGTTCCTCACTACATTATAGTTGATGTTTTCCAATTCAGGCATCTTCTTAGCATTCAGAGTGAGAGAGAGAAGGAAGGCAAGGGATGTGGAATCAGTGGGCTACTGAATTTACTAGCAATTGGTGTGAGTGTGTATGTGAAGATAATCTCCTGTTGCTGCGTCCAGGGGGTCAAGGGAAGGTTTCTTCAATAGTGGTTTAACCACAGCGTCTTTTAAGCTGGCTGAAAAACAGCCTTCCCAGAAGGAAGCACTGATTATGAATCTTAGCAACTTGATTGTTGCTTCGCCCCCCTGGACGGCCAGCCATGAGGGACAAGGATTGAGACAGCACCTTGGTTTTTTATATATTGCCAAGAAGATTGTCCATGTCATCGGTACTCATAGACCCTAGCATTATAGTCTAATGAGTCATGGCTTCGTCATCTTGGGTTCCAGGGACAGTTTAGACTTGATGCATTTGCTTTTCTATGATCCACTTGTTTGTCTTTTTGGGCCATCCACAGTATCCTCAGCACTCTTCTCCAGTACCATATCTCAAATGAGCTGATTTTCTTTCTGTTGGCTTTCTTCACTGTCCAGCTCTCACATCTGTACACGGTAATGGGGAATACTATGGCCTGAATGATTCTGACTTTAGTGCTTAGTTGCATGTCTTTACTCTTCAGGGTCTTTTCTAGTTCTTACATCACTGCCCTTCCTATTCCTAGTCTTCTTCTTATTTCTTGACTGCAGTCTTTGTTCTTTGTTTGATCCAAGGTATGGCAAACTTTTAACTATTTTAATTTCCTCATTATCTAGGTTGAATTTATGTATATATTTCATGATTATTATTTTTGTTTTGTTTGTGTTCAGCAGTAAGTCTGCCTTCACACTTTCTTCTTTTACCTTCCTTAGTAATTGTTCCAAGTCTATGATATTTTTTGTTAGTAGTATGGTGTCATCTATGTATTTTAGATTGTTCATGTTCCCTGCTCTTCACTCTTCACTCCTTCTTCTGTGTCTAAACTTGCTCTTTGTATGCTTATGTGCTTTACATTATTATTTACTGTTTCATTAATACTGTGCTGATAAATTTGTTTGAAATTCTCTCTCTCTCATTTTAATTTATCAGTCTTTGCTTCTGAACCTAGAGATTCCATATCACTACCATGACTAGAAGCCACTATAGTCTCGTCCTTCAGAAATTTATCTGATCTCTCTTTAAAGCCACATGAGTGTCAGGTTTTGTTGTTCTTGTGTGCCTTCAGCTTGTTTCTGACTTACATGGGAGTTTAGACATTTAATTGTGCCATCAAATGGGCTTTCCCAAGCCTGCAGTTTTCATTACACAAAAACTGTCAGTGAAAGAAATTAAATTTGTGATACAAATTTCTGAAACAGGAGTTCCAATCCATATTGAGGCTGCAGCACTAGCACAGAAGAGTAAACTTTTAGTCAACTCTAATGCTAGAGCAACAATTGAGATTAGATTCCTCTTCCCAAAACACAATTTATGGGGAGGGAAGCCACAATTATGAACAAAATTGTGTAATTAAAATCATGTACAAGTGGTCATTAGCACATTGTGTGACAGTGAGTTCCATAAATTAAACATGTGTCATTTGATTCATGGGACTACCATAATTCAAAGTCACCTTGACGTCAAATAACACACCAGCATGTGAAAAAGTACTCTGACTCTTTCAACAAACAGCTTTAATGGATGATCCTGAGTGCTAAGGTTATGAGAAAGGGAGAAAATATTTCTACACATTTTTCCTACACCATTAATAATTTTATATTTATTTCAATCATAGAATCCAGTTAGTTCAGGATATAGATGGGTAAACAGGGAGAAGTGTTGCATAACACTTGTTAATGTACAGAAGACTCCTTTAATTGTGACCCAGCTCACAATTTTTGCCATCAAAAACAGATTACCGGTATGTGAACTGAAGAGTGAGTGACACTAAGACCATCATACTGCTCATAAATGACAGCACAGAAGTTTTGCTACAGGGAGGAAATCATTGGTACATCTGTCTCTTAAAACTAGCTGCTAACAATATGTTGTCACTGTCAAAAAAAAATCCATACTGACAAATAGGGTGTGTCAGTGATAAGGAGACTGGGGACACTGGATGTTTTTAAATGTTAGCTTGTTGTTTGTGTATGATGTTTAATTCAATTTCATTTCATTTCTCCATTTGGAGGTATAAGATATCTGGTCTGTGAAGGCTAATTACAAATTTTCTAAAACTGGCACAACATGCATTGATTAAAACCTCCTTCCATGTTCCTAAAAAGAGGTCAGTGTGTAACACATAAGAAAGTGTAGGATGACTAGATTCAAATCTTTGGAAAACTACAAAGGCATCTCACAGCATTACTATGGGAATAAAATGCAGGGAAGAGGACTACATACATGTTCTTGAATTTCTTCAAAGAAAAGAACAATATAAACGTAACTAAGAGAGCCAGCATAGCATAGTGATTTGAGAGTTAGACTATTACTCTGGAGACCAGGCTTCAATTCCCAGCTTGACCATGACCCCCGGGAGACCTTGGCCAAGTCACATGTTCTCAGCCTCAGGGGAAGACAATGGCAAACCTCCTCTGAAGAAACTTGCCAAGAAAACCTCATGAGAGTTTTCCTTTAGGGTCACCATACAATGGAAACAACTTGAAGGCACACAACAACAACAACAAAACTCACATGATTGTTAAATTCAAAGGGTGGTCTAAATGACTTCAGAAAATAAAAAAACAAAGAAAGGTACTTCTCAAACTAAAAAAAATATGACAAAGGTGATTGATAGTTAACCACCTAGAACTTTCTGACCAAACCAAGAGTTACTTCTTGATACTTAACACCACATTAATCACCACCTATACCAACATATTTTTCCACTCTCTCATTCATGTCTTCTTCATATTCTAAAGAGAGAGATTGTATTATACCCAATATTAAAGTCCCCAAAATTTTAGAATGAAGAGGGGAGAGGTGATATGAGCAAAGAAGAATGAACTCTGTAATCATTAGACTCTTTTTAATCTGGTATTATACAGTACCATATGTATAGAGAAATACAAACTTTTCACTGTAAACCTATCTCATATTCCTGTCACAGCATAGACCTATTTTGTTAACAATCTTATCTTCTCTAAAACATAATCTGGACTTTCTAATGTAATGAATTTTTGTAAAGGTATATTTCAATGATGTCTTTAAAATGCTTAGATCTAGCAGATCTTCTAGAGCTCTCAGAAATATATATTACTTGCAGTTTGCCATCAAAAAACTGAATATCTCCATTTAATATACAGAGATGGGTAGTTCCATGAATTATCTCTGTCAGTGGTAAAAAAACAAACATTGCTCTGCACAAACGAGGATAAAATTTAGCACACAACACAGAGGAAAAGAAATTAGGGGCCAAGTGCCACTGAACAGGATGCATTGGTCCATGGTAGCTTACAGTGGGAAGGAGGTATTGTCCAACATTGTGTGTTGGAGCTCCACTTTTATAAGTTGCCTCTCCCTGAATTTGGGGTTACCCCATGGTTCACAAAGGCACTTTCTGGATATGTACCTGGCTGCTAGGTGAATGAAAATGGAATATAACTGTTACATGGTGGGGGCTACATTGGCATACCTGTATAGGGGCCTACCTTTCCATCCAGGTCATAGCAACTTCTAAAGAAAGCATGAGTAGGGTCCCTCCCTTTCTGTGCTGAACAATATGTAAAAACAATCTTCCATCATCATGGAAAACCCTACAGACAGAGTCCAAAATTTATGGTCAAGTTACAGTTTAGAAGCTATAGATTAAAAATTAAATGTATTTCCTTACCAGATTTCACCCAAATCCAGTTTCTGCACAGAAATCATGGGAGAGATTATTTGTCCTTTTCCTTCACATCTACATACAGTAAGTCAACCTTGTTTGCCCTTTCCTTGAGAAACCATGCTAATACATTTTCCAACATATACGACAGTAGGATGGGGGAAAGGAGAACATGTTCCAATGAATCTGTTTTTCTTACTTCAGCTATATAGAATTTCATATTAAATTACGATGATGGTAAACTCCCAGGGTTATTCTGTGATTCACCAAAGTGCACAAATTTGTACTGCTGGTGGCTGTCATATATGTACATAACTTACAGGCATATATGAAGGCTGAAACCAGCAGACATAATCTTGTTACTGTGTTTTCCTGAACCAGAGGCTGCCTTATAAATGGACACTTCATAAATAACACCCTTCTCCTAAGGGAATAAATTTGCATTTTAAAAAAAAAAATATTGCGTGGTCTATGCATTTGTTCTACTGTACAAGGAGACCATAAATTTCTATTTCACTGTGTGCATGCTTGGCTTGAAGTTCTAATTAGTATTAGGTCTCTTTGGCGTTTTCTAAATATTTTTCATTTATTCAGTTTCATAACTTCACAGGATGAGAGCTATGCCAGTTACTATTTTGCATTTAAAATACATATTTTCACTATGGATCCCCTAAAAATAAAAATCAGTGTGTCCGAAGAGTGAAATCACTCAGCCAATGAGGGTGGAGCAAATGGAGTAATCTATGTTATTTATTATAAATAAGGAAAAACTGGCCTGCTAATTAAGATTTTGTTGACTCGCATTAACTAAAAAATTGCAACTGGATATATAAAACTCATGTCATTCTGTTGGGACTTCTTTTATCCTAAACATAAACATAATTAGTCATGTTTGTTTAAAAAGTTTTTTGACTAGATCACCCAGATATTCCCTGTACCTTAAACGATTCCTGCAGACATTACTTTTTGCTAGTTATGTTCCATTAACTGACTCTGTATTTGGACTTCCAACCTGTTTATTTTTATATGTTGCTCAACTTTCATTTGCACATGCTCCATAAAATTCCATAAAGTTGCTTACAGTCTGGTTAAGATTACATAACTATCAAATTCTGTTCCAAAACACGGGAGGTTCCCTGCCATCAGCAAAGAAATAACATACAAATGAACTGGCAGTTAGAAACAAATTTCTATGGGTAACTCAAATCTGTGCGAGAATGAATTAAAAAATCTGTGGTTGTTATGAAAAATCCCCACTAAGTGCCCTTTAACAACCAATGGATGTGATTAGGACTTCCACGAAAAAGGACACATTGCTGTTAACAAGCCTGCATGCTGGTCTTTCAGGAAGCTCTTACAATGCAGACCTAGTCAAAGCAGAATTTATCATGTATAATAGATAAAAGTAATAGAACAGCCTGCTGAGCTTTCTTGCTGTACACTAATGTTCTGTGCTGTGCTAAAAGATTCTCCCCAACTATGAGAGAAATATAAAAAAGAAGCAGAGAATTATTATCTCCTAGTGACAGCCCACTGAGTCCCCAGGGATCACAAGTCAGACACATGATCACACCTCCTCCTTTATAAGGCTGCCATGAACATTTAAATAATACTGTCAGCATAGTGGAGGGATCTGTCCATCAGGCAGCCACAGCTACAGTTCCCGATTGGTGCTCATTCTGCCATAGAAAAATCCCTTTCATAATCTGTTAGCAGTGTTTTCTGACCCGATGCTTTTTACCATAATATAGTTGGAACACTAGAACTTAACTGAAAAGAAGCTGGCCTTGTTGAGTAAACAGGTTCAAGATTCCCTTTCACCTTCCTTCAAATAAAGAAAGAGAATAAAATCCTTAAGTGTTAGAATTGCAGCTTCTGCCCTTGGAACATTAACAACAAATCCCTAGTTGCAGAAATCTGACTGTGTAGAGGGAAGGACTCTCATGTGTGTGGAGGGAGATTCATCATTCCCATCTCTGTGTGTTGTGTGTTAACTGTCCTTGAGCTGACCCTGATTCATGGTTACCCTGTAGATGAGACATCTTATGAGACCCCCCTATCCTCCACTGCTCTGCTTAGGTCTTGAAGATTCAGGCCCATGACTCCTCCAACTGAGTCTAACCAGAACCCTGTCCCACACCATACACCTCTGTTTTATTCTTCAGTCCCTCTTAAAATGGCAATAGTAAGCGGCACAACTGAAGTTATCGGTAATGAAGGCAAGAGGAATTTCTATTCTTATTCTATAAGGAATATTCTGCTGTATTTCATTTAGTTTGTTAGGAAGAACTAGAAGAGTATAAAACATTCATACAGGTCACTGAAGATGATGAAAATGTTGAAACACATCTGGGTCCTGTTTTACTGAGGACTTGTTTGGATCCATGGTCATCAGTCTTCTTCCTGCCGTTCTCATCTATTGCTAGAAAATAGTCTGGTCTATGTATATTTTATATAGATAGATAGATATGTATATATGGACTACTTATTGATTATTAGATTTATTATAACTTTTTATAATGTTTGTTTGTTTGTTTGTTTATTACCTGGTTGGTTTTTTGAGTTGGGTCCTATATCTCTTTCTGTCTTTTGCCAGGATTTGCAGAGGAAAATTGAGTTTGGCTTGCTAGAAGCAGTGGTTTACCCATGCCCTAGATAAGACAAAATGGAGCACCCAAAGCTACATTGCGCTTACCATGCCCCCATGTATGCCCCCACATACTGAAAAAAATTACCACAGAAAATGTATTTTCCCATTCCCGGCAAGTCATGGCAGGAAAAGCTGCAATCCTCCCATCTCTACACCCACAACACAAAGCTGAAAAACAAAATCAGAAGTGGACCTTTGGAAAGGTCTAGTTTTGATTATTACTTTTTACTGTCTGGTCTGTGGCCTATACTAGGTTCTGGTTCCTGGACCACTGGAAGTTGTCTATCCCTAACTTGGAGGAGTTTTCAAAGGGACTGGAAAGGGACCATTCAAACTGTTGTTGTTGTTGCTTCCATCCCACCTTTACCCCAGATCGGGACTCAAAGCAGTTTACAATGATTGAAAAAAAATGTTTAAAATCTTCAAAATATAAATGTTTTTTAAAAAATTAATGAGAAAAAATAAAACCAGGTTAAAACATATATCATTAAAACACACACACACCAGCAAAAGAATTAGCAATATCCAGAACATTGTGTAAGATTGGCCTTATATAATCACTCCTCAAGTACCTGTCAAAACAGAAGTCTTTGCTTATATGCAAAGAAAGTTGGGAGGATGCCAGTCTACCTTATCCCATGCCAGTCTACCTCTCCCATGTTCCCACCAGATGTACCTGTCAGGGAAGTACAACAGAAGGAAGGGCCACTACACAGTAATAAATCTATTATGTTATCTATTTTAACACTTTAAATGTTATGGCAAAATCCTGTGACTGGCAGTTTTGAGAGGCCAATTGGAATTCTTAGCCAGAGTACTCCTCCAGTGCCTCACCAAGCTGCAGAAATACAGAAAAGGTCCAGCGTACCATAAGCTTTTAGACCATCACCAGCCCTTCAAGTGTGCTAGACTACAATTCCTATCAGCATAACGTGCATGGTCACTGACTCAATACTGCTCAGCTATCTGTTGAAAACACTCTAGCTCTGGATTTCCTGCACTGGATTTGGTCTTCATGGCCTAGAGAAACTATTTCAGTTCAGTAATTCTGGGCCCTAGAGCTTTCTGATGGGTTTGGGATGTATTATGGATTTATTTATTTATTTATTTATTTATTTGAAATTTGTATAGCATAGCCCAGATCAAATGGGCTAGGTATGCTTTCTCATACTTAGAGGCCTATAGTATCCTCACAGGGCTGCTGTTAGCACCTCCAACTTGAAGCATTCTGTGGGCAGAGACAACTGTTCACCTCCATTCACCCCACACTACCACTTTGCTTAAAAGTCCTGATTTTGCCTGGAAGTACTATGGCAAGGAATAACAAATTAGAAAGAGTCAGAGTTTCAAGGTAGAATCATAGAATCATAAAGTTGGAAGAGACCACAAGAGCCATCCAGTCCAACCCCCTGCCATGCAGGAACTCACAATCAAAGCACACCCAACAGATGGCCATCTAGTCTCTATTTAAAAACCTCCAAGGAAGGAGACTCACCACACTCTGAGACTGCTTATTCCACTGTTGAACATCTTGCATAAAGTTATTCCACTGTTGAACATCTTGCACAATCAAATGACAGTTTTTAAAACTATTTACATATTTTACTATTCTTTATTTCAGCTTTCTACTTCAAAAAAGCAACCAAAGTGCATTTCCCATTTGCCAAGCAAATTTTTGAAGATTAAATCTGCAATCAATTATATGGGGTTAACTTATGTCACTCCCTCACCTAGTAAACCCTATGATGAGACATTCCAAGTAAGACACAGGCAGGATCAGAGCACTAAAATAGAGTTAGGAAAAAATAAAGATGGTGAGACAAGTAATAGACACACTCAGAAAGGCAAATGCAATCAGAAGTATCAGTACACATAAAACAGGGACTTGGAATGTGAGAAGCATGAGCCAAGGGAAGCTAGACATAGTAAAAATGGAAATGGAATGCATGAACATAGCAGTACTGGCGGTGATTGAATTAAAATGGACAGGAATGGGCCACTTTGAATCAAACAACCACACTGTCTTCTACTCAGGAAATGAAAAGACATGAAGAAATGGAATGGCTTTCATACTAAGAAAAGATACAGCGAAAGCAGTCATACATTACAATGCAAAATCAGTTCAAATCATTTCAATGAGGCTACATTGGAAACCAATTAATATCACCACAATTCAAGTATATGCACCAATCACAGATGCAGAACAAGGAGAAATCGATAAATTCTATGAAGGAGTACAGGAAGAAACTGACAACACACCAGCACAGGATGTCAAGCTGATTATTGGAGGTTTGAATGCCAAAATCGGAAGCAAAGAGGATTCGAAAAACAGTGGGTGGATTTGGATTAGGCATAAGAAACAAAGCAGGTGAACATCTGATAGATTTTTTTCAAGCCAATAACCTATTCATTGCTAACACATTTTCATCCAACCAGAAAGAAGGTTATACACATGGACATCACCAGATGGCCAACACAAAAACCAAATAGATTATATAACTTGAAGCAAAAATGGGAAAAATCCATATTGGTGGCCAAGACAAGACCAGGTGCTGATTGTGGTACAGATCATGAATTACTCATATCAAAAATAAGAGTAAAACTCAAGAAGAAAGCAAAATCAGTCATTATTCCAAAATATGAGCTAAACAATATCTCCACCAAATTCAGCGACAATGTAAGGAACAGATTTGCACTACTAAGCATAATTGACTGAGAACCAGAAGAACTTTGGTCACAAGCCAAGGACATAATAAAAGAAGAATGCAGAAAGACACTTTAATAGGCAAAAAGAAGGAGAAGAAACCATGGATGACAGATAAAATGTCAAAAGGAATAAAGGAAAGAAGAGACGAAAAATAAAAAGGAAATAGGAACAAGCTAAGAACATTAATGCAACAGTACCACAACTAGTGTGTAACGATAATGAGCAGTGCAGAGAAATAGAAGACAACAACAAAAAGGGGAGAAGGACAAATCTTTTCCACAAGATGAACTACATCCAAGGGTATTAAAAGAACTGGCAAATGTAATATTGGAACCATTGGCAATAATCTTTGAGAACTCCTGGAGAAAAGGAGAAGTCCCAGCAGACTGGAGGAGGGCAAATGTTGTCCCCATCTTCAAAAAGGGGAAAAAAGAGGGTCCCAACAATTATCATCCAGTTAGTCTGACATCAATACCAGGAAAGATTCTGAAGCAGATAATTAAACAGAGGGGCTGTGAATATCTAGAAGATAATTCCATAATCACAAAAAGTCTACATGGGTTACAGAGAAACAAGTCATGCCAGACAAATCTGATCTCTTTTTTTTTTTTGATAAAATTACCAGCTTGGTAGATGAAGGGAATGCTGCAGATATATTATAGCTTGATTTCAGTAAGGCCTTTGACAAGGTTCCCCAGGACATTGTTGCAAACAAGCTCGTAAAATGTAGGCTAGACAAGGTATCCATTACATGGCTTTGTAACTGGTTGACTGGATGCACCCAAAGGGTGCTCAGTAATGGTTCCTTTTCATCCTGGAGAGAAGTGACCAGTGGGCTGCCACAGGGTTCTGTCCTGGGTCCACTCGGATGACAGTATTGTAGGCATACCTATCATATTTGAAGATGACACCAAATTAGGAGGAGTAGCTAATACCCCAGAGGACAGGATCAAAATTCAAAATGACCTGAATAGACTAGAAAACTGGGTCAAAGCTAACAAAGTGAAATTCAACACAGGGAAATATAAGGTACTGCACTTAGAATGGAAAAATGAAACGTACAGATATAGGATGGGGACACCTGGCTGAATGAGACTACATGTGAAAAGGATGTAGGAGTCAAGCAGACCACAAGTTGAACATGAGTCAACAGTGCGATGCAGCACCTAAAAAGGCCAATGCAATTTTAGGCTGCATCAATAGAAGTATAGTGTCTAGATCAAGGGAAGTAATGGTGCCACTCTATTCTGCTTTGGTCAGGCCCCACCTGGAATACTGTGTCCAGTTCTGGGCACCACAATTCAAAAAGGATGTGGAGAAACTGGAGCGGGTCCAAAGGAGGGCAACTAAGATGGTGAAGGGTCTGGAAACCATGCCCTATGAGGAATGCCTTAAGAATCTAGGGATGTTTAGCCTGGAGAAGAGAAGGTTGAGAGGTGATATGATAGCCCTGTTTAAATATTTGAAAGGATGTCACATTGAGTAGGGAGCAAGCTTGTTTTCTGCTGCTCCAGAGAACAGGACTTGAAACAATGGATGCAAGCTACAGGAAAAGAGATTCCACCTCAACATTAGGAGGAACTTCCTGACAGTAAGGGCTGTTCAACAGTGGAACACACTCCTTCGGAGGGTGGTGGAGTCTCCTTCCTTGGAGGTCTTTAAGCAGAGGCTGGATGGCCATCTGTCAGGTATGCTTTGAACGAGAGTTCCTGCATGGCAGGGGGTTGGACTGGATGGCCCTTGTGGCCTCTTCCAACTCTATGATTCTATGGGCCCATTCCCACTTGCAGAAAAACCCACATTGGAACCGGGCTGTGCTCCGCTTATGAAAGCGATTCCAAAAGGCCCCTCGTTCACACTATGAAAAGGGACCTTGTTTGGAACCGCTTTCTTAGCCAGGAACACTTGTTGTTCCCACTGGAGCTGCCATGTAAGGTGACAGCCCTTAACACCCCATCCCCTTCCCACAGGGGAATTTTTTTGTAATTGGGGGGAAGGTTTTGATCGCAAAATCGATCTTGTGCATTTGCAATCTTGTGCATTTGTGATCTTGTGCATTTGTGATCTTGTGCATTTGTGATCAGTATAATGAAGAAAAAGAGAAAAAAAGGAAGGAAGGGGGGAAGGAAGGAAGAAAGGAAGGAAGGAAGGAAGGAAGGAAGGACCCCCCAGGAGCAAGTGTGTGTGTGTGTGTTTCTTTTTCTTCATTATACTGATCGCAAATGCACAAGATCACAAATGCACAAGATCGCAAATGCATAAGATCACAAATGCACAAGATTGATTTTGCAATCAATACCCCCCTCCCAAATAAAACAGGATTCTGACCAGCGTTCCCACTTACTGGAAACGCTTCAGAATCGTGTTTTCCGAAAAAGACCACTTTAAAACTAGTGTCAGGAAAGCCCGGGCTATTTACTTTTAACCCGGTCCTTTCCTCCACTAATCGATCCAATGAGGATCGGAAGTCAATTCGAGTGTGAACAAAGGTCATATAGCCCACGTCACACTTCGAATCAAAATGTAGTGGGAATGGGCCCTAGGATTCTAAGATCAGGGAAATCAAAGGAAAGTTCAAACCAAGGACTGGGATGCTCTATGACAATAAAAATAACACAATTCAAGACCAGGAAGGAATAAAAAGACGATGGATGCTATACACAGAAGAACTATATAAAGTAGATGACAGAATTAAGGACACATGGAATGAAGAGCCACATGAAGATGAACCTCAAATTCTAAAAAACGAGGTAGAAGCTGCAATAAGAAAAATGGCGAAAAATAAGTAATCAGGAACAGATGATATTCCAATTGAGCTGCTACAATCCACATTGACAGAGTCAACTATAGTACTAACTAACATACATCAACAGATATGGAAAACAAAACAATGGCCAACAGACTGGAAATGATCGATATACATCTCCATCCACAAAAAAGGAGACATAAAAGATTGCAGCAACTATAAAACCATAGCACTAATATCCCATGCAAGCAAAATTATGCTCAAAATTCTACAACATAAACTCCAACCATACATGGGGAGAGAAATCCCAGAAGTCCAAGTGGGCTTCAGGAAAGGAAAAGGCACTAGGGACCACATTGCAAACATATGTTGGATAATTGAGCAAACCAGGGAGTTGCAAAAGAAAATCAGCATGTGCTTTCTAGACTATAGCAAAGCCTTTGACTGCATAGATCATGAAAGGCTATGGAACGCCCTTAAAGACATAGCAGTGCCAACACATCTGATAGTCTTGATTAGGAATCTGTACTCAGGACAAGAGGCTACTGTGAGAACAGAACATGGAGAAATGGTTCACAATTGGCAAAGGAGTCAGATAAGCCTGCATCTTATTCAACGTATATGCACAACATATTGTAAGAAAAGCAGGCTTGGACACAGAAGAAAAAGGAGTGAAGAGAGTGCAAAGGCAGGCCTATTTTGAACATAAAGAAAACAAAAATAATGGCCACAGAGAACCTGCACAAATTTGAATTAGACAATGAAGAAATAGGAAATAGTAAAAGAATTTTCATACCCACTGAAGACTGGAGCCAGGAAATCAGAAGAAGATTAAGAATGGGAAGGACAGCTATGAAAGAACTAGAGAAGATCCTAAAATGCAAAGATATACAACTGAGCACAAAGGTTAGAATCATACAAGCCATTGTATTCCTTATTGCCATGTATCTGAGAACTGGACATTTAAGAAGGAAGATAAGAGAAAAATCAACTCATTCAAAATGTGGTGCAGGAGAAGAGTGCTAAGGATTCCATGGACAGCCAAAAAGACAAACAAATGGTCCTGGAGCAGATCAAGCCGGAAATCTCCCTAGAAGCCAAGATGACAAAACTCAGGTTGTCTTACTTTGGACACACCATGAGAAGCCATGAGTCATTGGGGGAAAAAATAATGCTAGGAAAGGTAGAGGGAAGTAGAAAGAGAGGAAGGCCACATGCAAGATGGATGGACTCTATTAAAGAGATCATGAGTATGGGTTTGCAGGAGTTGAGCAGAGCAGTGGAGGACAGAGGGTCTTGGAGATGTCTCATCAGCAGGGTCGCCATGTGTCGAGATCAACTCGAGGGCAGTTAACAACAACAACAAACTAAAAACTGTGAACCTGCAGCAGATTTTTTAAAAGAAATCCTTGACTGCTGGTCAGTGAGACTTTTGATCCAAACTTCTATTAGAGTCAGCATTTTGCTAACATCCCCATTTTCACATTTTAGATTATTTCTATTACATACAACATTAATTTCCCTGCTGCAGTGTGCAGCTTGGTTGTAGCATAAATGATAAGCTTAGCATAAATGGTATATCCTCCTTTGGCCTCTAATTAAAACAAGGAAATATTCAAAGCCTTTGATAAAAATTAACTCACTTACCAACTATGGCTAGATTGTGTTCTGAACCGCATGCAATCTGGGGGGAAAAACAAGAGAGAGGGAATATAATAATAAAGAGATTAGCTATGCATTCCTGCTTGTTACTATCAATATAATTTGTAATGATGCGTTAGAAACAGATGCACTGTTTGAAATGCACATCTAGGTCTAGTCCAAAATGAAACACCACTGAAAGAACATCTATATTATTATCTTAGGTTCAGGTTTTGGCTCCCATTGATAGAAGGTGCACTTCAGCTTACATGAGGCTTTTTAGTCCGCAGAAGAATTCTTCTGGAAGAACAGGAGAAGAGGAAATTTTTGACAATTTTCCTGTTTCATCTTGCAGCCATTTACTCCCTAAGATGGTCAGGGCAACTCTGGAACAGTACCAAGGTGACAAGGCAGACTGCAAAAATTCCTCCTCCACCATTCTTCCAGCAGAAGGGGAATTCTACTCAGTATGCTCCTGCATGCAAGAGCAAAGTGAAGAACCAACCTAATCTATACCAAACTGATACTATCATTTCATATACATAGTGTATATTCTTCAGAGTCCTAACAAGTGAGTTTCAACCACCACCACCATTGTAAAACAAGAGCACTTTAGCTTTTGAATAACTTTTGAATAACACTGAAACATCTCTACCAAGATATGAAGACTTCGCCAATCTAACCCCCCCCCCCATTACATGTATCATATATATCACACGTGACTGAAGCTTTCTTTCCTTTTTACTTACAATTATGTGAGGATCAGATCTTTTTCCAGATTTGCCTCCCTACTCATGGAGGCAAAAAGAAGGAAAATTCTCCATTAGAGTTTTTCCCCACTCCCCCCTCACACACCATCATGATGGTTGAGTGAATGTAAGATTAAAAGAGGACATGTGGAGAAAGTTTTATGATGTATCTACATTGTAGAAATAATGCAGTCTGACACCACTTTGATTGGTGTAGTTCCATCCTATGGGATCCTGGAATTTGTTGTTTTACAAGGTCTTTGACATTCTCTGCCAAAGAGTGCTGGTATCTCACAAAACTACAAATCCTAGGATTCTGTGGAGCCATGGCAGTTAAAGTGGTGTCAAACTGCATTATTTCTACTGCATAGATGCTTCCTACCTACCCATGCAGTTGCTTTAATCCAGTTCAGAACTCATGCACTTACTTTTAAGTAAAGAAGAAGAGACCCAGGTTATATTACATATTTATGTAGTATAAAATTTAATTCACACCTGATTTGTGGCTGGAAGAAAAGAGTGAGGGTGGGAATGAAGCATATGGAAGAATCACACTGTATGAAACAATGTTCTCACTATGGTATGTGAGCATTAATCCAAACCCTAAGATTCAAATCTATAAAACTGCTTAGTTTTTAGTAATTTTATAATTAATATATAATATGGGGAAGATGCCAAGATATATCGAATTGTTAGCTGGTCAAAGAAGTTAACCAAGGTCCAAAGAATTATTTAAAAGTATTTCAGGACTTCCTTTATATTTTACCCCTTTCTTTTTTACCTGTTTTTCACACCTTCCCATGAAGAACAGTGAAAAACATGCGCAAACTTCCAGAACTTCAACAATCTACTCTTACAGTGTGAACAACAGCCTTGTGAACAACAGCCAGCTTGCCACCTGAAGGAGCCTCTCTTGGACGCTGACCTTCCCTCTCCTTTGGGACTCCTGGAAGCAGCAACAGCACCCTCAGCTTGGCTGGGAGAGAGGAGGGGCCTGCCTTTCCCTTAAAAGGGCACTGCTTCAGCCTCCCTTCCCTTGTGAACAACAGCCAGCTTGCCACCTGAAGGAGCCTCTCTTGGACGCTGACCTTCCCTCTGCTTTGGGACTCCTGGAAGCAGCAACAGCACCCTCAGCTTGGCTGGGAGAGAGGAGGGGCCTGCCTTTCCCTTAAAAGGGCACTGCTTCAGCCTCCCTTCCCTTGTGAACAACAGCCAGCTTGCCACCTGAGAGGAACCTCCTCTGGATGCTGACCTTCCCTCTTCCCACTGCTTTGGGACTCTCTAGAAGCAGTAGCAGCACCTTCAGCCCCCCAGGGAAAGGGCTGGGGCTGGAGCAACACTCGGGACAACAGATAGCATCCCTTCAGCCTTCCCTCCCTCTGCCACCTTTGAACCTGGGACGTCTGGTGGCCCCATAGTTCCTCCTGATCTCTCCCAACCCCCTTATGCCTTGGGATCGCCAGTTCATTCTATCCAGCACTGTTGGACTGTATCTTTACTTTTCTGCTTTTCTCTTTTCCACATTTCCTCTTGCCATCTGTCTGTCACCCAACCCTCCCTCCCCCATGGCTCCTCGGACCTCTCCTTCTCCCTATCTTATCCCTATCCGCCCCCTCCCTATCTCCCAACTCCCATTCTCATGTGCCCTCTGGAACTGTCGCTCCGCCTCCTCAAAAGCTACAGTGATCCATGATCTTTTTCTATCACACTCCTTTAATCTCCTCGCCCTCACAGAAACCTGGCTTCCGACCCACGACACTGTTACCTCTGCTGCCCTTTCTTTCGGCGGACTTTCTTTTACCCACACTGGCCGCCTTGAGGGTCGCGGAGGAGGGGTCGGCATCTTATTATCTAAGTTTTGCCAGTTTAAGGTCCTCTCCCCTCCCCCCAGTTATTCTTTCTCCTCATTTGAATTACACTCCATTAGACTCTTTTTCCCTCTGCAACTCCGGGTAGCTATCATCTACCGTCTTCCTGGTTCAGCTTCTCAGTTTTTTACAGATTTTGAGTCTTGGTTGACTTTCTTTCTCTCAGATACAGTCCCCTCCCTGATCTTAGGTGATTTTAACATCCACCTCGACGATCCCAATAATTCCTCAACCTCTCGTTTCACCTCTCTCTTAGATTCTTTTAATCTCCAACCACATTCCAACTCTCCGACCCACTCCCTTGGTCACTGCCTCGATTTAGTTCTCCCCTCCAAGTGTGTCATATCCAATTATTTGGCTTCCGATTTTCCTTTATCTGACCATCACTTACTTTCCTTTACTCTTACCTATACCCCTCCTCCCCGTCACACCATCTCTCGCCAGTTCCGCAATCTTCATTCTCTTAACCTCAACCATTTCACTCAGACCCTGAATTCATCCCTTGCTTCTCTCAATCCTGGGGACTCTGCTGATTCAGCTATGTCTTTTTTGAATTCGACCCTTTCCTCAACTCTTGACAGCCTTGCCCCTGTTTCTACGCGCGTGTCCTCCTCTTCCTCTATGAATAGGCCTCAGCCCTGGATCACTCCTACTGTAAGATTTCTCCGGTCCTGCTCCCGAGCAGCTGAACGTTTCTGGAGAAGGTCCAGGGAGTGGGCCGACTTTATCCATTATAAATTTATTCTTTTATCCTTTTCACGCGCTTTGTCAATGGCAAAAGAAAACTACTTTAAATCATTGATCTGTGCCAACGAGAGGCGCCCACAGCGCCTGTTTTCTTGTTTCAACACACTATTAAAACCCTCTCTTCCCTCCTTCTCTCCATTATTTTCACCCTCCGACTTTGCCAACTTTTTCATTACAAAAATCACCTCTATTCGTTCTGAGCTAACTCCTCCCGATTTGGCTCCCACCACCAATCTTCTCACTCCTCCTACTAACAAATTCTCTGTCTTCTCTCCAGTTTCCCTGGAAGAACTCTCTTCCCTATTGAACTCATCCAAAGCTACCACCTGTCCTCTTGACCCAATTCCCTCTCGCCTTCTAATATCTATAGCCCCCTCTTTGTTACCCTCCCTTCTTCATATCTTTAATCTCTCTCTCTCTTCGGGCTCTTTCCCTTCGGTCTTCAAACATGCCTTAGTCTCCCCTATTCTGAAAAAACCCTCTCTCGACACCTCTTCCCTGGCCAGCTATCGTCCAATCTCTCTTCTTCCTTTCCTTTCTAAGGTGTTGGAACGAGTTGTCTATTCACGCTGTCTTGAGTTTCTCGAAACCAACTCCATTCTGGATCCTTTCCAGTCTGGTTTTCGCCCGCGGCACTCCACAGAAACAGCCCTCACTAAGATCTCGAATGATCTTTTGCGGGCCAAGGCAAATGGCCTTTATTCTATCCTTGTTCTTCTTGATCTGTCCGCTGCCTTCGACACCGTGGATCATTCTCTCCTGATAGACTTACTCTCTGACATTGGTTTCTCGGGCCTTGTTCTCGACTGGTTTGCATCCTACTTGTCAGATAGATCTTTTTCAGTGGTCTTGGGTGGTCGGACCTCGTCTTCTGTCCCTTTATCCGTTGGAGTTCCTCAGGGCTCTGTTTTGGGTCCCCTATTGTTTTCCCTATACACACTCTCCCTTGGCAAACTAATCAGTTCCTTTGGTTTTTCCTACCATTTGTACGCTGATGACACCCAGCTGTACCTTTCGACTCCTAACCTTTCGCCGGAACTAGAACAGCAAATGTCATCTTGTTTAACAGCTGTCTCCCACTGGATGCATCATCGGCGTCTGAAGCTAAATATGTCTAAGACCGAGCTTCTGGTTTTCCCGCCCAAGCCCACCCTTCACTACTCCTTCTCTATTTCTGTCAATAACATCTTTATTCAGCCAGTCCAGGAAGCCCGCAGCCTTGGTTTCATTTTTGACTCCTCTTTGTCATTTATTCCCCAGATCCAGACCACAGCCAAGGTCTGTAGATTTTTTCTCCATAATATTGCCAAAATCCGTCCATATCTCTCAGAATCTACCGCAAAAACACTGGTCCATGCCCTAGTGGTCTCACGACTAGACTACTGTAATCTCCTCCTCGCTGGGCTTCCTCTCTCTCACCTCCACCCATTAATTTCTGTTCAGCATTCAGCTGCACGCATTATTTCACTTGCTCGCCGCTATGATCATGTCTCCCCTCTCTTGTCCTCCCTTCACTGGCTCCCTCTTCCTCTCCGCATTAGGTACAAACTTTTGCTACTCACCTTCAAAGCCCTGCATGGGCTAGCCCCCCCTTATCTAGCTGATCTTCTCTCCCCCTATGTCCCTACCCGTACCCTCCGCTCTGGTAACCAAGGTCTCCTCTCCCAACCCAGGTTGTCCTCTGCCCCCTCCCGGATCCGTCCCTTTTTTCTTGCTGCCCCTCATTCCTGGAACCTTCTCCCTCTGCATGCTCGGCTCATCACTTCCCTAACCAGCTTTAAGGTGGAGCTGAAAACCTTATTGTTTAGGGAAGCATTCTCAGGGAACTTGTGATTACCATCTGGCTGTTTGATTTCATTTGATGTGATTTGTTTTTACCCTGATGTTTTAACTTGTTTTTCCTCTCTCTGTAATTTTATCTAATTGTTACTATTTTAGACTGTACGCATCCGGCAGGCTTTTATATTTCTTAAAATTTTACCAATTTTGTACAGCGCTGAGTATAATTACAGCGCTCTAGAAATAAAGTTTAATAATAATAATAATAATAATTACAAACTTCCTGTACAAATACCATACAGATTTCAAATTCATGTGGAAGCCACACTTGCAGCATGAATTAGGTATGCACCTGTGTACTACACGTCAGCGTGTTGCTTGACTAGAGAAATGGTGAACGCTGGCAAATCATACTCATAAATCTGTCCAGACAACCCACAGATACACCACAGCAGCAGCAGCAGCAGCAGCCTACCTTTAGTTACTGACATGAAAAACTAAGCTAGTCAGGAAAAAAAGCAACCAATCTGCAACCCATGATAGCAAATAACGGATGCTTTAACTAGCTCAAGTGCCACAATCGGGGTATTGATAAGCATTAACTGCCCCAGACAATCAAGCAATAAGTGCTGCAATCAAGACTATTGATACATATAAATATCGAACTAGGTGGTGAAATCTATGTATTTAATACTGGCAACTCAAATGAGACAGAAGGATCTTTGCTCTACACAAAAGCCAAAAAGGGAAAGGAGGCATCTAGCCAGCATGGCATAGTGCTTTGAGTGCTGGACTATGACTCTGGAGACCAAGATTCAATTCCCCACTTGGCCATAAAACTCACTGGGTGACCTTGGGCAAGTCACAGGCCTTCAGCCTGGTGAGGGCTGGGGAGGCAATGGCAAACACCATGGCTATACGTTAGATACTATTCTACATGACAGACCTAGGGTCCTTCTTAATCAATGGATTGATTAAACCAATGGAACTACCAGCTTTAAGAAATGAAGCTGTGGACCCTTCCCTGAATCACCCAGAGAACATGACTATACATGAGCTTTTATGAAAAGAGTGTGTATCAGCAAACCAACCAATCAATCCCCTCACTGCCTCACTCCTCAGGATGCCATAAGGTGCAAAGGATATTCTCCCTTCACAGTCTAAAGGATTGCAAAAAGAAGAGATGTGGTCTTGGACCAACTTCCTCTACTGGGAAGACATCCTTTAATTTCCTGGACAATGTTTGTTTTTGTTTTTTCCAAAACAAAACAGAGGAAAAGTAGGAAGTAAGAACAAAAAGATTGAGCAAGAAACAGAAGGAGGGAAGGAGGGAGAACAGACTCTGTGTGGGCTGACTAAAGGGCAAATGGAGCAAGCAAGGGAAGCTTGAAATGTGGGAATTTCATCTCAAATGGTTTCAAGAACTGAGCTAAATCCACCACCACCATCATTATGATAGGTGAAAAGGAGAGAGAAGAAAATGGCTGTTTACGACTTGGTCTCACTAACATATATATAGGAGCCCACACCCTAGTTGTGGCATTTATTAAATTTCAACAAACACCTAAATTTAGATAGTGCTCATGTTGGCCACTTGCACTGGATTTCATTACAATAGAGACTGTCCATTCATAGACAAGAATCTGGCTGGGGTGATCCCCCTTTCTTGCCTTTCATACTCCCATAGAACATTATCTTTAGAAGCATCTTGGTGTCTGCATACAACTGGAGACATGGGTAGTCGACAAGAGTTCAATTTAAAAAAAAAAGTGGTGAAACAGACAGGTGGAAGGGGCAGCTTGGAGCCGCCCCTTCCAAAGACAGATGGGGGCCACAGCGAACATACATCATGGCCCCAACCCACCTTGAATCCAGCTGAAAAAGGAGCAGCCAAGATCCACTCCTTTTTTGGCCTGGAAAGGGCAGCTTTTTCCGCCCTGTCGCAGCCCCATGGTGGTTTCAAGCCGCTCTGGCAGTGTGTGGTGTATAAATGCTGCACTGCCACACTGCCTTGAAGTTGCCCATATCTGGGCAGCCGCCCAACATGCAGGCAGCTTCAGGGTAGTGTGAAGTATAAATGCTGCACACCCAAGCCACCCAGATGGTGGCTTTAAAGGGCCATCTGTTCTGGCCCTAAGTCTGTGTTATTTATGTCTCATAAGGGGTGTGATTAGCAGCAGTGGCACTGCTAGTGTTGTGAAGGTTAGATACTTTTATATGACCTCCTATGTATACAGAACATCACATGAAGAGGTTTGGAGAGAGCAGTGTTATGCAAGTTTCTAGCCCTCACAGTTCTATAATTACAAGAAACCCAGTTTTGCAAATGCGAAGGTTAAAAGAATTTAAATCAAAAGTGAAGGATTTCTAGCACTTGGGAGTGAAGATGGTTTTGAAATTAAAGTTTTTTTGGCCTTTCCATCCCCATGCACAATTTTAGCAGAAAGAAGCTAAGAAGTGGGACCAAAAGGTATTAGGGAGGAAACTAGAAAAGGAAATGATTTCCAGCCAAGGAAATTTCCTCATTCTCACTGTGTCTGCTCCCCATCACTCACTTCAGCTCCCACTTGAACGAGAGATCAGACTTTAGTTTAGTGGCAGAACATACTGGCTTGTGTGCAGAAGTCCCAAACTCAGTGCTGGCAAATGCAAGCAAGTGGGATTGGGAATAAGGTTTTCAGGTTAGGGTCATCCCAAACCTTAAGATATTAGTGCCAAAACCTGAGGAAAAGGGATGGTCTCTTGTGATGTCATTGGGTTGTTCCTGGGGATGTCACAAGCAGCAGGCACTGGGGAAGTCATTAAACATAACCATCGTGACACAGAGTATGCTACTTAAACAAAAGTATCAAGCCTAATAAATCTCTCTCATTGTCAGTCTCTCTCTAGCTATATACATATACAAACGAATCATATTTTTGCAATTATCTTGAGATCTCAGGACTCATTAGAAAAGTTGATGGTGCTTAATAGTGTGGAAGACAGTTGTAAAAGAAGACCTATTATAGGTGCATAAACTCAGTCAAGGAGGCCATGACCTGAGTTTGCAGCACATGAGCAGACCTGATGGCAACAGGGGACTCTTTCACACAGGAGGCTCACCTGTGAGTAAATTGCTATGAAATCATTAGAAATCGTAAAAGAAGCAAGATCGGGGTTCACACCCCTGTGCACTTCTCCCATGAGTAAATTGTCCTGGAAGCATCAGGGTTCACATATCCTATCAGTAAATTGTCATGGAACCGTCATTTGGCAATAATGGAAGATCCTCAGAGAGCTCAGGCTGTGACCCCGCCTCAGGTTTGTGCTTGTTACTGCTGTCGGATTATGGATTGGTTCTGTCATAGACAGCAATTGCTGTACATTGCATGAATGACATCTAAACGTATTAACATCTATTCTGTGTGTCCTGTACACAAAAGGTTACAGTATCATTGCATAGCAGCAGGTTGCATTTATCTGACATCACATGACTCACGTGCTAGGATAGGTTAGTGTGCAGGGTTCAGCTCTCTATGGCCTGTGTGTGTGCTATATGAGAGGACAGGACAGACATGGCACTCATTATACTGGGATTGTCAGGAAGATCTTTGTATTGGTTGCTGTCCATAGGAACCAACCTGGGTTCCTGCTAATTGGAAAATGAGAGCTTGTATGGATAATCAAGATCTGCACCCCTCCTGTGTTGGGAAATGTGTGCTACATCTCCACTTCATCTTATTTATGCAAATTTCCCAAGAGGTAGGTATAGGGAGAAATTTGTATTGGGTGCTTCAGTCATTTATTTATTTTTAATTTTGTTTTTTTGTAGACTCCAAGTCTTGAATACCCAAAAATGAGTAAGGGGGGAGCAAAAACAGGTAGTGGAAGTGATTTGGAGTGATTGAACACAATGGGAAAGTGACAGATATTCTGTGTAATGAAAATGCTCTGTGTAACACATCCAGTATCAGACGGCATTTTGACACCATCCACAAAAGTGTTGTCAAACTTGGTGAAACTGAAAGAAAAGAGTTTTTTGAAGGGAAATTAAGGAAATACCCCAGTATCTTAGTTTTTGCAACGATCTTTCTAGAACAAATCATCTGACAGCTGCCAGTTTTCATATTTCACTATGCATAGCAAAACATGGTAAGCCCCTCTCCGATGGGGATACTTTCAAAATGGCTATGTTGTCTGGGAGTAATTCCCTTTTTCATGATTTCCTAAACAAGGATAAAATTATTCAACACATCTCTGAGATGCAACTTAGTAGAAATACTGTTAAAGATTGAGCCCAGTGCATGGCAAATGATGTTAATCAGCAGTTCACCAATGACTTACAAAAGGCAACCCGTTACTCCATGTGCTTAGATAAAAGCATAGATATAAATACCCATGCAAGGCTAACAGTAATTTTGTGTTATGCTGTTGGTCACATCATGAGAGAAGAGCTGGTGAAACTGGTGTCTTTGCCTCAAAGAACACAACGGATAGATATCTCCAATGCTGTGATTGAGGCTTTTTTGTCACAAGACATAAGACCAGAAAAAAGTGGTTTAAATTACTGGTGATGGGGCACCTTCTATGGTGGAGGCAATATCTGGTTTCATACAGTTCTTTGTCAAAGAAACAACAGTTCCATTGTATTATACATCAAGAAGCCCTTTGTGCAGGGAAAGCAGCAAAAGATTTGACGATGTCCTCAAAGATGTCACAAAAATGGTAAATTACATCATGGTTCGTGCCCTGAATTTTTGACAGTTTCAAGCACTTCTTGAAATATTTTCCAAATATTTTCCAAATCTAAAAATGCATTTAGAAAATTCTACAACATTTGCAGACAATCCTACAAGCCTTCAAGAAATCTACAAGGAATTTTCTAGCATTGTAGCAGCTGCAAAGGTGCATTTTAGTAACAGATTTTTACAGTTCTGTAAAATGGAGACAACCCTGTGTTTTCTTCTCCAGATAAAGCCAGATTTGAAGAACTTGATCTTTTCTGCTTACACTGGTTAGATTTGGGAAATCTGGAAATAGACCTATTGGAATTTTGAGAAAGCTCTGTCTGGAAAAATAAATTGTATGGCTTTGGTGAAACACTTGAGAAGACAGAAGGGATAATGAAAGCACTTGGGATTGCTTTCCTTACTTTGTTTAGATCATCTTATGCTTGTGAGCACCTGTTTTCAACTTTGAATTACTGTATATCAAATCTGAAACCAGAAACAGACTAACAGATGACCTGAGTGCTGAATGTGTTGCTCTCAAACTTACAAAGTATGAGCCAAGGTTAGACTCATTTTCAGCATGCATACAACAGCAAAAATCACATTAATTGTTCAAAAGCATGCCAAATCTTTCAATAAAAAGTTGTTTGTATGACTGACCAAGTTATGTTATTGTGTTTTTTCTTTTAAGACAATATATGTTAATGTATGAGTTGCTTTTTCTAAACTAAAACCTCAGTATTCAGGTTAAATTGCCATGTTGGCACTTTGCAATAAATGACAGTTTTGGGTTGTAGTTTGGGCACTTGGTCTCTAAAAGATTCGCCATCATTGGTCTATAGCATCAATCTTTTATAAAATGTGCTCCATTTTGTGGAAATAGAAAGGCCAGTAAAGAGGCAATTGTTATAAAGAAGCAAAATAGATGGCACTGCTATGGCAAACATGAGGCATTCAGTAGAGAAGGATATATTATTAGAACAACTTGGATGCACAGTGTATGTTTGTGTGCTCTGCACCTAGGGCCCTTCAACAGTACACAATTGGAATCCTGAGATTTGCAGTTTAGGAAGGAGTAGTCAGAATTCTTACCCAGAGACCTCTGGTGTCTCATCAAATTAAGAACAGAATTCCACAGGATGCAGCCATACCAACTAAATTAGAATCATAGGGGCTTTTTAGATTGGCAGGAAAGTGTGACATGAGGTTGCCTTTTCCTTAATGCTTAGCAGCTAGACTGCAAGCCCCAGGTGTGCATTTAAAAGGTACAGGGCTGCTAGACTGAGGGGTTTGGGAACGACTTATCTGAGGTCTTTTCTGTGGCTCAGCAGCTACATGGGAAGCGGTCAGAATGCTACAAACACAGGCGGAGCAGCTACATGGGCGGCAATGAACATGACTTTTAGCCGCGCTTTAAAAAAATTTTTCCTTGCCGGCTGCGAATTGCGCAATTGCGCGATTAGAATCATAGAATCATAGAATCATAGAAATTTAGAGTTGGAAGAGACCACAAGGGCCATCCAGTCCAACCCCCTGCTGTGCAGGAACTCCCAATCAAAGCATACCCGACAGATGGCCATCCAGCCTCTGCTTAAAGACCTTCAAGGAAGGAGACTCCACCACCCTCCGAGGGAGTGTGTTCCACTGTTGAACAGCTCTTACTGTCAGGAAGTTCCTCCTAATGTTGAGGTGGAATCTTTTTTCCTGCAGTTTGCATTCATTGTTCCGAGTCCTGTTCTCTGGAGAAGCAGAAAACAAGATTGCGCAGGTACACAATACAGCGACATTATCATTGCCTGTGGGAACTTCACAATTGCACAATTGCGCAGTTTGCAGCCGGCAAGGAAAAATTTTTTAAAAGTTCAGCGGTTTATCACTGCGGTTCCTCTGCCTTTTTAAACTGTGCCGTTGCACTGGTGCATCATGAATGAACCCCCTTATTTTGTGAAGGAATTAACATGTTATCCACAGTAGAATAACAGTAACGGCATCCCAGAGTCCCTACTGCGCATGTCTAGGGTTCGGATTAGGGGTGGAGCTAGGGTTTGGGAGCTTTAAAAAACTGTGCGGTTAAACCCCAGCTTTTACACCTGCAGGGCATTGAGCGTTTTAATTAGAAGTGGACTCCACACCAAGCATGCTCCCAACCCACAATCCATTATGCTCCACACCTGGAGCGCTGCCTTTAAATGGGCGATTTAAAGAGACAGAGCCCCATTTAACTGCGCAACTACACCTTAGCCTTTAGATGCACTTGCGCTATAGCGCTCTTTTTAAAAAAAGAGTAGGGAAATCCAGCACTTTTTTTAAAGGCGCTTCTTCTCCCTTAAAGCGCCAAAATAGTGTTTTCATGGCACACTTTCCCTTTTTCTCATCTAAAGGCTGGGCTTTCATGCAGCCTTCATCACACCTCTTTCTGCCAATCTAAAATGGGCCATAGTGCTATAACTGTGTACTATGAAAGGGTCTCTGGAGAAATATCTTCATAGTCCTATCCTGGTTTTTCTTTCTTGATTGTTCTAATTCAACCTTTGCCAAATAACTGTCTTCCAAACGTTAAGCTTACCAACTCATCCAGCATCGCCCTCAGGTTATATACACATAAAGGCATTTCTTCATAGTTTAATACACAAAATCACAACTTTGGACTGCAAAGAAAGCAGGGTTGTCCATTGCCTTCTTCTTTACCACAGTGCCTTGTAATCATTGGTCCTCCAGATGTTTTGGACTTCAAGGACCATGGCCAGGAATTCTTGGAGCTGAAGTTTCAAACATGTGGAGAACCACGGTTTGAGAACCACTGCCCTAGAATGTATTTTTAAAAATAAACACACATTTTGATGAGTAAGTGAATGATCACTCCTATTTTAGCATATGGCTATGGCACAGAAAATGTAATGCAAGGCTATGGCACAAATTAAATAAAAGAGAAAGAAGATTATCTAAAAGCTACTTAGACTAGAATCTTTTATCAAAATTTGAGACTTACCTATAGTCACAGGAATATTAAAATCCCTACCATCAATTCTTTTTTTGGAAACATAACCAGACAGGTCTGGAAATGAGTATAATTTTATTCACTCTGGGTTTAGAAGTCAAAAGGGAATGATGAGTAGTAACAGAGACTGCAAATCAGTAAAGATCAATGCTTATATAACACTGCATAATCATTCTTTTCTCCTGCTGTTTCTTCATGCACTTGATTACTGTCTTGTACCACTGATTTGTGCTGTTTGACATATCCCAGCTATATTCTGGCATGCAAAAATTCAAGAGATACAGAAAAAGAAGCAAGTCTTTAATTAGACAAAATCTCAGCTTCAAAGAATCTACAATTTGAAATGTTCAGGATCACTTCTGTCTTGATAAGGAGACAGCACCCTGCAAATACCCACCATCATCTATGATGAGGAACAGACCGAATGCAGTTTATTGTAAACATGCCTTTAATGATGAAGCCATATAGCTGATGCTATAACTTCTTTTGCTGCATTGATCTCAAAGGGGCTACAAGATCCCTTTGCATACTGATATTCCAGACAAACATGGCTATGTCTCTGAATGCTTTTAATGATGCAAGAAAATACTTCCCCTCATCAAAAGTGATAAATTGGATAGGATGATTCAAGGCAATGAGATATTTAGAGAGGCTGCACATAGTCATATGAAAGCTAATACTATTTACTAAGTATCAGTAGAAACAGAGAGCCAATGCAGTGTAATGGTTTGAATGTTGCCCAAGGTTAGGATTTTAGGAGACTAGGTTTCAAATCCCTATTCAGCCACAAAAACACACTAAATAACCTTGGGCGACTCACACTCTCTCAGCCTAAGAGAAAGGCAACGACAAAGAGATCTTGCCAAGAAAATACTAGTATTGGGTCACTACAATTCAGTATTCACTTCAAGGCACGTTAACAAAAACAATAAGAAACAATTATAAAACATGTAACTTCTGTTCCTTCATAAAGATCCAGCATCGTGTACTTGGTCTGAACATTTGACTAGACCTCTGCAAGACCAGTATTCATGGTCCATGGAAGGCAGTGACAAATATTCTCTGAATAAATGCTGCCCCCCCCCCCAAAAAAAAACCCTTTGATGGGGTCAACTTGAAAACATGTAACACATATCTTCCAACTGTCCTGATTTGCCAGAGATGGTCAAAATCAATCCTCTGTCATCCCAATTTTTCACCTGCTTTTAAAATGTCAGCTTCTCTCTCCCTCTCCCACTTTCAACTTTATCATCATTTTACTTCAGCTGCTGCAATTTGAGTTCTAAGTGCAAAAGTAGTGGTAAGATGAGGGGGAGGATCTTGCCCTTCCTAGTGGGCTCAAGCAAAAAGCAAACTGCTGCAGCCTCTCCTAGCTTGTGGGTTCTTCCTCAATAATTTATGCCATCTTGACCACCCTCTGATGCTGATTGACCACACATGCCCCAGTTTTGATTTTGCAAAATGTCCGAGAGCATCATAACACCATGAAGAATGTCCCATGGCTTAGAAACATCTTAGTATCATTCATCCCACATCCCAGTGCTCTTTCCCTCCCAGCTAATGAGGTATTCTTCTTTTTATCTCGCCCACATACAAACCTTTGTACTCTTTGTCTTCTACAGACATTGATTCTCCTTCTCCACATTCAAACAAGTGCTCTTTCTCTTGCCCACCCAGGTAATGCTACTTTTCTCCCATCCCAGTGTTTGCTCTTTCTTTGTGTTCTTTCCCACATTCTTCTTTTTCACTTTTTTTTTGTTCTTTCCACCATTGTACTTATTCATCTATTCCCACTACTCACCACCTACTTTATCAAACAACAAAAACAAGTCTATTTAAAAAAAACACCTTATGACTCCAGGGGCCCTGGAGAAGGCAGCAGTCATATTCACCAAGCCGGTTCCTATCATACCTTTGGCTCATAGGCAACTCCCTAGAAGCCTAGAAAACTGAATGTGTCAAGCCTGACTGTAGCTAGCTCTTAAATGGTTAAGGAAGTGTGTCATCTATTGACTGGAAACATACAGAAGATTGCAAAGAGATTTAAATTAATTACAAATAATTATTTTTCAAAAATGAACCTCAGTTTCATGCTCATATGGTCCCCTCAGTACATATGCCAAATTTCAGATGTCTAGATTTCTTATCCTGCAGGTATGGAGTAGACAAATCACACATATGGTCTCTCTTTAATTGGCATAGGTGCGGAGAAATATATCAATGGGAAACAATTTTTTAAAAACTGTTTAAAACTGATCCAAATTTATTATCTAGTTCTTTATCCATGATGCCCAGTAAAAACATTTCTGGTAACATTACAAAATCTACCTTCAGAATTTTTTGAGTTAACATATAAGTCTTAGACCGGTAACTTTTACTCTTCTTGCAAATCCACCACACAGGAAAAAGGAGCTCTCCTTATCTTGATATTCCCAGCATTGATTTGAAACATCCTGGGCCACTTTCAGCAGCTTATTTGGGTCTAGCTACTATCTGGTGTAGTGGTTTTGAGCATTGGACTACAACTCTGGACACCTCATATCCTCTCTGCCTTAGGAGAAGGCATTGGCAAACATGCTCAGAACAAATCTTGTCTTCCCCCCCCCCTCAAAAAAAATGATAGGTTTGCCTTAGGTCAGAAATGGCTTGAAAGCACACAACACACACACACCATCATCATCATCATCATCACCACCACCACCACCACCTACAGATTTTGTGTTTTTAAATTACTGCACAAAGTAAATTTTATATATTTGGACCACATGCCCCCCCACCATCGGTCATATATCCATATGGACATTATGCCCAAAGTTTTGGTCCAACATTATCATATACTCTTTTACAGGGTCATCATTTGTCTCTAGTTTCCAAAGCCATTAATACACCTTTTAAATGGTATGCCCATCTTTATATAAATCTATATAAAACTCATTTTCTCTAACCTCTACAGCTGCATTTATCTTGTCTTAATAAAATGTGTCCTTAAATTGCATATAGGCAAACCATTCAAGATCTTTGCCCTCCTTGAGAATCACCTTTTGCTTTAACCTTTTGTTTCTTGTTTAAAATAGAAAAGATCCTCGTAGCACAACCATTTCCAAATTTAATCCACTCTTTCCTTTTAAAAAGGCTCCCTGTGGTTAGGAAGACTCACGCAACAATTTTTAAATTCAGCATGCACTTTATCTTTATCATACCAAAATTAACCATGCCAACCAATTTTTATATTATGGCCTTCAAGTTTTAACAGTCTCACATCTCAAAGCATTATCTATTCTTGCAACAATGCAAAAGTTCATAATACAGTTTAACATTAGGGACTCCCAAGTTGCCCCTTTCAAGTTGTTTTTTCAGTCATGAACACAGGCTGTGACTAGCCATGAACAAGTTAGCAAGGATGTTTCCTTAATTCTCCAGGGAAGTGAGAATAATCATGAACTACTTGCTAGAGATATCTCTGGAAGGTGGGGTTCTTCCAAAATTGCAGGTCAAATCTGCTGGGTTGGCTGCCTCCTAGGTGACTGAGAAAAAAAACCTGGAGGAATTATCTGGGGTTGTCAAATTCTGTGCTGCAGGGAAGGAGTGTCTGTGTGTTTTCAATCAGAATGGCATAGCATTCACAAATCAGCAGTTTCTAAAAGAAACCTGTAACCAGGTCTGCCACTCTCATTGACACTCAAACTTCAGCTTCTGTGACAGAAACTGTGAAGAAATCCCCCTGCGTCATTCCACAGTGCAAAGCAGATGGTGACCACAGGATGCACTGAGTCTATGCAATACTAAGTCCTGCCAAAAGATACCCAAAAAAATGCATGCCATTTATCTTCCTGCATTTATTGAAAATGGGGTTTCTTCACATAAACAAGGCTGGAAACAAAAAAAATATTATGTTAAAGAAACCCCGGGAATTTTTTTATCTTAATATTCACTGTGAATGCGAAAATTCAAAGTAACAGGAATAAAAATTCTTCATTGATTTATTGAATAAATAGCCTTTCTCCCAAAAAAGGAAACCAAAGAGGTTTACAATATACTGTAAATAAAAACAAAATATAGCTAAAACAATAGATAATACAAACATTTTTAAAACTCTGTTAAACAAACAAGCCACTTAAAATACTAAATTTTAAAAGTTTGAAACACATTGAAAACACAGCAAAAGATACAGCATACCATTAAGTGCCTGAACCAGTTAAAGACCAAAGCCTGCTTAAATGTTATTGTTTTCTTTAATTGTCTCTTGGGGGGGGGGAGGATTCTATTTGGCTGTAACTGATTATCGGACTCTCTGGTACACATTATGAAACCCCGTTTTATTTGAAATGAATATTCAAAGTCTGACATCTCCTTCACAGTGGACCTCTATGCAAGTCCTCAGCCTTGCCTCTCACCAGTAACATCACTCGGGGGGGATGCTGGGGGTATGGGACGCACGGGGTGACATCCCAAAAGGGGGTGACACCAGTTCGTCTTCCCGCAGGTGTTGTTTTGGACTATGCAGGGGCACCTCCACCTGTGCGGGAACTGCACAGGCCCACGCTGGTACTCCCCTGGGCTGCACTAGTTCTCCCTGAGCCCAGGCAGACTCTCTCCGGGCCATACCAGCACTCCCCCAAGCCATATCATCTCTCCTTGGGCCTGAGCAGGTTCTCACCAGACAATACTGGCACTCCCCCGGGGCATGTCAGTTCTCCCCAGGCCTGCAGGACGCAGCTCCAGCCTTCACTGGTCCTTCTGGTCCCGGAGTTCTGGAAATCCCACCAGAAATCCAGGGCCAGAAGTCCCGCTCACCCCAGAAGTCCTGCCCCCTGCACTGGATGTCACCTATTATGGGGATGCCACTGCCTCTCACTACTTACTTCCTGCCACTATCTCATTTTACCACCTCAATGCAAATGCAAGAATTGTGTATGATTAGATATACCTTCACTTTCTTGTCTACACCTCACTTTACAGTCAGCAGCTCCTGACATGTATCACTGCTACTGGATATTGGTTGGTGTTTAAACTTTCACACCACCTCTGATTCCTTTGCCTTCTCATTTGATACAAAGATGATGAGGGACTGTTTAACTCCTGACATCTAGCTTGGCTCCATGTCTTCTGGTTGTTCACCCTGGATCCTGGTCACCTCATTTGGTCATCATCCTAGAGGGCCAAATAGCTTTTTGTGTTGCTTTAAAGCAATGAATTCTTCTCCCTGCGAAGACATACTGTTCATTCTTCTTAATTTTTTCCCCCTGAACACAAAAGATGGAGGCGTGAAAATAGGAGAAATCTTCTAAGATATAAAAACAACACAATGGGGCTTTCTAGATTGGCAGGAAAGGGCAACATGAAGTTGCCTTTTCCTTAATACTTAGCAGCTGCACTGCAAGTCCCAGATGTGTAATAAAAAGGCATAGGGCAGCTACACCTAGGAGGTGTGGGGATGACTTATCTGAAGTCTTTTCTGTTGCTCAGCAATTACATTGGAAGCTGCCAGGATGCTAGAAACAGAGGCGGAGCAGCTGCACAGGTGGCAATGAATGGGGCTTTTGGCCGCACTGAACCTTTAATATTTTTTTGTTGTTGTTGCCGGCTGCAAACTGCACAGTTGCACCAACACATCATACAGGCAATTGTATCACACATGAACTGTGCAGTTATGAAGATCTGTCAAATTACCATTGTGGTTTCACTTCCCTTTTTATAGTGCGCAGTTGCATCAGTGCACCATGAACGAACCCCTTTATTTTATAATAATAATAATAATAATAATTATTATTATTAATATATTATTATTATTATTAATAATAATAATACCCCATCCCTTTGAGATAAATCGAGGCGGCTTACACATTAAAATACTATTACATCAATAAAACAAACTGCATCCCTCCCCCCCTTAAAAAGATATTAAATCCGTTACAACTTAAGTTTATGCATAAACTTCTTTATTTTATGAATGAATTGACATTTTATGCGCAGTTGCATGACAGTTACAGCATCCCAGACTCCCTACTGCACATGTCTAGGGTTCGGATTAGGGCTGGAGCTAGGTTTTGGGAGCTTTAAAAAACTGCACAGTTGCACTGCAGCATTTAGACACAGCTGCACAGTTACACCCTTTTTAAAAAGAAGCTGGGAAAAGCAGCTCCTTTTTTAAAGCTGCTTTTTCCCCACTAAAATGCAAAAGAAGTGCGTTCGTGCCAAACTTTCAGTGTGGGTCATCTAAAGGCTACACTTTAATGCAGGCATGAACACACTCCTTTTTGCCAGTCTAGATCAGCCCATTATTACTATCAGAAAACATCACAGAGCTAGGATAACTACTAAGGAAGATCAAAGAAGAAAGTGCAAACCAAACTTACTGCTGAACATGAAGAAAACAAAAATAATGTCCATGGAGAATCTACACATTTCAACCTATATAATGAGGAAGTAGAAACAGTAAAAGAGTTCCTGTTCCTTGGCTCAAACATTGACCAGAACAGGGACTGTAGTCAGGAATTCAGAAGAAGACTAGGAATGTGTAAGGCAGCTATGAAAGAACTAGAAAAGATCCTACAGAGTATAGATATACAACTAAGCACAGAAATTAGAACGGTATAAACCACTGTATTCCCTGTTACTATGTACAGATATGAGACCTGGACTATGAAGAAAGCAGATAGGAAGAAAATGAATTTGAGATGTTGTGCTGGGGAAGAGTGATGGGGATACCATGGACAACCAAAAAGACAAACAAATGGGTCCTAGAACAGATCAAGCCTGAAATCTCCTTGGAAACTAAGATGACTAAATCGAGGCTTTCACTTTGGCGATATCATGAAAAGGCGTGACTCACTTGAAATGAGGAAAGCTAGGAACATTAGGAAATGCTAGGAAATTGCAATGCTAGGAAAAGTAGAGGGGTGCAGAAAGAGAGGAAGACCAAATGCTAGATGGATGGAATCTATTAAGGAGATCACAGGCATGAATTTACCAGATCTGAGCAGAGCAGCGGATGTCTTGACAATGTCTCACCCGCAGGGTTGCCGTGAGTCAAGATCAACTCGAATGGTGTTAACAACAACAATAAACCTGAAGTCTTTAATAAAAGTGTCCTTACCCCCTACATCAGGTTAGGGGGTCATAATTCACTCTCACTAGAAAACCCACAATATAGATGCCCAGCCTCCTCTGCTTCCCACAGTAGAAACCAACCAGTATGTCCTCTATTCAATTGGGCAACCTCTGTAAAATCTATAGATCCCCATGTCTTGGTGCCAGTTGTATTAAACAATAGGTGCTTGTGTCATTTGTGCAATATTATCATTAGATACTCAGTCCTGTCCTCCCCCCAAAGAGAAAAGTTCTGGATTCCAAAAATAGTCATTTGATACAACAAAAACTGATTTTTGAGACATTATTCCCTTGACACTCAAGGACAACTCTCTAGTTTGTAAGTACAATAGCAAATCACTGAGCTGATTAAACTTGCCATTCTAGTGATGTGTGTTTTTCAGTATGTGAGAGAGATCCTAATAAGGAATTGTGCATCTCTGCAGTTTACAATAAAAGATAAAAGCACTGCTACAGCCTACTTTTGGTTATGCATGACAGAAAAATGCTAATGACATTACAGACACACATACCAGATTTGAGAAGTGTTTACACTTTATGTGTTGGAGCTGTGTGGGAGGTGATGTACATGTACAGGAAAGCCACATCCAAAGGACTCCTTCAAACTCTTCTCTTCTCAATATAATCTCCATTATAGAAGATAAGAGAAATTTGAAAACAGTTCTCTCTCTACCCTAAGCTGAACAAAAGCATTCCAGTTAAAACTTTATTTTTTCATTATACTCCATCTCTCACATTTCATCTCTTTTATATTCTGGAAGACAGATTCCTAAAATCAACAAGCAGAAATACATAGCAGATATTTTAAAAAATACCTCTCTCTTTACATGCAAATTGATCCCTGAGGTAGAAAAAACCAAGAGACTTTAAAACATGACCTATGTTTGAGACATCAGACTAACAACAACAACAAATTAGAAGAAATGAAAACTAATGCTGTATATACTCATGTATAAGTCTAGAAATTTTAGTTAAAAAAATTGACCCAAAAAACCTGGGTCGACTTATTCACAGGTCAATGTAAATACTGTACTTTAATTCATATATATATGGATCCATCTCCTTTCGCTGAATAGAGTGATAAAAGAAGAGAGCTTAGCCCATCCTGGGAGCACAAAAAAGACATATGGATCCCATCTACTCTCTCATCTGTCCAGCCTTTAGGATGAGCACAAACAGTTATGTCTGCCAGAATTTTCTAAGTTCTTTGGCATCATTTTCCTTTGCATCATCCTTTACATTCTTTGTTACATGCTCCTAAGTTTTACCCTCAACTTATACACGGGTCATATCAAAATCCATAATTTTGGCCCCAAAACTTGCCCTCGACTTATATATGAGGTCAACTTATAATCAAGTACATATGGTAGCTATTTGTACATGGTCCAAGTGTAGTCAGTCTAAACTAAATTAGGTTCCCAGAGACATTCTGTGTTTCTAGCCTGATGCAGAAAACTTCAGTGGCCCACAGACCATGCTGGCCAGGGGATTCTGGCAGTTGTCATCCAAAAAAATTACTTTTTAAAGCCCCATATATGATGCATGTGTTTGTTTTCTTTTAATTTTTAAATTTAAATTCTTTATTAACAAAGACAAATGAACATGAATAGACAAATCCATAAGACAAAACAACCAAATACAATACAACTAAAACACAAAAATTAAAATTTGAATTTCTGCTTCTTTCTATCTGCTGTCTAAATTAATATATAATTTCTCCTCGCTAATCTTCATGTACATTTCATTTTTAACTTCTAATTATAACAAGAACTACTGACTTTTCTTTCATACTCACAATTCTTAATTAAAAATAAAATGAACTAATATATCCGGTATTTCAAATCATGCACAATTGGTATTTCATCTTTTCCTCTTAATATACTCTATAAATGGATTCCACATTTTCTTAAATATTTCCACTGAATTATTTCTCACCAAATCTGGCAGTTTATCTAAAGAGGCTAATTCCATAACTGTTTCTATCCAATCTAAGTATTTTGGTATTTCATTGGTTTTCAGCTTCGTTAGAAAGACCAACCTTGCAGCTTTAATTAAATAACTTAACAAGTTTCTATGCTCTTACTCTTCCTTATCATCTAAATTAATAATATTTAAGAAATATAATTCTGGCCTCAAATTTAACTTCATTTCCAAGATTTTTTCTATCCATTTATTAATTTTAAACCAATATTTTCTAGCCTTTTAACATTTCCACCATACATGTTTTCTTTTAATTTTAAAATGTGACATATACACCATAAAAACAATTGGTCCAGAATGTGCCCCCTGTATACTGAAAATCTTTTTTTCATCGATACAAAGTTTTTGATCCAGTGAAGGGATGCCACAAGAAGAAGGGGCTGAGGATTTTTGGCTATTCTCCACCTGGTCCTTATAGAATCTGCTAGATAGAGCTGATGAGAGAATTGTTCTGGAAGAGTGGAGCAAATGACAGGTGTGTATGTGTGAGTGAAATCATTAAAATTCCCTTCCTCTCCCCACTCTGTCCACAGCTTGTGTGTGTACGTGTGCATATGCATACACATGTGCCTTCAGTCACCTGTCAACTTATGGTGACCCCATGAATTTCATAGGGTTATTTTAGGCAAGAAATACTCAGAGGTGATTTGCTATTTCCTTCCTCTTAAATTTAGCCTACCACACCTAGTACTACTTGGTGGTCTCCCATTCAAGTTATAACCAGGCCTGACCTTGCTTGGCTTCCAAGGTCAGTTGGCATCTGGGATCTGTTTGGCTGTTTGACAGGTAATAGCAAGCCATTATGTGTCAAGCAGCCAGGATTATGTTAAGTAGAGTATAGACCATGCCCACTAACACTTTATGAAATCTTGATGGGAAAATGGAAGAAAAACAATGCAAATTGAAAATGCAGCTTATCGAAATACACATACAAAATGTATTAATAGCAAGAGTAATTTTGATTTTTCTGTAGTCCTCCATATAGAATGTAATAGGACAGCTACCTATACAAAAATATTGATTGTAATCTCTACACAGTTGCAGATTCCATGTAAGAAAATATCTGAAATCAGCATTTCTATATTCTATATGTTCTATATTCTATATACTCTACATATAGTCATAGTATATATATATATATATATACATACATACATATATGACATGATATTGAAGTAATGAAGTACTACAGATAATGGAGTGGCCTCCCAACTCCTGCACCCCCAGTAGTATAAAAGTCATGGTATAAACAATTCAAGATAGGTTAGAAGAAATGTAGAAATGTATATACTTGCAATATTGGATAAATGATGGAAATTATTAATATATATTGTCTTTAGAGTAAAGCTTTTATTTTTAAATATGAAGAATGAAATGTTGTGTACACTGTGTTCACTGTCATCAAAACAAGTGTCATCTTTTGACAATTGTGCAAGCTGTTGTTTTACTTTCGATAGTTTTCTGTTTCCCATCTCCATAGATTCTAAAGTTTTGAATAATAAAGATGCAGTTGCAGGTGGATGTATTTACCCTTGCTGCTGTCTCTATTCTATTAGACCTGAAAAGACAATAACCAGAATGCCCCATTTCTCCTATCCATGATACCAAGCAGCTGTCCAAACTATGCCTATTCAGTATGAAGTAGACTGAACTATTTATATTATAACAGGCATCCAGCAACTTCCTAGGGGTTCCACAAGTATCGATTGGGGCAATAATGCCTCAATTGCTAATTGCATAATGTTTGATTTTTTTTAAATCTAATTTTATTTTATGGTACACAGACTCCACAGGTGAATAATGTAAAATGCACCTGCTATTGAAGTGTACATTTTTTGTGATTTTTAAGATTATTATCCTCCCACCCCTTTTTCCAATGTCCCCTTTCTTTACTGTTTTCTTTCCTCTGTGGTTTAGCAGCATCTATTTTCAGTTGTAAGCTTCTGCTCTTTATAAAGTACCATTTAAATAACAACAACACACAGAAGCCCAAGAGACTAAAGAAGATCAAGACTGTGAAAGGAATTAGTGTGGCTTCACTGCATAGTCTTACAAATATTCTCACAATTATATTTGTTGTTTACAGGGAAGGTGAGAGAGAGAACAGTGTTCATCTTAAGGTCAGTGTCCTCAAAAAACAAGTGGGATGTGTAGCCATGGCTACATTCTTCAGGGCAAGATTTCTGTCCCCCATAATATCATTTTCTGGTTTTTCAGTGTGAGTTCTCTTTGGACACAGCTGCCTATTTTAAGACAAATTCTAGTGGTTTGGAAGAAAGCATAACTCCTCTTAGACAGATAAACACACACACCAAAAAAAAAAAAAAAAACTGTGCTCCTTACAATTGTAGGTACATGTGCCCAGTAAAGTCAATTCCCTTCTGCAAGTGAACCAACTATCTCATTCAAAATTTATTTTGAGGATTGTGAAGTTGAAGGCTTTCACGGTCAGCATCCATAGTTTTTGTGGGGGTTTTGGGTTATGAGACTATGTTCTAGAAGAGTTTTTTCCTGATGTTTCACCAGCCGCTGTGGCTGGCATCTTCACACAATGCTAGCATGGAAGAGAGTGGGGTATATAGACTGCTGGTTGAGAGGAAGCGATTTGCATGTTAATCTGTGTATTCTTCTGTTGTTGAATGGCAAGGCCTCATGGTGTCTATTTAATTAGCAGCAGACAATGGATTATTAATTAAATAGACACCCTGAGGCCTTGCCATTCAACAACAGAACAATACACAGATTAACATGTAAATCACTTTCTCTCAGCCAACAGTATATACATATCCCACTCTCTTCCATGGCAGCATTCTCTGAAGATGTATGCAGGGGCATAGTTATGAGGAGATGGAAAATGAGGATGTGGACCCCCTGAAAAAAAGATTCATTAAATGTCTAGCAATGCGGAGTGTGAGACGTGTAAATCCTTCACATCTAGGACTTTTCTATTTGTTGTGCCTGCTCAACCCTCTTCTCTGAACTGCTAAGCTTTCTTTCTAAATACTCAGCTTACATTACTGAAATGCTAGAAATTTGGAAACTGAAGGAAAATTGCATTAACATTAATGGCAGGAAAGCTTCATTTTGCCTTCCTCCAGAGCTACACCCATACATGTATGCAAGTATGAGTGAAATGTATATTTTTGACTAATGGAATTTAAAGTTTACTTCCTGGACTGAATCTCCCAGTACCGACATGGTCAGAAAGCGCAGAGGCACACCTGGATAAATACCCTTCCATACATCTGAAATAAGGACAACAACTACAACATCCTGACCAAATGCACAGCTATGACTAACAACGTCAATTTTTTTTTCTTTCTCCTGCATGATTTTTAATACCTTTGCGAGATGAAGAAAACAGTTGAGCTTCAAAAGCTTGCAATATTTATAATGTGTATTTTGGTTGCCCCAATAAAGGCATCAATGTTTTGTGGATTTTGGATGATGTTTTTGAGTTAATCATTGTTAGGGTGTGTATATAGGTTTACCAGGGAAGGTTGGGAGAGCACTGTTGAGGAGGTGTGGGTGGGTCAGGGCTGATGATAACCGGTTTCTACAGTATCAAGGAAACCAGTAAAAACCTTGAATAAGCAACCACAGGCAACACAAAAGAAGCTTATTTGTAACTTCAGCTTCAGCTATGTCCACCAGCCTCCCATCAAACCAAAAAAAAAAAAAAAGGAGCAAACGCTGTGCCATGACAATGCTCTTCCATAAGATGCCTTGTCTGTGAAGCAAAACCCAGATGATGGGGTCGCATCCCCCCCTCTGCCTGCATCCACAGTACATGCACAAAAGAAGCAGTTTCCGTAGCAACCAAGCCACAGCAAAATTATCAAGACAGCTCCTCACCCGCTACCAATTATTGACTAACACTGTATGGATCAACTGACACCTAGTGTTTAGCCAGAGTACTCCTGCATAAAGCAAATCCCAAGCACAATGTTTTGGTAGGCTTGGCAGTATAGATATTTTTACACACAGAGACCACACTATCATCTGCTTCTATTAACTTGATGGTTTGGAAAATGGTTAATTTCACAGGACTCCCACAGGCTGTTTTAGTACCCTGTTGTTGTGGTATGCCTTTATGTTTCTGAGTATCTTACTGTGCCCTAAAGAACAACCCACAATTGCCACTGACTTTTGGCAACAACTTTGATAGCAACAGCAAATTTACCTACAGTTCTCCCCCACAATCCCATGGATACTGGTGGTGCCCAGAGTCTTCTAATCCAAGAAAGTGGTCCATCCAGCTACAGCAGTACATGGTCCCTCATTTGAACCTGAAGAACAGATTGCTGACTTCCACACAATGATCTATAGGAAAGTGACTTATATCAATTATTCTTCTCAAATGTTTTCCTCTTTTAAAAATATTCATCAGATTTCAGAATATTTAATAATATCATTTTCTACAGGTGAAAATCTTCTTCACAGAAATTTGGTGCAAGCAGATGCCAATTGTTTATCTAGAAGGTCTATGCCATCATAGTATTATGGCAGGAGGTGGAGGTATACCTCTGAAGCTTCTCTCCTGCCTAATATAATCAAATCTCTCCTCACACCTCCCCAATCCTATCTCACTAACCTCCTTGCAGAGAGTTCTGTGCTTGTCTTTGTTCAGAGAAAAGGACTCAGCTGAAAACTGGGAAGCAGCTCCTCCATCCAAGTTACCTGTCATCTTTGCTTAGTGCTCATAATCCTCACTGGGATGGCAAAAGTGAACAAAGGACTGATCTGGGTAATAGTGGTTGTATACCAGCTTTACTCACCATTCTTCATCCTAATTGAATCAAAAAGGGATAATGAAGGGATGCAGCTGGTCCCTGAAGAAGTCACTATTCAGCCCCTGACCGAGTCCTGTGTCGGCTGACTCTCAAGATGTCTTTGCTCCTCCTTCCCACTTCTTCAAGTCATTTCTAACTTATGTAGACCCTAAGGTGAACCTATCATTGGATTTTGGGAACAAATTTTGTTCAGAATAGATTAGTCTTTGCCTTCCTCTGAGGCTGAGAGAGTGTGACCTGCCAAAGAACACCCAGTGGGCTTCCATGGCTGAGCTGGGATCTGAACCCTGGTCTTTAAAACTGTAGTCCAGCTCTCAAATCAATATACCATGCTGGCTCATATCTAGAATATCTGAATTCAGTTTCACTGCTGCTATAACATGGCACAAATATTATATTTAGGCATTTCAGGGGAAGGGATGTAGTACAGATATACTCAGAAAACATCAGTGCATCAAGGTAGAAATAGTAACAAAAGCACACTGTTCCTTATAACAAAATCAATATTTGGACCACAGTTGGGAATAACATTTTGTTCCATCTCTTTAATCCTGCCATTTTGCTTCTGGCTTTTGTGCTTCAAATGACAGAAGACATAACACCTCCATGACCCCAATTTGTCATGCAAAATGCTATGTATGTACGTAGAAGAGAAGGCAGTTTAATGCAATAAGAATTAGTATTGAAAAGCATGAAATAAGCATATATTTTTTTCCCAAGAGAGAGACCAAAATCAACTTAATGGAAATAACCTAAGAACTGACACAGCAGATCAGATGTGAAAACTCCACAGCTTTCAACTTAGATACAAAATAGTTATCATCATGTGCAACATCATTGTAAGGGGAAAGTAACAGCTTCCAAGTTCTTATTCAACATTTTTAAAAGTACTACTAAAGGCACTGAATTTTAAAGAGAGTGCTGTTATTATTACAGCCTTGACTACATACAGTGTCTTTTTTAATATATATATATTATATAAATATAAAAATGGGAGTTCATCCATAAACTACAGTTCCTCAGCAATTGTTCGAACAGGAATAATGGCTTCCTGGCTCACTACACACATTTCAACACTATCTGATCCCATCCTCAGGGGGGCGTTCTACACAGGCTAGTTTTCAAGGTCATACTGGTCTTGCCCTGGTGGCGCAGTGGTTAAATGCCTGTACTGCAGCCACTCTCTCAAAACCATAAGGTTGCGAGTTCAAGACCAGCAAAAGGGCTCAAGCTTGACTCAGGCTTGCATCCTTCCGAGGTCGCTAAAATGAGTACCCAGATTGTTGGGGGCAAGTAGCTTACAGTTTTAAACCACTTAGACACTCCTTAGGCAGTATGAAGCGGTATATAAATGAAGCTGTTTGGTTTGTTTGTTTGCCCTCTTCATTTTCATATATACTAGCCAGTTCACAATGTCTTTATTCACTAATAACCATTGTTAATGCTGGACTTGCTACTTCATTTTCATACACAAAGTATTTTGAATTTGAATTTATATTTTCACATACCAATGGCATATGTCTGTCCCTGGTTTCCACTCCACTAAATGAATCTGAAGAAGTAGACAAGTCTGTGAAAGCTCATGTTGCCAACTTCTTTCTTTCAGTTAGTCTCAAAGGTACTACAAGATCTCTCTACATATTGATTCTACAGACTAACACGGCCATATCTTTTAACTTCTCATGTAAAGTAACAGAAGGGGTTTGGGTTCAAAGGCTGTAAAAGTGAAATGTGATTTTTACAAGTGATCTCTCCCTTCTTCATCTTTTTCTGCACTTTCAAAAAAATCCTCTCTGGAAGTTTGGTTGGTTGGCATATCAGTGAGTAAGTGGCCACTGTTGGTTGGCATATCAGTGAGTAAGTGAATGCCCAGCCAAGGGGACCTTCCACATTACATAATTACAGCACTATGATTCCATTTTAACTGCCATGGCAACATCTTATGGAATCCTGGTGTTTGTAGTTTGGTTAGGCATTAGAGATCTCTGGCTGAGAATTCTCAATACATCTCCCCAAACCTCAGATCCCAGGTTTTGATAGGATGGAGCCATGACAATTAAATTAGAATCATAGCACCATACTTGTTTAGTGTGAAAACACCCCTGTTTTTAGTCCTGTTATGAATGAGCTACCCAAGGTGTTGAACCTGTTTAGGAGACAAGGTTCAACATTTTGGGGCCCTTTCACACTATACAATTATAGTGATTGTATATGATTGTACTTTTACTGCTGTGGCAACATCCTAATGAATCACGGGATTTGTAGTTTAGGGAGAACAATTTAGAGTTCTCAGTCTGAGCAAACTACAAATCTCAGGATTGCCCAGGGTGCAGCCATGGCTGTTTAAATACTATCACAGAGCTATAATCATGCAGTGTGAAAGGGCCCTTGGATAGTGCCTTTCAAATCTGGATTCACTGTTATGAGGGTCATCAGCTGTCACAGCCTCCAGAATACACTATTTTAACAGGGGGCTGCAGTTGGTCAGGGGAGACTCAATCAAAAATGGGTAAACACAACTTGGGTGAAAACATATCAGATTGGTTATTCTTATCACTTCCAAAACCCACTGCAGAAATAATCCAGTTTGAGACTGCTTTAACCAGCCTGGCTCAGTGTTAGTGAATTTTAGTTTGTTGTGCCACAAGAGCTCTCTGACAGAGCTCTCTGACAGAGAAAGCTACAGTTCCCAGAATTCCTTAGCACTGAGCCAGGGCAGTTAAAGTGGTCTCAAACTAGAATATTTCTGCAGTGTGTTTTGAACCCTTGTCTCTTTTTATATCCAGTTGCCTTCAGATATTTAAACTACAGCCATCTCTAAACATTCATTACATACCTGACAGCCCTGTATGCATTTAATAGATTATTGTCCACAAAACCAATATAAAAAGAAGGGGAGGAAGGGGTAGAGGAATTGTGTGGCATCTTTAAGAAATAGTTATCTGCGGGTTTTTTTCCTTTTCTCCTTCCTTTTATACTGAAGAAGACAGATACTGCCATCTGTTAAAAAACAACTCTAAGTGCACAAGTTGTATTTCCATCCAAAATTCAAATCTCCCTAGATGAACATATGAACTATAACGCACATCATACAATGACACTGCACTTGGAATGTTAGCTGCGGGTATCCTAACTGAAACATATGTCCTAACATTCTCAATAAATTGTCTATGTAAAATCTTATTCCTCATAGAGTACTTATTGGTATATATATTTCATGGACATAATTAATCTGAGAGTGGTGTTCAAGGTTCTACATGCCATTATTTTTTGAACTGTTAAACAGGCTCACATGCAGAACAGGCTGTGCCAGAATTACCTGGCAATAAAAGAAACCATCATATGCTGCACAGAGCATGTTAGGGATATTCTCAGCAGTTTTCTTCATCCATGCGTTGGAAGACAGTGCCATGCTGTGGACAGGCCTGTCTCTTTGCTGTTAGGCTCTGCAGTCTCTGCAGGTACAGTAAGCATGTTTTCTGACCCACTTTCCTTCCCAGCCTCTACTTAGCTGTACGCTTGCAATGCTCCTAGCATGCCAATCAGACACTGCAGCCTGCAGTGCAGTTTGTTACAGAACATACACAGTTCCTACTTTTAAAAAAATCAGTGGAAAAATACTGTATCAACTAAGCCTAATTGAAAGAAAGGTACTTTCTGAAATGTATTCAGTACATTTAGGCATGCCGATCATGTATATCCTTATGCATACAAATAATGTCCTGTTATTCTACTAGGTTGTGTGCGCACATGCACGTACATGTGCATTGTCAGGGAGAGAGTGTAATGGAAGAGAGAGAAATTAAAAGATGGAAGAAAATTCAAAAGGTCTTGTCTGTTCATGATCTATGGAAGCAAAACTCACAGATCTGTAACTGAGCACACTTTTTTGACCAGTTGTTTGGGTGTGTAACTGTCTACTAGAGAGGCCTCAATCAATTTCTCTTATACTGTTTCATTCAGCATTACAAAGTCAACTAATCTGTCAAGTAAAGAATGAAACCCTAATCCTATTGGAACATGAAAAGTCCGGCACTATGATACAATGGAAGCAACAATTTCTCTAATACAAAATGACACCAGGCAATGCACACACAATTAATACTTGCCAACACTCAGCTAAGTAAACAAACTTTGACAAACACATATGGGTTAAGATCTCCCTTAAGATACTATTCTAACTCTCTCCCTGTGATATGCAGTCATTACTGGAAATTATAGACCTTTTTACATGGGGGAAATCGGGCAAAATTGGGGGTTTAAACAACATTATCCCTTGCAAAACGTAATATTACAATTAAGATTTTCACTTGATGTTGTCATTAAACAAGCAATAAACAGCAACAAATTATTCACGGGGAAATCTAGAAAAATGATTTGTTGTTGTTCATTGCTTGTTTAATAGCAATTTGTGTGAAAATCTTAATTGCCTGTTTAAACCATTTAAATCCCTGATTTCCCCCCAATTTTCCCCATATGATAAGGTCCTAAGAATAGTCTGAGAAATCATGTTAAAGACATTACATCTTGGACTAGGGTCAAGCAGACACAGGCTCTGAAGACTTCAGCATAATGAACAGTAAAAACAAACTAAACAATAACTGGGGGAAAAAACAGAAGTCATAGCTTCACAAAGTCTAATAGCATCAGAAGAGAGGATTTTTAAAAAAAAGAAAATAGGAGGACAAAGCTACACAAAGAAATGTCAGCAAGGAGCAATAGAATACAGCTTATCGTATCTATATGTCACAGAAAGCATTCAGAGCTAAAGGGAAGGGGGAATCTCTAGTATGCTAGACTATATTTCCCACAATCCTTCAGCAATGGCCATATTAATTACAGCTTCTGGGCCTTGAATTCCAAAACATACCTAGATAAGCGTAATATATAAAGTACCTGGGTAATCAGTGATTTGAACAAACATGAGTCTCATTTTACAGAGTTGCAGACAGACTGGTTTTCTCTACGGTTCATAGTAGTTTCACATGAGTAACTATGCTACATCTGTCCATTTTCTGACTGCTGGACTTACTGCAGGATCACTGCAGTCCCACCCCCTATGGCCATTTTGTGCCTGGTGGAGAGTAGATGGAGATCAGAGAAGAATGTGGCTACATCCCTATATCTAGCTCAAAATCATCAAAACATCCACTGAGGTCCACTTGGGTTCTCTGAAGGTGAGATAACCATTTTATGTCTATGAAGACATAATCAGATGCTTCTCCAGTCCCTGTCTCTCATTGTCCACCAAGCATGAATGGACATAGGGAGGCTGCACTGGCTCTAGAATAAGTCCACTGGGGGCTTTGCTTGGTGTAGACAAAGGAAAGGAATGCCAACCTACATATTGACCAAAAAAATATGCTGCCTTGCCAAATGCAAGGACATTCTTTTCTGTGATTCGGAAGCAATACAAAATACCTGTTGTAGTTGCAAAAGCCTCATGATTTATTATACATCCATTAAGCTATACAAATGAATACGCATAAATCATACCAAGCAAACATCTCCATTCAGGTGCAGGCCGCCCCGAGAAAATGGCAGTGGAGTGGACCCCTTCTGTAGCCATCAAGAGGCATGGAACCTCAGGTCTTAAGACCCGTGCTGAAATTCTGACCTTATGCTAATTTCTTAGAGAACTTTTATAGGTTTCTTCAAGATTGTGTCACTCATAGATCATACCTTTCCCAGGCTATCAATCAGGTGGTTATTTTCATGGGTGTTAGCCATGGGCTTGACACTACTTCAAAGTCTGCTATATTTAGATTTCTCCTTACACAGTTCCAGCTGCATGTTATGTCTCTGTCTGGATCAGCTGTGTGAGCATTTAAGTATCTAGATTTCTCTCTGTGCTTTCCCAGCCATACATTATCTCTTAGTCTAGGTCAGCTTCTACCTCTTCTAAGTGTCTAGACTTCCCCCTGTGCTTTCTCAGCTACATGGTATCTTTTACAAACAGTAGCAAATATACAAGACATGTATTTAGCAGCTTCAAAGCAAGGTTTTGCTCAGAAAGGTAAAGTAGGTCTATTTTGATGGCATGCAGGAGAATAGTGACAGGGCACTACACCTCCTTGAGATACAATATGTCTTCTGGAGGTTGACCATGTAAGTATGTGCAATCTAACAGGCATCCAATGATATACTGGTCTCTTGCTTTCCTGGAAAGCACTATGTAGAATAGATAGAATGCCTTTCCCCTTACAAAGGAAACTGCCCAAGGAACATTTCAGCACATCTCGATTATAAATCAATAGCACCATCACAGACAAGATGAAGTTGCTAGGGTCCACAGATCTTGAGTCCCCATTCCCTAATTTAAAGACAAAGAAGTTATTTGGCTTGTATTGTGGAAAAGACCTCTGTCATTTGAAAGAAGTTGGAAGACAATAGCTAACTATCATTATAGCTACATTGCTGTAGCAACCATAGTCACCAAGACAACTCAAGCTTTCCCAGATGAATACTAAGTTTTGCTCTTATTTATGTAAAGTAAATTATTATTCAGGGTAGACACCACACACTAAACCTCAACCTGTCAGTCACATTTACATTTATAGTAGCAACGCAAGCAATAAGTACATCATTATTATAAAGTGCTACTGTTATTCACTGATTTGACTCAACAGCAAACCTTGGCTGCAGAGGGAAAATAGTACTGAGGGCAGAATGCTTTGTGGCTGAGGAAACAAAACATTTGTACATGCTGTAACACAGTGTTGGAAATGTACTGTGTTGTTTCCCACATTATATAAAGAAGAAATTCTCTTTCATCAGCAAGAGGTCAGTCCCATAAAAAGTGACCCCAGATATTACGAGGTGTCAAAAAGAAATGTGATGTCAAAAAAACAGGAGCAGCAAAATCTACTGGCACCTTAAAGAATAACAAATACTGAGCATACTGCTGTCTACAGGTTCACTTCCCAGCTTCACTTCCCAGCTAAAACCATCAGAGATCCCAAGACAATTACAGTTTCTCTGGCACAAACCCTGGGCAGCAGGCCTATAGCTGCTTACACATATCCACCCAATAGGGAAAGATTACTCAACACCAAAAATAGAGCCCATGGCAGAGATATGGAAACAGGAATCAGATCCTGTGACAAACAAGATGCCAGCCCTGTCCCCATGTTTACTCTGAAAACACTATGACAGGACCTAAAGTCCACAATATCACACATAGGATAACTAATACCTCATTGGAGAAGGTATATGAGCCCTGATGTGGCAGAGTTTAGACCCCATCATAGTTTGTTCACTGACATTATATATGCATCTTCCATAGGACAAACAAGTCAGTCTCTACACAAAATAATAAATGGACATCAGAAACAATATTCAAAAGCTAACAGCAAAATATGTTAATCTTCTGAGGCACTCAGCCTCTGACCTCAAGATAGCCATTCCTGAATTTCAATGGTAAATTTCAATGGGGAAAAAAGAATTCATGAAGAGGCTAGAACAAGGACAAAAGCCTTTTCCTCACTACACTTATTGATCAGTTCATCTTTGCAGGGACGTGTTTATTATCACCAAACTACTACTACCAAACTGTGGCCTTCCAGATGATGTTGCATTGCAGTTGCCATCAACTCTTGTCCTGCACAGCCAATGATGAAGGATTACAGGAGCTGCAGTCTACCTATTTCTGGAGGACCACAAATAGTAGTAGTAGTAGTAGTAGTGGTGGTGGTAAATTTTTTATTCATTCTTTTATCATTCATCTTTTCCTAATACTGGGATTCAAAGCAGCTTACAGAATATTAAACTCAGAAATTTAAAACATACAAAAACATCAGTAAAATATATAAAAGCTATTTTAAAAGCAATTAAACACCCTATGCAATTAAAACCATGTTAACATTCATCAATACTATCAATATGTGAACTATTCATTAATATTATACCCATCCCTGGCCATCAAAGTAAAATTTTTACCTCTTGTAAACTAAAATTGACAAAGATTTGTCACAAGCATACATGTGCTAATTTGTCTGTCTGTGCAAATCATGTCTGTGTTAGCGCTCAATGCTTGTTTGTAAAATGACAAGTGTTAAGACAGTCACCCATTTTTATACCATTTACATTTCATTTTCTCCACAACTTTCTCCCACACAATCATGTTATAAATATCTGCCAAGTGAGGTAACACTCCATGCATCTAATGAAGTGGGCTGCAGTCTACAAATACCTGTGCCAAATATAACGTGTCACTTGAAAGTGTCACTACTACACAGTAACCCCCTGGAAATTATTTAATGTCAAAGTACAATATTTACATCTAGCTAGTGTCGTGCTGATTTTAATCTGGATTTGTTATTCAAACCAAGCTTCCTCAGTACAGACTGGGATGACTGTTTTAATATAAATAAAATGAATAGTGATAGATAGTCGACCTTACAAAATGTTCCTCAAAGGAAAAAAGCATTCCAAATAACCTTTGCATATTTTAATTAACTAATATGTATCACTGGTTTCAACTGAATCTAATACCCTCCAGATGAATCTAATACTCACAGATGAAAACTGGGACATGTGTGGCCAAGCAATGTCACACTGTGGTGAAAAGGCAACAAGAGGACAAACATAAAGAAAAACAAAACAACTGTTTTAAGTAGAAAAAATCTGGAATTTGCCCCTCCTCTCATATGCCTGCTGAATTATCTGGTTGCAAACTACTTCTGCACTTTTTACTCGTTTTGCAGCAACTGAAGTAAGCCAAAGACAAAGGGGGAATGCAGAAGGAGAGAGAAACTGGGACATTTTAAAAACAGCTAAGAAAATAGGATGGCAGATAATTAATAATTAATAATAATAATAATAATAATGTTTATTTATAGCCCGCTCCTCTAATAGAATACTTGGAGCGGGGTACAACAGATTAAAAGGATACAGAGTAAAAACGACAATCATATCCCTCCCCAACCGCTCCCCTTAAAACTAAATTAAACCAAGACAAATTAAAATTGACACAGATTAAAATTGGTCAACAAGTATTAAACAAAGTGCAGTCTCATGAACTATTCACGTGCAAGTCCGCGTTAAGTAAACTCAGCTGGATTAGACAAGGGCAGCTGAGATAATTCCCATTTCTATCTATGTTTTCAGAGCAAGGAGTGGATATTCCATTTACTTCCTGTTTCAAGGAAAGGCCTGCCGGAAAAGATGCGTCTTTAAAGCCGTTTTGAAACTAGCCAGTGATGTAATGAGACGCATCTCGTCTGGCAGGTCGTTCCAAAGCTTAGGGGCAGTAGCTGAAAAGGCCCTCTGGGAGGTCTGGGACAGCCTACTTTTCATCGGCTGCAGTAGGTTCCTCCCAGAGGAACGAAGTGTGCGGGGCAGTTCATATGGGAAGAGGCGGTCCTTAAGGTAGGATGGGCCTGGGCCATGCAGGGCTTTAAAGGTTAGTACCAACACCTTGTACTGTGCCCGGAAACTAATGGGCAGCCAATGGAGAGCTTTGAGCACTGGTGTTATGTGCTCTCTCCTTGATGTTCCAGTGATAAGCCTGGCTGCCATATTTTGAACTAATTGAAGTTTCCGGGTTAGGCACAAGGGTAGCCCCATGTAGAGCGCATTGCAGAAATCCAGACGTGAGGTTACTAGAGTGTGTACCACAGATTCCAGGTCTTTCGTGTCCAGGAAAGGGCGCAGCTGGCATATCAGCCGAAGCTGATAGCAAGCACTCCTGACTGTCGCATTCACCTGACTAGTCATGTGAAGCGAAGAGTCGAGGAGTACCCCAGACTGCAAACACAGTCCTTGGAGGAGAGTGTGACCCCATCTAGGACTGGAGACTGTATTCCCAAACCTGGTTTCAGACCGGTAACTGTTAGTACCTCCGTTTTGTCTGGATTTAGCTTCAATCTGTTTTCCCTCATCCAATCCATTACCGCCACAAGACAGTCATTAAGAGGGGAGGCGCCATCTGAAGACTGAGCCGATGATCTAGTCATGGAGAGGTATATCTGAGTGTCATCAGCGTACTGAAGACACTGAGCTCTATGCCTCCGAATGATCTCACCCAGCGGCTTCATACAGATGTTGAATAGCATCGGGGACAGGATGGCGCCCTGAGGGACGCCACAATTAAGCTTGATTTTGGAAGAGCGACTGTCCCCGAGCCTCACCCTTTGGGATCTGTCAGAGAGAAAGGATCGGAACCACTGAAAAGCAGTGCCTCCGATTCCCAACTCCCTCAACCGACCCAAAAGGATGGAATGGTCTACAGTATCAAAGGCCGCTGAGAGATCCAAGAGCACTAAAAGGAATTAACTGGGATACCCTATATACTCAACTATAAGTCGACCTCATGTATAAATTGAGGTCAGGCTTTGGGCCAAAATTATGGATTTTGCCATGACCTGTGGATAGGTCGAGGGTAAAGGCTTCTTCAATGTGTATGTGTGTGTATGACAAGAGCAATCATTAAGGCTTTTCTTTATCAGTTCAGCTTTTGTTTCAGGCAGACACATAGGTAGGAGGGGGACTCTTAAACAAACAGCAATATCAATCAGTCACCCAGGACTCTTTCTTCTTGGTTCTTTTTTGCTAAACAGCTCTCTGCACCACATGGGAGAATCTGAAACAGCTGCTATCACCTTGTCCACTCGGGATTTTGGGGTCAATTTTTGGGCACAAATTTTTAGACTATAGACAAGTACATACAGTAATTAACAATTTTTATTTGACCTTTCTTCTGCATGGTACCCAAGGCAGCATGTTCAGGCAAAATGACCCCGTGGCACATGACAATTTTACCATATTTTGGCAACCCCACATCATTTTACACTACAAGTAGTTTTGCTGCATTAAATTCAAAATGGGCAAGATAAGAACATAGGACAGAGAAGTAAGCCAAACGTCACTTTTGATTGGTGGTTTCCATACTAAGAGAAGTGAATCCACTTCAGGTTTTAGTTTTAGTTTTAAAGGAATTATCCAAAGAGCTTAACTGTCATCACCTTGGATAGTTTTTTTAACGTCTGGAATAAAACCCAGATCAGATCCACTATCCCACTATCCCACTGACACAGAAATCCCCCATCACCAGGGCAGCTTCCTTCACAAGGATGGTAAGCCCTTTGCTGGTCCCAAAACTGCCACTGTCCACATTGGCAGGGGACATGGTAAGGTATACAGCTGCAGCTACATGCAGACTGTGGAGACTGATTGCATCATCTGAAAAGTGTGTGCATTTGAATCATCTCACAACTATGATCTATTTCACTTCTCTAACATGAAGTTCATCCCAACAGTATAAGGGCCTTACTGTCTGCAACATACAGTACATGATATAAAACAGTGATAACCAACTGATAACACCTCGGAGGTAATATGCTATCAAACAGGGGTGTCAATTTGAAATATGGGCTTCCTTTTTCTGATTACCTGAAAATTATGTCTCTTTTCCTTGTGCAAAACCACAAACAAATATGTGACTATACCTTGACTAAATTTGTGTGCTTCTACACTGGAGAAATAATGCAGTTTGGCATCACTTTAATTGTTATGGTTCCATTCTACAGAATCCTGGGATTTGTAGTTTATTAGGCACCAGCAGACTTTGGCAGAGAAGGCTAAAGACCTTGTAAAATATAATGCTCTTCTAGGCCAAAATTATACCGTACACCGTTCCACACAACTGAATGGACACTGAGGCTTTTGCAAACAATGGAGAGTTGTAGTTGGACTGGAAGTCAGTCTGCAGGGAAAACTGAATTATACTTACTTGTGACTTAAAATGTTTTTTGTAGTGAGCTATTTCTAGCTAGAAAACTAAACTAGCCATTGACAGAAATAAAATTTAAGATAGAATAATAGTGGCAATAATAACTTTGAGTATAGCATTTTAAGATGCCTTTTAAACAAGCCTGATACTTAAATTGCATATGGTTGCTTAAGGATTCTTTTAGAGGGGGAGGCTGAGGAAAGACCTGAGAAACTGATTGCAGAAGGGGAGGATGACTTTTCCTGTAGTCCAGCCTACAACCTATTTTACCACACTAGAAAAGCGTTTCACTCACTTCCCTTTCCTCTCTCTCCACAGCACTGCTGTTACAAGAAACCTTTTAAACATTTTTAAACATTTACAAAATCAAAATATATTTATGTTTTGACATAACACCTGCTTTTGCTCCTCCCTTTCATTTTGGAATGGATATGCTAATTCCTAGACACAGCAGCATTAACATTCTGGATTTCTTAACTGGCTTTGCCTTAGGGAAACCATTTTTCCACAAAGTAGATCAGGAAATATTTTCTAAAGGCAACTATGTTATTCTATATTTTTTTAAAAAAATCTCAAAGGTACCTTAGATGTGAATTACAGCTATGATTTCACTTATTGCTTAAAGATCCTTGAAGGCAATTACAGATTACTTCTTACAAAATAGTTCAGCAGAATCCTGGTTATATGTTCTGTCTTGCATCTCTATAAAGGCTTATGTTTTGTTCTCAAATAAAAGCTTGGAATCTGGGCCAGCAAACAGTATAGTAAAACTACAATCCTGGTATAACCTGGCGAATCAAGCAATATAGCAAATCAGATTACCTTAGCAAAGGGATTGTGTAGTACCAATCAATCAATCAATCTTTATTTACAGTCTTTGACCAAAGATACTTCAGAATTGGATACATATTGATAAAACAGTTGTATAAAAGTACTACATCTAAATAAAATCAAATTAAAACAGAACTTGGAGCTAGAGTATACAAGTAGAGAGAAACATTATACAACACTGTGAGGGGAGTAGTCTTCTAATACATTTCCAGCTATTACCATTTATTCTGATTTTTAATGATTTCTTTGTGTGTGCCAATAGCTGCTGCACAAAATCGGGCCATATTTTCAGTGATTGACGGAACTCTATCCTCAATCAAATAGTGATTAGCTGTTCGGCCTGGATAGTTTTATAAAATTAGATAAATCAGAGAAGAACACACTCCTTGATAGTATGGACAATACAATATGGTATGTTGGAATGATTCATCTGAAATGTCAGGGCATAAACAAGTCTGGTTCCCATAAGGGAGGTAATTATATTTCCCGTCTAGGACTGCAGAGGAGAGAACATTAAGACGAACTGCAGTAAAGGCCATCCTAAATTTGGGTATTATTAGATTGGTTAAATAAGGTGGCCTAGTAAAGGTCTTTTCCAAACCTCCCAAGACTGGGATATTCCCAATTATGCCTCTGTGAATTTGTAGTTCTATGTCCTAGATCCGTTGTTTGAAGGCCATTTTTGCTCTTTCATGGCCCATTTGTATAAGGATACTGTGTGAGAAACCACATTTGCTCAAGATGCTGTTTATCATTGTTTTCCAGGAGGAAGAATAGCTATCTAATAAAACTAAAGGAGCTAACTCGCATGGAGCAAATATAAGCTTAAGCCAGAAATCAGAAGCCAAGCACATGCTTTGATGGTGATCAGGCCCACCTCAAGGCAGATTGCTGCATTTGGCACTGAGCATGATACCAAAAATATACTTCTTAAAAATTTGGTCTGCATTATCTCAAATTTGTCAAAATTATTATAAATACAAATTTGAGATCCAAATAATAAAATTGAGGTGATATTGGCTTGAAAAACTTATATAGCCGCTGCTATATAATGTCCTCCTTTGGTGTAGAAAAAACTCCGCAGTGCTGTCATATTCCTATATGCGTTATTGCCATTTCTGCCTGGAGTGTCCATACTCCTGATGTCTGAAAGACTACCCCTAGATATTTAAAGCTGTTTACTTGCTCTATTGCTACACTATTTATTTGAATATCTTGGTATTATTGTAATTTAGCATTAAAGCTTCGTTATGGCAATATGTGGCTAGTTGTCTAAGGAGTCTTCTCAGGCCAATTATTGTATAAGTTAATAAAACAGCATCATCTGCGTAAAGCAAAATAGATATGGAGTGATGGGCCAATTGAGGCGAATGGAAAGATTCCCCTTTTAAAAAAACAATTAAGGAGTTAATGTACAGATTAAATAATAGAGGTGTTAATATGCAGCCTTGTTTAACACCTCTATGGGTATAGATAGCATTAGTGAGGTAGCCCTTGTTGCTGTATTTAACTCTGAGGCTCATGTGTGAATAAAGAACCTGAATGAGTATTAACAATCTGTTATCTATAGATAAGTCTTGCAATTTTTTCCATAATAAATCTCTATCAATAAAATCAAAGGCAGATTTAAAATCAATAAATAAACACTGCATAAAGTTCACCTGTGTATGAGGCCTTATATTTCTCAGTCAGATGTTACAAAATAAGCCCCTGATCCATTGTTGAGCGACCAGGTAAAAAGCCAGCTTGTTCTTCCAGTAAGATGTTTCCTTGCTCAAGTCACTCCTGTAGCTTATGCCCATGGGCATAAAATGCTGTTTGAAAGCACGGAAATTCTGGACCAGGCCAACCACTACCATGTCAGAATGCACAGGGAAGCCATTGAGATCCATAAACATCTGGACAATTTCAACAGAAAAGAGGAAACCTTAGGGTAAACAAGGCTTGGCTACCAGTCCTGAAGAACAGCAAGGTTAAGACCCAACCAGCGCAATTGAGAAATAGCCTGGGGTCAGAGGATTCCCAGCAGACAATGAGCACCAATTAGCAGACATTAATCCTCTTTTGCATATCCTCCCACCCTGAGGTCTGCCATTAGCAACAGAACAATACATTTGCAAATTACTCCTTCCTTCCCAGGGTCACACAGGATATATATAGCCAATCCTTTTCCAGGCTATCATTCTCTGAAGATGCCAGCCACAGATGCTGGCAAAATGTCAGAAAGGAACTCTTCTAGAACATGGCCACATAGCCCGAAAGCCCTACAAAAAACTATGGAAACCGGCCATGAAAGCCTTCAACTCCACATTGGCCCTCAATTCTTAATTCAGCTATTAATTTCAAAATATCTTGCGAGGCCAAAAAATAATCAATAGTTGTGGCTCCTATGGATGTTAAGTGGGTAAATTCTCCTGGGATATCTCCATCTATATTGCCATTTAAGATAGCCAAATTATATTTATTGGTTAACTTTGCTAACAGGGTTCCAGCATAGTTAATGCCCATATCTTTAGAAGATCAAGATGAAATAAGATGAGGTTCATCAAGTACGGGCAGTGTTTTATACATATAAGAGAACAGGACCTTGTCATTTGGTCCCATCCAAGCATTAAGGTCACCCCTATGAGAAGAGCAGCTTTGGGGTTCTGAGTAATTAGTTGGTCTAGGTATTCTTCTAGACTTACCTAGTCCTGCTTTACTTCCGCTTTTGCTTGATGTGGGGGGAGGTATACATTAATAACCAATATAGAATGCTGACTGCAACTAACTAGGACTGCCATAGCCAATGGGGGTAAAAAAGGTACATTGGTGATTCTAGCCTGTAATATTGTATTGATTAAAATTGCTAAACCACCATGTGCTCTATGTTTCTTATTGCTATGTAAGGCTTTTATAGAATATAGAATAGAATAAAGTCATTCAGACATAGGTTCGCAGTATACCATGTCTCTTGAAGGAGAAGAATATCATCATTAGTTATAAAGTTGACAAAGGAGTGATTTTGGAATTTGTTGCACCATCCAGCAATGTTCCAGCAAAGAATATTAAGCTGGTGACCATGCTGGACTGGATCTCGTCATATGGTAAGGGGGGAAGAGACCTTTGTTGCACTGTCTTCCGATCTTGTACTGTATTTTGCATGCTGGATAAATGTTCTAGCTCACTGAATTGCTCCAGTGAGGACGGCACATTTCCCTTCTGGTCAGATATGCTTTCTGGCGTGTAGGAGATATGGGGAAGTATGGGCTCTGATTGGAGCATGGAAGGTATTAGCTGGTCTAGAAGGAGTTCGTTGGAGTCTGTAGCTAGTATTGCCATGTTGGTCAGTTGTTCATCATTTATTGCACTTGAGCAAGAGGATACTTCCAACTTGTGTTCTGACTTCATGCCTATCATCATAGAACTATGATTTGTTTTAAGGACCTCCTCTTAAGGACCTCCTTTAGATGTTTACCATTCATTTCATTATTGTGAGCTATGTTTGACAAAAAGATGTCATAATCTCTTATGGAATTTTCCCAGTGTAGCTTTGGCGCAGCTTCTGGCCTTTTACCGTAAGATGAGTGTGTGTCATTTAAACAGCATACCTCCAAAGTGACCCAAAGCAGCTTTATTTTAGCCTCTCTGTTCAGGCCCATATTTAAACAAAGGCACATTTCTGCAACTGTGCTAATTGAAAGCAAGACCCTAACAGGCTTAATTTTGACATTGTTTGATATTTAATATTTTTGTTTCCTTGGCAAGGGCTGAAGTCTTGGGAAACTTAAATTACCCACAGAAGCACGACTGTTTCAGGAAGCTATTCCTGTGCGTTAGAGCTCATGATGGTGCATATAGATAATATATGCAGTCGGCTGATCCAGGCATGGGAAATGGAGAAGAATAATACATGGGACCAGTCTTTCAACACCTATGCTTGCAAAGTTAATGCACAGGCTGTATCTACTGAGACTGTCGCTGCTGTGTACATTCAAGTCATTTCCCAGATATGGTGACCCTAAAGCAAACCTATAATGGGTTTTTCTTGGCAAAATTTGGGGGGGGGGGTTGTCATTGCCCTCCACTGAGGTTGAGTGTGTGTGATCTGCCTAATATCAACCAATGGGTTTCCAGGGCCAAGTGGATTCACACCCTGTTCTTCCAGAGCCCTAATACAACACTCAAACCACTATTCAACACTGGCTCATCTACTGTTGCTGCCCATACAGAATCAGTCTGAAAATATACTTGCCACAATGTAGGATAAGACAGAATTAATTTCAGTCTCTCAATTTTAGAATGGAGGGAGGAAAGGGAGGCCTGCCACAGACAGGGAACACAGATTTGTAATCTTTTCAGTGTTGTCTATTAATGAATCAAGTAGACAAAGACCAAACAAAGACAATCTAGAAGCAGATTCGCTTCCAAAACCCAGAGCTGTATATACAGTTGAAGTCCCCAGTGAGTGACTCTGTGATGTGAAATGCCCCAAGTCAATATTCAAACTGGTGTGGAGCTGATGATTTAGATATCCAAGTATTAAGGTACTATTTTCTGACATTCATGGCTGGAGAGAACTCAACTTTTGTGACATTCCTGGACTCCAGCTAGTGCCAAGCTGTCAATTTTATTATAGAATCAGCTCCATTCAAGTCCTTCATGATCTGATTATATCTGGCATCTCTAGGATTTAGCTGTAAAATTTAGTTCTGTATACTTTCTAGCTATATCTGTAACATCTGGAACATTGCTGGGCTTACCGAGTTGTTATATCAATAAAATAAACTCTCACCACCTGCCTTAAAGTTTAACTAGTTATAGTATTCTTGGTATTTGCTTTTTCATTTCAGTTTATGTCCACTAAAGTCTTTTCTGGTCATTGCATAGACCTTAGAAACTTAGAAAAGTTCATAAAAATGACAGCTTTACCTGTCAATACTATATCAATGACTGCAGAACATGTGCACAGAAAAAGCAAGATAAAGCCACACTAAAACCTAATACAATGTCGGTAGCACTTTTTATTGAGCAGGAAAAACATTAAATAAACAAGCAGGCATATCCAGACCATTTCAAACAAAACTCCACAGCAGAAACACATGAGGTCACTTTAACATACAACACACAGGAATTACAAGAGCAATGCTATTCAACATCTACATGAAACCACTGGGACAGATCATCTGGAGGCATGGGGTGAGGTGCTATCAGTATGCTGATGACATCCAAATATATTTCTCCATGCCTTCAAAAACAGCCTTAGCTATGGATAGTGTGTCTCCTCTAAATGAATGCCTGGGGGAGTAATGTGCTGGATGAGGAGCTGAATCCAGACAAGACAGAGGTGTTCACTGTCAAAGATCCTAACCTGGGTTTGGAAGTGTGTCAACCAGTCCTGGATGGGGTTATACTTCCTCTGAAAGACTGTGTTCACATCTTGGGGATGCTTCTGGATCCATCACTTCAAATGTCAGGTCAGCCAAAGGCAACAGCCAGGAATGTTTAATATCAGCTTCGGCTAATACACCAGCTGCACTCTTACCTAGAGTTGGAAGACCTAAAAATAGTAATGCATGTGCTGGCAACCTCAAGGCTGGAGTTCTGCGCTGTACATTGGTATACTTCTGTGCCAAGTTCAGAAACTTCAGCTAGTTCAAAACATGGCAGCCAGACTGATTACTGGGACATCCAGGAGTGATCACATTATATCAATATTAAAATCACTCCACTGTCTCCCAATTAGTTTCCACCCAAGGTAAAATGTGTTATTACAGTACTTTTAAAGACCTATATAGTTTGGGTCCAGGTACCTACAGGATCGCCTCCTCCCATATAATCCACTCTGTATACTCAGGGTCTCTAGTGGACATTTACTCCAGTCAACCAAGACTAGGCTGGCAACTGTCAGCCAGAGGACATTTTCTTCAGCCTCTCCCAGACTGTGGAATGACCTGCCAGAAGAGATTTGACACCTGAATACACTATCGGAATTTAAAACAGCATTGAAGACTAATCTCTTCCAGAAGGCTTATCCAGATGATTTCTACATTGTGAATTTTAAATTATTATTTTTAAATGTGGGTTGTTTTAATATGTGCATATCTTATTTCAACTTTTAACTGCTGTGTATTTTAACTTATGTGTTTTAACTGATGCTATTTGTTAATTATTGTTCCCCACCTTGATCCATGGGGAGAGATGGGTAATAAATAAATAAATAAATATCATCATCATCATCAAGGAGGTCCCCATAGTGGAGCCATGGCAGTGGGACAAGAGGAAGTCTTTATATTGGTGGCAGAGATGGGGATAAAGGAAAGCGTTCACATTTGATGGCAGTAGCCAGGACCTCACAGTGCCCACACACACACACAACACCTCCATCTGAAAATGACTTAGGAGATAACTCAGTCTTACTTTAACACTGGACAGTGGTGTCACCCAGTGGAGTAACTCAGTGTTACACACACCCCATTGACCTCCTCCCATATCACATGCTACAGAATCCTTAATAATGTTTTTCCACTAATGTTACTCATAAATCGTAATTCTCATATATCACTTAATGTAACGGTAATAACTATGACATAAACAACTAGCACTAAAATTATACCTTTCAATTACAATCTCTTACACAACCTAAATGTATTTATTCATGTGCTTATAGTGAGATTTGGTGAAATGTGATGTTTTTAAAGAAAAATGTAAAATTATATTTAAAAAAAATAAATTAAATTAAAAATTAAAATTTTGACATTTTTATTTATTAAAAAAATCCTGGAGTGTCTCTTTTCTCCCCCTAATGAGCTTAACCCCACTGACACCATCTCTTAAAGCATTTTAAAGGGAAGCAGGTGAATGCCACTGCCTGTTTCTGCCAAAAGACTGGCAGTTTGAGGAACAGTGGTATCACCTCCCCCATAGGCTGTCACCTGGGGTGGTCCACATACCCCAGTGATGCCACTGACACTGGGAAATGGATAACATCTCCACCATATAAGAGAGAACAACAGCCAGTTGGGGCAGTAGAAGATGAATGGAGAGGAAAGATGCCACTGTTGTCCCCACAATGTCTGCCACCTGAGGCAACTACTTCACTTTTCTTATGGCAGGGCTGTCCCTGCCTTGTCTGTGAAAGTCTGAGGTCTACAGATGTCCTTTACTCTGTGCCCAAAAGTCTGACACAAGACCTATAGTTCTGTTTGCAGACTAAAAATACAAGACAACAACAAAACAGGCATGAAGCCCAGTATATGCATGGCTTTTTCTTACCTGTGATGCTCCAGTGAGGGCAGGTACTATAGTAGGAGAATGGAGAGGTTCTTTCAAACTATGTTCATCTGATCTCTTCCCATCTTGGCTCAGCTGTTCATATGGCAGCTCACTTCTTCCAAGCTGACCGTAGTCTCCTCTGCCCCATGTAAAGACCTTCCCTGTCTCTAAATTCAAAATACACATTTATATACTGTTAGTTCTTCATTTCAGACAGACTTTAAATCACCATGATCATGCCAGAGTGATATGGGAGCTATTCCAAGAACCTCAGCTTTCTTTTTAAAACAGCACATTTTTACCATTTCTGACTTCAAGGATTAGTGAATGCAAGTTATTGACTCAGCACAGTTCTTGGCATCCCTTCTCAGACCCAGGACAAGATTTCTCTACATGTACAGACTTCACCTTTGCCCCTATATATGTCACAAGATTCTTTGTGACAGGACCATTTCCAGAAAGGAAAAGTGTGTGTGTGTGTGTGTGTGTGTGTGTGTATGAAGTATATGTAATTGTGTGCCTGTACATGCACCCATGCATACATACACAAAATATCATATAGTCTAAATCAGTGTTAAAATGACAGTGGATCAGAAAAGTAGGTATTAGTGCTGTCCTCTGAAGGATCATTGCCAATATCACACATGCCACATTTTAGGTTCCAAATTGAGCAAAATGACAAGAGGTAAATAGACAAAGTAACATTACTACATTTTTAATATATTAGCAGTAGTAGTAGTAGTAGTAGTAAACAACTATGTACAAAACATAACAATAAAGCAAAATAAAACAGTTTATCTCACAACTTTGAATTATGTTGCAGTCTCCTTTTTGGGTTCTGCTCAGTGTAAGTGGTCATTTTAAAGTCCAGTACTGTCTTTGTGTAAATCTAGTTCAGAATGTCCAACCAAAGGTTCAGATGGTATGGAGGTTGTCTTCTCTTGTTTCTAGACTTTTCATGGATAAATGATTCCCACTCATTGACTCTGTAAACATTTATCCATAAAAAATCCTGATTTTGGTCATCCTGTGTAGCTTGCCATTCTGTCAGACTGTTTTCAAATAACCATAGATCCCATACCTTTTTCCACCACATGAGACACCTCTCCTGTTTTCCAACATCTGGCAATTTCTACACAGGCTGCTGTAGTGAAAAAAATCTATGAGGTTGTTGTTGTTGTTTTTTCAGATTTGAGTTTGTGCCTACTGATAACAAAAGCATTTCTGTACATAATTTTACTTCTTGGTTGGTAATCAATTAATGTTGTTCAAGTACCAATTGCCAAAATGTGTTTATTGTGGCATCATCTAGCCACATGTGTAGAAATGTGCCATTATCATTACAACTATGCCAACATTTGAAGGAAACATTTTTAATTATTCTGGCTAGCTTGTGTATAATTTTCAATGTGTCTTCTCTAATCAGTGCTGATCTGGATTTTAAAGGGGTGAAAGACCAAATTGTAGTCCATTTTGAAAAGGAAACAGCTGACTTTCCTCCCTTCTCAGATATTGGTGGATTTCACCTTCCATCAGCCACATCCAACATGGCCAAAAACAATGGGTGATGGGACCTAGACTCCAACAATATCTGGAGAGCCACAAGTTCTACTCTAAAGCTCTGTTTTCTGTTGATATCACATCTCCAAGACATAATTTCTTGCCTTTTCTTCCTAGCTTTTGTCTCATTTGAGTCCTTCCTGAAGCAAGGAACAACATTACCACCCACCATTTGGCTCTCTCTCCTGGGCACCTCTTCCTCCTGCCTTCCGCAGCCATCCTTCCTGCCCTTATGCCTGGAAGTCAACAACAAAACATATGTATAATAGAATTTCCCACTCTCCTTACAAATCCCTCTTCAAAAACAGTATTTTCTATCAAAGATAGAAATAATCTCACCTCATACTCTACTGAAACCCAGTTCTAATCTGCACTGCAGAAATAATGTAGTTTGATGCCATTTTAACTGCCTGGGATTTATAATTTTGTGAGCTATGTAGCTTTTTCTGTCAGACAGCTTTGGTTCCACAACAAACTACAGATCCTACAATTCCACAGCATTGAACCAAGGCAGTTAAAGGCAGGTCAAACTGCATTATTTCTGCAGTGCAGATTTGACCCAAGTGTAAATATGCATCTGAACTATAGTTAAACTATGAATGTGGAGGCTATGTTGGCTCCCTCACTGCTCTTCTTCCACCAGCAAACAGACTTTGTAATTTAGATAGGCTTTGGTCATTTAACCGGCCTAATATGGTCAACTTTCCTTCTGAAAAATTTGAAGTACCGTATATACTCAACTATAAGTGGACCTCATATAGAAGTCAAGGGCAGGTTTTGGGGCCAAAATTATAGATTTTGATATGAACTGTGGATAAGTCGAGGGTAAAACTTAGGGCCATGTAACAAAGGATGTAAAAGATAAAGCAAAGGAAAATGATGCCAAAGAACTTACAAAATTCTGGCAGACATAACTGCTGGGATAGTGACACCTTTGCTTTCTGATGGTTCAGTGTATACAAACTCTGTTTCATGCACAATATTATTTTTAAAATATTGTATAAAATGTTGTATAAAGGCTGGGTGCATGCAAGAGTAGAGATGGCTGGTGCTTCTTTTTACATGCTCCCAGGATGGACAAAGCACTTGCATTTTGCCTCTCTACTCAGAAAAAGGAGGAGACCATCTGTATGTATGTATATGTATGAGTTAACGAACCGGACTTTCATTGACCCATCCAATCCATGTTTTTGGGGTCTGTTTTTTGACCAAACTTTCTAGACTTATACGTGAGTATATGCAGTACTTGCTTTTCATCTTTTCTTCAACTGTAATAATTTAAATTATCTTTAATCTAGTGCAATTTTTTAATGTTTATTTAATTGTCACTTATTGTGATGACTTAAAGGTGGGTGATAAATTAAATAAATAACATTCTTATTTTAAAAACTGAAACTGAATAAAATGTACAGATCAAATAAACGGATGCCTAAACTGAGGCTATCGTATTTTGGGCATATCATAAGACTCACTGGAAAAGACAAGAATGCCAGGTGAAATAGAAGACAGTAAGAGCTTTATCACACGAAGGAAATCAAGGGGCTAATCCAAAAATATTCCGAAGAAATCTTGAAATTACGCAAAACCGTTTCACATATTGTTAATCCACTGTTAAACTAGATTTAAAGGAGAATTAATCCACAACTTTTCAAGTTCGGATCTCTACAGAATTCAAAATTGCTTTAATTGCGAAATCACACATGAACGTTAACTGCAAAATAACGTTATTTCACTTTAATTTCGCTTTAAATTTGCTTTTAATTCGTGAAGGCTCAAATTTGCTTTAACGCCACTTCAATGTCATTTTAACTTTGAAATTGGCCCCTAGTGTGATAAACTCTTTAGAAAAGAGGAAGACTGCACTACAAGTGGATGGATTCAGTAAAGGAATCTATAGAACTGATCTTACAAGCCCTGAGAAGGGCTGTAAATGACTGGGTCCTATCACCTGTATTTACAGGACTGTCAAAAGTAAAAGTTGACTTGATGGCAAATAATATTGAACAACAACAAAAATCACCAGAAGGGTGATTAAGGGCCTTATCACATTAAAAAAAAAAAAAAAAGATGAGAGGTAGCAAAACAGAAGCGACATTATGCGTACCTTCCCGCATGATGTCGTAATACTTCTGTTCTCCCTCCAATGGGAGCCGCTCATAAATGTATGGCATTTGCCAAACGGATTTTTCCAGCAGGAGAAAAGCCAGGTTTTTACAATCATCTCCTTGTTGGCATGCAAGAAGGTAAGCATAAAGTCACTTCTATCTCGCTGCCTCTCATCTTTCTTTTGTAATGCAGTAAGGCCCAAAGTATTTCACTAGAAAGGTGGAAGTTGAATAATCATGTAGCGTACTGTGTAAAAGCCTGAACTCTGATCCATGAAATACACAATTCAACATCATCTCAGCATTTCAAACTTTGCCAGATTGTTGATCATTCAATGGAAATGTAAATTTTTAAAATAAGCTTTGCCTTCAGGCCCTTTAAAGTCAGTCCTTTCCTATTTCTGAAGCCATACCCATATCCACTGCCATAATTTTAAATTGTCAGTCTCATGGCACTTCAAGTATGCACAAAGGTTTAATGTGATGTAATCAAATGTAACATTTACAATTTAATTTGTAGGTTTTACCCTGAGGGAGTGAAATGACAATCAAGATGAGTAATAGACCATAAATGTCTTTTTCAGTTTAACGAGGGTTGACAAAGCCCATTGGGTCTGTGGTGACTGTCACCAACACAAAGCTTGAACATACTCGGTGAATTTTGGTAGACAATACATTTACTGTTCTATATAAAACTAAGCTGAAATCATATATTTTAAATATGGAGAGAGATCTTGTAGCACCTTTGAGACTAACTGAAAGAAATTGGCAGCATGTGTTTTCATAGACTTCAGTCTACTTCCTCAGATGCATTTGGTGGAGTGGAACCCAGGCACAGACATATATATGCCATTGGTATGTGAAGGAATTGTACAGGCTGCTCAGGGAGTTTCCCATGGAGGCGCAAAACCAAATCCTTATTGACACACCCAGGAGTCCCAACCAGGCACATTCTACCTATTACCCAAAATACATAAACAGGGCAAGCCTGGATGGCCTATCATCTCCAGCATTGGAACACTTACAATCAGTGCCTCCAAATATATGGACAATATCCTTAAACCATATGCTACAAACACCCCAGCTATGTGAATGACACCACAGACTTCCAACAGAAGATACAATCCATCTACAACCTTCCAGGGTTGGGTAAGATTGGGTAAGAGCTTAAAATTTGAAAGTGTGAGCCATTTCCTTTGGTTCACTCATTATATATATGCTTGCAGAGGAACTTTGGGACATACCTAGCCAAAGGGAAACCTGGTGGTTCTCTGTGCCCATTTTGATTGGGTAAGAGCTTAAAATTTGAAAGTGGGAGCCATTTCCTTTGGTTCATTCATTCTATATAACTGCTTGCTGAGTCGATTTATCCATGGGTCAACATAAGTACTGTCCTTTAGCTCTTATTTAAAAAGGTACCATCCTCTGGTGAACAAAAAGAGTATAACCTGTTCTGGAAGCACTGACCTGCCTCTGCTCTCTTATTCATCCAGTCTTTCATGTTATGCCTGCCAGAATTTTGTAAGTTCTTTGGCACTGTTTTGCTTGGTTTCATCCTTTAGACCCTTTGTTACATGCCCCAAGGTTTCATCCTCAATTTATCCATGAGTGATATCAAAATCCACATTTTCGGCCCAAAACCTGCCCTCGACTTATATGTGAGGTTGACTTACAGTCAAGTATATACAATAAACCAAAATCTCTTGCAATGCACACATTGCTAAAAATATCATGATTTCAGTTTATGATTAGAAACCTCTTTTTTAAAATCAGGGCTTTGTTGTCTGGCAAAATATGAAGCATGCTAATTCCCTCCTCACTTCAGATTAAAAGTATGATAAAAAGCCACAGCTGCCACGAACCATAAAATGTATATTTTAGGGGCACTACTTACAATTTAAATATTGCAAATTTTACATGAATTTGGCAAAAGTGTCTACAGAGACTGGACTTTTAAAATAAACTTATATGCCCTACATATAAAACATAAGTACTGTGGTATTTTTAAGGGAGCAGAAGAAATAAATAAATCAGTTCAAAGTTGTTCTCTAAAAGTGACCTGAATTACATGGCATGTATTGTTAGCATACAACTGCTGAAAGCTCTGCATACAGGCAGCTCCAACATGCTTAATGGAAGCCTTTTAAAGTAAACTGAGGATACCTGTCTAAATCAAACTCCATCTGTGAAGCATGGCCTAAGCTGTAAGAGCAGTTCTGGAACTGTCTGTGATCAAAGTCACGTAGAAGCAGTAGCAACATGGAAGACTAAGGGTCACCTCAAATGTGAGTAATTTCCTGAACAGGCTACAGTTTCTGTGTAGAACTAAACATGTAAGCTGTTAGTTCAGTCTACATGGGGCTCAAAATCTTTGTGGCATGTTTCTCTTCTCTCTCACATACACATACACACAAAGGGCATTTTGCTTAAAGCAACAAATGATGCCCCACCAAGCCACCTATCCAAGTTAAGGGTAAGCAGACAAAAGCAGCCATGTTATTCTGATACAAGAGGCAAAAAATCCTATAAGCATCTCTCCTAATTCCAAGTCATAAACTATAATAACAGCAAATTCACTAACCGTCTGTTGCCTCAGATCTAGTGGCTGGCTCAGCCTGTCTAATGAAACCCAACTGCTGGCTGCTGTGAAGAAGGTGAACACAAGGCTAGGCTGGCCTCAGGGGTTAAATAGCAATTTCAGCCACCTACTCATTTGTAGGAAGGAGTAGAAATCTTTGCATCTTTGTATCCTCAACTATATCTCAAAGCCAGCCTGTGAGGAGAGACACAAAAGCTTTCCATTTTTAGATCAGAAGATAGCTACTGAAATGATTAAATAGATATATTTATGTAACAAGACAATAGTGAGTCAATTGACTCAAGTCCCTTCAGTGACTTGACTTGGACATGACTCCATATAAATGATGCACTGACTTCACCTGATTTGTAACTTGTATGTTTTTAGTTCTTTATTGTTCTGTGTCTTCAACTCATTTCTGACTTATGGCGACCCTAGGGCAAACCTGTCATGAGGCTTTCTTGGCAAGAGTTGATCAGAGGAGGTTTGCCATTGCCTTCCTCTGAGGCTGAGAAAGTATGACTTGCCCAAGTCACCCAGTGGGTTTCCATGGTCAAGCAGAGATTTGAACCTTGGTCTCCAGAGTTGTATTCTAATGCTCAAACCACTATGCCAAGCTGGCTTGATACTCCTAGTTATTGACTTGATATTCCTAGGTTTAGAAATCGGTGTTTAAGTCTACTCAGCAGCCTCTTTGCTGAAAATAGGAGGACAGACTAGATATTTCTAAATAGATATTCCTTCCTAGGAACAGCAGCAGACTAGACTTGCCCCCAGAGCTTAGGTGTGTTTGTTTCTCACTATACCTGTCAGGCAACAGGTTTCTTGAGATCTACATGGCAGCCTATCTCTACTGCATATCGGAGGAGCCTCAAAAACTAGCTTTAGGTTATTCACGATACAATTGGCAGGTAATTCCAATACTACACGATGGGCAGACCTTTTTAAAAAGTACAGTATTAAGAGGTCTTATGGAGTTTACCAAGGAAAAGCTTGTTAATATAGCAGGAAGAAAATTGTGCCATTCTCTACTGCACTTTGGATGAATCATGCCTAATGGATGCTCAGAAGCTGAGAGTGAAGCTTTTACACGACACTTAGCAGGTCCAGTGAGGTTCTAATAAAAGACTTCTGCAATTCTCTCCCTGATACAATAGGAAGTGATCATTTCTATTTCAGTTCATTTCCACAACCAATTGGCTTGCTAGCTATTGTGGTTGCATTGCCAACAAAAAGCAAGTATGAAAACATGGTCTGCTTCTATCTCAGTTACTGATTTCCATCCCTTTCTCTCTCAAGCCATATATTTGTTTCTAAACAAAATCAGCAACACCTAATAAATATTATTGCAACTCCCTCCACAGAAATATGCAGCAGACAAAATTTCTCTATAGGTTATTTAGAACTGTTTTGTGAATACATTTGTCCAATTTCTATTCCATTCTTCAATTGGAAATGACCAAGGTGGTCTTCAAAGTATTAAAAAAATCATTAAAATATAGTACAAATTAACCTTTTAAAAATACAAGCAGACAGCAATAAACAAATCACGTGCTAAAACTTGCCAACTACCAAAAACCTGGGAAGATAAAAATGCCTGTAATTATCATTTAAAAGACACTTCCAAGTAGGACCTGGCCCAACTTAGTGGTTACAGTGTTGGGCTAGGAGTGGGGAGACCTGGGTTCAAACTCGTAGCTGGCCTTGAAGCTCACTGGGTGTCTTTGAGCCAGTCACCACCTCTCATCCTAACCCACCGCACATAATTGCTGTGAGGTTGTATGGCACTTTGCACTCAAGAGAGACATTTATTTAACAAAAAGATTTAATAAGAGATTTCTGTCACATGAGTGATCTACCCATTTTCATTTGAAATCCTTGGCTGATCAGTGACTCCTTAATGTGAATATAGCACATGGCATTTATAGTCAGTTAGACCTGAAAATTATAGCAAGAATCCACCAACACGATGACCAGATGTCCTAACCACAAAGGAGCACAAGCACTGCAAAATGTAGACCTTTCAATAAAATGTAGGAATTACAAAATAAAAGCAAAAAACACAAATAATATAAATATAAATTCATGCTTTTTAGTTTTCCAAAATGGAGGACATTTTGAAATTCCTCCTCACAGAAGATTGAAATGTAGACATATCTTGGAAAAGGAAGATGTTTGGTCACCCTGTCCACTATCTAAGCTGGAAGTCAAATCAAAACCTTTTCTGAGAGGAAATAAAGCATTGCTTGGAAGAACTATAGGAGGAAATAGAAGCAACAGACATAAAGAAGTGGTTGGGTATATATCAGTGGAATAATTCTTCATACATAAGAAATCTGAAGTTGGAAAAAAATAATAGTTCTCTTTTCCACTTTAGGATGAGAATTTTTCAGCCTTAAAATTAGGTGCCTGACATCACTTAAATCATCTGCCTTTCTGTGTATTCCAAATTTGTCCACCCAATCTGTCTTGAAAAACTGAATGAGAAACCAAAGGAAGAAACATTTCTGTTAACCTTCAGCCAGTCTAGAGTACATATTCTTATATTTAAAGAAAGTAAATTATCCTTGTCAGTGGAAATAATTTTATCTAGGGTTTTAAAGGTAAAGATTCAACCATTATTAATTAAAAGGAAGATTGGACCCACTCAAGAGGAATTAAAACTCCCAAAGGGGAAAAAAAATTATTCAAGTAACTAATGATGATAATGTCTGCAAGACCAATCCTCTACTTAGATCATAGGGCATTAATCAGCAAACAGAAGACTCTGAAGACAATCTACTTAAATTTTTTATAGGATATTTATAAGAGAGCAAGAAGAAATCTGTTAAAGACTGGAATCACTGGGAGACACAGAATTACAAATGACAGAATTTAGGTAACTACCCAGTATCTCAGAAAATGGCCATTCTAATATACACTTATTCAGAATCAAGTGGAAACACCAAATGGACTGACACTATAGATAACAATACTCCACTATTTCAGTTATTAATTTACTAACTCCCATAAACAGCAGAAAGTTTTCAGAGCAAGAATCAGAGCTCTCCTTGGAAGGAATCAAAAAAATTGGTCAAAAAGAGTTCATTAGCGGAAGGAGTACTAAATTCTTGTTGTTGTTAGCTGCATTTGAGTCAATTTCGTCTCATGGCAATCTTGTGGACAAGATATCTCCAAGTATCTTTATCTTCCACTCCTCTCCTTTGGCCCTGCAAGCCCATACTCATAACTCCCCTGATTGAGTCCATCCATCTGGTCTGCAGTCTTCCCCTCCTTCTTCTACACTCTACCTTTCTTAGCATTATTGTTTTTTCTAGTGATCCATGCCTCTCGTTATGTGGCCAAAGCATGATAGCCTCAACTATCCACAGCCACCCCTTTGGCCAGATCGGTGCTGCAGCAACCCCATGCCATGGCTCTAATCCAGCCTCTGGAGGGCAGAAAAAGGAGCTGCAAAAAGCAGCTCCTTTTTCCGCCTTCCAAGAGGCACCATAGCCGCAACAGCGTGGTTTTATGATGCCCCTTTGGTGCTGCACTGTTTGGATGCAGCACTGGAGGGGTGTCATCATGGCATGCGCTGCATGGAAGGGGCTAGGGCATCAAGCATGCGGATGCTGTGCCCTAGCTCCCCCCACAGGCTGGCACTTTTTGCCGGTCTGTACAGGGCCTTGGTTTCCAAGGAGAGCTCTGGTCTGATCTGTTCAAGAACCCATTTGTCTTTTTGGCAGTCCATGGTATCCTAAGTATTCTTGTCCAGCACCACATCTCAAATGAGCTGATTTTCTTTCTGTCTGCTTCCTTCACTGTCCAGCTCTCAGCTCTCTACATGGTAACGGGGAATACAATGGCCTGAACAATTCTGACTTTAGTGCTGAGTTGTATGTCTTTATTCTTCAGCATCTTTTCTATTTCTTTCATAACTGACCTTCCCATTCCTAGACGTCTTCTTATTTCTTTACTTTTGTTAAAGACTAGAATCTGGTCAATGTTTGATCCTAGGTACGAGAATTCTTTAACTATTTCAGTTTCTTCATTGTCTAGATTGAATTTAATCTTAGGTATGTTTCTTCCTCCTAGTACTAAACAAAATATAATTATACCCCCAGATTCAATAATGGAAGTATTGTGATTGATACCAAAAGGAAACTGAACTACGTACCTAAAATTCTAAACAACGTGTTATAAAATACAAAATTTTAATGTACAGGTATATAAATATACATACATTTATCTGAACTATAATATTGGTGGGATATGGACAGAGTTATCAGACTGTGGCTTCTGCCACACTGCAGAACTAATGCAGTTTGATATCGCTTTAACCATGGCGCTATTCTATGGAATCCTAGGATTTGATGTTTTGTGAGGCACCAACACTCTTGTGGCACCAGAAGTCCCTGTCAGAGAATATCTCACAAATATCTAAAGCTAAATATCTCACAAAACTGCAAATCCCAGAATAAACTTAAGATGAATTGGGTGGCTACATATGAAAAAGCATATGGTTCTTCAAAAGCAAGGGGAGTAGCAACCTTAATATCTAAGAAATGTGGTTTTAATGTATTAAAAGTTAAGGCTGATGAAAAAGGAAGATTTGTACTTGCGCAAGGAATTACGGGGGGAGAAAAGTATCTGTTGGTAAATGTGCATGATCCAAATGAAAATCAAAAGGAATTTTATGAATAAGTATTTAAGGAAATGGAGGATATGCAGGGAGATTACACAATTATGGCAGGAGATTTTAATATGGTTATGGATAAATGTAAAGATAAATCAGACCCAACAATAAGGGATAGACTTAATGATATTACACCCCTGAATAAGATAATGAATAGAAAAGAATTAAAAGATGTATGGAGACTGATTAAAGGGGATGAAAAGAATTATACTTATTATTCAGCAGTCCACAAAAATTATTCTAGAATAGATTTTGTTTTTGTATCCAAAAATATGGTTTCAAAGGTATTAAATACCAAAATAGAAGGAATAAAAATTACAGACCATTCTACTGTAAATATGTATTTTATAATTAAAAAGGATTATAGAGAAGCAAAAAGATGGAGGTTAGACACCAAAATACTTAACAATAAAGATATAGTGAGAAAAATAGGGGAAGAACGGCAAAAGATATGGGATATTACTAATAGAGAGGTTTCTCAAGCTCTGTTATGGGATACTATGAAAGTGGTTACAAGAGGGATTTGTATTAGGGAAATATGTAAGGTAAAGAGACAACAGGAAGAGAAGAAAATAAAACTGGAAATTTAAAAATTAGATAATGATTATATAAAGAATAGGAGTATATATATATATATATATAACTGCAAACGAAAAGAAAGGAATTACAGAAGATAGAGATAGATCAGATCGAGAAAAATTTGATATATTTATGGAGGGAGTTTTTTGAATATAGCAATAAAAATTCTAAAATGTTGGCAAGATCAACACAAAAGAAGAAAGAGAAAAACACGATTGGGGTTATAAAGGATAAAACAGGGAGAATGTGTATGTTGATGAAAGTTATTTGATAAAGTTATTTGAAGAATATTATAAAGAATTATACACATCAGGGGATAGGTCAATGGATAAAATTGAGGAATATATTGAGAAACATTCGAAAATAAAAATAGAGGAAGAGGACAAAGAAATAATGGAACAACTGTTTCAAAAAACGAAATAGAAGAAGTGTTAGATAAGCTAAAAGGAGGGAAATCACCAGGAATGGATGGGTTGGGATCAGAATACAGTGGTCCCTCGGTTTACGAATCCCCCAGGGAACGAAATCCCCGGGATCCGAAACCGGCGGGACTGCTAAAATTCCCCCGGGATCTGAAGGATCCCCCGGGATCCGAACAAAAAAAACCGCGCGGCCCCTTTAAATCGGCCGCGCGGTCCGTTGGAAATAGCGGTCCCCCGGGAAACTAATACTTCCGGGTTACGAAAGGTAATCCGGAACGGATTACCTTTGTAACCCGGGGGACCACTGTATTATAAAATGTTTAAAAAGATTTTAATACCTAAATTGAGGTATTATATAATAAAATTTTAAATGAAGAAAGGATCTCACCATCATGGGATCATTCATTGATAATATTGATTCCGAAACCAGATAAAGATTTGACAGATCCAGGATCATATAGACCTATATCCGAGATGCCAAAATATTAACAGCAATAATGGCAAAAGAATGAATAAGTTTATATATAAATACCTTCAAAATGATCAATGTGGATTTGTGCAAGGAAAACAAATGTCAAATTTAATAGGAAGAGTATGGAGTAAAATAAACATAATAGGGAAAAGTAAACAAAAAGCAGGAATAATGGCTTTAGATATTTACAAAGCCTTCGATTGTGTGGAATGGCCAGCATTAAAAGTAACATTAAAGAAATTAGGTATGAGGAAAGGTTTAGAGGATTGATAAATCAACTATATTTAAATAACAGTAGTAACAGTAAATGATGGATTAACAGAACATATTCCAATTTCTAGAGGTACACGGCAAGGTTGCCTTCCCTCCCTGCAATAATTATTGAAATTTTAGCAAATGCTATTAGGGAGGATGAAAATCTGGAAGGAATCGGGATAAGAAAATTGAACAAGATAGGTTTATTTGCAGATGATACCCTATTGACAATCAGAGATCCATTAAAAAATGAATAAAGTAAAAAGGCGTTTAAAAGAGTTTGGGGAAATATCAGGTTTAAGGGTAAACTGGAATAAATCAGAATTAGAATCATAGAATCATAGAGTTAGAAGAGACCACAAGGGCTATCCAGTCCAACCCCCTGCCATGCAGGAACTCCGAATCAAAGCATCCCCGACAATTAATTATACAAAAACACAAGAACAGGAATTTTAAAGGATAAAATATGGATATAAAATTAAAAGATACAATTAAATATTTAGGAATAAACATTTCAAAAAATACAAAAATTAGAGGAACAAAATTATAAAAAATTAAGAATAGAAATTAAAAGGAAATTAGAAGAATATAAAAATATTAAATTATGGTTTGATAGAATTGCATTAGTAAAATTGAAAATTTTGCCAAAGATAAATTTTTTGTTTAGGATGTTGCCAATACAAATATAAGACACTGAAATAAAAAACTGGCAAGTACTAGTGAATAATTATTGTAACGGAAATAAAAAAGTAAGTATTAATAAAAGATATTGGTATAAACCCCAGAAGGATGGAGGTTTGGGTCTCCCAAATTTAAAACTTAAAACAGAAATAGAGAAAAAAGTGGAAAGTATATTTTTCAAAGATTTTACTATGAAAGAAATGAAAGAAATAGAAAACCCCTTTTTAAAGAATATATTAGGGATTTGGAAAAAATATAAAGAAAAAATAATGCCTGCTATCTCACCATTAACACTGGTTATAATGTAAAAAATTTCCCGATAAATGTAAAAGAGGAACTAGGGAAAAAGCTAAGTGATCAAGAAATATATCAGATAAAAGAATGGATGAAGATAATGAAGGAGAAAGGAAAGATAAAGGAGAAATTGCAAAGATTAAAATTAACTTGGTTTAATTGTATTCAATTGGAACAATGGACAGAAAATTGGGAGAGAGAAATTATAGAGTTTAGAGAATATACAAAATTTAAACAATTGATTAGGCAAAGAGATAGTTTAGAGGCAAACGAAACTTTGAAAGGTGTTACAAGTGAAATATATAAATTATTATTAAAATATAATGAGAAAGAAGAATATCTTAGGACAATATGGGAGGAGGATTTGGCACAAATAATAAATGTTCATGAATGGGGAAAAACCTGGAATCAACCACATTTTAAAAAAAAAAATATCCATAAGGATAAAGGAGAATTATTATAAAATAATTTGGAGATGGTATTTAACGCCAGTAGGTTTAAGTCATATAAATAAGAATTATTCATTATGTTGGAGTGGGTGCCATGAAATTGGTACTTATATACATATGTGGTGGGGCTGTAGATCTGTAAAGAAATTTTGGCAAATACTATTTAAAGAGCTAAAAGAAATAACAGAAACTGAATTAGAATTTTATCCAAAGATAGCATTATTATCTATATATGATAAGATTAATTGCACCCAGACTATAGAGGATCTAATTACAAATTACAGCAGCAAGATTAATTATAGCGAAAAAGTGGAAAGATCAGGGAGATCTACAAATACAAGACTGGTATAAAGAGATATGGCAAATAGCAATTAATGATAAGTTAACTTGTGGAATTAAGGTAAAAAAAGGAATAATGAAATTATTTTGAAGCAATATGGAAAATACCAGTATTTGTACAAAAGGCTTTAGCAAAAGAAGGAGGTGTTTTACCACCGCAGTAAGAGTTACAATTTTGGAGGGTAGAGTAATAAGAAAATACTAGGATAGAGTAATAAGAAAATACTAGTAATAAGAAAACACTTGGAGGAAGGAGGAAAAAAAGAGAAAAGAAGTGCAAAATTAATTAGTGATATAACTAACAGTATTATACCTTTGTGTAATTAGGAAAAGTATATGGGAAAAAGAAGACAGTAAGAAGAATGAAGATTGTGTTTTGTTTTGTTTTGTTTTTAAATTACTGGTCTAATTAAAAGTAAATGGTTAAGTATGAACTAGATTTAGGGGGAAAACTGCAAATCCCAGAATTCCATAGCACTGAGCCATGACAATTAAAGCAAACTGGATTTATTCTGCATTATAGATGTATCCTGAATCTTCTGTAGTTACCGGTAAGTGATATCAAGTTGGCTTCAACTTATCATGAGTAACCACTAGGAGGCCCTGTTATTAACAGACACATTCCCATCTTGCAAACCCAGAGGTATGGCTTCCTTTATTGAATCGATCCATTCGCAATGTGGTCTTCCCATTTCCTACTGCCTTCCACTTTAAAGAATATTACTGCCCTTTCCAATGAGTCATGGAATCTCTTGATGTGTCCAAAGTATGATAGCCTCAGCTAAGTCATTCTGACTTCTTGTGAGAGTTCAGGCTTTATTTGCTCTAGGACCCATATATTTAGTCTTTTAGGTGGTCCACAGTATCAGAAGAAGTCTCATCCAGCATCACATTTCAAATCAGTTGATTTTCTTCCTCTCATCTCTCTTCACTGTCCAACTTTCATAGTTATACACAGCAATCAGCAATATCATGACACAGGTTATCCTGGTTTAGCTATTCAGATATATACACTTACAAGAGCTAGCATAGTATTTTAAGCATTGGACTATAACTCTGGAGACCAGAGTTCAAACCCCAGATCATTCATTTAAACATACTGGGTGAACTTGGGCAAGTCACAGTGTCTCATCCTCAGAGAATGCAAACCTTAGGTTTGCCTTAGGTCGCCAGACATCAGAAATGACTTGAAGGCACGCAACAACAACATGTTTACATTTGAGGATCTTATCTACTTCTTTCATAGCTGCCTTCCATACTAGCCTTCTCCTGATTTTTTGAATATAATCTCCATTTTGATTTTATCATCAGGTGTAGGTACAGAAAATCTTTCAATACAGTTTCAATCATTCACCTTTAAGTTATACAAATATTCTGTAGCCATTATTTTTGTTTTCTTAATATTGACCTATGACCCTGCTTTTGCATTTAACTTTCATTAGCAGTAGTTCCAAGTCTTCACTATTTTCTGCTAATAGTATGGTTTAACTGGCATATTTTCCATTATTGATATTTCTTCCTCCAATTCTCACACCTTCTTCCTCCAAATCTACCCTTCTGTGCAGATATATTCTGCTTGTAAATTTAAAATATAGGGTCATATAAGAAATCCACCACAGCACAATCTGCACATGATGGTGGGATTGTGTTCACCTGTGAGACAAGAGGTATACTGCCAATAGCAGTACTGCTGGTAGGGTTTCCCATGTCAAACAGGGTTTTTCTCAAGAGCCAAACTAAATGGGACAGACACCTACTGAGCATCTTTGGGAGGGGGGAGGGTTTGACACTGGCAGACAATGCAAAATTCACAGACAATGCAAAAACATACATTGCTTTTGTTATATGCCTTCAGATAATTTCTGATTTGTCACAGGGTTTTCTTGGCAAGATTTGTTCAGAGGAAGTTTGCAATTGCCATCTTCTGAGGTTTAGAGGATGTAACTTGCCCAAAGTCAGCCAGTGGTTTTCATGGCCCAGATGGGAATCAAACCCTGATCTCTAGAGTCATAGCCCAACTCTCAAAGCACTGCACCATGCTGGCTCTCATACTGCAGCCAAAAAGAAAGAAAAGCCTCAATAGATGACAGATTAAACTCTTCAAGTACTTAACAGGCAACAAGCAAATGTGACAGAAATAGGGTCAGAACCTGAATACAACTATTCAACAACTTGTGCACAGGGACAGAGTAGATAATAATGCTGCTATTCCACTTTAACTGCTCTGGTTGCCTCCTGTTGCATTCTAGGATTTTCAGTTTAGGAAAGGGCATTTAGAATTCTCAGCCAGAGAGCTCTTAGGCCTCACTGAACTACAAACCCCAGAATGCAACAGGAGGCACCCAGAGCAGTAAAAATTGAATACTAGCACTATAAGGGTATAGCGTGGTAATCTATAAAGAGAACTAATATAACAATCAATGCAAAGAAACAGAAGGTGACATCAAAAAAGTAGAACAAAAGAACTAATTTACAAGGTCTGAGAAAACAAAGGGAAATTTAAACCAAGAATAAGGATGCTCTGTGACTAGCAGGGGAACACATTACATGACCCAGTACAAATAAAAAGATGATGGAAACAATACACTAAAGAACCAAATAAAAGCAATAAAAAAGTAAAAGATTTAAGGATGAACCATTTGAAGATGAACCCTCAATTTTAGACAGTGAAGTGGAGGCTGCACTCAGAACACTTGGAGAAATAAATCACCAGGAACAGATGGCATACCAATAGAGTTTCTTCAAGCTCCAGAGAGAGAATCAACTGTAGTTCCGATATACTCAGATTTATGTGAATTGTAATAAACAGATTTTTAAAGAAAAACTCAGAGGAGTGAGCAAGTAATTGAAGAAGTTTTAGCTCTGCTAAAATGTATCAATGAAAAAACAGACAATGGCTGAAAAGATGGAAGAAGGGCAAAATATGGTGCCTGTCTCAAAAGGGCAACTTAAACACATTTAGCTTGAGTTCTGTCCACAGGAGGGTATTTGAAGTATCAGTTCATAGACACATGGCAGAATATTGAGCACAAAGCCACTCTAGTGAAACCATAGTTGCAGTTTCGGCCTGCAATTGATCTTGTGGTTATCACAAAACCAACATTTCTCCATAAGCACAGTGGACTGTAGAATCAGTATCTAACCACACTCAAGCTGAAATGATGGCAATGTGCCAATTAGACTTTCAGACTCCCTTGCTTAACAGGGAGGCTTTTGAGTCAACTCAATGTGAGAGAAAGCGTTAAAACATATAATTATTCTGTGGTGCCCAAACAATGATACTTAGTTGGCTCAGGAACAACACTCCAAAAGAAATTATTAATGAGCTGTTGCAAGCGGGATGACGTTATCACACACTGCTACCTCACAGAGATTTCCCTGGATTTCATCTTCTTAAATTATCTGAACAAAGAAGTGGGGAACATTCTTTGATGCAACAGCCACTTATCAGTACAGAGCTCATGGATCAGTTAAATTATGAAGTGGGGATTTTCTGGACTGAACTCTTGAGTTCTCTTTATGCAGATCTCATTCAACATGGAATAATGTATGGTCATAATTTGAGTGTTGGACTGTTTCTAGAGAAAAGAGTTCAAATCCTCGCTTGGCCATGAAACTCACTGGGTGGCCTTGGCAAGTCCCTCTCTCGCAGCCTCAGAGGATGGCAATGGCAAAACCCCTTTGAAGAAACTTGCTAAGAAAATCCTGTGATAGGCTCGCCTTAGAATTGCCATAAGTCAGAAACTACTTGAAGGCATACAACAACAACAGCAAATGACTTACCTCTCTACAGTAGCAGTTGGTTGCTTCTGGTAGTGTTCCTTTTTTTCCCCATTGTGAATTGGATGTTAGGGTGGATGTTGCTCAAATGGTTCAGAAATACAGCCACCCTAACATCCATTTCACAATGGAAAAAGAAAAGGAAGGAACACTACCATTCTTAGATGTCCTAGTCATTCACAAACCAAACCAAAGTTTGGGCCACACAGTATACAGAAAACCTACACATACGGACAGATACCTTCACAAGAACTCCAACCATCACCCAGGACAAAAAAGAAGCACAATAAAAACACTGGTAGACTGGGCAAAATGTATCTGTGAACCCCACTTCTTGGAAGATGAACTGAAACACCTGGACTGGGCTCTACAGGCCAATGGTTTCTCTAGCGCAGACATCAGAAGGGCTGCCAGGCCCAGAAAAACCCAGAAGACTCAAGACCACACAAAGGGAAGATATTTTTACCATACATCAAAGGAGTCACAGCAGAATAGGGAAAATGATGAATAAACACAACCTTCAAATGGTTTACAAACCGATGAAGAAAATCCAGTAAATGCTTCGCTTAGCCAAGGACTAGAGAGACCCTCTCACAGCCGCAGGAGTCTACTGCATTCCATGCAGCTGTGGACAGGTCTACATAGGGACCACCAAACACAGTGTGCAGAAAAAAATCAAGGAACATGAGAGACACTGCAGACTGGGTCAACCGGAAAAATCAGCAGTAGCAGAACATGCTATAAACCATCCTGGGCATAAAATGCTGTTTGAAAGCACTGAAATTCTGGACCATGCCAACAACTACCATGTCAGAATGCACAGGGAGGCCATTGAAATCCATAAACACCTGGACAATTTCAACAGGAAAGAGGAAACCCAACAAGGCTTGGCTACCAGTCCTGAAGTACAGCAAGGTCAAGACTCAACCAATGCAAATAAGAAACAGCCTAAGGCCAGGGGATTCCAAGCTGACAATGAGCACCAGTTAGCAGACATTAATCCTTGTTTGCATATCCTCCCACCCTGAGGTCTGCCATTAGCAACAGAACAATACATTTGCAAATTACTCCTTCCTTCCCAGGGTCACACAGGATACATATATCCAATCCTTTTCCAGACTATCATTCTCTGAAGATGCCAGCCACAGATGCTGGCGAAACGTCAGAAAGGAACTCTTCGAGAACATGGCCACATAGCCCGAAAGCTCCAAAAAAACTATGGATGCCGGCCATGAAAGCCTTCGATTCCACATAGCTCTGTCCAGAAAGGCCCTTCTCTCTGTCCCACCACCTTTTCAGATTAATTTGGTGGGAACAAGGGAGAGGGCCTTCTCAGTGGCTGCTCCCAAGCTCTGGAACGCCTTCCTTAGAGAGGTCAGGATGGGCCCACCTTTGCTCTCCTTCTAGCCGCAGATAAAAATATGTTTGTGCTGTCAGGGTTCTCTACACTGATGAGGACTAGGCTTTTAAATTCAGGTGCCAATGTTTGTATATATTTTAATATATTTTAATATAATATTTTAATGTATAATGTTTTGAACTTTATAAATTGTTTAAGTATTGCTTCAAATGTTATACTTTTTAACATTTTTGATGTAAACAAGCAGATATGCGCAGTCCAAGCAATCTCCGATGCCTTCAGAACTACCGGCGACCTTGGAGCAGTTCGGCTTTATTAGGAAACCTTCCTCCCAATTGTTGATGAAACAGACTGGAGCCAAAACTCTCTCCTCAGAGGTTTTATTCTTAAATTGCTGTATTTAAAAATATACACGCTCATCTGACAAATTTCTCCAACTAACCATCCACCAACTACTCCAACTACCCAACAACCCACACTGCGATGTGCAGGCTATTTACAGACTTGTGCCATGAGGCCACAATACCTAGCCTCTTCCTTTTTCCTATGCCACCTGCAATACTGTCCCCTCAGTCAGGAAGACTCATCATGTTTACATTAGGCCTACATGCCAGCAAGCACATATCTGACCTTGAGAACTGTCTGGTTCCAGCCTTCAGCTGATCTAGTTCCAGGCAAACAAAGAGTAAATTACCCATAATTCCTGTTTTACCTTTTGTGCACAGCTGTATATTTTAAATCCAGGCCTCAAATCCTAACAGTTTTTAATATATATTGTTTTAAATTTATTGTTACCTTGAGTAACAATATATTGGGAAATGTGGAATAATAATAATAATTGTAGTTGTAATTTGTTTTTGTTGTTATTGTGTGCCGTTCAAGCCATTTCGGACTTAGGGCGACCCGTGGGGTTTTCTTGGCCAGATTTGTTCAGAGGAAGTTTGCTATTGTCTTCCCCTAAGGGTGAGAGAATGTGACTTTCCCAGTGGGTTTCCATGGCTGAGCTGGGAATCAAATACTGGTCTCCAGAGCTGTAGTTCAGAGATGCCACACTGGCTCTCAATATCCTTTTTTGAGGTAAAATGATCAAACCTGTTTACCGTTATCTGATCAAATTAAGCATCTAAAGTAAATCTGCTACATAGCATGTGAAACATACCTCACCCACCCACTCATACATACAATGTGCAATACTTTCCTGTAGACCACACCACACATGATGTTCATCAAGTATTATAAGATTGTATGTACAGCACTGTGTAAATTTACAGCGCTTTATAAATAAAGGTTAATAATAATAAAGGTTAATAAGTAGTTCTGTTCTGGAGTGGCAGATTGTTTTTCACAAACTGTCTGGACTTTAGCACAAGGTGCAACAGTGTTAACTCCTTGCCCTTCTGCAGTACTCGATCCAGGACGAGAGGAACTTATCCCTGAAATCTGGATTGCTCAAAAATATCACTAAAATGCAGCTAAAGAATGATCCAAGCAAGTTCAAGTATGTGACACAACAGAGTATTGTTGTTTTTATGGAAGCACGGTGCTCTGCTGGGATATTTTTTACACAATCAACTAGAGCTCTTACAAGAAACTGAAACAGCAATGCAATTTTTAAAATTATCAAACTTCAGGAGAATGAGCTTATAAACCCTTACTTGCACCAATAATTTCTTTAGCTATTTTTATGCTAATTTGATTTGATGGTTCAAGAGGAACAAAATTACTGGATTTATACTGAAGAAAACCATGATAAATAAACTTCCTTAATTAAGGCTGCCTTTGTTATCTGTCATACCAGTTTAAGGAGGAAAGCATTTGTTCTGAAGGGAAGATGACTCACCTTTTGTGAGACTTAAAACTCTCATTCTCTCTCATTTTCTTCACCACCCTTCTGCTATATTTAGGGCTGCCTTCAGTCAAACAACTGCTATGCTATCCTTACATAACCCAATTTACATCTGGAGCATTACGGAACCTTGATACCTCCTCAGAAGGAATATAAACTCTAAGCAGCAACTGTCCACATGGATTTTGCATTTTGGCTGTTCTTTTGATAGTGGAGCCATCAACAACATAGATGTTGGAAATTAAAGCACCAGCATGGTGGCAAGTAAAAGAAGCCAGTGGGTCAGGGAGAAATAGGTAAACTACCCCTGTGTTTTCTTCTCGCGTTTTTAAAATCTGTGTATGGCATGCTACACAGCTTTATCCACTTCCTCCTTCCTTCTCAAAGGTCACTCTGTCTGCTGCTTCTCTCAGCTAGAGAAAGCAGTAGGCAGCACATGGACTTTCCTGAGCAGACCTGTGCACATGGAAATAGCTTTAGGAGTTTTTGTAACCAAGTTTAGGTACTCTGCATCTTCAAGTGAATGTTTTCAAACAATAAGTGTGATTATTTTTTATTTATTTATTTTTTTACTTTACCACCAACACCCAGTGTAGCTACTCCAGAGTCACAGTCAAAGGTTCACAGCAGTAGCCCAATGTACTTTGCTGGGATAAATACCAAATAGATTTAAAAGAGGAAGATATCCTACATCAAATCTAACCAATGCTCCGATTATATCAAATAAATATATTATGATGGTCTTTCCAGTTTTCCGAAATTATATGTCAGTTTTAGTCATTGTCACATCAAACATCACTAATTTATTCAACAGACTGGCCAAATGGAAAAGCCAGTGTGCACAATACAACTCAAGCACACATCCTCATTTAACTATGGTTAATCTTAAAGAAACAAAACAATCTCAAACAAGTTGACACATTTCAGTAAACTACTGTTAACCTGAACTATGCTAAACTGCCCTTAACCAGAAATAGAATGAAAAACTCCTGATTTTCTTACAGGCCAGAAAAACCAAAATAAGTGGATGACACACCATCATTCTGTGATCCATATTGTCCTCCTCTGTTGCACCATCCACACCACCAAAACTGAAACTTTCTGTTGTTAAGAAAAGTGCAACATGGGACATACAGTGGAAGAAATAAAATATGTATGTGAAAGTCACATTGACTAAGCAAAAGCAATTAAGAAGCTACACAGGTGAAAAGGCTAATGTAATTTAGAAGTCCTGGGAGCCAAGGACAAATGACAAGGACAGAATTATAGGCCCATTTTAGATGGGCAAAAAGAGGCGTGAATAGGGCTAGAAAGCCCATCTTTAGGGTTAGGGAGGGCGTAGCTTTTACACCCTCCCTAACCCTAAAGTGTATGGACGCCGCCATTTAAAGATGGTGGCGTCCATACGGAGGCGCCGCAAAGGCGTCATCACGTGCGCAGCGTTTTGACACGCTGTGCACGTTGTGATTCTTTTGCGGCGTGGGAGGGCGCCAATCGCGCCCTTCCCGCGCCGCAAAAAAAGAGCTCCAACGCGGAGCTCTTTTTTTGCGGCGGGTCTTTGCCGCGGCCTTTAAATGGCCACAGCAAAGACCCAGGGAAAAAGGGGCCGCAGCTGCGGCCCCTTTCCCCCTTCAGCCCCGCCGAGGGAAGCGGGGTGCAGCGGGCGCCCAGAGCGCCCGCTGCACCCCGCTTGGAGGCCGTGGGGAACCGGCAGTTTGCCGGTTCCCCGCGGCCTCCAAAAGCGGCGGGATGAGGCCTCTGGGGCTGCCCATGCGGCAGCCTCGGCCTCATCTCGCCGCTTGAAGGGGCGAATATGGACCGCCCCTTTTGGGCGGTCTAAAAAGCCCCATAGAATACATATTGGAAACACCTGAGAATCAAAACGTGTACAAGGTAATATGATGAAATACTTGGGTTGGACTTAAATATGGGTTGAACAATGTGAACCAATTAGAATGAGTGTAAACACCCACAAGTGGCTATAATAATGACAATGTATACCAATGGTTTGTGTGGAGTGGTGTGGAGTAGAGAATAGCTGAGTTGAGCATTGTATAGAGTAGAGTAGATAATGGAATAAAGCAAAGATTGTGTGGTGAAGGGCATTTAGTATACAGTGGTCCCCCGGGATATGAAGCCCCCGGGGAACGAAATCCCCGGGAGCCGAAACCAGCGGGACCGCAAAAATTCCCCCGGGATCCGAACGAAACCCCGGGGAACGAAAGGGAAAAACCGCGCGGCCACTTTAAATCGGCTGCGCAGTCCGTCCCTTAAAGCGGTCCCCCGGGAAACGAACATTTCCGGGTTACGAAAGGTAATCCGGAATGGATTACCTTCGTAACCCGGGGGACCACTGTATATAGTTAAATAAAGTAGATTTTTATACAAGTCTACTGTGTTGCCTTGTGTCTTGAGAGAGAAGATACAAGAGCCACTAGAACCAAGGAGACGTTTGGAGACATCTCTGAAAGAGGAGTGAGAAGGCTGAGAGAGTTTGTCAGGGTCTTCAGCCTATTCTCTGAAGCTCTGCATGCTTAGAAGAAAGCAATAACCACTGATCAAAGCTGGTCTGCTCTGCTGCACAACGAGGTGGTGAGTTCAAGCAAGAATAAGACTAGCTACAACTCCCATCATCCTTGACATCTGTTGCTTCAGGAAGGGAAGCAGACTTCCTGCCCTACAATCTTGCAGAGCTCTATGGTACAGGTTAATGCTTCCTACGCCATAGTAATTCCAAAACTATAAAAAGTTGCTTCAGTTGCTGATGGGTTTTGGCAGTGACATAAACGTCAATTACTCCCATGCAATGTCAGCAGCATCAACCACAGAGCAATAAAATGAAAGGTGGTACAGCCCCTGGTGGATCCAACATGATTTCTACAACCCTAAGAAATTTGCCACATCTAATGAAACCATAATTTAGTATTACAACCAAACCATAATGTTTGGTCAGAATTTGTTAAAAAAAAAAAAAAACTTCCTATAATTTGGGAAACTGGCTTTTTACTATCACAAATTAGGGGCACAATAATTCAAATAATAAGTTCAAATAATAATTTGTTCAAATAACAATAAGTTCAAATAATAATTTATAAACAGGGCTGCCATTTTCTTTCTCATCATGGACTCTGCTATTGCATTGGAGATCTCACCAAGATGAAAAGCCATACAGCTCGGTCCTAAGGGCCAAATCACAGCTTATATTTTCAGTCACAGAAGTCTGCAAGGCAACCTGAAAATTCATTTATAAGCTATACAAACAGTATTTTAAATATTTTCACATGTAACATCTAGCTTGGATGTCTTGCCTGTTTGTGCCACCATATGTGTCCATCCATTCCACACTCTGATGACTTTTTCACCATCAAAATAATGAATTTCTACCTTCTGAGGTTTCAAAAGAAAATAATCTTTGCTCACTAACTGTCTGTGTTTGTTGCTTCCCCAAACATATAACTCTCCTTCATCTGAAAGAAAGAAAGAAAGAAAAAACTAAATGCCATTGTTCTCTTACACATTTTCTCTCTGTTTGGTTTATGAAAACTGACATAGATAAACAAATATCTTTTTTTTAAGGCACATTAAAATTTAAAAAACAAGGTGAAACACAGACGCTACATAGCACAGGACACTTAACTAGTAATTGTAGAACTATCCATAACTGTAACTTAATACTCCTATCTCCAAATCCATCTGTGTAAATAATTTCGCCATGTTTTTGTCCTCTCTGTGAGAAAGCAGTCAAAAACTGCACACTTTTCAAAAACTAATTCAGGACTTAATTTGTTCAAAAAGTGAACATTTTATACAAAAACCACCATTTGCTGCACAGAAAACACAGGACATTTGTTTTCTGCACAAAAATGTCTTCTGTGCAGCAACTTGTTTTCTGTTTAGAAAACACTATTTTCTGCACAAACAAACCACATGCGTTTTTGAGACATAGTAAGTCCTGAACTGCAAAAATTCTTCTCCATCTAGGATTCTCATCAAGCTCCCCCGACATTCAAGAATCCTCACCTACAAGAAGCTACAAAAGGAGAGCTAAGCTCAAATGAGTAATTATGCAATTGCAGCCATGAAATACCAATATGGATTTTAATGCTGTTGAGCAAACTACAATATGGCTTGCAGGAGATGAGAGCATGTGAATTCAGAATGGCTTAGCAATAACCAACACAGTTTCTAACCAAAAAAGGTTGGCATATATCTATCAGTAGCCTAACTTGTGCATTGACAGAAAGGTTTAAGGCAGAGGATTAGCAGTTTTAGTGAGAGGAAATCAATTTGATAATGTGACACATTTCTTACCACATGACTCTTTAAAAAAAGCAACAAGGGAGCAAAACAGATGGGCAGGAAAAAGTGGCTTGAAGCTGCCTTTTCTAAAGCCACAATGAAACCCCACCAACTGCACCACCAGCTACCAAGGCAGCTGGAGTGCTCATGTCATGACCACATGACATGGCCTCAAGCCAGGAAGAAGTAGAAAAGCTGCTTCTTTTTGAAATGGCTTTTCTCTGCATAAGGACACTTTCCTGCTAGCTTCAAGGCTTGTGACATCTAAATGCCACACCTTCAAGCAAGCCAGCCTGAAAGCACCTCTTTTTGCCTGTCTGTTTAGCCCCAAGTTTTCTTAAATATCCTATTTGTTGTACCTTAAGGCCGGGTATACATAAATCTGTTAAAGAAGGCAGGAGAAGAAGTGAGCTCTGTGGACGCCGAAATTAAATATGAACACTCAAACACGCAAGATGCACATTTCACAGGAAAAGTTGAATCATGTCTTAGGAGTTTATCACATGGGAAGAATTTCTCTCAATTGTGAATGGAGCCAATTCGCAATTACGTGAATTCTCTAGTTTAGCGAATTTACGTGAAATCTGATTGCATTCAGAATGCATTCAGAATGACTTCCCATTTCCCGAAAATGACCCCCCCATTGCCCAAAATTGCATGAGATACACTCATTCGCAATAACATGAAACCCCATGAATGCATTTGGATTGCCATTGCATTATACCCCCAAATTCCGTCATATGATAAACTCCTTAAAGTACTTGGTTCAAAGAAATACTTCAGTTCCAAACATAACTGAAGGTCACATCCAGTGAAACATACCTGTGAGTGCTGAGGCATGGGATGAGCCAGATGTGACACTCTTCACCCTGGTATCTTCCAGACCTAAGATAATAATCCATTATATTTCATTACTCAAAGAGAGATAGGTTACCTTTCCAAGAGGCATTTTGCATTGCATTGCAAAATGCCAGATCACACAGCTTTATAAAGAAAGAAATAAAAAAAGATGCTAGTACAGGATACCTAGGAAAGGAAACTGTCTGGATCATGTTGGTTATTGTCAATTCCAACAGGATGCCATGTTTAGACAAGCAGACTTCAGGGGATAAAACTCAGAAAACACTTATTAAGAAACTATAGATCCAGTCCAGAGAAGTCCATTATAGGAACTGCCCAGCAACATTACAATTGTCTAATTAAACTAAACAAAATTTGAAATGTCAGGTGAGCTTAATTCTTATTCATTAAAATTGGTAAACAAACTTCTCACACTTTTCCATACTATGGTGACACTGTCATAAGATTTGCTTTGTAAGATTTCTTGTGAGTTTGCCATTGCCTTCCTCTGAAGCTGAGAGAGTGTGACTTACCCAAAGTCACCCAGTGAGTTTCCACAACTGAGGAGGTATTTGAACACTGGTCTCCTAGAGTTCTGATCCAACACTCAAACCACTACACCACACAGACTCTTTTCTTTTAAAGCAACAAGTAACAAATTACTTTTAAAAAGTAACAATTCTAATCTCTGCTCCTAATCTTTAATGCCTACTAACTCCATCATTCATGGTAAAGGAAATTGCCCTGAAAAAATGTTGGAAATAAGGAAGTGTATGGGAAAAAGACAATTGCTTTCCTCTTTACAGCATGTTCCATCAAAGGAGTGAAATCACAGAAGTTCATGCTAAAATCATAGAATCATAGAATTCTATAATTTTATTATTTTAGCATGACCTTTTGTGATTTCAATCCACTGATGGAAGTTGCAGTAAAGAGGGAAGCAATTATATTTTACCCATACACTTCCTTATTTCTAACAATAGATTCCTAACTTATTACTAATAAATAAATTAGTAATAAAGGAGCTGTTAGATTCTTTCCTCTCATCTCCTTTTTTTATTTAACCTGTGAAAGAGATTTGTGAATTATGGAAATGGATGTCCACATGGAACTCTGCAATGAATAAAAAGTTGTAATGTTCCACACTCACTGAATTTTATGGCCAATATCTGCTGTCATTATTGAGTTTATAGAAGCAGAAGGCAAGACAACAGCCCACCCCCCCTTAAAGTCTCCCACGTGCCCTAAAAATCTGTACCAGAGGGCTATGTAACCCTCAAGCAGATTTTCTTCATCAGATAAGGCTGCAGGAACAGGGACCAAAAATCCACATGCCACCACAATTGTTCGTTCTGGAGTTAGGCCAAAATGTTTGGTAATTGCATTCATTCAAGCAGCAGTTGGCTTAAGTAGACTGCCTGATGGACCATGAGTATTCCTTGATGACAGGGCTAAAAACTTTTATAATGTGTTTGTGAAAGCAAGGCCATGGTATTTCATTGCCAGATTGCTCCTAAGAGCAGAGACAGCAGTCTAGTCATAACAGAAATCTCTTCCTGAATGGAAAAATCTATCTTCTGGGCAGTCTAGTTTCTGTGAAAGAAGCAGAAGAAAGGTTTTAAGAGAATTTGTAAGATGAACGAAACCATTCTGTTGAAGCTTCCTGAGACCTGTGTCTCTCTACATATTTGAGATTTAAAAGAGTGTGTGAAGGATATTCACTGATATTCTACATCTGCTACTTGGTTACACATATATAACTATTGTAAATACCCGTGTTACTAGTCAACCTCATATATAAGTCAAGGGAAAGTTTTAGGGCCAAAATCATGGATTTTGCTATGACCTGTGAATTAAGTCGAGGGTAAAACTTAGACGAGGATTTAACACCAATTTAACACCAATTTGAGAAGGAAGGAACTGGAGGGAAATGTGGTGTTTAGTGGGCAGAGGAGATCCAGAGGGACAAGGAAGGGCAGAAGAGAAGAGTTTTCCATCAGACTAAGAAGGAAGGAACTGGAGGAAAATGCAGTGTTTGGTGGGCAGGGGAGATCCAGAGGGAGAAGGAAGGGCAGAAGGGTTTAACATCGGACTGAGAAGTGGATGACTTCTTTCACACACACACGTACACACACATACACCTGCCTTGGCAGCTTTTTCAAAAATCACTGCCAAGGCACAGAGTGAGGCATCAGGACAGTGCTTCTTTTAGGATCTTTCTGAGTTGTATTACTGTATTGACCCATATATAAGTCAACCCAGGATTTTAGGGTCAATTTTTGGGCATAAATTGTTCAACTTATAGTTGAGTATATATGGTAAGTAACATCTGGTCAACACTTCAAGCCCATTTTAACAAACAGAAGCTTCACTGGGCAAAGGAAATTGGTTCAGTTGCCAATCATAGTACAATGAAAAGTATGTTTCCAGCCCCCTCCTGCCAGCAAATGAGACCATGGTGAGGAATTGCGATGAGGTCCTACTTCTGATCGTCTCAGCCCTGGTCACTGTTGGGAAGAGATCAGAAATGGCATCCTCCTTGCACCTCCTTCACTCAGTTAGGCTGTTGGTTGTTAAAGTGACCAGGGTGACCAGATGCCATAAATGCAAAGCAGGACAAGGTAACTTAAAATGTAGGACATTACAAAATTAAAAACTAAAAACACTAATATAAATATAAATTCATTTCATATGGTTTATTTACTGCTATATTACATATACTGTATTTTATAATGTACTCAATTATATTTTTCTGAGGAACATATCTTCATTAAAATGCCTTGCTGGTTTGCAATATACTTACAGAATTCTGAGCAAGACAAATGTTTAAAATTGTACTTTACTAGCAACAAACCCTTGACTATATCTAAATTTAAATTATTCCTTTCATTTGTCCAATGGGCTGAAATTATGGGGGGGGGGAGGACTTTTAACATTTGCATTGTGCTTCTTAGTCATGCTCAAAATAGAGGGCATTTTGGAATTCCTCCTAGACAGAAGGTTGAAGTGCAGGACAGGTCCTGAAAAACAAGGATGTCTGGTCACCCTGACAGCTACAGCATTTATGTACTCTTTACACAGTCTTACTGAATCATGAAGCAGTTATGGATCCATACTGCTAGGTTATGAATCTTCAACTGCAATACAGAATGTCAACCCATATGTTTAATGTGTATATAAACACTAGAGGAAGATTTGTATTTATTGCCCTAATAATTTTCTATTGATTTCATTCTGTGGATATTCATATTATTTTTTTCATTTATATGTTGTTCCGTTTTTATAATAAAAGAGCAGATGTGAAAGAAGAGAAGTCAAGCACCTTTGTAAATTTCAAATAGTTACTTGTTTGGCTGTTCTTGTTATATGCCATGGCTGGAAGAGGCTATGCATGCACCACCCCCAGGGCCCCATGGGAGTCAAAAAGGGCATACCCTCTATAGGTGGGATGACATTTTCACCATATTTCTGATGAGTTCTAGGCCTTTTTCGGCCCAACATAAATCTTTTCAAAACATGGTATGGCTGAAAATGCCTTTCCAGGGCCTAAAATGGCCCAGAGGGTCAAAAACATGGTGAAAATGATCACCATAGGCATGGGGGGAGAATTGATTTTTCTTAGAGGAATACTGGGGGGATAAGGCTGTGTAAGAACTCTGATGAAGCTCCTTAGCTTCTGACAGTTCTCCACCCCTGATTTTTGGCAACCCTCTACATTAGAGACCTTCCAGGAGATCCTCTTATTAATCACCCTGCTCAGGTCTTAAAAGCTGATGGCTCTGTCTTCCTTTATTGAATGTATCCATTTGTATTGAAGTCTTTCATTTTTCCTACTGTCTTCAACTGTTCCCAGCACTATTGTATTTTCAAGTGAATCATGTCATCTCATGAGGTGTCCAAACTACAAAAGCCTCATTTAATCATTCTGACTTCCAGTCAGAGTTCAGCTTTGATTGCTTTGGGAAACATTTGTCTTTTTGGTGGTCCTTGGTACCAACAGCACTCTCCTCCAATGCTGATCCTAATTTTGGTGCTTGATGTGTTATGTTTACACTTGTCTAGCTCCTTCATAGCTGCCTTCAAAATTTAGTCTTCCTTCTGACTTCTTCACAGCACTCTCCACTTTGACTGATGATGGAGTCAAGGGATTAGAAAAAAATCTTTATTTCAATGTCTTTCATCAACTGCCCAGAGTGATGCTTATGTGTTCTCTTTATTTTCTCCTGACATTATAATGTGTTGATCCTACTCTTGATTTCAATTTCCATTTTATTTCTCAGATCTTGTGGAAGAAGCCTTTGCATTTGGTTGACTACTGCAGATCTTTTATGGTCACAAAGTATAATAAATCAAGAAACACCCCTCTGGAACAACCAAAAGCTGCAGAGAACATTATAATGGAGCAATCAATGGCACTGGAGGACAATCATCGGTGATAGGCTATTACAGTCGGCCCTCCCCTAACACATGGGATCCATTCTGGACTCCCCCACATAAGGGGAATTGAGCATATGCTCAAATCCCATTGAAGATAATGGGCTGCGCTCCCGCAGCGTGCCCCCATTGTTTCTATCGGGGTTTCCCATCCGAGTGAGATCAAGTCCACAGAAGGCAAGTCCATGTAAGGGGTGGGCCAACTTCTACAGACCTCTGCATTCATACAAGAGTATTCAGCCCTGGTGGCGCAGTGGTTAAATGCCTGTACTGCAGCCACTCACTCAAAACCATAAGGTGGCGAGTTCAAGACTCAGGCTTGCATCCTTCCGAGGTCGCTAAAATGAGTACCCAGATTGTTGGGGGGCAAATAGCTTACAATTGTAAACCGCTTAGACACTCCTTAAGGGTATGAAGCAGTATATAAATGAAGCTGTTTGTTTTTGTTTTACAAGAGTAGACCTTGGAAAACCTAATTGTTTTGACCAAAACCCCAGAATTCCCATTGGCCATAGCAACTGGAATTTTCTGGCTGTTGTAGTCCAAAAAAGTACAAGACTCCTGTCTGTACCTTAAATATTTTAGTATCTGAGATGCTATGGCACAACTGAAACATATATTTTAAAAACCAAACCTGTTACTTTGCAGGGTTCTCTTGCCCTCAGGAAGGATGGAACCATTTTTCCTTGGCACACCCGCTTCGCTTGAGACGCCATACCAACTCCCCACTGGAACACTGAGCCATTTTCTTTTCAGCATGTACATGAGAAAACAAAGTTAATTATTAATTTTAAAGAGGCTGTTCCCCTGCTAAGAGAATAGGGGGAATATATTAACATTTTTATTAACAGAAGTATAAGTATGAAAGATGTTTTAACATACAAACTGTAATAGTACAGTAAAACAGTTTTAGAACAAAATCTTTAGCACTCCAAATATGCTAGGTCTTAGGGCAGCTTGACATGTTCTGGTTTTTAGGTACAATCTAAACGCTAGTATTTTATGTGAAGGATATCAAGTATTTTATGACAAATAATTATTATTGAGGTATGTCTGTCACAGAGCTCTGATTAGCTGTAACTTCCTTTTTAGTGGCAGACATGGATTTACCCCTGTGTAATTTGTGAAACAGCACCAAACTACTCTGGATTCAAGGCAATACTCTGATGTGCCAAAGAACTCTGCCCCAACTACACAACATTCAGATTCATTTTGGACCTGGGCTTCCTTAGTAACTCCAGAAAGGTATGGAAACCAAACCCTATGAGAAACAGCATAGGGAGGTGAATATGTTTATCTTGGAGAAGAGAAGATTGAAAGGGGTATGATAGCTATCTTTAAAAATTTGAAGAGATGTCATGTGGAAGATGGAACAACCTTGTTTTCTGCTGTTCACAAACAAATAGATTCAAATTATAAGGGGAAAAATTCCACCTAAATATTAGGAAGAATTTCTTTACTGTAAGTGCTGTTCAACAGTGGAACACAGTTTTCTGTGGGTTTTCCAGACTATGTGGCTGCATTCTGGAAGGGTCACACAACCAAGGGTCCCAACCAAGGGTTACACAAATATATATACCTGAAACACTTCCGTGTCACTACCCTCTGAAGATGCCAACCACAGATGCAGGCAAAACATCAGGAATAAATTCTTCCAGAACCCAGCCACATAAACTGGAAAATCCACAGAAAACTATGGACACCTGCCATGAAAGCCTTTGATTTCTCAACAATGGAACAGATTGCCTCAGAAGTTGGTGGACTCTCCTTTGAAGATTTTTAAACAGAGACTAGATGGCCGTCCTTGGAAGTCCTTTAGTTATGGATGGATGAATGGCAGAGGTTTGGATTAGATGGCCCTTGTGGTCCCTTCCAACTCTATCATTCTAAAGCAGTGATTACAACGTGATATCTGCTTATATCCCGTTGAACTGAAGCACACCAAGATGGTTGTGCTCATGAAAGATCTTCCTAATGTAGCTTTGCGCAAGCCACCACCATCCAGTTGTGCTGCACTATAGTTCCCATCACCATCAGCAAGAATGACCATTGGCTAAGTGGGAAAAATAAGTATTGTCCAAAACATCTGGAAGGTTCCAGCTTTTAGATCAGTGACATCACTACATTTGGTGTCACCAAGTACAGGTGCCTGGAAAGGGTTGCAGGTAGGTGACAGCAAACTGCCCACCCTTCTTTCCTTCATCCCACCGCTTTGCTTGCCTACCATCTTTGCAACAGCCAGCAGCCCAGCAGTAGTAGTCACTGCTGTGGGGAGGTGCTGTGGCCTCCAGATGGCCTGTTCAGTTCTGGTGCAGATGCTGGGTGAGGCAACACCCTTTCTTGCTTGCCCAGCAGCAGCATAGGTCCCATCGGATAAACTATTCCACTATGCATACACCTCCATCTAAGGTGTCACCCAGTGCAGTCCACAGCCCCTGCACCTCCCTAATGGTGCCCCTGTTTTATATCTGGCCCTGGAATACAACATTGCTGATACAAGGTTTATATACATTGTTACAGTCTCTTTTAAAAGCTTCATATTCTTCCAGAGAAAGACACAGGACAAAACCTATACAGGACTTCTCAGTCAAATAACCTGAGCATGAAAAGACCTAGATTTCTGGCTTTGGCAGTATATTTATTCCCATCCTAACCAAGTGGTAACTGCACATTATCCCATCCTACAAACAGTAATGGAGAATTATCCTTGTTGCTGGGTAAACTTCCTGTTCTCCAAAACAATTTTTCAAAAGTCAGGGTAAATGAGCACTCAAGAATGGAGTGGTCAAATTCACAGCTGTCAATTTTTTTCTAAAAGGATTCTTAAAAGCTAAAAGTTAAAAGAACAGTGGAACAGTGCTGCAGAGAGCAGAAGATGTATCTGCTTTTTTATTGCATGTTATTTTTAAAGGCTGAGCATATTGGTGCATGAATAGAACAACTGGAAAGTTCCCACCGTCAGCAGATATATTAATATCATGCAAAACTCTCTCAAGGAATCACAAAAATAATGCAGGCTTGGACAGACAAGAACCTAGATCCTGGATTGACCCTTCCAGAGCAGGCACGAATTAGTCATTTATCTCATCAGTTCTACTTGGCCTGCCAGCAGGCATATATATTTCCTGGTGGGGGAGATGGAATTTGCACCTTACCATTTGGTATCAACCACAGTAAACTCACTGAATCAATTGCTGAGAGGTGAATTGACACATAGTAAATCCCATCAATTCAATAGATCTTACTCTAGTAAAGACTAACTATGGGATTTATATTTTGTAATGTATTTACAAAGGTAGGCTTGATGCTGAACATAAAAAACAAAAATAATGACCACAGAGGACCTCCCTAAATTCAAACTAGACAATAAGGAAATCAAAATAGTTAAAGATTTTTCCTACCTTTGACCAAACATTGAACAGAAGAGACTACAGTGAAGAGCCCTTCATGGCTCAGGTCCATCTTATCTTAGGGACCGCCTCTCCCCATATGAGCCCCCTTGCACTCTTCGGTCCTCTGGGAGGAATTTGCTACAGCCTATGAAAACTAGGCTGGCACAGACCTCCCGGAGGGCCTTCTCTGCCGTTGCTCCCAGGCTATGGAATGGCTTGCCAGATGAGATGCGCCTTATTACAACTTTGGACAGCTTTAAGAGAGCCACCAAGACGCATCTCTTCTGGCAGGCCTTCCCAGAAAACGATTAACTTTCTGTCATCTACTGTCCCTCCAGCCCCATTTACCAAGACACTGATACTCTTGAGGCCGCCCACTTACCCAGTTTTTAGAGCTATTATTGTCTAATGTTTATCTTTTAATGTTTCACTGTTTTAAATCTTATTCTTATTTTAATCGATTTTTAAGGGGTGGGAGGGGAGACTGAAGTGTTATTTTAACTGTATGAATTTTTAAATGTTGTACTCCATCCCGATGGCTCACCCAGAGGGGCGGAATATAAATAAATATTTCTTATTATTATAGGAGAAGATTTAGGCCCTGAACAGACCGTCAATGAACACCGGCATCAGGACAGAGTGGAGGCGTGGCAACCGTGTGCCCTGCCTCCACCTCCATACCAACATGACACCGCACACCCCACTGCATGGCGGGAGGTGTCAAGGTGCTCCCTTGGCCCAACATGTACATGCACTGGAGCAAAGGAGCATCAAAAAGCCATGGCACTGGTGGCTATGGCAGCCTTTCTGCAGCACAAAAAGGAGCCGCTTTTTACATCTCCTTTTTGCGCCACAGAAAGACTAGATTGGGGCCATGGCTTGTGGTTGCTGCAGCCTTGAACCAACAAGGAAAGGGGCAGCATCCCACCACCCCTTAGGAGCTGTCTGTACAGCCCCATAGAATGGGAAGGGTATCCATGAAAGAGCTGGGAAAGATCCTAAAGGGTATAGACATAAAACTGGGCACTAAAATTAGAATTGTCCAAGCCATAATATTCCCCATCTCCATGTATGGATGTGAGAGCTAGACAGATAAAAAGAAAATCAACTCATCTGAGATGTGATGCTATAGAAAAGTGCTGAGTACACTGTGGACAGTCAAAACGACAAATAAATGGGTCCTTGAACAGATTGACTCTAGAAGCCAAGATGATCAAATTGAGGCTGTCGTACATGGGACACATCATAAAAAGGCATAATCATTAGAAAAGACAATAATGCTGGGAAAGGTAGAGTGTAGAAAGAGAGGAAGACCCCACACCAGATGGTTCGATTCCATTACAGAGGTCATGAGCATGAGTCTGCAAAACTTAAGAAGAGCAGTGCAAGACAGGGAGTCTTGGAGATGTCTCACCACCAGGGTCACCACAAGCTGAGGTTTACTCAAGGGCACTTAATAACAACAAATTTAGAAAATATCACACCTCACCTCCTGGCCACTGTCCTAACATTTCAACCACAACAACTCAAAATTTATGGCTTCAGACCTGCAGAAACAGTTGTGCTTCTCTTCTCAAGTGACAAGTCACAGGTAGTGAGACCCAATGTGGTGCAGTGGTTAGAGCATAGGACTACAACCCAGAAGATCAGGGTTCGATTCCTCATTCAGCCATGAAAACCACTGGGTGACCTTGGGCAAGTCACACACTCTCAGCCCCAGAAAAACCTGTTATAGATTCACCTTAGATTTGCCATAAGTCAGAAACAATCTGAAGGCACACAGCATCTAACTATGTAAAAACACATCATGCATCCAACCATATTTCAACCAGACAACATACAATACATAATAATGTGAAAGATTGAAAACCATATTTTCTAGTGACCAAAATTTGTGCTTTTGAAAACTTTAATTCCTCATTAAAAGGACAGGGGAGTAAAACTCACCAGTGACAGCAAGTGCATGCCTCAATCCAGCAGCCACAGTTATCACTTTGTCCTGTAAAGACTATGGGACAAAGAGGAAAACACACTCTTTATACATTCTTAGGGAATACAAGCAACAGAACATAATTGTACTGATAAGCCAAATCAGCCAACACTAGAATTTTCATAAATGGGAGTGTGAGCATAATATTTTCAAAATTGCCTCAGATGGTGGTGGACTCTCCTTATTCAAAGGTCGTTAAACAGAGGCTGGATGGGCAGCTTTCAAGAATGCTTTGGTTGTATATTGACAGGAAGTGAGATTAGATGACTCTTGTGGTCCAGCTCTAAGATTCTATTATTCTAATATAACTCATCTGCATCATGCATGTACAGTCAGTTTTTCCACATCTGATTCACTCCAGATGTGCTTGGCTATATATCTCATCAACTGTCAGCATGGCATCTCTGAGAAGTATCAGGTTAGGGAAGCCTGATCTGCAGTAGCATGGTTTGGAGAAGGAAGCATCTCATTGTTTACAGCTACACAACAGGACTATTTCTTTTCTCAAAACAAGTAATCTATGGGATGGGCTTGTAGCTCAGAGACAGAATCCAGGGGTAGCCATATTAGCCATGTAGCAAAGTACAATAACATCCAAAATCCACAAAACAGTGATACCGCTAATAAGCCAACCAAAATGAACAAAATACATGTTGCAAACTTTCATAGCTCCACTGCTTCTTCATCAGGTAAAGATGTTAAAAATCAAATAGCAGAAAAAAATCATGATGATGTTAATCATGCTTGGTGGCAGCTCTCAGTTCAGGTGGTACTGGAGGAACATTCATGCAGGCCAGCCCCTCCTCCTTCTGGCCATGTGGGTATTCCAGGAAATAAAAAATTAAAGTCCCATTAGCAAGAAATAAACAAATGTCGTTTGGGATTTTGGATGCTATTGTATTTTACTTTTCACATAGAAGTTTGGAAGTCCAGTCCCCAGCTCTCCAGATAGGGCTAGGAAAAAATCCTACCTGAAACCCTGGGGAGATGCTTCCAGTCAGTGCCAATAAGGTTGAAGGCAGTTTCCTGTATTCCTAAATAAGAATGCTAGCAGAGAACCAAATTTTCAAGCACCTTACCGTAATCCTCTCTGGAACAGTGCCTCCTCCAGAAGTCAGAGAATGTCCCAATTGTCCAAATGAATTAGATCCACATGAAAACACCTGCCCACCTCCTGCAAGACATAGCTATACATGATAACAACCTTTATAGTATACCTCAGGTAGACCTCCAGAGCACTGTGACAGATTCTGCCTCATTGCAGGGTTCTCTGAAAGCTTGATGTCAGCAGGTTGTCAATTTACTAAATGCACTTTTGCTGTGGAAAGCTAAATCTCCCTTTCCCACAAAAAAAATCCCTCCAAGATAATATTGTGATTGACCATGAGATCAGACTGGCACCTTCCCTACTCTCATTCCAAGGACAGGTGAAAATCCTTCTATTTCTACAGTCCTTTGAAACCTGAGCGTACAAGGCCCATCTCACCTAAACAATGTGCTGGACTTTCTTTCTGTTATGTTTGTTGTGTTGGGGGGCTATTTTTTTAAAGGTTTATGTTTTTAACTTGTTTTAATTATTTCTTTAAAGGTTTAATTAACTCTTAATGTTTGTATTTTGTGAATTTTAAATATGTGTGAGAGTATGTGTGTGTGAGAGTGTGTATGTGTGTTGTGGGCTGCCTCAAATCCCGTACTGGGGAAAAGGTGGGATAAAAAGAAATTAAGAGTATAGATGTACAATTTTAAAGTAGTAGAGGTACTTCTCAACCAAGGTATATAGTTCTTTTACTTATTAAAGCTTTGGTATATATAAAATCAATTGTGAAAATAGAAATTCAAAGCATTAAACAGCACCAGTAAGCATACGTCTTCATACCAATAAATAGTTGCTATCCAAGTAAATCTCTTATGCCCATAAAACAAAATACAAGTTTAGCAAAGTTATATTTCTTAGCATACCAACCAGATCTATTCCACGAGCAAGAGACAGATTTTACAGCAACAAAAAACAGTCCCTGCATGTTCTGGCTTTTATATAACATTATTATATAACAAGCATGGCTTTACAGACTTCAAAGCCATGTATCTCCAGCTTTGACAGTCCCAAAGTCCACTTTTCAATACTTACTAATAATAAAAAGTGCATGATATATGTTCCTGTTCCTCATAACACAGGTTATAAATTTGTTGGCAAGATTAGTATATGCATGCAAGCTGTCTAGAATAATAGGCCCAGTGTCCTTTTCATGAACCATATATGTACCTGTTGACTCCAGAGTCCAGACTCAATTTCTAAAGATGAGTTTGCTTACTCAGGATTTACAGTACCAGCTACAGACCACTTTCCAGTTCCCCTTCTTCATTACAGTGGGCCTTAAGTATCAGCTAGGGTATGGTTTCAGAACAAACACACCCACACTGCCGTGGATACCAAAATCCGTGAATGCTCAAGTCCTATTATATACAATGGCATAGTAAAATGGGGTCCCTTATATAAAATGACAAGAGCAGGATTTGCTTTTTGGATGTTTATTTATTTATATTCAAGGCATGGATGGTTGAATCCGTGGATGCAGTATCCATGGATAAAAGACAAAAGATTCATGCTTTCATGGATACAAGCAGCTGTGAGTTCTCCTAAACAATTTGCTACTTTAGGCAGTCCCAACTGGGCAATATCTGTCACAGCATTATAATTTATTTCCCTATTAGGAACATCAGGCCCAACCCCCCAAAAAAGTTGAGTCACATCTGCATTCCACTAAAAGCAATGAAAATGGAACTACTACTACCAATTCTCACTAATGTAATCCCAAGGAATGAGTTCTTTCTAAACCACCACATTACAGAAGCACCATGGTGTATTTCTGATTTTCAAATACGTAATAACTTGCATAAATCTCTTTAAATATTTATGTGTTATGTCCCTTCAAGTTGATTCTGACTGATGGCAACCCTGTCATAGGGCTTTCTTGGTAAGATTTATTCAAAGGATATTTGCCATTGCCTTCTTCTAAGACTGAGAGAATATGACTTGTCCAAGGTTTCACATTGGGTTTCCATTGCTGAACAGGGATATGAACACTGGCCTCATGGCATCATTGTCCAACACTCAAACCATTACAGATTTGTTTTAACCTTGAGGACAAATTTACCTGCAAGTACAATTGTAAAATCCCAACCACAGGCAACTTGCACGACAGGACAACCACACAGGGATGTGCATAATGTAAAGTGTGTCACATCTTCAGTATGGCCAAGTCCCAACTGTCCATCTTTGTTTTGGCCACATAAAAAGAGTTTGCCAGTATCTGCAAAACGAACAAATATTATCAGGCACAAGTACAGACTCTAAACTATAATCTCTCTCATTCATATATATATATAATCACAACAGTCACTTTCACATTAAGATCCAGTTTTCTTGTACAGAAAATTCAGGGGAGAAATGGGCAATCCACTTTTCCTCTGCTACAGAAATGCCAAACCTGTAGCTCTCCCGATATTGTTGAACTCCAGTTCCTATCAGCCTCAGAGAACATGTCCAAGGGGATGGAATCTGGAATCCAGTAACATCCAGAGGACCACAATTTAATGAATCCTTTCATACACGTCACGTCAATCATCTAAGCACTCACAGGGACAAAATAGGCATCTCCTATCAAGCTTATGCACCACTGAACTCTTCTGACAAGTGGTTTAAAGACAGCTCTCTGAGATCCAGGACAGGACATCTCAGACGTAGCTCCAGCACATACAAGCTGAGAAGGGCTGAAAGTGCTGTCTAAACAAGGCTAAACTTTGCAAAAAATGCTGAACTTTCCAATGAAATATTAATGCTAATTGTTTACCAGTAAGAACTGCAGAATGTCCACCTCCACCAGTAATGTTTTTGATGTTTTCCTGATTACAGAGAAATCCCTTCAGGGCCTGAGGCAGGAATACATCTTCCCTATGACCAAGACCAAGCTGGCCATAACTGTTTGCTCCCTGTAAGGAGAGAGAAAAGTGAGGCAAATACCTCAGTTAACAAAGTCGATGTGTCCCTGGGCATTGCTTCATAAATAGAAAATCTGGTACCAAACTTTCTACCAGGGGCAGAAATAGAATAGAAAGGATAGGGTTAGGTTCCTATGCACATGTACAATGAAACAACCAGGTAAGTAAGACTTGTATAAGTAGACAAACATTTTGAACCTTCTAGAGACTACTTGAAGTCTTCTTCCAAAATACATCCAAGGATGACTTTGTTTCTCCAGCCTTCACTTTTCTTATGGGTCCTACTTGGGTGGCCAAACTTCTAGATCTGTGCATTTTTAACCTGCAGGGGACAGCTGGTGAGGAAGGCTGAATTTATTTCCTGTTTTGCTGTTCATATGTGCTTAGTGAGGGATTATGAAGTTAGTTGCTGTTTAACTTGCCTGCTGTAAGCAGGCACAGCAACAGTAAGATCAGCTAGAGCATAATCTCCATATTCTCAAGACCAAACCTTTTCCCATTGTTTACTGTAGATACACTGCTACAGCCTAAGACAGAAAGTCTTGTGTTTCTCCAGCCATCCTTCACCATCCTTCCAATGCAGATGTTACTAAAAATATGGGGAGGAAGGTTGGGTGTAAAAGAAGAAGAATTGGTCAAAAGGAGTTTCTTTGTCAGAGGCTTTAACTGATGTATACCTGTATTAAATAATTCAAGTGGTTCCAGCTTTTCACCTCTATTTTACAGCCAGACAAAATGAATACTGAATATCAGAACCAAATATCACATATTTTGTCACATTCCTATATTTACACTCTTCCTTCAAAGAATTCAGCATGGTGTGCACAGGGATCTAATTCAGCCCTTGTAGAAGAATCTATGAAGTAAATGAGACTAAGGCTGTGTTCACACTGGAGAAATAAACCAGTTTAAGTGGCATGGCTCAATGCTGTGAAATTATGGGAATTGTAGTTTGTTGTGGGGTCTCTGCTCCGCTCTGGGCCCCACAACAAACTACAATTCCCAGAATTTCACAGCATTGAGCCATGCCACTTAAACTGGTTTATTTCTCCAGTGTGAACACAGCCTATGATCAACAAGTTCAAGTAAGGTCACCCCTCTATCAATCATCAGGAATTTATAATCAGGCTTCCACTGTATAACACATGTACAGTACCAAAATATATAATATTAAGAATAGACAGAACTTCACCTGGGGACCTTCTAGTCTGCATGCTGTTAACCAATGTAGAGAGTTTAATTGTATTAACAAGAAGAAAACAGGTTCAATTATTCCAAGCTAGAGATATTTTTTTTAAAATCATTAATTTTCCTATCTACCGTGGAAAGGGATGTTTCAACAGCCCATTGAGAAAACTATCAACTACCACATGACTTTTGCATTTTGAACTTTCCTTTCAAAAAAGGGGGGTGGGCAAGAAACTTTTCTGTGTGCAAGAAGCAACATTTTTGCAAATAAAACGGTATATGTCATTCAAAAGACATTTTGTACGGATCAGGACAATCCGTGGGCGGAAGTTATAGATATCACTGCCCTGTCGTGGACGGACCATTTCCTGGTCAAGTTAGGACTAAAGGTCACTACCCATATCCCGCCCCCCAGGGATGGAGGACCTATTAAGATGGTCCGCCCTCGATGGCTGATGGAACCCAAAAGGTTCCAAGAAGCCCTAGAGGGATATATGGTTGGGAATGACGGCGATTCTGTGGATGCCCTGTTCAATACCTGGAACACCGATCTCACCTGGGCTATAAATAGTATCACTCCCGAGCATCCTCTCCAACTCGCTTCAAATAAACAACCATGGTATAGACATGAAGCAAGAGATGAGATGACTAGAGCGCCGCTGGCGTCAATACCAACGCTTATCTGACAAGGCACTCCTAGAGAATCTACTAAGGTCCTATTGGAGTAGCAATCGATGCAGCAAAGAATTCATTCTATGCTACACACATTGCATCGGCAGAGTCTCACCCAGCAGAGTTATTCAGGGTGGTTAAAGATTTAATTCGGCCCCCTCCCACCCTGAATCCATTATTAGAACCAACAGATGCCTGCTGTGACGCTTTCAACGACTTTTTTGCCGATAAGATCTCTCAGACAAGGGTCAATCTAGACACTGGCATTAATGCAGAGGATATAACAGAAGCATCCAGTGACTCCGTGGACTCTATTAGACTGGATCGCTTTGAGTTTGTGAGTACTGAAGAGGTGGACAAGCTCCTTGGAAGTGTTAGGAGAACGACTTGCCCTTCGATCCCTGCCCATCTTGGCTAACTGCCCAAGGAGGAGACAGAGTGATGACATTACTCCAACTCATCATCAATGCATCCCTCAGAGAGGGCAAATTTCCATCAGCGCTGAAACAGGCCATGGTTAAACCACTTTTTAAAAAGCCCTCCCTGGATCCCTTGATAAGAAACAATTATAGGCCAGTTTCATTGTTACCATTTCTGGGCAAGGTGATCGAGAGGGCGGTTGCCTTCCAATTCCAAGCTGCCTTGGATGAAGCTGATTATCTAGACCCATTTCAAACCGGCTTCAGGAGAGGATATGGAGTCGAGACAGCCATGGTCGCCTTGGTCGATGATCTCCGTCTGGGCATTAACAGAGGAAGTGTGACCCTCTTGGTGCTCTTGGACATCTCAGCGGCATTCAATACCGTAGACCACAGTATCCTTCTGGAACGCCTGAAGAAGATGGGAATTGGAGGCACTGTTTTGCAGTGGTTCTGCTCATACCTCTTGGGCAGATTCCAGATGGTGAAGCTGGGAGACAGTTGCTCTCGTAAAAGAGAGTTGACATCTGGTGTTCCTCAGGGCACCATTCTGTCTCCCATGCTATTTACATGAAGCCGCTGGGAGAGATCATCTGGAGACATGGGGCGCAGCGTCACCAATATGCGGATGACACTCAAATATATGTCTCTCTGTCTCCAACTGTTGCAGTGACCAAGGATGGCATCTCTTCTCTAAATACCTGCTTGGAGTTGGTAATGGACTGGATGAGGGAAAAACAAACTTAAATTGAATCCAGAGAAAACGGAGGTACTTGTGATAGGCCCTCCTCGTCCAGGGATGGAGATTTGTCAACCTGTCCTGGACGGGGTCACACTTCCCCTAAAGGACAAAGTTCGCAGCTTGGGAGTGCTCCTGGATTCGTCGCTCCAGCTGACATCTCAGGTGGAGGCGACTGCCAGGAGCGCATGGTATCAACTACGGGTGATATGCCAACTGCGTCGCTACCTGGGCAGGGAGGACCTTAAAACATTGATACATGCACTGGTAACCTCTCGTTTGGATTTCTGCAATGCGCTCTACATGGGGCTACCTTTGTACCAAGTCCGGAAGCTTCAGCTAATTCAGAATGTGGCGGCCAGATTACTTACCGGGGCATTAAGAACGGTTAATATCACCCCGATATTAAAATCTTTACACTGGCTACCAATTAGCTTCCGGGCACAATACAAAGTGTTGGTCATTACCTTTAAAGCCCTATGTGGCTTGGGCCCGAGTTACTTGAAGGAACGCCTCTCCCTACACAATCCGTCCCGCACCCTCAGAACATCAGGGAAGAACTTATTAGAAGTTATTAATACAAGGCTGATGTCAACATCTAATAGAGCATTCTCCATTGTGGCTCCGAAACTCTGGAATGACTTGCCGGAAGAGATCCATCTTATTAACACCTTAGATGCTTTCAAAAAAGCACTTAAGACGGATCTCTTCCGGCAGGCCTATCCACCTGATCTGCTATGATTGCCGTGAATGATTAGGAAATGACAGCAATAAACTAGACTGATGACAGAGGACTGAATTAATGTTTGACTATTTTTAGATTTAAATTGTATGTTATGATGTATTGTACATTTTTATATGAGATTTTGTCATAGTTTTTTTTACTTGCTGGAATCCCGCCTCGATCCGAAGGGAGAGGCGGGAAATACAAATAAATATTATTATTATTTATTTTCTATGTGTACAGGAGCTTTTGCACACAAAAAACTCCACTTTTCTGTGTAGACAAACATTTTGCAAAAAGTCCCAAAATATAGTAGCACACAAAATATGCAGAAAAACCCATAATTTCTACTAATGGGGAGAAAGTCTCAAAAATTATTTGTTCTTACATGCAAGAATGAACTAAGCAAAGATTTACATTCCTGTTTTCAGCTTCAGTTTAAAAGGCAGTTAGGCAGTTAAAATTATAAATTGAAAGAGACATAGCCTGAAGTTATCTTAACCACCACACTGTCTTGCAAAATATTTTTGACATTATCAGCCAAAGTGCAGTGCTCTTATTACCATTTTTATAGTGCACCTTTATCTCATATGTCGTGTATATGTCTGCCTTTTCCCACAAAGGATGTTACCATTTTCCAGACTTTCCCAGACAATGCTTCAAGCCAGTCTAGACTTCAATATAACATAAATCTCCCTAGATTTAGTGAAGCCACTGACATTTGACCTCTCCACTTCCTTCCTTCTCTCTCTGGAGAAATTTATCTTTTGCAGTTTTTGCTGATGTCAATTATGAATGGTTAGGTGCACATTCAGTTCATACCCATCCACAAATCCAAGTATAAAATACATAAAACCAGCAGCAAGCATATATCTTTATTGCTGACTTGAATGGAAGTCACCTCAATCTCAATGAATGACTGAAAGGTACCATAACACTCTTTATTGTTTCATTCAAAGTTGGATGCACATACTGAACTATATCTATTACTTTTGAATTGCAATAGTATTATATGATATCCAGCTGTGCAGGCCTTGGTCATTCTAAGACATATTCATGTGCAATCTTAAGCAGTGAATTGGAAGCCCTTTCCTGGTGTTTGCATCACACATGAATGCTGTTCATATGAGCAATAATGTGAAAAGAAAAATACCCTCTTTCCCCAAAAATAAGACATCCTCAGAAAATAAGAACTAGTAGAGGTTTTGCTGAATTGCTAAATATAAGGCCTCCCCCAAAAGTAAGACCTAGCAAAGTTTTTGTATATAAATATAGAGAGTATATAATAAATGTTAATTTTTGTTCAACAATAAATGTGAATTCTTCTTCATGGAAAAATAAGACATCCCCTGAAAATAAGACCTAGTGCATCTTTGGGAGCAAAAATTAATATAAGACACTGTCTTATTTTCGGGGAAACACGGTACATCCCAGTCAGTTTAAACCTTTTACAGCCAACGTTAACTATTTAAATCAGTATGAAAATTATCTTGACCTTTTTTACAAGAAAGCTATTTAATAAGAAGGTGAATATCTAACAGCATGCTGTGACACGTTTGCAATTCTATAAATTTTTTGCACACAGAACAATGGTGCTCTCTAAAACAGCATGACTGTTCACACAGGAAGAGACCAGAGGAGCCATTTCATTTTGGGATATTAGGTTTTACAAGACAGTTCCACTTTAAGCAAAGTTGTCAGTACGAGACAATGCCCATGCCTTCTTCCAAATCCAGGTCATTTCCCCCTCTTTTCCATCAGGATTGTAATCAGGCATGTAAACCACTGATACTAGTAAAAGCAGGCAAGAACAGAAGACATCTCTTAATTCTAAATGTCAGAATTCACATCCTTTGACCCCTTATCCCAGATGCATGGATGTTGACTGTGGTGTGGGAAATGAATTCAAATACATGTTCAAAGAAACATTTTATTGTTTATTATTATAATATAAAAAGAATTACTACTACTTCTCTGAAAATATTACCTGAGTTCTCATGGATATTGTATCTCCTTATAGCTACATCTTTTGCAAAATAATGAACTACAAGCTAGTATCAGAAACATTAGCTTGTAGGTACATGTACTGCCACTTTGTACTTATCCACTATTACCAGAGTTTTGACATTCACCTATATATTCAAATCTTGGCTCTGCAATAAATTTACATTTTCATGCTGGGCAGAACAAGGCTTTCTGAACTCCTCTCCCCCAAAAGCCTCTCCTTTCGCCTGCCCCAATGGATAGGAAGCATTTAAGAAGCTCTTTCAAGGCATTATCAGCCTCTGTCTAAACCAATGTACACAGCACGTGCTTTGTCTGGATATTACTGCAAAATTACTGTACTAATGGACACATAAACATCCTGCGCTGGAAACCTTATAGCTTATGGCTACTAATACTTACATGTTTCCAGCTTCCACCCAGAAAACACTACCATATCCAAGCAAATCCTAAAATACTTTCATTCTGATTCACCAAAACAGGAATCACAAATTAAAAACTGGCATCAGACATTTCTTAGGCTACAGTACCACCCACTCATTTAGAAGGAGAAAGCAAATCAACAAGCTCAAAGATGTTGTTCAAAAAAAATTATTGCACAACAGATGTAGATGAGAAAGTGGCAAAACTATCACTGCCAGACAAAAGTATTCCAGAACTCCAGTCATTTCTACCCTCTCCTGGACAATTATTCATCCTGCCCAGTGTTTGGCCTGTTCTAGTTTATAGCATACGCACCAGTGTTTCAAAGATGAAAATTGTGACCCACGTGGCCAAGCAATATCAGAGCAGGGTCAAGACGGCTGACTTATTTCTGACTTACGTTGCTTTCTTGGCAAGATTTGTTCAGAGCGAGTTTGCCTTTGCCTTCCTTTGAGGTTGAGAGAGTGTGACTTGCCCAAGGTCACCCAGTAGGTTTCCATGACTGAGCAGGAATTCAAACCCCGGTCTCCAGTCATAGTCCTACACTCAAACCACTGCATCATGCTGGCTGTCTCTATCTGTACATGTGTCAACCAATTTAGGATGATATTCTAAGCAGATGTTGCAGTAGACTCTGGCTCATACTAGCTGGTGCCACTATAAATGTTCTAGCTCTTAACAATGTTGTTCCTTTTTGTTATCTCTCAACATCTAAGGCTAATGCTGAGACCTGGATAATAGGCAGGGGTCAGGCACCAATCAAACTTTTTAGTGGCACGTAAACCAAGGCTGGTGAAATACAGTATAGATCCACTCTTATTCCTAGCCAGCAGGGAGCAGCAAAGGCTTAAACTCCTCTCAAGTCTAGGCTGTAGATTTGGGAACACAAGTTGAGTCTCCCTTATCCAGAATACAGTACTTGGGACCAGAAGTGTTGGGGGTTTCAGATATTATTGTTGTTGTTGTTGTTGTTGTTGTTGATTTTGGAATGCCTGTGTTTGCATATACATATATATATATACAGTGGTCCCCCGGTTTACGAAATTAATTCGTTCCAGCACCCCTTTCTTAAACCGAAAAGTTCGTAAACCGGGGCCCCTTAAACCAGCCCCCGCACCATTTGAATTTCCCGCCGCTTTCTTTTCAGAGATCGGGGTTTTCATAGGCCGGGGTATTCGTAAACCGGGAGACCACTGTTTAGACAATGAAGAAAAGCCTAATAATGATTTAATTCATGATATATGTTCATAATGAGATAATGTAGAGATGGGTGCCCAAATCTAAACACAAAATTAATTTATGTTTCATAGACTATATGATTTTGTACTTTGTATATTTTGTATACTTGTGTGCATGAAGCAAAGTTTGTGTATGCTGAACGAAGGAGAATGCAAAGGTGTAACTGTCTCAACCATCCATGAAAAAAGTTTTGGTTTGGGGGAATATTCCAGATTTCGGAATTTCGGATAAGGGAGATTCAACCTGAACTGTACTGGAGAAAGGAGAGTTTTCTGCTCCCCAAAGGAGCTCAAAGCCTTGTGGACACAACTTTCATAAATTGTTTTTTCTCAGCCTATGAAACCCTTTGAAGTTTCTCAAGGAATTCTGAGTCACAATGAGTGTAAAGACATGGAGAGTTCACATTTTTAAGAAGCTTTCTTTTCTCTGCTGGGAACAGAAGTTTTAGCCTTTTAAAAAGAAGGTCTGATATGGAACAAATCCACACATTTTGATTGAGAAAATGCCTCATCTACACTTCTGTCATGCTGCGCAACAGTTTTAAGACACAGGGCCCTTTCACACCACACAATTATAGCACTATTATTCCACTTTGACTGCCATGGTTACATCCTATGGAATTCTGGGATTTGCAGTTTAGGGAGGGGTACTTAGAATTATCTACTAGAGAGCTCTAGATCAGACCTCCCTAAACAACAAACCTCAGGATTTCTCAGGATGCAACCAGAGCAATAAAAAAATGGAACCAACGTGTTAGAATTGTTCAGTGAGAGCTCACAGAAGAGAGTTACTTTCTTCTTGTCAACATTTGTGGAAATTAAAGGGATCCCTTTGGAGATAGCCAGCATGGCATCGTAGTTTGGGTGTTGGACTACCGACTCTGGGTACCAGGGCTCGATTCCCATCTCAGCCATGGAACCCACTGGGTCACCTTGGGAAACAAAACAAACAAACAAACAGCTTCATTTATATACTGCTTCATACCACCTAAGCAGTGTCTAAGCGGTTTACAATTGTAAGCTATTTGCCCCCCAACAATCTGGGTACTCATTTTAGCGACCTCGGAAGGATGCAAGCCTGAGTCGAGCTTCAGCCCTTTGCTGGTCTTGAAAAAAGTCATGGACTGACAATGGCAATCCTCCTCTGAAAAATACATGCCAAGAAAACCCCATGATAGGGTTGCCTTAGGGTCACCAAAGGTCAGAAATGACTTGAAGGCACACAACAACAACTTTGGAGGTAAAGGGGTTTGACAGTAACTTCTACCTGCTTGCTCCAGGAGCTCAGAGATAGAGGGTTATTCCTTGGGATATCGGTAGGGAGACTCCAATCTCTCATCACGTGGAGATGCTTATGAAAACCGACTAGGTGGATTTGTTGTGGTACCTTCGAGTCATTTCCGACTTATGGCAATCCTTAGGCAACCCTATCATGGGGTTTTCCTGGCAAGGTTTGTTCAGAGGAGGTTTGCCATTGCCTTCTCCTGAGGCTGAAAGAGTGTGACTTGGCCAAGGTCACCTGGTGGGTTTCATGACCAAGCGTGGAATCGAACCCTGGTCTCCAGAACTGCAGTCCAGCACTCAAACCACGCCACAAATTTTGAAGATCTGTTTTGTGTCATGCACAGGGCCTAGCCTAGCTGCTGTTTCTACAACAATGCAACATATTAGTCATATGCAAAGGTAAAGAGAACCTACATTGCACTGCTTAAAACGGTTAAATAACAACAATTATTTAAATAATTATTAAACAATTAAGCATTATTTAAAAGCAGTTGGGGGGGATCCACACTGCAGTTTCGTAAACAAAGCAAGACTTGTTCAGAGGCGTAGAATGGAAAGACTTTATAGCCTTGTTCGTTTGGAAACTCTCCATCAAAGCATCTGTTGGGGATGCTTTGATTGGGAGTTCCTGCATGGCAGGGGGTTGGACTGGATGGCCCTTGTGGTCTCTTCCAACTCTAGGATTCTAGGATTCTATGCAAAGGGACCTTGCAACACCTTTGAGACTCACTGAAAGAAACGCCCTGGAAGCATGACCTTTTGTAGACTGCACCTGAGGAAGTAGGCCGAAGCCTACAAAAGCTCATGGCTACCAACTTCTTTCTTTCCTAGAATCATAGGTCCAAAACACACTGCAGAAATAATCCAGTCTGAGACCACTTTAACTGCCCTGGATCAGTGCTAGGGAATCCTGGGAACTGTAGTTTTGTGAGACATTGAGCCCTTCTCTGTTAGAAAGCACTGGTGCCACAAGCAAACTACTGTTCCCAAAATCCTCTAAAGCACTGAGACAGGGGCAGTTAAAGCGGTCTCAAACTGAATTATTGTGCATGTTGTTCAGAGGGGGGTTGCCATGAGGCTGACAACAAGGCCTCTCAGTCTGGGCTTCCAGGGCCAAGCATAGCAGGGACTCATGGTTACCACACTACACTCTTATTTATAGTGTTGCTCTACAACTTTAGTTGCTCTGGCTGCCTCGTGTTGCATTGTGGGATTTGCAGTTTGCGGCGGGGGCCTTTAGAATCCTCAGCCGGAGAGCTCTGAGGGCTCACTGAACTACAGACCCCACAATGCAACAGGAGGCAGATAGAGCAGTGAAAGTTGAAGAGTAGCACTATACGAGAGTACTGTGGTAAAGCTCCACACAGAGAGAGGTGGGTCAGGGGCTGATGATGGGAGCCTAAAGGCTGAAATGGAGGAGGCTGTGGAGGAAGAACAACAGCCACGGCTCCTTCCCTCCCTCCCTGCGGCCCCAGAGGGAACCTACCCAGGCCATCAGCACAGCCTCTGCCGCCTCCAGCGGTGCTGCCTCCATGGGAGCAGAGCAGGAAGAAAGGAAGGAAGAAGAAGAGCAGTCCTCCTCTCCTCCTGGGCGGTGCTGCTTGGCTGCTAGTGCTGACGGAACTAGCTGCTGATTGCCTGACTGCCTGGTTGCTGGAGTGGAAGAACATTATTGTAAAGAGTCCTCCATTTTGAGCAGGACTAAGGAGGATCAGGGTGGCCAGATATGTCCTCTTTTCCCAGGACCTGTCCTCCATTTCTTCTGCCCAGGAGGAAGTCCCAAATGTCCTCCATTTTGGGCAGGACTAAGAAGGATCAGGGTGGCCAGATGTGTCCTGGGTGCTACTCCCACCCTCCATTGACCTCCTCCCATATATCACACCATACAGAATCCTTTGTAATATTTTTGTGAACTAAACATTACTCATAAATTGCAATTCCCATACCTCTTTAAATGTAATGGCAAGTGTTGGGATGGAAAAAACTAGCGAAATTAAAAGTAATACTTTTCCATTACAATATCACCTGCGCAGCCTAAATGTATTTACATGTACATCGTTTCACGTAGTTTAAGTCAACATTTGGTAAAATGTTGTTTTTTAAAGAAAATTACAAAAAAATATATTTTTTAAAAAATAAAAATTTAAAATTTAATTTTTCTTAAGCCCCTTAAGTGATGCCCCAGATTGACAGGAGAGAGAACAGAATAGGGAACTGTAAACATGTGGATTGCATCTACATGGCAGAATGAATGCAGTTGGGCACCGCTGGTATGAAATTCTGGGATCTGTAGTTTTGTGAGATACGTAGTCTTCTCCGTATCAGAGCTTTGGTGTTCCAACCAACTACAAATCCCAGGATTCCATAGGATGGAGCCAAGGCAGTTGATGCGGTGTCACACTACATTAATTCTGCAGTGTGGCAGCAGTCTGAGCCCTCTCAAGTTGCTGGGCTATAGCCCTGGGAGTTGTAGTCCCAGCACATCTGGAGACACAGAATTGCCAACCTAAAGATGGCTCTGTACCTCTGTAGTTGTGTAGGAAGAGGGAATTTTGGTTATCATTGCTGTTGTGTGCCTTCAAGTTGCTTCTGATTTATGGTGACCCTAAACCAGCATAGTGACGTGGTCTGAGCACTGGACTACAGCTCTGGAGATCAGGGTTCAAACGCCCTTTGCTCATCTGTAGAAACCCACTGGGTGACCTTGGGCACACTCAGCCTCAGAGGAAGGCCATAGCCAACCTCTGAACCAGTCTTGCCAAGAAAACCTCCTAATAGGTTTGCAGAAGCGACTTGAAGTCACACAACAAATGGCAAGGCTATCACAGGCAAATTTCTTGGCAAAATTTAATCAGAAGGCAGCTTACCTTTGCCTTTCTCTAAAGCTGAGAGAATGTGACTTGCTCATGGTCACCAAGGACCTTATTAGACAGGAGGAATTTCTCTTTATTGTGAGTGGAGCCAATTCGAATTCACGTGAATTCGCTAGTTTAGTGAATTCACGTGAATCCCTATTGCGTTCAGAATGCATTCAGAATGACTTCCCATTACCAATAAATGACCCTCCATTGCCCGAAATTGTGTGAGATGCTTTAATTCGCAATATCGTAAAACCATGATTGCGTTCGGATTGCCATTGGATTATACTTCCAGTTTCCGACATCTGATAAGGTCCCTAGTGGATTTACATTGCCAAGTGTGGATTCTGGCACTGGCCTCCAGAGTCGGAGTGTGTATTTATATTGTGAAAAATAATGCAGTTATAGAGAGATCCCAATGTTCCACAGGATGGAGCTACAGCACTTTAAGTGGTGCCAAACTGCATTATTTCTACCATGTAGATGCACCTAGAGTACAATGCTCAAATCACTACACTGCACCAGTTCTCTTGCTTGTCATAAAACTTGGTTCCTTCTACATAACCATTGAAGGTACTGTATAGGCAACCCTAGGAGACAGTCAGTTCCCATGTCTGTTACAACAAGTTTCAGATGGTCTTGCACTATATTTACAGGTGTGTGCTCCGTACTCCTAAGCGTACTTTCATGGCGTGAACAGCCTCATAGTTAGTGGGAGTCGTTTTTTAATACAAATAATACATGTTTATAGGTGTGCAAAGGGATCTTGCAGCACCTTTGAGACTAACAGAAACACAGAAGGTAGCATGAGCTTTCGTAGGCTTGAGCCTACTTCTTCAGAATATATGGATATATGGTGAGAAACAAGAGAGAATAAAACAAAGGCCTACAGTGAAATGCAGTTATTTTTGTTGTTGTTTTTGTGTACTTTCAAGGCATTTTCAACTTATGGCAACCCTAAAACAAACCTATCATAGGGTTTTCTTGGCAGGTTTCTTCAGAGAGAGTTTGTCATTGCTATCCTCAGGCTGAGAGACTGACTTGCCCAAGGTCACCCATTGGGTTTCCATGGCTGGGCTGGGATTCGAACATTTGTCTCCTAGTGCCCTGGGCCAACACGTAAACCATGGACCCTTTCACACGGGAGGAATTTCTCCCAACTTCGAATGGAGCCAATGCGAATTCATGTGAATCCCCATGGCGTTCGGAAGGCGTTCGGAATGACTTCCCATTACCCTAAAATAACCCCCCCCCCTTGCCCGAAATTGCATGGGAAGCTTTAATTCACAATAACATGAAACCCATGATTGCATTCGGAGTGACTTCCCTTTTGCCCGAAATTACGTGAGAAGCTCTAATTCGCAATAACGTGAAACCCCATGATTGCGTTTGGATTGCCCTTGGATTATACTTCCAATTTTCCACGTCTGAAAGAGTCCCATGCTGGTTATAGTTAATTCCATTATTCAGAGCTAAGATAGCTTTACTGCATTTGAGGAGTACCTGTACAAGCTTTAGCACTTTTGACACTACTATACAAGGGAAAAATAAATTTCTAGCATAAGCTTTCTTGGAACTATAGCTCACTTCATCAGATGCCACTGTACTCCAGAGAAGCTTATATCAAATTTCTTTTTCCTAATTAGTGAATGATGCTACTGGATTCCTTTATGTCATTTTATGCTAAAACAGACTGACACAACTGTCTTTGAACAGAAGCCTTTAAGTTGCTTTTATTAATGGGGATGGCTTCACATCTTGGTGCTACCTTTCCATGGCAGTGGGATTGCATATTTCCATAAAGTAAGAGGCTATGCTGACCACAGCATGGCTAATATAGGGCCTTCCAAGCAGTGCATCACTAGGGTTGGTGTCACCCCTCCACTGACCTCCTCCCATCCCACACCATACAGAATCCTTAGTCATGTGTTCATACTAATATTACTCATAAATCGTAATTTTCATATATCACTGAATCGAACGGTAATAGTTCTGATTTAAACTAGTGAAATTAACTAGTAACCTTTAAATTACAACATCATATGCATAATTATATTTACATACACATAGTTCATGTGGCTAAAGTGAAGATTTGGTAAAATGTGATGTTCTTAAAAAAAATTAAAAGAATAAAAAAATTAAAATTAAAATTTTAAAAATTGAAATTTTAAATCTTAATTTTAAAAAAAAACTGGAGCCTCTCCTTTTTCCTCTTACTGAGCCTCACTCACTCAGCCTATCTCTTTCAACATTGTAAACAAACAGGTGAATGCCATAATGTGTTTCTGCTAAAATGCAGATTTTTGAGGAGCAGTGGGGTCACACACACCCCTTAGGGTGTCACTTGATGCGGTCCACACACCCCTAGTGATGCCATTGCTTCCAAGCTAGGTTTTTGCTAGAGAAACAGATTAAATGTGCCAAGCAGCAGTAGTGGAACAGGACACTGGTCGATGATCTCTTCAAGTCATTGGCCATACCAGTAGTATTCAGTTAACTCAGTATTGCACAGAAGGCTGCAATGGTAAACCACTCCTGAACATCTTTTACCTCAAGAACAGTGTGTATTAAGTACCAACAACAGTGGCTAACAGCTTCTCATTCAAACACAGAGACATAGAGAACCAACTTATTTTCCTGTTTGTAAATTAAGACAGAAATCTTAGACAAAAGGAATATTCCCAGATCAAGGTGAAATGAGGAGACTATTCCTTCTCACTTATTTAGGAAGATGGATAAGAAGCATTTAATCTAGCCTATTTACTTGTAGCCAGAATGTGAATGCAGAGAAATTCAAAGAGTAAGCCCTGGAGCTACCGGTTAGGAAAGAAACTAAGTAATTACATAGATCCCCCAAATAGTATTTGCTAGTTTTAAAATTTACAATTTTGAATAATATCTGAAACCAATAAGGAAATGCACATAAAGTATGACTTTTGCATGATAGTATAAAGATGCAGTACAGCTAAGGTAATCCTGCACTCATACATCTTCCTACATATTAAGTTTTCTGTTTTCCATATTTAAGGGCAATGTAACATCTTGGTCTTGGGCAAAGCAATCTATGTATGTTCACAAAGAAGTAGTAAGTCTCACTGTATTAGATAGGACTTCTTTCTAGATAAGCCATGGGTAGAATTAGAGACTGTAAGCCTGAGGGCAGGGATCCGTCTCATTTATAAGATTGTATGTATAGCACTGTGTAAATTTACAGCGCTATATAAATAAAATTATTATTATTATTATTATTATTAATAATAATAATAATAATAATAATAATAAACAAATTATTGAAGGTTATTGAGGAGTTCCTCAGGGCTCTGTCCTGGGCCCCCTTTTGTTCTCTCTATACACATTATCCCTTGGTAAACTCGTCAGTTCTTTTGGTTTCTCCTATCATCTGTATGCCAATCTTTCCACCCCTGACCTTTCGCTGGGGCTTGAACAGCAAGTTTCATCTTGTCTGGCTGCCATCTCTCAGTGGATGCGGCATCGGCACTTGAAGCTCAACATGTCTAAGACAGAGCTTCTCGTCTTCCCACCTAAGACCACCCTTCAATACTCCTTTTTTTGTTTCTGTTGATGGCACTTCTATTCATCCGGTTCAGCAAGCTCGCAGTCTTGGTTTCATCTTTGATTCCTCTTTGTCGTTTATCCCCCAGATTCAGGCCACCGCCAAGACCTGTAGATTCTTTCTTTACAACATTGCTAAAATGCATCCATTCCTCTCAGCCTCCACTGCCAAGACTCTGGTCCATACCCTGGTGGTCTCATGACTAGATTATTGTAACCTTCTTCTGACAGGGCTTCCTCTCTCACACCTCCATCCTTTAATCTCTGTCCAGAACTCAGCTGCACGTATTGTCACATCTGCTCGCTGCTTTGACCATGTTTCTCCCCTCTTATCCTCCCTTCACTGGCTCCCCTTCCCCTTCTGCATCCAGTACAAGCTTTTGTTATTGACTTTCAAAGCCCTCCACGGACTGGCCCCTCCTTACATGTCTGACCTTCTTTCTCCTCACACTCTTTCTCATACCCTCCGTTCTGGTAGTCAAGGTCTCCTGTCCCAGCCGAGGATTTCCACCACTCTGTCCCAAATTCGTCCCTTCTCACTTGCTGCCCCTCACTCCTGGAACCTTCTTCTCCCACATATACACCTCATCACTTCTCTAACCAGGTTCAAAAGTAAGTTAAAGACTACATTGTTTAGGGAAGTGTTCCCAGGATCCATCCTCTTAACTATTTATTAAGAACCCGTGCCCTCCCTCCAATCCATCTGCCTTGGCCCAGACCCCAGAGGGAGAGAAGAACCACTGGACCTCATCCCCCTCCCACCACCTTCCCCTTTTCCTTTCATGTTGTCTTTTAGACTGTAAGCCTGAGGGCAGGGATCTGTCTGACTATAAGATTGTATGTACAGCACTGTGTAAACCTACAGTGCTATATAAATAATAATAATAATAATAATAATCAGAATAGCTTCTTGAAACAACATAAGCACGGTTTAGGAGTTGATTCTTTAATAACAACTAATATTAGCCATCGGTTACAGTATAATAAACTACATGGATCACTAGCCTTTCATTATTTCAGTTTGCAAGATCCAACCCTTATCAACTTTCCTAGAAGAATTTAAGTTTGCTTTCTCTGGAGATCACTGGAGGATTCAGCAAAGGAAAAATAGGGAAATGACACATATAAACATAGATATGAATGCTTCTTGGAGATATTCACCTTCATTCGTCCTTTCATTTTATGAAAAGTGGCACTCTGCATGAAGTGCAGTAAGAATATCCTCATGCCTAGAGTAGAATAAAATCCATTGCTGTTGAGTGCGGACTGGCCAAGGTTCATTAGAGATGCTAGATTCCCATCTGCTTGCCCATTTTATTGAGGGCATCACTGATGATGTCGAGTTCATGACGTAGTTCATTCACTGCATTTGCAATGCCCCTTGTGTCCCTCAGGAGCTGAATGCTTTGTGTATATGGATTATAACTCACACCAAAGGGGCGTTTGATGGTCTTTGCAAATTCTCTGTTTGGATAGAGAAGAAAAAAATGTTTTGATAAAAATAAGGTTAAGCCTTTTCAATGTAATTTTCAACCAATTATCTTTCTTTGCAGGCCAGAACAGCACTATCTTGATAATTGTTGTATGAAGAGAAATTACACAGATTTGGCTGTTTCTGTCTCTAGGGAAGTGTCAGTTTCACAGTGGAAAAATGCATGTTGATGTGATGATGGCTATGGGTGATCCAGAGATAAAAATCCAGGAATGAGGGAAATCCAGTGGAGCATAGTTCAGAGTTTATGAGGCAATTGGCAAGCTTAATAAATAAAAGGATCCAGGATGAAGTTAACTACTCCAAACTATGTCTAAAATTGTTTCTAAGTGACTCCAAATTGTATCTAAATGAAATTAAAAGGTAGTGTTTGCTGTCACGTCTCAGAGCACCACTGATTTTTTTTATTATTTATTGGATTTATATCCTTCCTTTCTCCCAAAATGGGATTCACAGTGGCTTACAATAATTTAAAAAGGATACAACTAAACCATTAATTATAGAAATTAAAGACAATTAAATAATATTAAACCGTAACAATTAAAAACACCAACTGGAGTAAGGTAACAGAGCCATAGGACGGGAAAGGGACTTCAGTAAGCCCACAAATTACTCTGGTACTCTATTTAGTTTAAACTGTAGTAGCAATTATATAGTGATATTGTACAGTGGGTCCTTGGTTTTTGCTGGGGTTTGGTTCCAGGACTGCCCGTGGATACCAAAATCTGTGGATATTCATGTCACATTAAATACAATGGAGAATAAAATGGTGACCTTTATATAAAATGGCAAAACCAAGCTTTGCTTTTTGGAATTTATATATTTTTGAATATTGTCAAGCCATGGATGCTTGAATCCATAGATAAAGAATCTGTGGATATGAAGGGATGACTGTATATCTCACATATACTGGCCAGCATCCTGTTAATGTCATATGCAAGTGAAAGTCAAAAGTACACCTGCATGTTTATTTTTTGTTGCTGCAGAAGCTGGTATTATCCTCCACCCTCCACAACGACGAGAATTCTCCATCAAACTCAGTGGTATATAATAATAGTTGCCTCCCACAGTCCTTCCATTACTGGTGGATAATGTCACCAGTCTACATCTGGCTAGGGGGACATAGGCAGACACTCTTCAATTCCCATCCCCTCCGCTCTCCATCATCAACAGAATGGCAGAGAGGTGCGGCTGCTAAACAGTGAGTTGAGGGGTTGAGAGGACAGAATGTAGTTTCACCTGCAGAATCTTTCCTGCTACACTGTATGTTAACAGGAACTCAGCCATTATCTTAATCCTTACAATAACCCTGTAAGCAGTTGAGTATTATTATTTTTTCCCATTAGAGAAGGATGTTGAGGTTGAGAGACTTAGCATGTCAAGAAGCCACCCTCTATCTCAATGGATATGAGGGGAATCTTTTTTATGTATTTACTTTCAGGGATTATTGATACAGCTGGCTCTGTGGATTCACAAATTCAATCATCTGCAAATCATCACACCCCATATTATTAAATGGTGGTGACATGAATGCAGACACACTGAAGGATGCACATTCATGTTACCATCATATAATAATATGGGGCACAATCATTTGCATTTTTTTGTATCATTGGGGGGTCCTGGAATCAAACTTCCACAAATCTGAAAGACAAACTGTATATGTATTCATATTTTAGTCTCTCATCTGCATTTAACAAATTACCTCATCTTTTCTTTTGCATCTTCAAAGCTTTCAGAAATGAAGTAAACTTCCTGGAATGTTGTAATCATGCATTCTTGCTTGCAGGTGACATTTGGATCAAAAGGCTTGACTTTGGCATTTCCAGATAGAGCATGCTGGTTATTAGAAAAAACAAAACAGCAATGATAAGTTTTTTCATATATCGGGGACCTCATCAACAAACCTTCACAGGTGGTAAGTGGCTTAAAATAATAAAATTATATTGTAACCATTGTTTTGTAAGGATTATTTCTGCCAATTGGTTTAATCTTCAAATTGGTTTACTCTTCAAGAAACTATATGCTTGCAGAGCTTTCATCCACCATTTCTATGAAAACCAAGCAGCACCTTCTAAAGCATCATGCTAGATTTCAGGAAATTATAATCTCTGTCTACTCTATCCAATCACTATTGGTTACAATTTCATAAGAAAGTTAAGGTGCTTCTAGAAAGAAAGAAAAAAATAATAGTATGCAAGAAGAAAACATAGGAGGGTTGCCAGTTAAAGATTTTGTGTGATGTACCTCTTGTAAAATTCCATTAATGAAGGAGATGATAAAAGCATGATGGAAGCACCCTTAGCATGATGTCTCATGCAGTAAGGAGACTGTCTCAAGAAGCTTCAATGCTTAAGGTTATACTTTAGTTTCCTGACCATCATTTTGGTTGGCCACCATCTATTTTATGTTGCAGCTCAATTATTTGAGCCACCCACATGACTCCTGAGCAAACCTGCTTCTGTTCAATTGCCAGAGATGTGTTCTGAATCCAGTTTGGTAGTGGCAGCTGATGGCTCCCATGTCAGGGGGACAGTGGATTCTCACTGGGTTTTACAATTTTAAAGGATCTATGCAAAGTGCTGAACTCTATCCCACAGAGAGGTTCAACTTCTTGGATGCCTCTTTTAAAGTTAACAATCTTGAGTGAGTTAACTGAACTTTGGACATTCAAACCACCAAACACCATTGAATTTTGTTCAAAGACCAGCTGTTTGACCCATTACTAACCACCTTGAATTGAGTCTGATTTTTTGTTTGGGTTTTAAACCAAACATTTATTGTTTGGTTTGGTTTTGCACAAATATTTATTGTTTGGGTTTTTGTTTTGTTTTTTCATGGGCCAATTCCAGTTAATCTGGCAAACTTCTCCCTGGATGTTTAAAAAATACTTAAAGTCTTCCTGCTCTTGGTTTGAAGACTATTTTTGTCCTTACCTTCAGTTCACTGATAGAAGAGAGCAGACCAGCTCCATAGGCTCTTAGCCGGCCTTCTTGTTTGCATAAGCCAAACTCCACAGTGAAAAAATAGCACTGGAAAGTAAGAGTGTGGAAACGAAAGAAGACAATGACTCATTGGAGGGTTGTCAGATTGCAAACTGGAGAGGGTTCCTGTGCCTTTAATGACTATGTAGAAGAGGATTTCAGCAGGTATTGCTTGTCACAGAACCAGGTAACAAGCAAGGACTGAAATGTCCTTATCTATGCAACCAAGGTACAGGATCCTTCTCCAGTTTTTATTCTGGCAACTCTAATCAACAGAAATGCAAGATGGTTACATTCAAGCAACAAGTGGTTTTGTTTTTTCTTTCTCTTTCCTTAAATGCAAAGTAACATAAAAGTGCAAGCCTCCTGCCAAATAAAGATACCACACCTTTCTCCTTTTGACTGGGATGAAGTGTTTCCCCTCTAAATAAGGCTCTTATAGCTAATTTTTTGCATACATCATCAAACCACAGTCATTTTTTAAAAATGGTCCTGGAGAGATTCCTGGAACCCTCTGAACTCCCTATTTACCCCCAAAGGTGAACATCATTTGAAGGCCGTCATATCTTGTCTCACCATGGGCCCTTTTGCATTGCACAATTATAGCACCTTACCATAGCAACATCCTATGGAATCTTGGGATTTGTAGTTTACGAAAGTATGTTCATAATTTTCAGTAATTACAAACTCCAGATTTCCATAGGAAGCAATCTTGCCAAAGTGGAATGATAGTGCTATCATTGTATGTTGCTGAATATCACACAACACTGTTATAATGCTATTATTCCACTTTTACTGCTACAACTGCCTCCTGTGGAACCCCAGGATTTGTAGTTGATGGAGGGGCAATGTGAAAGGCCCAGGAACCAGACATTTCCTTCAAACATTTTTCAAAATACAGGCAAGGAGTTTATCTCTGTCTTGAGGGGGAAGGGAGGTGTGTCAGTTGTATTTTTAGGAAGGCAGTAATAAAGATTTTACACTGAAATTTTCTCCTTTGTCCAATTTAGCTTAATTTAGAGAGGCGTGGCTGTTGCCTTTCTCCCCACCCTTGCTATCATCCATTCCTTACCTACTCACTGTGTAGACACCCAAGAACATGGGAAGGGCATGCATCAATTCCTTTGTTTTTCCAAGTCTACAAAATCTTTTAGGGACACAGCAGATTGCTGGGCTGAGAGACTGGGCAATGCTAGAAGGGTACTGCATATTGTCCTAAAAGCCAGGTAGATTCAAAAATATGAAAGCTGTGACAGACTGGGATGTCTGTACTCCTTATCTCACAACCCTAATAACTCTAATACCCATCAATTCAGGAAAAATCTTAATGAAGAAAGAAAAGTAACCTTTGCAAAGCTGACCTCATTTTTTTTTTAAAAAAAAACAGCTGCTCTTGGAGGTCTCTCATTCATATGCATGACATAAGTCACAGCCAATTTGATGACAAATAACAGCAGTCAAAACACACATGAAATTTTTATTGCTGGATTATCATGATCACAAAGGACATATGGGTACCATAAGGTCTGACAGAACTAGGCTTTGCTTTTGCTATGACAGATTAACACAGCTGTTCATGTCAAGGGGGCAGTTTTGCACTATGGGAATCTCTTTGGATGATAACAGGAATGCCCTGTGGCATTTTAATGACAAATTTCTTTTGACATAGTTAAGTTCATTAGGATTTATTGGTTTCAGAACCATCAAGTGATGTGGAAGATCAGATGGGGTCCATAAGGCCAAAGTAAGGTAGATGTAGGCTGAAGGAAAAAACTATCTTTACCCGGGGGGGGGGGGATTGGAAGCTGCAGAGTTATTAAAATCTCAGAAATATCAAAAAAGAGCAGATTAAACATTTTAAGAAATTCTGTTCACCAGCTAACTGGCACTTTCTACTAATAACAATAACAATCTGAAATGAAAGGGAAAGGTTGAACATGAATAGTTTTATATGGTGCTTGTTTAGTAATTGTTCAATAAGGCTTTATGAGTGCTATTTAACAATTGGCAAATACTGTACAGATCTAGTATGTTCCTGTGATTTGCTACCTGTTCTATGTTGTTGCTGGGTAGATCTTCCAAAACTGCTACAAATGGTACGGTGTACATTTGCTTTGGTGCCACATTGCTTTGTGTGAATGTTATAAATCTAGACTTGAATGTCATTAAATACAACACTATCTTCATTTCACAAATGCCTTCATCCTTGAACCATAAATGGGACAATTTATCCGGTACAAATTAATCCCATTCAAATCAGTGGGTCTTAAAAGGCAGTTAATTTGCCTGTATCACATAGTCCCCCAGCACAGTGTTCATGTCTGCTGTTTAAATAATGTTTTAAAAATACTTAAGAGTTGCTAAGAGGGATGTATAACATGGAAACACTGCAGTATTACTGGAATAGAAGAATGAATCGCAATGAGCATCTTCTTCTACTTACAGTTGCTAGCTTTTGAACAGCTTCATCAGATGCTCCAAGTGATGCTAAGCCAATTTCCTGAGAGAACTGAGCAAAACTGGGTTCAGCCAAAAGAGGGACATGGCCCAACAGTTCATGACAGGTGTCACTGGAAAGTGGGGGAAACAAAATAACATTGAACCAAGCAGACAGTTTCTTGAAGTTGCTATATGAAAATAATCCCATCTAATACAGTGAGGCAAAAGCCCTGGTGGTGCAGTGGTTACATGTCTGTACTTCAGCCACTAACAAACATAAGGTTGTGAGTTCAATACTAGCCAAGGGCTCAGGCTTGACTCAGGCTTGCATCCTTCTGAGGTTGCTAAAATGAGCACCCAGCTTGTTGGGGGCAATTAGCTTACAGTTGTAAAAGCTCAGAGATTGCTTAGATGGTATGAAGCAGTATATAAATGAAGCTGCTATTGCTAGTAGCTGCCAACAGTATAAAAGAGTTATTATCATAAGGAAAACAAAATCCTACAAACAAGGTATGGCTCCTTACTATGCATGTCAACTGTGGAAGTTGTAATTCAGAACATCTGCAGGACCAAAGATTCCCCACACTGGGGCAAATACATTTAGAGAAAGAAAAACCTGCATGGGTTACATCCCACTTTGTTCTTTTGCCAATAAATGTATTTGTACAAAAGTTTAGACTGAGGAAAAGATTAAACAATTTTATCAAAAGCTAGTCTATACAATTAAATAATCTGGCCCTTTCTCCTATGGTGTCATATAGACATGAAGTGACATGTAAACATCCATCTCAGGCAGGGATACAGTTAAGGACTGTGGTAAGGGCATCCTCGCCCATAAGAATTCTGCCCCTCCAATGAAATATTTCACTCGCCCCACACCAATTACGTACAGGAGAGGCCTTTTTTAAAAAAAGAAAGAAAGAAAGAAAACAGGAATTGACTTCTGCTCTCTTCTTGTTAAAAAATGGGTCTCTCCTGGGTTTAAACACCCACATGCCCCAAGAAGACATTTGAAGGCAAAAATATTTATTATTATTATTTTGGTGCAAGGATACTGGTGGATGTGACTATCCAGCATCTCCTGAGGGGCTAATGTTTCCCCTCAGCCTTCCACAGTTTTCCACCCCACTGTATTTTTATTTATTTATTTATTTATTTTATTTCCTGCCTTCCTCCCAGAATGAGATCTATATATTATATTGCATTGTGGCAGGAATGGGATAGGGAGTCATGAACCTGCTCCTTCAGCATACAGATAACCAGCCTAGGCACTATCTGGGAGCACAGGAAAAAGGCAAGGAAAATAACTACAGACATTATTCAGAATAAGGATTTTTTTTAAAAAAAATTGCTTACGGTTCTGGCGTATAAAGAGGGTCCGAGCTGTGCCTAACATACTGAGTGCAATGAAACACTCTGAATGCTAAACCTGCCAAGAAATCTCGGGGAGACAGGTACCCTGCAACCGGACGGATTGTAAATCCAGTGCGCTCTGCAAAACCAAATGAAAGTAAACAGTTAACCTCTGATTGCAGAGGCTAAGAAATTATTGTATTATCCAACATCAGTAAATTTAGTAGATAAATATCCTGCCAGATCTGCTCAGAGGATGGTCTGTATCCAGAATTTTACACACGTAGATCTTTAACCTCTTGTTTTTCAGAGCTGTAGTGTAATACAAATATGTGTAACCTATACCCACACACTTATGGCCTACATACCATCAGTTCCCATGCCACTTACAGGCAGCTCCCAACAGCTTGCCCCTGGAAGAAATGTGGCTCTCATGCTGCATCCACATGGCAGAAATATTTCAGTTTGACACCACTTTATCTGCCATGGCTCAGTGCTACCGAATTCTGGGAATTGTATTTTTGGGAGACATTAAACCTTCTCTGGTGCCACAGAAACTACAATTCACAGAGTTCCACAGCACTGAGCCATGGCAGTTGTCAAACTGGATTATTGGAAATATTACCTTTTTTGGACTATGACTCCCAGAATTTTCCATCCACTCTGACCATTGTCTATGCTGGCTGGGTGATTCTGGAAGCTGTAGTCCAAAAAAGTAATGTTTCCAAGCTCTGCCCTTTAAAAAAAAAGTGCCTTGCTCTTTTTGTAACTATAGCTTGCCTCAAGAAAAAAAAAGTGATCTAACAGATCTCTTTCCCCATTACCTTTGAGAAAACGTGATACATCCTCCAACTGGGGTATATTGTCTTCTCGGTACCCACACTGTTTGGTTAGCAAAGGTAGGTTTTTAAGATATTCTCTGCAGGCATGGCTTGAGTAAAGCTTATTGAGCTCTCGGAATACAGTACCCCAAGTCCTGATCTCCTCCTCAGTGAATTCAATTTTTGGAATTGGGTCACCGCTGTAACAGGAAGTCAGAATAAAGAATTAACTTTCATTTTTAAAAATTGCCAGAGCAAAAAAAGAAAGAAAGAAAGAAACCCCAATGTTACCAAATATTCCCACTTCCTAGTACTTCCTGCTGATTGTTGTTTGTGAATTTGGATCAACCAGTGGTTGGACACTCTCTTTCTCTTTCTATTCCTTTTTGACACTAATATAGAGGCAGAAATGGGCTGAGGCATTTGCCTTGCCTCTTTAAAATGTTGAAGAGATGGTGTGAGGCTCAGTGGGAGGAGAAAGGAAAGGCCCCAGGGATTTTTAAAAATAAATTTTTAATATTTAATTTTTTAAAAAATATTTTTATAAAAAAAAATAAAAAAATTATTTCAAAACATCACATTTTACCAAGTTTTTGCTTTAACCACATGAAACTATGTCTATGTGAACACATTTATTCTGTATTCATATTTATTAAAGGTATAAATCTAATTTTGCTAGTTGTTTATGTCACAAGGGGATGCAGTGGCTTAGTGGTTAAGACGCCAATTCTGACATTTAGAAGATTGGAAGGCTGGCAGTTCAAGGCCCAGGTGCTGCATTATGGGGTGCACTCCTGTCACTAGTCCCAGCTTCTGCCAACCTAGCAGTTCAAAAGCATGCAAATGCCACTAAATAAATAGGTACCACTTCTCAGTGGGAAGGTAACAGCGTTCAGTGCAGTCATGCTGTCCACATGACCACCAGAGCAGTCCTCAGACAACGCTGGCTCTTTGGCTTATTAACAGAGATGAGGACTGCCCCCTACAGTCATTTACAAATAGACAGTCATGTCACTGGATGACCTTTACCCTTTTTTTATGTCACAACTATTATCATTATATTCAGTGATATATGGAAGTTACGATTTATAAGTAAATTAGTACAAAAAATATTACTAAGGATTCTGTATTGTGTGGTATGGAAGGAGGTCAATGGGGGTGATACCATGTGTTACCGCACCAGGTAACCCTAGGGTTGCCAGTGCACTAATATAACGTTTAAGAAATACAATAGATGATCATATCCCTCCCACTCTTGAGGCATGTTTCAGTCTGTTGACACTCTGTGTGAATTTCTGCACTGCCACCTCCTTATTATTCAGCATTTTAAAGAGCTAGGAATATTGAAATTCATTTTTGCCAGATCTGGCATTACATTTCCAAAGGAAAGAAACTAATCAACACCTCCCAAGAGGTGTCTGTCACTTGGGGAGGAACTTCATAGGAGGTTAACGAGACAACTCCAAGTCACTTTTTGCAAATTATGTCAGCCTGATCTTTTGGCATCATGAAGTCACTTTTCATTTAGAGGTGTATAGTCAGTCAAAATGCATCAAAAAAGAGATTTTCTATTCCAGTTATAGCAGTTTTCAAATAGATTGTCATGTTAGTCTGTTGCAGTATAAAAAAGACACGGGGAATCTAGTAGCACCTTTAGGCATAAACATTTGTGGATTTCCATCCATTTCTTCAGATGAACTGATGGAGTACAATGTTGAAGTTTCAGGTGCTATATATACAGTTACATAATTAGGAGAGGGTGGATTCTCTTTAAGATTCACTTTAAGATTCCCGATAATTTCCAAGAAACCTTTGTGTTTCCCAGAAGATTTTGAAATCCATTTTTCTAGAGCAGTTGGATATCGCTTTCCTGGTTTCCATCCTTGAAAAGTTGTAAATTTGCATTAATAAGCATTCTCTGCTGGAGAACTCTACTCCACACATCTTGAACACCACCACTACTGCTCTCTACTGTTGTTATTTACTATTCATGTTGGCTTCAATTCATGGAGACCCTATATGACCCTCCATGGACCATCTGCAGCTCTGTTCAGGTCCTAGAAACTAAACACCATGGATTCCTTCATCAATGTTATCTATAATGCAGCGTTCTCCTTTTCCTATTGTCATCCTCTTTGCTGAGCATTAAGAATTTTAAGCCCCTCAGTAAGCTACAAATTCTAGAATTCCATAGATTGCTAACAGTTAAAGTGGTATCGAACTGCTTTGTAAAGTAGATACACTCTACTGTATCTAATAGCTGATGGGAAGATGGGATACTATTTAATGGACAGTCAATGCAGATGAATCACTTCAATTTACTATAGATTATTATCTTGCACAGAACTGAGTCACACAACCTTCCAGGGATAGGAATTTAAATGGTTTTTGTTAAGTCTGGTAGACAAAATTGCCAGGATGGGAATGGGAGTGAGAGTGGGGTCTGCTTTTCCTGTGCTAAAAAGAACTGTCTTGCCTTCATGTTCTGGGAACCACACAATACATAAAGCCCCAATGTTTTCTCCTCCAAATTTCCCAGACCCTGTTCAAAGTTACTGTTCCTGGCAACGTCATGTTGGAAACGCTGACACGTACTGTTTGTAATTCATAGCCAGGTCTGCAAAATACTTCCGTCTCTTGCGGTAAACATTGTCTTTGAAACCCTAATAAGGAAATTAAAAGAAAAATCACAGGTCAGTCTTTGTGATTAACATGTTTCATAAGTCTGTATTCTGCCAAAACAACTTTGGAGGAGATCAGAAGTATTCACTGCAGGTAAAAGCATCCAACAGAAAATTCTAGTTTGTTTTAGAACATTGTTAGATGCATGTACTCCTCCAGTGAAAAAGAAATCAAACACAAATTTCACTGCATAAGGGCCGCTGAAAATGAATGAATGGGAACTATGCAAGAGCAAGGTGGCCCCAATGTGTTCTTGGCTCCTGGAATCATCTTTGGAACCATCTACTTCTACAGAGTGTACAGCGTTATCTTACTGGCTCCTGCTTGTCAGTTCAATTATGTAGGTTAAATTAGAGTTAGGGAAAAGCATCAGTTTGTTTTCTGTCTGTCAGCATATTCTCCTTTGCAACCATCTTTAGGTTTTATTCAAGTGAATGTTCATTAGAACTTATATGCTCCTTTGCATAAAGGGAAGCCAAAGTCATAACAGTGATCATCAAAATGGGGTCCTTTGACTTTTTATGGAGTTGAAGGACACATTTTATACAAGCCTCTGCCCCACATATCTTCAAAGCATGCTGTTATGGCTAAGCCCTAGATATATTCTTTGTGACGTCAATGTTTTATATTTTACTATATTTAACATGTAATGAAGTTTGACAATGGAGTGAAAAACTAATGTATGCAAAGTTAATTTACCATTAATAAATGTTTCAAGATGATCTTTAAAATATTGGGAGACAAATGTTAATCAAAATTTACTCACTGGATGATCCGCATCTAGCTCAGATCCATACATCAGAACACGGTTTGCACATTTATCCAGATCTGAGATCTTCTTAGGAAACCAAGGGATATTGTCCGTATCTAGGAGTTTGATGGAACACAGATTGTTATTAATTTTTTAAAAAATGGTTAATGAAAAAGAACTGTTCTCATGAGCAACTTTGACAGACACAAATGAAACCTTGCTGTTAAGGAGTTAATGGCAAAAGAATGAGAAAACATTCCTATCTGACATGTGCACAGCACTGAGCACTTCCTACAGTCTTAAAAATAACTTTGCCCTGTTATTTCCCTTACAACTTACATTATAATTGCATTAATCCTCCACTTCAACTCTTTCTCTCACAGACATTGTACATGTATGCAAGAAAAGAGACAGCAGGACTATAAAGGTAGGCAATGCAATCCTAAGCATATTTACCTACACAACATCAAAGAAACCAATTGCCCTAACTATACAATGGCCCTAAGGGACAGCTGTCGAAATCTAAATGCAGGGATGAATTAGCATAATTGCTCTGCCAGAAAAAGGATGAAGGTTTACCAGCTCACTCCAAACATAAGTTTACAAGCCCTGTATTAAGAAATTGTTTAATTTCTTTTATTACAGCTGTTTGCTTACATGTAACTGGATAGGCTGCTACACATGCTGAAGAGATAAATATAATCATGTACTATTCAGTAGAAATGCAAAGCTATGGCAGTCAAAATGGACCCAGAGGGCATTAGGGGTGGGGGGTGGGGGTCAGGAGTAAAAGCCTGTGGGGTCCTTGCACCTTTAATAGTGCTACAGAAGAGGAAATTTCAGCAGGTGTTGCTTGCATGATAAGCTGCACTACTGAAATTCCCTCTTCTGCATCTGAGCACCTAAACCCAGTTAAGTCTAGCTCTCTTCCCTAAGATACGAATTTCTGTTAGGTCCTCTGTTAATTAAACTATATTCCACTTTAATGCTGCACATTATTCTCATCAGACTCTGTCTTCTATCACTCATACAAATCCAAATTTTAGTATGGCATAACCTGTCATTGATCCTACCAAAGTCTTTGCCCACCAAAGAGCAGCATAATGAGGCAATTTAGATCACCCAGGCAAAGAAGTCAATCCACATGTTACAGAAAATAGGCAGAAAATCTTGGAAACTAGTTGGGAACTTAAGCTATGGGAACTTTCATTTCCAAATATAGTGATGATAGTTGTGTATCTGTTATAGGCTGCAAACCTAAACACATGAGGTTCAATTTTGGGTTAAAGCCCAGTGAAATCAACAGGCTCTAGGCATGCCCTATTTTTCATTGGACTGCATTTGAAATCGCTCTTGAACACTTCTCGGTGTCCTTTCCAAGAAATGCACTGGTAGAAAATACCAAAGAGTGTTCTGCCTACATGAGAAAAATTAGAAGCTTTTTTCAAAGGAAAAAAAAATCCAATATAACAAACATTGGCTCATTATCACATCTTTCAAATACATGTGAATTGCTACTTTCTTACCTTCTGTCTTACCATCTTCCTGCACAGTGAAATTGTCTGTTGGGTTCACAGACACAACGTTGACATGGGATTTCAATAGATGGAAGATCTCATCTAGCTGCTCTCTATTACTGTCACATGCTACAAAGATCTCAAATTCTGAATTTCGTCTTCTGGATTTTCGTGATTCTATGTGCACTAGGTTCACGTGTTTTTCCTGGGGGATGAAGCCACTTTGGTTACATTTTCAACAGCATCTGAGAATCAAATTTTGTGCTTTTCCACTCTTCCTCTTACATCTCTTATATCTCTTCAGTCAAACATATTTATATACTGTAGGTGTTACTTTACAAATCAGTGTACCAAAAAAATCTACACTTTGAGTTCATCCATCCCCATAGTGAACATAACCTTATAAATAATAATATGAATGTTCAATGAAATGATTAATATATATGGCCAAATACTATTTGCTCTTGATCTCAGTTTCAGAGATAACAAGAAGCTATAGTTTCTCAGTATTTAAACAGGCCATGGTGAGTTTTATGCTTCTGTACTCTCTCATTTCTCCTTCCTTCTTATATGCCAGAAGAGGACATTGGAGGGATCTACTTCTGGTTTTACTTCTGGTCTGGAATGAAGCAGTTGAAGATGGCTGGAGCTGGGACTTCGATTCCAGCCAGACAAACCTCAAAGCAAGCAAGGCTCTCAATAACATCTATACCCTTAAAGTGTGCCCCGGGTTGACGGACATAACAATTAATTGCATATCTGCACCAATGATGAGATTTTGGTCACAGGGAAGCAGAGCAATAAATATACAGATGCCATTCAGGGACAGAGAAGGATTTTTTTTCCCTCCTCCACCAAGCCCGCAGACCTCCAGAACTTCTAATCTGAAGAAGATTTAAAGAAAGTGAACACTATTGAACAGATAGCCCATATAAATGTAGTGCTATGCCCTTGAACTGTAAAAAAAACCTATTTAAAAAGGTAGAGGAAAAAATTGAGTCTCCTGGGACAGAAAGGGAAAGTTGATCTAGTTTGTCTGGATTGTTTTGAGGAGACAAGAGGGGGGAATAAAAACAGAAGAAGATTGATTGTTAAGATTGTTTGACGTGAAAAAAGTATGAAGACTGAATGATTTGTGGAGGTGCAAAAATTACGCTTTTTGCAAGATGATTTTTTTTTTTTTGCTTTTGCTTTTTGTCTGTGTTGTTTTTAGTATTTTTGGTATTATTCTTTCCTTTTTTCCTTTGATTATTGCTACTTTTTCATTTTTTATTTTTGTTACTTTGTTTTGCTTTTTTGTGTTACATTTATGTTTTAATTTTATATTTTTGGATTAGTTCTCCCCCCCCCCCCTTTCTTCTGGAATGGATTGAGCGCTGTGCCATAAATCTCTGATCTTGAAAACATACACAACATACTGGAGGAGTTGGTGGAGCTCTAAGACCTTGATTTTGTTTTATTTTTGAGTTATTTTTTTCTATTTTATTTTATTTTTTATTTATTTCCTTTTTCTACTTCTGGTTTTAAACTATTGGAGTTGCTAAATGTCCATTAATTGTGATGTTCATCTATTTAAATGTCCATCAATTGTGATTTATTTAAACTGTGGTTTGTGAACAAACCATGTTCTGGAATCACAGTCTGATTCTGGTTTGTTCTCCCTAACCGTGATGAACAGAAATCACAATTCCCCAAGTGTGACTGCTGTAAGGAATTGTGGCTTGTTAAACATCAAAACGAGTGAGCTTCCCATTCACTCCTTGCAGATATGAAGGAGAATTTGAGAAAAGCACAGGAGACTCACTATAGCCATGTTGGCGAACCAGTTGCATGCATGCCCAATCTGGCACGTGAAGCCATCTGAGCGGGCACGTAGCCTGGGTCGGGGAGCTGCAGGGGCAGAAGGTGCATGTGGCCACCCCAGTTCCTTGCTGTGGCCCTGAAGAGTGGCACTCAGCCCTTCTGCCCAGAATCCCCACCTTCCTCCCAGAAACCCCATATTTTTGCAGGGTCCCCCGCCCCTTGGCCAGACAGCCCTCAAGTTGCCATAATTCTCTTCCACAAAACTGGGACAAAATATAGGGGGAGAAATGTAGGGCAAATGTATGACAAACATAGAACATTAAAGAAAAATGGAGAACATAACCAACTAAAAAACCAAAAACATTACTAAAATAAAAAAAATAATGCACAAATAAATGTCTTCGGTCTCAGCTGTTGTTATTGTTGTGTGCCTTCAAGTCATTTCTGACTTATGGCGACCCTAAGGGGAATCTATCATGAGATTTTCTTGGCATGTTTTTTCAGAGGGGTTTTGCCATTGCCACCCTCTGAGGTTGAGTGAACATGACTTGCCCAAGTTCACCCAGTGGGTTTTCATGGCTGAGCCAGGATTTGAATCCTGGTCTCAAGAGTCCTAATCCAGTGCTCAAAACACTATGTCATTCTGGCTCTGTTGGGAGCTTATTGGTGGGTTTTTCTGTCAGTGGCAAGGTGCAGGCAAACCAATCTCCTGCATGGCGGGGGGTTGGACTGGATGGCCCTTGTGGTCTCTTCCAACTCTATGATTCAATCCAGGAGAAGGCAGCAACAAGAGGGAAATGCAGTATATGATAAATTCATAACAACTGGGTTTGAGCCTTAGAGCTGCTACTATACTGCAGAATTAATGCAGTTCAACACCCTATTAACTGCCATGGGTCAATGTCTTGGAATTCTAGGGTTTGTAGTTTTGTGAAATGTTTAGCTTTCTCTGTCAGAGACCTCTAGTGCCACAACAAATTACTAATCCCAGGTTTCCATAGGATGGAGCCATGACAGTTAAAGCTATCTTTAATTCTGCTTTGTGGCAGCAGCCTAGATTACAACCCCCACAATCAAACATATAGCATGGTCATTCTGGCTGAGGGTATCAAGGAGTTAGATTCAAAAATGTAATAATTTTTTTCCAAGCTCAAATGTGAAATAAAAACAGTGTTTTGACTTCAGTTTCTGCTACAAAAAGCCCCATGCTTCGAATGATTCTGGCCCCTCATCCACCAATGGTGAGAACACAGATTTTATGTTCATATAAAATTGGCTGAAGTTTTTAAGAGACAAAAGCGTAATAAAAGAACAAAGTGCATTATGCTAGCTGTTACTACCTTCGCTATGCTTGCAGAGACTGATTACCTGAAAGAGTTTTAGAGCTTTGACAAGTCCTCCAACTTCATTGTTTAAGGAGAATATGACAGCAGTTCTACTCCTTTCAGATGAATTGTCCTTGTTTTCCTTGTTGTCCTCATTCATACTGTAGTTTGACTTGTAGATCTAAAAATGATTAGTAAATCAATTAATGCTAATTAATTCATAACAGTACAGAATTTTTCTAAGCAAATAGACTAAATATCAAATGTGTACAACCCCTGATCCATTAAAACAAATTTTGCATTGCAGTACTTCCCACTGGGTGCTGCCCAATGACAACTGTCATGCCTTTTTGGCATATGATTCCTAAAAGTCCCTGCCTTTCCTTGTGCAAGCAGTCCACTTCATTTCAAGGAAACATGCGTCTCATTCAGTTGGCTTTGGACTGCAGACTTAATTAGGCTGACCTGATGACTTTTTAAAATAATCCCTCAAAACACATGAAAAATGACACTGAAATTGGGTATTCATCCAACATTCCTGAGACACTTCTGTGACAAAGACATTTTTAAAAACAGATTAGCCCTAGAAAAGTGACATGGGCACATTGAGTTAACCACATGTTTAATTCCTTCCTATTGAAATAAATAATGAGTGTAATTCCATATCCATCTAGAACAGGCAACTGTGGAGAATAAAGGAGCTACATAAGCCTTCAAGGAGACCCTGGAAAGCACACCTTTTTGCACTAAAATATTTCCTTTTTGGCCCCAAATACTCTCTAGGGGTTATGGGGGCATATTTTAGGGCCTTCTTGGAATCCTAGAGGACAATTTTGGGACATTTAGGGGCAAAAATTGTTTTGAAGTATTTTACAAATTTTCATTTTGATAATAAGAGAAGACCAGACAGGTGAAAAGGCACTCTGATTATCTTTTGGTGTTTTGAAGCAAAACATTTTGAAAACAATACCCATGGATACAATACTCTGGAGGCCACAGAAATGGGTATCAAGGGTGCACTTTGCCCACCCCGCTCTAGAAGTAAGCCCCACTGAATTCAGTGGGACTTATTCTCCTGTAAATGAGTTTAGGACTGTGGCTTTAAAGGGCAATTCTGTCCCTGTTTACCAAGTAAGAAGTTACACTGAGCTCAGTACAAGTTTACTCCAAAGCAAATAGCACCATTACCACACACACACATACACTATATGACATTTTCCATTTCATCTCTGAAGCACCCTTATAGCTTGCTCCTCTCTGTGCTTATTTAGATGTAATGTATATTTCAAGGTAAAATATGAAACCTAAATCCAATTCCTCTTCCCAGTTAGAGTTACTGTTGTTGTGTGCCTTCAAGTCATTTCTAACTTATGGCCAACCTAAAGGCGAACCTATCATGGGGTTTTCTTGGCAATTTTCCTTAGAGGGGGTTTGCCATTACCATCCTCTGAGGCTAAGACAGTGCGATTTGCCCAGAGTCACCCAGTGGCTTTCATAGTGGAGCGGGGATTTAAACCTGTTCTCCAATCACTCAGACGATTACACCACACTGTTGGAATCAATGATATTTACAGTGTTGGCCTACCATTCACCAGTTGATTCAATATAGACCCAGGAAAGCATGAATAAAGGAGTGGTGCCAGATTCAGAATTGTATTCAGAGTATGAAAAGGGAAAGGAAATTAAGACTTCAGCCCTATGTACACTTATCTGACAGTGAGCTCTAATGAACAGAGATCACCATCTGAGTAAACAAGCATAGACTTATGCTATAAAACCCCTATCCTTCAAGAGCTACATTAATTAGAATGAGAGCAAGTCTCTCCCATTCTAATTAATATATAAACATATCAATCATCTGCAAATATGGAATAAATGTACACTTCAGCTCCTGTTCTTTGACGCTTAGCATTTTCCCCACATACCACACAATTCTGTTTTTAAAATTAGATTTAGAAATTAGTATTTTTTGTTTCTTTTTCAAGAAATAGGGGAGGGGGACAGCAAGGGACAAAAGCAATGTACTGTACAAGCTGAAGGTGGGTGATAGGGTTATCCTTTTTGAAAAGGCCCATCCTTCTGTGTCTCTATCAGGCATTAGGAAGTGGTAAGGCTTGTTTCCATTCTGAGAAGATGTGTTTCTGCTAATTTCTGCAGGCCAAGTTGCTGTTAACAAGGCTCAAGAGCATATAAGATTGTTTAGTTTGGTCATTTAGCTCCCAGCTCAAGCTAAAAGCTGGTCTTTATTGTACTAATGACATGTTTAGTTTATTAGTATTTTAGCATTTAACATTTTATAGGGTTGTGTTTTATCATTTGTTTTTCATTATATATGTCTGATGTTCCACTCTTTGGTGAAAGGAGCATTATAAATAAACATTATTTGGTGCATGTAAGCTTTCTGCAATTTTTGTTTCTTCAGAGTAGTACATAACTGGAAGCAGAGAAAGCAGGTGTGAAAATAGCATGCATCATGTTGTCTTGCTTCAGCCAGCCCACTAGGCATTCAGCCCAGTCCACAATGATTCTGCAGGCTGTTCCATCATCTGTAAGCCAGAATATGCAGAATCACGTCAAATATGTATGCACTGCATGTGCCCTAAGCCAAGGCTTCTTCCAGAACTACAGCCACTTTTCCAGTGAATTTTCTCCATAGATAAGAGACAAAACCACAGAGTAAACCAGACTATACAAAGCAACAACCAGCTTCCTTTGTACAGAATGCTAGAACATGGTCAGCTATCTCATAACTTACAGAAGTTATTTTTGTGTTTACAACACTCAGACTTTGTAAAACCATTACGACCATTGCCATAAAGTATCCATGAAGTACTACAGCATAAATTACAAAGGGATTCTGGGAGCTGTATTCCACAAATGTAACATTCCCAAATTCTGGTCCACAACTATAGAGTTCCTGCTGTAATTGTATCATCCAGATTCCCTGAGGCACTTCTCCATGCAAGATGTCATGAAGGGTTTTGTAGAAGGAGGAGAAACAGCAACAAATTAAACAGTCATGGCCATGGCCCACAGTCCTTTCTGTAATCATCTGCCCCATTGCAGCTGTTACCAATAAGAACCCAGCTCACTCACTCACAACCCTTTACCCCCTGCATTCTCACTTAGCACTAGACTGGAATAACTGCTAACTTGTTTTATAGTTTGTATTAACATTCTGTGTGAAGAAGAATTCTGAGGAACTCAAAAGACTGCTTACTATTTGACATCACTATTGTTATTCAATAATGTGATGTGCACAAAATGCAAATCAGATGCATGCACCCAACATAAGAAATTTATTTTTTATTTACCTGCTCATCTGAGCTTGTATAAAAAAAAACCTGTGTTCCTCCTTTATCCTTTTCATTACTCTTTACAACCGTCATTAAACTAATACTTATCACCACATCTTCTTGGTGTGTGCGCATGTGTGTATGTGTCCACAGAGGCTTCATGCCTCCAATGAAGTGGGCTATAGTGCACAAGAGCCTGTGTCACTTTTTCCCAGTTACTCTCAAAGGAACTACTTGATTCCTTTATGTCTTTTTATGCTGTGTCAAGTAAGGATGTTGTTAATGGGAAAATAGAACATGCAAGAGAGCCATTTTAAGTTTAAATCCAGGGAAGTAAATACATTGTTGCAATAAACATAAAACAGTGTTTAAAGATTGCATGCTTTACTCTAGTGTATGTCAATGAAAGTTTACACTCAAGTAAGTGTATTGCTCTTCTAGATCCCCAATACTCTGGATTTTAATGTACAATTTGTATTAAGAGACTAAACCAAGCAGAACTAGGTTTAAATAGCTGGCCACATAATTTTATCTTTCTCCTACACTTTTGCATTTCTTCTCTAAGGCTGTTGCCTCATTCTGCCTAATGTCCAGCCCTGCAGCATAGATTTTGATGACTAAAGAAACCCTCCAGCACACTATTTAATTTACAAGCAGAATCTTGGGGGTTTGTTTGCTCATCAGTGGGACTCCTATCTCCCTAATGTCCTCAAAATCTCAAGGAGAGGATGTTCAAACTGCTGACATCAACAGCAGGTTCAGCAAAGGTAAATCTCCTTCTTACCTTCTAAGCCAGGCTTCCCAGCCAGCACTGTCTCCTGCAAGTTCCTATGGCACTGTAAACCTTAACAATCCCAGCTCATTCTGGTTCCCAGGACCACCACAGTGTGTAGCAGACGATAACTATAAATACAGCTCTTAGCAGTTTCCCTTGCTTTCAAGTGAACAGGCAGTTTCAAATGGGTGCTTGGGATCACAGTTTGGATGGTGGTTGAATATATTCTCCACGATTTTTATGTAAACAGTGGTGGCAGGAATCTTCCATATCACTAGAGTGGGGCATCTGCCCTGGATTTTAGTTCAAATTTTACATGAAATAGTTCAAATTTTAAAGACACGGAGCCTATTTGGGAGATGGAGTTCAACACCTTGAATGGCCACTTATGGCTAAGATCCAGTACAGATTCCCTGCCCACAGAAGCCACCAGCTGCCCCTGTTTATGAACCACCTGAACAGGGAAAGTGGAATACAAATATGTTAAATAAGTACCACTCACTGGGAGTCCTTGGGTGAATATGGACCCCAGCAGATGTTTTCTTTGCCTCTCAATTGCAAACTTTGTCCTAAAGAAGCTTGGCATTTGAGCCAATAGAACTAGCAGAACTCCTGAGGAGCTAGGTGCCAAAGTGGGCTTCCATCTTTCACTCACTCCTCTGAATTACATTTTGGGGAAACTAACTGCTGAATAATAGAATATATTTATTTGATCTGGTGTGTCACTCCAGGCCGAATGGATCACTGGGCTGCTAGGTAGGCATGAATATAGTAAATAATGTAAAGAATATAGTCAAAAAAAGATGGCATGAATATAGTAAATAATACAGTAAAGCTAGATAAAGAACAAAACTGAGAAGCTAAAATTATTAGTACAGAAAGGCTTAAAACACTGAACTCTTTAACTGGGAGGGCTTAAATTATAGCTGTGTAAGCAAGGTTCATAACATAATAAGTAATTGGTGGAACAGCCTGAGGAAATATCCTTAGTTTGTTGTCTGCCTTCAAGTCACTTTTGACCTACGGCAACCTACGGCAAGGTGCCCCAATCATGGTACTCTTTCATACAAGGCTAAATTGGAAGTATAATTTAAGGTCAATTCGAATGCAATCATGGGTTTTACGTTATTGTGAATTAACTCTTCGCACGCAAATTCGGGCAAGAGGGAAGCCAATTCGAATGCAATCATGGGTTTTATGTTATTGCGAATTAAAGCTTCACATGCAAATTCGGGCAGGAGGGGGTTATTTTCGGGTAATGGGAAGTAATTCCGAACGGAGCAGGGGTTCTTCCGAACGGAGCAGGGGTTCATGTAAATTCGCTAAACAAGTGAATTTACATGAATCCGCATTGGCTCCATTCGGAGTTGGGAGAAATTCCTCCCCGTTTGAAAGAGTCCATGGAGTTTTCTTGGCAAGAGCTGTTCAGAGGAAGTTTGCCATTGCCTTCCTCTGAGGCTGCAAACATATGACTTGCCCAAGGCCATCCAGTGGGTTTCATGACTGAGTGGGAATCAAACTCTGGTTTCCAGAGTTGTAGTGCAATATTCAAACTATTATACCACACTGGCTCTAATATCCTTTGTACCTTCTTACAATACAAAAATACCAGGTGATCTTCTGTAATAGATTATACAGCAGATTTTAGACAAATGGAAGAAAGGATTCCTTCATAAAGTGGGGAAGTTGGTAGTATTGGATGTGAGAATGGCTACCACCATAAATCATTAACTACGAACAATGATGGTACCTCTTCCCCCTAGTGCAGCCTCTATCAATAAATGTAATTATCATCATCAGATGTTGAAGATTATCCCTAGGCAATGGACAGCTCCTCATTTCTTAGCAGACCAGCTATAATTGGATGAAGCAGCCCAATGGTTCTTAAGAACCTGTAGGCCATTTATCACATACAATCTATAATATTTGCACAAGCCAGGGAGTGGTAGAAAGTTGTTGTGGATAGGCAAATGAGCACAAGCAGCAATGGCAGCTGGTGGCTTCCATGTCAATTAGGTAGTGAATCCATCGTTAATCTGAATCTCAAAGGAAATTGTCCAAAGTGCTGAACCTATTTGGGGGCACCTTGACTAACTCAGGCTAAAATCCAGGTTGGATTCAGCAATCTAATCACATAGAAACCAGTAGCTTCTAGTGATTGGCAATGAGGGAAGAGGTGAACTGGGAGAGAAGGCACTGGAAGAATCAAAACACAAGACTGAAAAAAAGCCTGCAGAGCTACATATTGGAGGCTCTTTGAAGTAAGAATGAAACCTGTGTCATCCTGCAAAGATGCATCTGTCAGTTCACTGTACTTCACTGGGGACAAGTCAGGGACTGCACAATTTACCGTTGCTTCCTGAAGTTCCACATCTCTGCAGGAATAAGTCTGCATAGCTGACAACCCACAGTGATATCCAAGAATCAGGATGGTATGCCCCTTTCTCCTGCACCCATACTCCTTATTCCATGGGTCTCCACACTCCTAACTCTGGACTGTGTGCCTTGCCAGGAAACAGGTAAGTGGGTGTGCATCCAAAATTATTGATGGTATGAACACTTACGTTAACTGGGCTTTACACTTTCCAACTGCACAGAGCTCTGGAGCTGATAGACCAAGAAACTTAGCCCACACAGGTTGAGTCACTCCCATCTAAAATGCTCGGAACAGGACTTGTTATTTGTTTTGAGCCGTAGTGGATTTTGAAATATTTGTATATACTGAATGAGATATCTTGGAGATGGGACCCAAGTCTAAACATGAAATTCATGTATGCTTCATATAGACCTTTTACATATAGCCTGAAAAACTAAATATTTTATGCACAATATTTTTAATAATTTCAGAAAGCCAAGGCGTCACCATCTCAGGCACCCATGTGAACTATTTTGGAATATTTCGAATTTTGGAATTCCAGATAAGGGAGAGTCAACCTGTATTAGTCTTTCTCTAGCCTTCTGAATGACGGTGGATCCTGATCTTATAATCATGGGTTTAAAAAAAAAACTATCATGATGCATGTTGGTGCCAACTGCAGGGGACCTCTCATCTTCATCTTCCACTCTGGCAGCATCTGCATTGCAGAAATAATGCAGTTTGACACCAGTTTAACTGCCATGGTTCAAGGCTATGGAATTCTGGGAATTGTAGTTCCCAGAGCTCTCCTCTGGTGCTACAACAAACTACAGTTCCGAAAACTGGATAGGCTTGAGCTGGAGGAGTCTCACTTGTTAATATGTATTTTTAAAAGGAATAGATCTGTGTGCAAGCAAGAAACACAACTTTTTAAACAGGGGAGAAAAGCAGTGGAGGGGATTTTGTATCATCAAGGAAGATAAATTCATTTCAACAGAAACCTTTGTGGACTATAGTCCAATTTTTCAGATGCATCTGAAGAAGTTAGCTAAAGCCTACAAAAGTTTATGCTGAAATACAGTGGCTAGTTTTAGAGGTTATACAAGACTCCTCCACATCCCCTTCCTCTTTTAAGTTACTGAAACAGACTAAATTGGAACAGGTCATCACTCTGAAAACCACTATCTTAAACTTCAGTTTTACCTTAGAGTGACACGCACAAAACAAAGCTGTCATAACTTGTTCAATAAGGTACTCAGATGGTATTTCTTGACTTAGGCAAAACCATCAACAGGGAATCAAACATATTCACTTCCCAAAATCAGAAGGGGGGAATTATTCAGACAACTTTATTTAGCTGCAGTTCTACTTAACTTCAAGAAAGACTTTCTTCCTAATGTGGATCTGACTGCACATTAAAGAAATGAAAGGCAAACTCCTAGTTTTAGAAAGTTCCTGAAAGAGATGAAGAAATCAAAGGAAAGGGCTCCAACAAACCTATTATGTTCGATTATTGTGCTTTCAAGTCTTTTCCAACTTATGGCCACTCTAAGGCAAACCTATCATGGGGTTTTCTTGGAAAAATTTGTTCAGAGAAGGCTTGGCATTGCATTCCCCTGAGGCTGAGAGAGTGTGACTTGCCTAAGGTCACCCAATGATTTTACATGGCTGAGAAGTAATTCAAACTCTGGTCTCCAGAGTCCTATTCCAAGGCTCAAACCCCTATGCCACACTGGCTCATGCTACTTAACTTCAAAAAAGGCTTTCTTCCTAGTTTGGATCTGACTACAATTTTTTTTAAAAAAGAAATGCAAATTCCTGCTTTTAGAAAGTTCCTGAAAAAGGAGGAGAAATCAAGGGAAAGGGCTCCAGCAAACCTATTACTATTATTGTCATTGAAGTCCTTTCTGACTTATGGCCACCCTAAGGCAAACCTATCATGAGGGTGTTCTTGGCAAGGTTTGTTCAGAGGAGGTTTGTCATTGCCCCTGAGGCTGAGATTATGTGACTTGCCCAAGGTCACCCAGTGGGTGTCATATGGCTGAGTTGGGAACAGTACCCTGGTCTCCACACTGGCTCTCAAGTAAGAAATACATCTATTCAAAAGAGGGGATGAATGATGAGGATCATCATCATCATGAGTATGATAATCATGATCATGATGATCATGCTGGTTATGATCATTATGACCATCATGATCATGATGATCATGATCATTTCATGGCTAGCCTGCCTTTTCTCCACCCAGCATTGGGACTCTAGGAACCTACCTCATTGAGGACAGAGAGGGAGGAGAGGTTCCCCACCACATTGTTGAGCTGGTTCTCCTCGAAGCTGGCACTCATGGAGTCGAAGGATCTCCCTCTCCTGGGACCCTCCATGCGGCTGGAGTACATGGTGATGGGGAACTGGCAGGTTGCAAGAAGCTAGTAGGCAAGGCTGGCTGCTCTGCTTGCTAGCCTCCAGCCTCCTGGCTATTTATGGACAGGAGAAAGGCTGGGGTGGGGGGAGGAGAAGGAAAGCCTCTCCCCTTAATCTCCTGACCAGCAAGAGGGGAGGTAGTTGTGGGTGGGGAAGTGGCCACCTCATTTTGCTTTTTTCTATTAGAGGGTAGAGCCCTGGCATGAGAAACTTGAGTCCCAGAGAGCCCCTGGCTCAGATCTTGTACCTTATATTGCAGCATCCAAGATAGGATGACCAGGTGTCTCCTAACTGCAAAGGACAAGAACAAGGCACCACAAAAGAAAAAGAAAAACGGAGGGCATGCCCAAGTCAAAAACTAAATTTCTTTGGGACATTTATATAAGAACAGATAGCTACATTTAATTGGGACATTTTTTCCAGAAACAATGGAGGGCATTCCCAAATAAAAAGCTATATTTATTTGGGACATTTATTCAAGAAAAAGTGGAGAGAATGTCCAAATAAAAAGCTAAATTTCTTTGAGACATTTATTCCAGAAAAATGGAGGGCATGCCCAAATAAAAAGCTAAATTTATTTGGGACATTTATTCCAGAAAAATAGAGGGCATGCCCAAATAAAAAGCTAAATTTCTTTGGGACATTTATTCCAGAAAGATGGAGGCAATGTCCAAATAAAAAGCTACATTTCTTAGGGACATTTATTCCAGAAAAATGGGGGGTATGGCCAAATAAAAAAGCTAAATTTATTTGGGATATTTATTAATGAAAAATTAACATTCCCAAATAAAAAAAACTAAGAACACTCATAGAACTGTACAGTTCGTTCTTCTTAGTCCTGCTCAGAATGGAAGATATTTGGGAGTTCCTCCTGGACAAAAGACTGAAATGGTCCTGGAAAAAAAGGAGGATGTCTGGTCATTTTGCATCTAAGAAGAGCCAGGGTGGTGGAGTGGTTTAAACGTTGGACCATGACTCTGGAGTTGTTGTTGTGTACCTCCAAACCATTTTTTACTTATGACAACCTTAAAGTCATAGGGTTTTCTTGGCAAGTTTCTTCCTATGAGGCTGAGAGTGTGTGACTTCCCCAGGTCACCCAGTGGGTTTTATGCTTGAGTTCCTGATCTCCATAGTTGTAATCCAATGCTCAAACCACTACACCAAGTTGGCTCTAGAGACCAGGGTTCAAATCCCTGCTTGGCCATGAGACCTTGGGCAAGTCAACTCTCCCAGCCTCAGAAAGGAAAGGAAAATCCCTCCCGAACAAATCCTACCAAGATACTCGCATGATAGGGTCACCATAAGTCAGAAATGACTTGAAGGCACACAACAACAGCAATGGAGCCTCATTTGCACAGCTAATGGGATCTTTGCATTGGTCATGGGGCTTCTTGGCAAGATTTGTACAGAGGAGGGTTGACTTTGTCTCCCTCTGAGGCTATGAGGCTAAGTCATGCCCTATGAGGAACAACTTAGAGAGCTGGGGATGTTTAGCCTGGAGAAGAGAAGGTTAAGAGGTGATATGATAGCCCTGTTCAAATATTTGAAGGGACGTCATATTGAGGAGGGAGCAAACTTGTTTTCTGCTGCTGCAGAGACTAGAACGCGGAACAATGGATGCAAGCTGCAGGAAAAAAGATTCCACCTCAACATTAGGAGGAACTTCCTGACAGTAAGGGCTGTTCAACAGTGGAACACTCTCCCTCAGAGTGTAGTGGAGTCTCCTTCCTTGGAGGTCTTTAAGCAGAGGCTGGATGGCCATCTGTCGGGGATGCTTTGACTGGGAGTTCTTGCATGGCAGGGGGTTGGACTGGATGGCCCTTGTGGTCTCTTCCAACTCTATGATTCTATGATTCTATGAGAATGTGACTTGCCCAAGGTGAGTTTCCATCTTGGGTTTCCATGACAGAGCAGGAATTCACACCCTGGTTTCTAGAGTTGTAGTCTGACACTCAAACCATAAACTATTTTCCACCACTATTTCCACCATCAAATTGAATCCAAGGGCTGGGGAGAGGGTATCCTTTATGTTATATTCATGGATGATAACACTCTATTGATGATAAATCAAGGTGAGTGAGTGAGTGAGTGAGTGCGGGAGAGTCTTGTGACATCTTAAAGACTAACAAATATTAGGGCATAAGATTTTGTGGTGCTCAGCCCAATTGATATTGTGAATAGGAGGACATTAGAAGTTAGACTTGAATGGGTGTTGAAATCCCTGGCACCAGCCTACCAGATGAATTGGGAAAATCAGGACTCACTATGAACTTTGTAGCGGATCATTGGTGAGATTCCCACCAGATTCAATTTGAATCACATTTGGGTCAAGAGGTAGCTGGTGGCTTCCATGTCAGTGGGATGGTGAATCCTCTCTGGATTTTAGTAGGCATCTTATATAAGCTATCCAAGGTGCTGAACTTTACAATTAAAATTTAAGAAATTTAAAATTCAGATGAAAACACAGAGCAGATTCACCATTCCACTGACATGGAGCTAGCAACCACCACTGTATAAAACTGTTAAATGGTTCCTCCATTCATAATACAAAGATAAAGCTTTATTCTGTGGCTAACAAAATCAAAGATAATTTTTCTTTGTTTTCAAAGAAGTGTGTTAGTCTCTTGCCATATAAAAAGGAGGAAGGGAGAGGGGTGGAAGGAGTTTGGCAGCACTTTAAGACAACTCTAACTTGTTTTTATTTTTGCTTTTATTTTTGCTTTCATGGATATAAAACCACTTCTTCAGATGTAGTTGTTGTGTGTCTTCAAGGAATTTCCAACTTATAGAGACCATAAGGTGAACCTATCATAAGGTTTTCTTGGTTAGGTTTGTTCAAGGTGGGGTTGCCTTTGCCCTCCTCTGAGAACAAAAATCCTATGATGGCTTCAATCCAACACTCACTGAACTCATTGTGGCTTTCTATTGAATAAAACACATGTGGGAACACATAATAGTTGTATGGCTTTGGAATTAGGAGAAATGAGAGATAAGTCCTCTCAAGACATAGTCTACGAGTAGTTGGGCTCCAACCAGAGCCAAATTCTCCCTTTTCAGAATCTATTGCACAGTCAGCCCTATAACAATATCTTCTCTTAATACTCTAACAATTAGAACAGCTGACTATTATTTTCTTATTATTATTTTATTTTTTAATATCCTGCCTTTCTCCCAAGATTATCTAACCACTTCCTTAGGTCATGAAAAAACTCAATGTGGCCATGGAAAAAACTTTCTGACATCATGGTTTCTTTAGTGGTTTTGATGGATTCAAAACAGGAACTCCTTTGTCACGCCACTTGCACCATTACATCATCTCTCCTTAACAGCTCCTTTAATGTACAAACCCAGGAAAAACTGCCTACGCTTTTTCTGAGCATGTCAGATTAGTCAAACCAAGATGAAATTGAAAGCAACAATTTTCTTTACATAAGCTTTACCAGTATCTAAACTTTATCTTTAGTTCAAAGATACCCTAAAGTTTGGGTCACTAGCCAAGGGTCTATCTAGTTAAGGAAGGGCAAAATGGGAGCATAGCCCCCCAAATAAGAATTATGCTCCCCTAAGTGAAATTTTTTTCTCCAAATTTCTAGCATTGCAGAGAGTGAGATTTTAAAACTGTTCACTCCTAGAATTTTGATATTGGCTATGTTTCCATTCCCTTGCTAACTTTGCCTGCAACTTTTCTTTGGAAGCCTAAACTCTGTTTCTAAATTGTCAGTTGAAGTTTTAAGTTACCAGAATGTTAAAAATGTAGGGACTGAAGAAAAACTGGGTGGACAATTTGTGGGGGCAATGCCTCATTTTGGCCTCCTGTAGCTGTACGCCCTTGGGCCTAACCCTTTCTAAGAGGTTTGCACAAATGGACAACCTGGAAGCCAGACTGATTCAGACACAGTCTTCTTTGCTGCAATGCAGTTTTTTTATGAACTGCCAAGTTTATCAACCTCATCATCCTTCTGCTTCCTATGGGCAGATACAGAGAAATGCATTTTGGTATAATATGGTGCTGGCTCCTTGCCAGACTCATTTTCTAGTTCTCATTGATCCTTCCCCATATTTTATAATGCTGTGTGAACAACACAAGATTCTAAAGTGTAAATATATACAACTGAGCACTAAAGTTAGAATCATCTGAGCCACTGTATCCCCTATTGCCATGTATGGATGCAAGAGTTGGATAGCAAAGAGAGCTGACAGAAAATAAACTCATTTGAGATGTGGTGCTGGAGGAGAGTGTTGAGGATACCATGGGTCCTAGAACAGATGAAACCTGAACTCCTCCTGGAAGCCTAGTTGACGAAACTGAGACTGCTGTACTTTGGCCACATCATCATAAGACACGACTCATTCGAAAATACAATAATGCTACGAAAGGTAAAGGAAAGCAGAAGGAGGAAGATGACATGCCAGATCAGTAGACTCAATCAGGGGGGTCACAGGCCTCAGTTTGCAGGACCTAAGCAGAGCAGATGAGAATAGGGAGGACAGATGTCTCATTCACAGGGTCACCGAGTCAAGACTGACTCAGAGGCAGTTAACAGCAGCCAACTTTGTGCGTACAACCTAGAACTCTAATAAAGTTTGTTGGGGGGGGGGGGGATCTACAAGGAAAAATTAGCATAAAAGATTCCAACAATCAAGAACATTTCCTATTAGAGTTTTGCATTTTAGAATGTGTTCTTGTTGGTGTTATGTGCCACCAAGTCAATTCTAACTTACGGAGACTTTTCCATGGGGTTTCTTTGGCAAGCTATACTCAAAGTGGGTTTGCCATTGCCTTCCTTTTTCATTGGAAGAGTGTGTCTTGCTCGAGGTCACCTAGTGGGTTTCCATGAATGAATGGAAATTTGAACCATGGTCTCCTTAAGTCCTAGTCCAACACTCAGTCTACTTAGGAGACTGGCTGGTATTCTACTATATGCTTAAGGTGTCTGTGTAGCTCCTGTTCTTATCTTCTGGCCACTGTAGATACATAGAGTCAGAAAGGAGCTGTTCTTCTCTTTTTGGTTCTGAAATAGCTTCTCCATTGCTGCTGTGGCACAGAGCAAACTTCAGTTTAAACAAAGAGGTCACAGTATTAATAATACAGGATAATAAATGTTGTGGGCAATGATACACTATCTCTAAATGTCTTGTGTGTGTCCAAGTCATTACAATGGATTCTAGTTCTCCTCTCCCTCGGCATACTCTGCTCATTTTTTCATAACTGTTAATTTAGCTTTCCTTTAAATATGCTCCTGTCAACAGTGAGAAAATAGAGTTCCCCAAAATGTAATGTTTGTTCACTGATATGAAAATGAAATGCAAACTGGTTACACACTACAGTAAACAATAGTAATGCGGAGTATCACATCCTGCTGTGCTGAATCTTCCTCCAATTTCTCTGCAGCTGATTGCTAGAATGGCTGGGCTATGTAAAATGGCCCCTGCCTTGTCTTTCCCATCCCATACTTCAGTCTAGGCTAAATGCTTGAAAGGCACCAGATCTTGTTTGAGCTTAGAAGCTAAGCAGGGTCAGTCCTGGTTAGTACTTGGATGGGAGACCAGCAATGAATATCAGATGCTGTGGGATAGGTTTTAGAGGAAGAAACTGGCAGAACCACCTCTGTGTATTCTTTGCCTAAGAAAACTGTATGAAAGTTGACAGGTGACTTGAAGGCACATAAACACACAGAAAAATGAAGAGTGTGTGGCCTGTGGCTTCAAAGGCAGCTCAAAACTCTTTTCAGGTCCCTTGAGTCACCCTGGACCCCAAACAACCTCCTGGAACCCTGCATTTAAAAAAAATTGGACAGGAGAAACCCCTTCTGAATCAGCATTTGCTCCTTGCATAAACTCTGAAAGAGGGAGTTATTGTGGTGTAGCGGTATAAGTGTTGGACTAGGAAACCACTGGGTGACTCTGGACAAGTCACACACTCTTAGTCTCAGAGGAAGGTAATTTTAAAAAATTAAAAAGAGGAAGGCAACAGCAATCCTCCTCAAAATAAAACTTGCCAAGAAAGCCCAACAATAGGGTTGCCTTAAGTTGGAGCCAGCTTGAAGGCATGTAGCAACAGCAGCAGCAGCAACAACAACATTATAGACTCTGAAACTGAAGACTCTGTTCAAATAGAAACATCATGACTAACAAAGCTAGATTGATTTTTATTGATTTCATTTTAAATTGTGCTTTATGTGTGCAATGAGATAGACAGAATGTGTGTCATTTTTATTTGTTTCCCCCTTCTCCTCTACTTCCTCCCATAAACTCCTTTTAAACATTTAGACATTGGGTTGTGTAGATTTGGAGGGTGGGAAATTTCTCAGCAAACCTTCCAAAGGGGGAGAAGCTATCCTTTGTATACAGAGTGCCTCACTTTAAACACCTGCAGCTGTCACAAATGTTATAATTCACACTAATGACTCCCTGGGCAGAAAAAGGGAGCAATGATAGTGTTTTCCTGCACATTTTAAGCCAGGTGGTCTGTGCATTTATGAATACTTCTTCAATATAGATGAAGCTTGGGTTTTTTCTGTTGTGTGGTGTTTGTTTCCTATCCTATCAAGACATTGATATTTGTCTTGAACACTTTTTACTTCTATTTTATTAGTGGACTGGAGCGGGGGGGGGGAACATGTCAAAGAAAACACTTGTCTGGACATTATCTAATTTCTGAATCACACACTAAAACCCTTTTTGAATGCTTGTTCTCACTGACTCAAACCTCCAGAGCTTTGTTTCCTTGTGAAGAATGTCCCTCATTGTGGCTAATTTGTAGGTTATCCCTACAATACAAGTGTATCTACTCAGAAGCATTTCCCACTGAGTTCAGTAAGGCATGTTCCCTGTAGCTAGCATAGGCCTACAGTACTATAGCAATTTACCTGGGAGTAAGCCACACTGAACTCAGTGGGACTTGTTTCCAAGCAATGCCACTGCTGAAGTTAAAACCTATTGTTTACAACATTTCAGACAGGATCTAAAGAAACACACAACTCATCCCATATGGCCAAGCTTCCACAGAATGTAAACATACAAATCTTTAGTCCAAAATACACCCCCACTGTCTTCCATAAGGTTTACTCTGAAGTACAGGTGTTTAGGACTGCAGCCTATGTTTGTTTGTTTTTTCTTGAAGAGCAAAGCCCACTCTGAGTTTAGAAAACTTCAGTTTTGGAACTGTAATGCCAAACTGTATTATCAAAATTGCTTTTGATAATAATACTTGAAGAAATCCAGGCTGATCAACACACAGCAAGAGAAAGAAGAATAAATGTAATGATATAAAAAGCTTGAAGGGAGAAAAAAAAGGGCTGACCATCCATCAAAAAAGAAAGGGGCTAGATATACCACTCAAGAGAGAGATTTTGAGACCCTCAGTGCCATTACAGAGAGGGCCCTGTGACACATCCACATCAAGCCCAGACAATAGTGGGAAGTAAAGGAAAATCCTATCCAAAACTCTCAATAGGTGGACAGAGTAATGGAAGAGCAGACAGTCCTTTCTACACCCTCGTGTCATCTAGCAATGAATAAATGAAAGTTATTGAAGTAAAGCATTTTTATTTTATTTGTAATCTTTTATTAACATACATGTCTACCTTGTCAAGGCAACCTACACCACCATCACCATCACCTTCTAAGGTTTGGAATGATTCATAATGCCTTGCATAGAATGTTTTAGTTTAAAAGGAAGGGGAGGAGCAGGAGAATAAGCAATGTTTTGGGGGGCTTTGGTCAGGCTTACTTACAAGTTTTAATGTCTCATCGTTTTATCATTTACACTGATAAAATGGTTTTATTAGGACACAGCCTACTATCCCCACTGTAGAAAAAAATTACTCAATGAATAGATGTACACATACTAAGAAGAAGTTAGCAATCAAACTATAAATAAAATGTTCACTAACACAATAACCTAATAGGGATGTTTAGAAACCAAAGGTTGTCCTTAGCAGCAGTTAACTGAGAGCATCTATTGTTATTATCACAGATTATTTCAAGGAAGGAGCTTGCTTTCAAGCCTAGTGTAGTGAGAATAATGAGTCAATTCAACATCATTGCATTCTATGAATGAGTCATGTGTGTACACATACAGATACATACACTTGCGCACTTTTATGTCATATGCCATAGCAAGCAAATTGAAGTACAAGTTTCCATCAGCTCTGGGGTGATGGTCTCCATTAACACTCTTAGCTGATCTGCATATGTTACTCAGCAAGCGTACAAAAATATCCTATAAGATCAACAACAAAGTATCTAATAGGGCCTTAAAGACTAACAGGTTTTATTTGGCAGAAGGCTTCAGAGACTGCAGCCAGGGTGACCAGATGTCCTAACCACAAAGGACAAGGGACCAGCAAAATGTAGGGCATTCAAGAAAAATGGAGGATGTTACAAAATAAAAGCTAAAAGCAATTACTGTATATAAATGTAAATGCATGCTTCTTAGTCATGCTCAAACTGGGGCACATTTTGTCATTTCTCCTAGACAGAAGGTTGAAATGTAGGACAGGTCCAGAAAAAGAAGGAGATCTGGTCACCCTGACTGCAGCTCACTTCATCAGCTGCATGAGGTTTTACCTCATTTGGCAGATATTTTATGCCCATGCTGGGGAGTGAGGGTAGAAAAGGTAAAATAATAAAAATTGAGAAAGTACCAGCTTCCATTAATATCTTCAGAGCGCTTGTTTAACAAACAATTGTTGAGAGGCAAGAAAGACATCCTGTCATGGATAAACACATGTATGGCAATAAAAAGTCTTTGTTCAGGCTAAATATTACATAAATAATTTAACTTCTAAAGAACTCTAGTGGGTGTGTTGAAGGTGTAATCAGAAAGACCAAAGGGAATATAAATATAAAAATTACCAACAGTGAAATAGAACTAGCCATTAAACAAACAATAGAGAAAAGTAAAAGGTAAATAAAATCACCTGAAGTAACTGGTCACCAAACATCTCAAAGAATAATAATAAAAAAGATAAAGAATAAGCAACTAGTGGCCTCCGGTCTGGTTGGAGAAAACTCATAAAGCATGACTGAATTAAATTACAATCAAATTTGGACTGTTTTATTCATTGGATGCTTACTGCTGTCTATCTTAATCTTCTTCACTCTCTTCAGTGGAATGCATGCCCTTACAGCTTTGAAGAGACTTTTCTGGGGAGCTATTAAAAAGTGCTGCTTGAATAGTGAACTGATGTCATGAGGAAATAAAAGTAGTCATGTTTAGAGCAACTTGCGTCTCTCTTGCCTCTGTGGATAATGGAAGCTTGACTTGAATGTCAAAGTAACATTTCTAGCTTTGTGCCATTGATAAAGACCATATGACTAAAGGTTCAAGATTATTTTTACAAGGGGAAATGTCCTTCTCTTCTTTCTCCTTTCCATCAACTGTTTGATAGCCTAGTGTTTCAGTATTAAAAACACTTGCTTATTTTATTGCTCTGTTTTAAAGAACCTACAATTGATTCTTCGGCATTAATCAAAGATAAATAGTCTACAAATGTTCCAATTGTATTTCTTTCTGAAAAGAATGCTATGTGTCCTTAGTGGCTGAAGATTCACCCGAGTAATATACTCAGATGAACCAAAGGAATGGAATTATTTCAGTCTGCTAATAGGAATTTTTTTTCCTTCTAATATTCAATTGAAATCTAACTAGCTGCAGCTTAAACCATCAGACATGTTCCTACTCTCTTGAGCAGCAGAGAACAATCTGCCCCATCCTTTCTGGGACAGCTCTTGAGATGTATCATTTAAGAGTATCATGTCCTCCATCTCCTCTCCACCGGGATGGACATGCCCAGCTCCTTCAACCTTCTTTATATGCTTTGTTTTCCATCCCCATTATCATCCTTGTCACCCTTGTCTGAACACACTCCAACTTGTCTAGATCCTTCTTAAACTGAGGCACCCAAAATTGAACTCAGGACTTCAGATGAGGCCTGACTGTGAAATATATGCAGAAATGTGATTTCCCTTGATTTTGAAATTATGTCGCTATTAATGCAGGCTAAATGTCATTTGCCTTCTTTGCTGGAGCACAGCAATAGCATTTACATTTCAATACTGTTTATCAGTGAACTCAGCACTCTCTAAGCAGTTTACAACCTGTAAGCCAATTGCTCACAACAAGCTGGGTGCTCATTTTACTAACCTATGAAAGGATGGAAGGCTGAGTCAACCTTGGAGCCCTGGGATCAAACTCACAATGTTATGGCTGCAGTACCAGGATATTATTATTGTTGTTGTTGTTGTTGTTGTTGTTATTTCTATTCTGCTTAATCTCGAGGAATCCAAGCTGATTACAACAGTAAAAAACAAGATACAGATTTAAAAAGAATTGCATTAAAATTCCAAAATCAGATTTTAATTGCATTAAAATTCCAAAATTAATCACTGTGCCACCAGGTCATCCAGCAACACATTGCTGGGTCATGTTCAATTTATGATCAACAAAAATCCCAAGGTCCTTTTCACATGGGCTGCTGTTAAACCAAGTATCCTCCATCCTATAAATGTGCTTTTGGTTTTTGTGGTTTAAATGTAGAATTTTGCATTTGTCTCTATTGAATTTTGGTATTTCTCTGCCTAACTAGCATCCCTGAAATGTGGGATGGTCAAAGGCTATGCTGTCTGAGTGATTCTGGGAGTTCTAGTTTTTTAAAAAAGTAAACTTTCCAAATTCTGAGCCTCCAAAATTGGTTATGTTTTTTGTAGACATGACCAAATTATATGTTTTACTTTAATTTAATTTCCCATAAGAATGAATTTCACTCTCTGCATGGCTGAAAAGGCTACCTCATGCTGTAGATGATTGGCCTTGGAAAATCTGATCAGCCCAAGTCATTCTGGAAAACCAGGTCACCCAACTGATTTCAGGTTAAAGAAGAGGAGAGCTGTGCCATGTGGGCCAGCTTGGGTGTGTACTCTTTGGCCATTATACACAGCTAACACCCTTTCTGAGAAGCTCTGGTAGCTTGGCTTCTAATTACATTATCCCCCTAAACTCTCATTAAATAAACCTCCTTTTCAACATCTTCATGCTTGCAGCTAAGGATCAGTATTTACAATGAGAGAGAAGTCAGGCTCTTTATTAGTTGGAATCCACAAAAATGCAGCTGCAAGGTAGGCCCTGGAGATTCCTGGAGCAAAACTCTTTTGTACTTGCGGATAACTTATTCATTACTATATATATCCTCAAGTATAAATCTAAAATTTTTAGTCAATTAACCTCATCTACTAAGTCAAAAAAACCTCATCTACTAAGTACTGTATTTTAACTCTTTTTTTTTTTTAAGGAAAGAAAAAGAACCATCCCCTTCTCTTAGGAGAGCGGCAAAAAGTGAGAGGTTAGCGTATCCCAGGATCATCTAAAAGAAGCACCTACCCACTCTACTATCTCTACTGCAGTGCTGCTTCTGGCCTTTTTGGATTCCTGGATGGGAAAATAGCGGTGGCAGCAGTTCTTTGGTGCTTCCCCTCAAAGAAGAGCCAAGAGAGTAGAGAAGGTCAGTGCTTCCTTTAGGTTCTAGACTAAGCTCTCACCTTTCAGAGAAGGGGACGGTTCCCATTTTGATAAGAGTTAACTCTTGTCTTTACATCCTTTTTGACATGTGCAAGTTTTCTGAGCCCCATCTGTGCCTGGTTGCCTCCCTCACACATTACACAGCCTCTGTCTACTGTAGTTCCCTATCAAGATCAGGATTGCAATCGGGGTAAAACCTGTTCCCTCCACACCATGGTGCGGGGGGGGGGGGTCAGATCTCCTCTCATTACTCCTCAGTGCATCAAGAACTGAAACTGCAATTCCCGGAAGAATCCTCAGGGCTTTTGATTTCACAGAGGTTTGGGCAGAGGTTGAATGCTGGCTCTTATGAAAAAACTGACTTGCAAACTTTGCGAGGCAAGAGGAGAGATTATGGAAGATCATCTTGAAATTATATCATATCCTTTATCACATTTGCTTCAGAAATTAGCTTTGTTCATAGACCTCCATCAAAACGTCATTTTGAATGGACACATTGTAACTCAATATTGCTTTTTATTGCTGAATTTAACAGCACTGGCTTTGTAACTATATTTGTACTTTTAATAAAAGTGCCCAATTTACAATATGAATTTTTAAATCCTTTCTTTGGTAGCTTGTTCCCTTAGCCCTGAAAAGGAAGCTACTCATAATAAAGATAGCAGCTTTTCTTCCAGGGCAAATAGGAGTTTTGAAGAATCATTTAGTTGCTTGAGAGTCAGAACAGTATACTGCTTAGACTGTTGGACTAGCACTCAGATGGATCAGGTTAGAATCATGGAAACACACTTTCAGCAAGTCACACACTCTCAGCCCCTGAGGAAGACTTTGGCAAACTCTATCTGAACAAATCTTGCCAAGGAAACCCTAGGATAGGGACATCATACACTGGAATCAACTTCAAGGCATATAACACCTTGTACTGAACTAAGGCAAGGTGTGCCTATACCTTTCTCTGAGGATGAGAGAGTGTGACTTGCCCAAGGTCACCCAGTGGATTTCCATGGCTGAGCAGAGATTTTAACCCTGTTCTCCAATTGTAGTCCAAAGCTTGAACCACTACACCACTCTGGCTCTCACATGACAACTACAACACTTCATCGGTTGCTGGTGCTTCTATTTTAGTGTAGCAGTGAATGCACTCCAGATGTTAGCGTGAACTTTAAAATAGATCTGGGACTTGGTTACCACTTTTCAACTTCAGATTAAAATCCAGAACAGATTTACTATCCCATTGACATGGAGGAAGCCACCAGCTGACACTGGTTTATTTGAAATTAATCTTCTTTTCACTGGAAGACAAGATTAATTACCTGAAGGCTACAGCAAAGAAGGGAGCTAATCAGGCAGCTGTAAAATCTTTTCCAGACCTCTCAAGATCATTAATGATGAGTAAGCTTTGGTTCCTTTCAGACAGAAAACATCAGAGGAAATTCATAGCATCATTAATTTTATTAACATGGTGTTTTATGGTTTTTGCTCAGAGCTTGGGAAAGTTACTTTTTTTGGATAAAAACTCACAGAGCCCCCTTTCCCCAGCCATCATGGCCACTGTTGTGCTGGCTGGCACATTCTGGGATACATTATGAGTATTATTATGATTTACTTATATCCTACCTTTCTCTCAAGGTGACACACAGCAAATTTAAAACAGAACAGTTTAAAACAATACAAAAGCATTAAAATGTATAAAATTTAAAAAAATAAACAATTTTAAAAGTTAAAATGATTATTCATTAAAATTTTAAATTTATTAAAAACTCCAATATCAAAAAATGTAAATTTTTCAAGCTCTGATATTGCTGTTAAATCTTTCCATGCTTACGTGTCAGTATCTACCTTTGAAAGTTTTACTCTAAAAAGGAATCTACCAATATTTTAAATAAATACATGTGAAAAGACAGAAAAGGCCTCTTATGTCACCATGATTCTCACCTCTAGCTTTTTCACATCAGCATATTGGCACGTGCACCGCTGTGGAGAAAACAAGGCCATGAAGCAGTTAGGGGAAAGAAATGAAGTACTAATTCTCTTTTACAAAAACAGGCTTAAGGAAACATAATTCTTCTATCTACTTAAGGCCTAATTACATTCTTTAAAATGAAACACAGCAGTTCTAAATCTCAGACTGTGTGTTTGAGTTGTTTGTTTGTTTGTTTGTTTCTATATTGCCGTCCAGCAGACAAGGACTCCTGAAACAATGAACAAACAAAAACTAATGAAAACAATACAAAGATAAGACATTTTAAAAACACATTAAAATTCTCTAAAAACTCCTGAAAGCATCTAAAAGCAATCCTAAAATCCAGTTCTGAAGCAGTTAAAAGAGCAATTTCAAACATTTAATGCCATGCAGAACAGCAATTTTGCTGTCCACCAGAAATTTAAGAGAGATGAGGCTGACCTAACATCCTTAGCTAGGGAGCTCTACTGTCAAGGTGATGCTACAAAGAAAGCCCTGTTGCTTATATCCACCAACCTAACTTCATGAAGTGTTGGGACATGCAACACAGTCTTCTTTTAAGATCTCAAATTTCTGGCAGATTCGTATGGGAGAAAGCAATCTTTCAGATATCCTGGCCCCAAGTCATTTTGGGCTTTGTAGGTCAACACCAGCATCTTGAATTGAACTCGGATGTCAATGCAGTTCTTGCAGGACCGGTGTTATATGGTGTCTAAAATGCACACCTGACACCAGTTGTACTGCTTCATTTTGCACTAGCTTCAGCTTTTGAACATTTTTCAGTGGCAGCCCCATGTAGAGCACATTATAGTAGTCTAATCAGCAGGTACCTAAGGCATGAACTTGTGTGGCTAGATCTGCCTTCCTCAAGAAAGGGCACAGCTGGTATACTAGCTGAAGCTGGGCAAAGGCACTCCTGGGAATCATAGCAACCTGGCTTTTTGGGAGATGGGTCCAAGAATACCCCAAAGCTGTAAACTTGATCTTTCACAGGGAAAGCAGCCTCATCTAGAAGAGGCTGTGGTCCAACTGACCAGCAGCATTTCCATTCTGTTTAGACTAACTAGTCACTCTTATAGCACTGCTAGTCCACTTTTACTGCTCTGGCTGCCTCCTGTTGTATTCTGGGATTTGCAGTTTAGAGTGGGGCATTTAGAATATTCAGTCAGAGAGCTTAAGTCGTCACTGAACTACAAGCCTCAGAATGCAACAGGAGGCAGGCAGAGAAGTTAAAGTGGATAGCAGCACTCTAAGAGGGTAATGTAGTAATGTGGTTACCCTCAGTCTATTTACCCATATCCAGTATTTTACTGCATCCAATGATTCAGGACTAAGACAGCAACCTTGGTATCAGTTGTGAAGGAGAGATAGAGATATATGATCCCCAACCCCAGAGCTCCAGAAGACCTCTCTCAGATGCATCATGTAACATACGGCACAATATGACCATTGTGGATCCCACCATCAACATTTGGGAATGTTCAGCCAGGAAAGACCAGAACTACTGCAAGGCAATGCCCCCAAGTCCCATATCAGTCAACAACCCAGAAGATTACTGTGGTCAATGGTATGAAATATTACTACACTCCCCCTGTTGAACTCCTGGTGTAGGTCATTCACCAAGGCTATGAAATTTGAAAATATTCTCAGAGAAGATTTTGAACCCAGGAAAACTGACTTTTGGTAAGCAAATTTATTGCTTTCATACATCACCACTAACTGAACACTGTAAAGATCTGAAAGACCTGTATCTTCCTGTAGCCCCTTTGAAAATTTAGGGCAAGTGTCATGATTTGCATCTTTCTAGATCACATTACATTCCACCCCACTCCCACAACTATGTAAATATGCTTTATATCCCAAGGCCTGAATGTCACTGTGTAATGCATCTGAAGAAGTAGGTTTATATCCATGAAAGCTGTTGTTAAAACAACCATTTAGTCTTAAAGATGCTGCTAAATTCCTTCTTTTTTCCTTCCCCTCCCATCTTCCTTTTTATGTTGCAAGAGACTTACACAGCTACATCTTTGAAAAATCCTGTCCATAGGGTTGCTTTTTGTTGTTGTTGTTGTGTGTTTTCAAATCAATTTCTAAATTAGGGTGACCCTAAGGTGAACCTATCATGGGATTTTCTTGACAGAATTTGTTCGAGGAAGGTTTGCCATTGCCTCCTCTGAAGCTGAGAAAGTGTGACTTACCCAAGGTCACCCGGTGAGTTTCCATGGCCAAGTGGGGATTTGAATCCTGGTCTCCCAAAGGCATAGTCCAATATTCAAACCACTACATGGCACTGGCTTTCCCATGGTATTCATGCACCTAGTAAAATAAAACAAGCTGCTTTAAATGTAGAACTGTCTTTTTATTTTCATGTTGTCTTATCTGATACATGCCTCTGTTTCTTCTGAGAAATTATTCTTGTGGTAGACTGTTGAAGGCGAAAGCCAATGTGGTATAGTGGTTTGAATGCTAGATTAGGAATTTGGGATACTAGGGTTCAAATCCCTGCTCAGCTATGGAAAGGCACTGGGTGACCTCAGTCAAATCACACATTCTCTCAGTGTAAGTGGAAGGCAGCAGCAAATCTCTTCTGGATACATCTTGCCAAGAAAATCCCATAAATTCACCATAAGTCAGAGCCAATTAGAAGGCATATAGCCAAAAGAACAAATTGTTGGTGGGAATGGCATGCCTTAGGTGTTATTTAGGCGGGGTGAAGAATGCTTTCCTGTTGTTCTGAGTTACAGTTTCTCTTTATTAAGTTTTTGTTCCTTGCAGACTTCTGTTTTTATTATTATTAATTTCAGTTCAGAATAAAACAACATAAATCATATTAAATAAAACAAACATACACATATAAACAAACAAGCATTTGATCCATACATCCAGTACAATACAATCAAATATTTACTGCAAATCTTGACTTCCTTTACACCTTGTTTCTTAAGACTTGATTTACTTAATGTATTTTGTTTTCTGATCTACTGTCTTATTCTTGTATCTCAAACAGTAGCTAGTTTACATAATTTGGAAAGTATATTTATCTTTTGCTTTACCTCTTAAACTTTCTACCTTACTTCTTCCAATTATTCTTACAGTATTCTACTTCTAGAGTCCATTGTGTCTTTCAATACTTCTTTCTAACCTCACTCATTTTGTTTGAATGGACGGGTGACAAATGGGGTTTTCCCAAATTCATGTACTCATTTCCTTCTCTCCCAGGCTCTAAACAAGGAAAGGGGAAGAGGAAGGAGTGAAATCATGAGTAGGATTTTTCACCTGCATTCCAGTAAGATTTTGAATATCACATAACTGTTATCACATAAATGTAAACATCAAGTTAGAGCCAACATAATAAAAATAAATGTCCCCTTTTGAATATAATTAATATAGCTTTTAGCTTTTTTTAAAGGGTAAATATAATACAGTGGCATTTCCTACTAACTATCCTATCTCCAGTAACCACACTTAAAGCAGTACTCTATTTCCACTTAGCACTTGCATGACGTATTGGTCCCTTTTGTACGGACTCAATCAAATTCATAATCACCATCAATACCAGGGGCTGCCAATGGTTTTATGAAAATAACCAAGTGGAAAACATAACATGTTCACATCAAGGGAAAGATATTAAAGCATTGTGAAATTGGCCAGGCTTTGTAGTTAAAGATATGAGTAAGCACAGCTCAAAGGCCTGTCATGCAGGTGAAAGCTCTTCAGCCAGTTCCAATAAAACAGGAACCATTTATCTGGCCTTTTTTTTTTCTTTTTTCTTTTTCTTTTTTTTTTTCTTTTTTTTTTCTTTTGGTAACCTTTATTCTTTGTATAATTTTCCTCATTCAGATTTGGCCAGCTGCAATTCCAAAGCCATATAGTTAACTAACCAACCTTAACACAAGTTCTTCCTACATCACACCTGTAGAATCTGTCATTTATTGTGCTATGCATTCAGGAACACTTTACCACCCATCAGCTTTGTGGAAATCTGCTTCCTAAAATTACCTTCTGCCGTCACATTTTCCTTGGTCAATTTCCAGGGTCTAATTAGAAAATGAGCTAGTATGGTGTAGATGTCTTTTTATCATAGCATGTGATCATCCTCAACTGCTTATAGTGCACACAGTGCACTTTGCATTGTGATTAGTCATTGAAAAGTAAGTATAGGGTTTACTTTACAAGTCTGACTGAACTGACATGAACATCTGCACTTCCTCATCCTGGAAACACAGAACGAACAATCTATTAGTACAGAATTCAGCTGCTCTGAATTAGTACATCTATACCACAGTTAACAAAGTATATGTGTTCATGGATATTACTTCTTTAGCAGAGAATTTGATGCCAGGGCAGAAATAACAAAATACAAACATTTTAATTCAAAACTAACAATATATACACGTGAAATTAAATAAACAGGTCAGTTAAGCCTTGCATAAGTAGACATTTTGAACCTTCTAGAGACCACCTCAAAGCCTCCTCCAAAATGCATCCCAGGAACGATCTTTCCCCCAGCCTCTAAATTTTCTTATGATGTTAATTCTGATGGCCATACTCATAGACCTATGTTTCTATTGTTTCCATACTATTCTATTAGTTCTACATTTCTGTTATTTCTACATTCTGAGAGAAGAATTAAGAGCCATTGAATAAATACAGTAATGGTATATTGTATTGAGAGCCAGTATGGTATAGTGGTTTGGGTTTGGGCTATGACTCTGGAAACCAGGATTCGAATCCTGGCTCAGCCATGTAAACCCAGTGGGTGACCTGGGCAAGTCACACTCTCTCAGCCTCAGAGGATGGCAATAGCCAAGACTTTTGCCAAGAAAACCTCATGATAGGTTTGCCCTAAGATTGTGATAAGTCACAAACAACTTGAGAGCACAACAATATAGCATTGCAATAGATTTTTTTAAAAAAATAACGCTATTATTTATAAAATAATGTAGCTATCGCTGAAGTTCTATTAGCATTACAAACAGCTTAAAAATAAGTATTGCTACAAATCAGTAAAATAAGGAAGAATCAGTATCCTAAAGAGCTTAAGCACATTTGGGATATAGTATTAATGACAAAATCAATTTATTTTTCAATATCACATTTTAGGAAAACAAGTAGGTAGATTTGTGGAAATATTGATTCATTTCATATTGTATTGAACTAATACTGTGATCATAGAAATGTTCATTGTATTGTATTGTATTTTTATTTATTATAATGGATTTAGTTGTTTGTATATATTTTGTTCAATCTTGATTTCTGTTTTCTTAAAAAGAAATAATTATTATTTATTCTTACTTATGTACACTAGCCTGTACCCTGCAATAGCAATAATTTTTTATTTGCTCACCAGAAAATGGTAGTACAAGCCAAAATGTAAAAAGCTTCATTAAAACACAAATATGAGAACAGAAGGAAGGGATATTCTTGTGAGACTTTGACAAAGGTCAGAGTTTGAATATGAACTCATTAATTTTGTTCCGTTCTTGCTGTGTTCCTGGCAACAGATGTTAATTTCTTCTTGTTTGATTTAACTTGCCATAAGAGTTAGACAAGCTTTGTAATGGGACAGTTAGCATCAAAGCAAAGCTTCCTCAGATGTGACACATAATACAATCCATGCAACTAATTAGAGGGATTTCTGCTTTTCAGGATGGGGAAAATCTGATGTCAGTGAACGCCTGTGTGCTCTTTCCAAAGAACAGGCCGTGGAGAATGTTAGCCTGCTAAACACAAGGAGAGAAAAGGGCTGGGGTACAAGCAGTGGTGTCACTGTGGAGAGGTGCAAACCATACTGGGTGACATCTCAGAAGAGGGATGGCATCTGGTTGGGCCCTCTTCCTTCTTTGATGCAGAAGGGGTGAAGGTGCACCCTTCCCAACTGCTCCATTGCCAGACTTTCTCCCTAGGTAAGAAGCCCTGCAATGGAACAGCAGGAGGGAACAAAGTGCATACTTACCCGGGTGACACCATCCACAGTAGGTGACACCCTAGCTAGTGATGTCACAGGGTACAAGGTAAAGTTATTGTCAGGAAGAGGCTGGGTTGCATGGGATTGTACAATGAACTGATTGTACTGAGGCAACATTGGGAATTTTGCATCCATCCAGGTGTTGTTTCTTCACTATTGGCAGTCTAGGAGACACAGAATTCCCACTCCTGATGTAAGGCAACCATAGTTGAAATGGTGCTCCAGAAGTTTTGTATTAGAAAGTATACCAGATCCAGCCAGCATGATCAATTGTGGAAGACTGGGGGCGGGGCAGGGGATATTACATTCTAAAGCAGTGGTTCTCAAACTTTGGTCCTCCAGAAGTTTAGGACTCCAGCTACCAAAATTCCTGATTGCTGGCCAACCTGTCTAGGGCTTCTGGCTTTGGAACAAAAATCCGAAACACCTGGAGGACCAAAGTTTGGGAACCACCTGTCTAAAACATCTGTAGGGGACCATGCTGTCTGTCCCTTCTTTCAGGTCACCTTTTGTTAGAAAAAGATCACTTGCTTGGGTACCATACTCTATTTTGTCCAAGACTGTTCCATTACTCAACTTTTTGAAAAGTATAGTTGTCGTGATAGCACCTCTTATCATGGCCTAAATCTGATTTTTAGTCTCAGCTAAAGCAGACCTACTGAATCAAAGGAATTCACTATATTTATTAAAATATACTCAGGGCAGCATACAATAAAACCAATTTCAATCATTTCAAATAATTTAAAATGTTAAAAGAAAATTAAAATAACATTTAAAAGTATTAAACAACATGACAATTTGAAAGAAGTTAAAATAATTTTAAACCATGCTTAACTATTAATTTGATAAAATAATTGGGTCCCAAATGTTTTAATAAAAAGCCATATTTTTAGTTGGTGCCAGAATAATGCCTGCAGAAAAGCCAACTTAACAAAGTCCCATTGTACAATGCGTCTATTCAAGTTAAACAAACAATTGGATTTAGTCTACTATGCTTTAGATTACATTTGGGAATTTTGCAGTCCTCCAGATGCTACTGGACTGCAACTTCCAGCTTTCCTTATCATTGGCTATGCTAACTCAGACTCCTGTGAGCTGTAGTCTACCAGCATTTGCATGATTGCATGATTCCTACTCCACATTAGTTTTTAGGTTAAATGCACCAACTAGTGTCATGAACTGATCCCTAATGTCTCTGGAGAGTGGAACAGGCTTCACCTTCTACTCATGTTACAGCTAGGGTACATCCACATCTATAGCAGTTTGCTATCACTTTAACTTCTATGGCTCCAACATAGGAAATCCTGGCATCTGTAGTTTGGTGGCGGATACTTAAAAATCTCTGCTGTAGTTCAAGGGAGTGTGCTAGAGTTCTCTAGAGGGAAGTCTCGCCAAACTATGACTCCTATCATTTCCATAGCAAGGAGCCATGGAGAGTGGATACACAGCCTCCCTCCCCCGACTCACTGTTCAGCCACCGCAGCCCTGCCCAAACATTTAGTAGCTAGTGGAGAGGATGCTAGTAGCTAGTGGAGATGCAAACCAATGACTTCATCTGCTAAGATCTACTGGGGTCCTCTAGAGCTCCTGGATGATGTAATCATTCTGAGTCTGGCTATTGGGGACATAGCCAAATACCCCTCTGATCTACATGGCAATCCACCAGTCACTGAATGGCTACGGGACTCACCATTTCACAGTGAAACAGTTATTCCTGGGTGGGGCTTTGGTGGCTGCAGAGGGAGGAACACTGATTGTTGAAACAAGCCAAAAAAAAAAAAGTCATACATACATTGGCATACATTGGGTTTATGCTTGTGTGTGCTGCTAACAGGGTGTTGGCCCATGTATGTTTGGAGATTTACTGAGCTGGTTTTAATGTGTTCCTTTGCGCCATCCTCCACCACTTGTCACACAGCACCTGGATGTCATATTTCCTTCATTATTCCTGCCTGACAGGACAACAAAAAGCCAGGCAGACATTATTCATAGCTTCTTTGTCATCTCAGAGTCACAGGAAAGGGACTCAACTATGCAAGGACAGGCGGGCTTTGTTTAATTTCAATTAACTCTACTCCTTTCAAATGTGAGTAAATCCCAAAGCCAGAGCAGCCAAGCTAATAATATTATGAAAGCTTTCTTTTCTGTACCTAAGGGAAATCAACATTGGGCTACGCTGTAACAGACATGTGGCTACCTACATTCAAAGAGCAATTTCAGGAAAGGCTTTTTATCATGCCATCATCTTGCTTCATTAACTGGATTTTCCAGGAGCATCAAATGGTGATGCTCTCTACTTTTCAACTTCCCTTGTTTTCCCTGTGTATCTTCCATCTTTTACTTACACAAGAAAATCAGCTAAGGAGTGGAAAAAACACAGAATAACTCCATGGTGCATTCTAATTATTAATGAGAGGAGCTCTTCATTTGGAAATACTCTGTGTTTTAGCAAACCTTGTGTTTAAGGTGTTTTAGTTATCTTTTATAGATCTCCCAGTCTTAAAATCCCCAGTTTTCTCTCTCACTCCCACCATGATCACAGGCCTGTCTTGGAAGGACCTATGAGAGCAGCTTCTTGATGGCTGCTCCCAGGCTGTGGAATTCCCTTCCATGAGAGACTGGCTCGTCCCTATGTTTGCTCTTCTTTTGCCAGCAGGAAAAGACCTTTTTGTAATTGACATTTAACTCATTTCAAACGTCATGCTGTGGAAGAGTGCTGAGGATACTGTGGACGGCCAAAGAAACAAATAGGTCATCAAACAGATAAAGCCTGAACTCTTCGTGGAGGCTAAGATTATGAAACTGAAGCTGTCATACTTTGGCTACGTAATGAGAAGATGAAACTCGCTAGAAAAAAAAACTGTAATGCTAGGTGGAAGGTGGTAGGAAGAGAGGAAGAAGACCACATGCCAGATGGTTAAACTAGTTCAAGGAGACCACATCCCTGAGACTCTAGGATGGTTGAGGATGGGGGGTTGGCGATGTTGTATGCAAAGGTGCCATGGGTTGAAATCTACTTCCGGGCAGCTAACAGCAACAATTTAATAATGAATTGTTACAGGGAAGCTTTTTAATGAGGGAAGGGAGGGTTTTTAATTTTACTGTTATATTTTCAAATGATTAAATACATTTAAAATTTTAACAGTGTTTTAATGTGATTACATGTTCAATTGTGTTTTTATCAGATTTTAGCATATCTTGTTTTTAGCCTTTTGTAAGTCACAGTCACCTTGGTTCTTATTCTGGAAGATAAATATTAAATAAATACATAAATGAATGGTTTTCATAAGATAGGTGTTAGTGTCCCTTAACTAGTCCATTGCCTAGGCTTTTCATCGATTCCCATGCATTTTGACATTAAACCTCCAAGAGGAAATGTTTAATCTCTCACCTATCAGCACTGCCTTTCTGTAATAGCACATCTATGTCTCACAACTGTGTTATAATGCTCCCAAAGAAATGGCAATGTTTGTGAAATGTAGACAAAGCAGGATCCAGTGACCATGTTGTTCACAACTAAATGAGGATACCCATCAAGTGTCCTGATTTGTCAAGGATAGTCCTGATTAATCCTTGTCTCAGATTTTCAGATGCTTTTAAAATGTTCCAGTTTTTCTCTTGCCCTTTCCAGTATACTTAGACAAAAGCAAACTGCTTTTCTTAGCTTATATGTTCTTCCTCATTAATAATTTTTGCCATCTTGACCATATTGTCATGTTGATTGGCCACTTATGTCCCAGTTTTCATTGTGAAATGTTGATGGGTATAAGACAGCTTCTCATGATCCCAACACATGTATTCATCAGCAATATAAATGACTGCAGTGGTGTCACTAGTGGTGTTCAGTAGGTGTGCATATCACTGGATGATATCCATCTCAAGGGGTAACACCTCCAGGGAGGCAACAATGGCACACCTGGAGCCCTGAGGAGACCTCATCCTGGTCATTGGAGGTGGGAGCAGGGTGGCAGTGAGTGCTGAGCAGCTCACATAATGGCTGCTTTTGCTTGGGAAGCCGAAGGTCAAGTGCACCTGTCCTCCTCCCTCTGGCTGAATCCCAAGGGCAGCATCCAGTAAGCAGCAACTCCCTGGCAAGCCAAGAATGTACGGGGAGGGGATTTTTACAGGGAGTGCTTCTCTGAGGCTTGGTGCATGCTTTTACACATGCAAAGACGGAGCATTGGCAGTGGGTGTGTTGTGTAGCATTGCTCATCTGTGGACTCCTCAATTTCCACAGTGACTGCCCACCCACCCACCCTATGATTAGCAAGAGATGCAGCAGTGAGGGTGACACCATAAGCTGCACTGGAGGGACACCAACTCTAATGATGTCACTGTGTGATTGGTCAGAACATACTCTTGCTGCCTGAGTCAGTCACCTGAGCTGATCAAGTGCTAGCAGTGACAAATTTGTTGTTCCCTCACTCTGCCTTGGAAAAGCCCTTTCAACTATGGAAAGCAGTTACAGTGGCAGCTTGCCTCACCTTCGTTTAATTCATTTTTTTTTAATTTGGTGTTTCAAGGGAAAACAAGGAGGAGAAAGTCATATATACATAGATATACACACATAAAAAACAGAATACATACAATATAAGCATAATTTCATTTTATAACATTGTCTCTCCCCACGTTCCACCCTTTCCTCTATTAAAAAGACTTCCCACTTCTCTCTAAATGTAAATTAAAATTATCACTTATCTACACCTTGAGTAATAATTCCACTTTCTTGCTAGTCAATGTTGATTATTACCTATGATTTACCTCTTTTTCATGTGCATAAATCAGTTTAACTTGAGTCGGCCCTATTTAACAGCAATCAAATCCCATACTACTGATATTTCCCCCATTTGTTTCAAATACACCATAAAAAGTCTCCCTTAAAAAAAAAACTCTTCCTTTGGGTTTCTTTTTATTAAATTTGTTAACTTATCTAAATGAGCTATTTCCATCACCTTATCTAGCCACTCAGCACACTTCGAATATTATTAGTCTTCCAGTATCTCACAAAAACCAGTCTCGCAGCACTCACCATATAACTTATTAAAGTTCTGTGCTCTTTTCCCTTCCCTTCCTATCATCTAAAGCCCAAAACAGATGGACCAAAAAACATGGTTTTTGGCCGCGTAGCATTTAGATGATGTATGCCCTGAACATAGAGGGAAATTTTCCTCAAAGAACCAGGCCAAAAAGGAGTGGTAAAATACCACTTTCAAATTATAAGAATATGTAAATCTCAAGCCCTTACTCCAAATATATTCCCACTGTTTCAAATAGATATTATACCCCACATTTCTCACCCAGCTAATCATACTACTATTCAATTTACTCTCCTTCCATATTAAATCTGAACAACATTTTAAAAATTTTACCAATTAAATGATCATCATTCACACATTCACACATTCTGCTTTCTCAGATTCTGACATTTCCCCTTCAGTTAGTTTGAAAAAAACCTTTCCCTCACCCTCCTCCATCCTGCCCAACATCATTTTGCCCAGCTCAGCTCTGCTCCATCTCTTAGATCATCCCATGAAATAGGCGAGGGGGGAAATACTCAAAACGTGTATGAAATGTGTATGAAATGGAGAGATTAACTATCTTCCCATCTGAAAAAAACTTTGAATCAACATAGAAATTATTGGAAATGTGTATTTAAGATTTGGGGAAAGAAATGGAACTATCCATAAGGTTAAAGGTCTAAAATATTGATATTTTTAAGTGAAATATTTTTCTCAGTTTTATCTATTTATGTTTACCATATATACTCAACTATAAGTCGGCCTCATGTATAAGTCAATGTCAAGTTTTGGGGCCAAAATTATGGATTTTTTTTTCATGACCCATGGATAGGTCGAGGGTAAAACTTGGAGGCTCCTTCAGTGTGTGTATGTGTGCACATGGCAAGAGGCACTCTCATTGAGGTTTTTTGCTGCATTGTTTTAGCTTTCATTTCAGACACGAAGGCGGGACAGGGACTCTTAAACAAACAGCAATATCAATAAATCACCCAGGACTCTTTCTGCTGGGCTCCAGAGCAAAATAAACTCCTCTCTACACCTAACGGGGAATCTGAAAGAGATGCTATCACATTACCATACTACCACAGTGACCGGTAAATAAGTTGACCTAGGATTTTAGAAACAATTTTTAGGCATAATTTTTTGACTTATACACAAGTATATATGGTACCTTTGGGGTTTTTTTAGAAAATTGTTATTCGCTTGATCCAGATTAACAAGATAACTTTGGACATATAAGAACTCTTAAAAAGAATTTGAGAAGATAATAAAACATTTTTTCTTTTTTAAAATGGAGATAAAGGGAGGCAATTATACTGATTCTGAAGGATAAGACAGCAAGCAAAATAGAAAACAAGGACTAACAGTGAAGAGAAAGGAACTTTTAAATATTTGTTTGCTTTTATATTGGTTCCTATGTTGCATGATAATTGTTTCTCATTGTTAATGTTTAAAATGTTTAATGTATATTATTTATGTTAATAAAATCAAAATATAGACTAAAAATATTAGCTGTGCTCCACCTCATGGAGCATCTCATGAAGCACACCCCCAGAAGTAGGAAGAAGGTGGAAGCTGGCTCTTATGGGCACTGGGCTGTTGTTGTTGTTGTTGTTGTTGTTGTTGTTGTTGTGTGCTTTCCAGTCATTCCTGATTTATGGCAATCCTAAGGCCATTTCCCTATCATTGGGTTTACTTGGCAAGTTTCTTCAACGGAGGTTTGCCATTGCCACTTCCAGACATCTAAGGTTCAAATCACACTGCAGAAACAATCCAGTTTGAGACCACTTTAACTGCCCTGGTCCAATGCTAGGGAATTCTGGGAACTGTAGTTTTGTGGTGTTTTAAAGAAAATTTTAAAAGAATAAACAATGTAAAAGTTTTTAAATTTTAAATTTTAAAAAACGAGGTTTCTTCTTTCTCCTCTTAGTGAGCCTCATCTCTTCAACATTTTAAAGGGACACAGGCAAACACCAGATGTTTGGAGAGCAATGCCTCCCTACACAGTCACCCTTGCAGCTGGCACCACCGGCACTCCCTAGTGACAACCCTGCTCTCCAGTTTTCATTGGTTGTGAAAAACATCTATACAGCAGTTATGCAGAAGAGGGCATTTCGGCAAGTGTTGTTTGTTCCCTGGTTGCTTAACAAATAACACCTGCTGAAATTTCCCTCTTAAATACAACTACTCGATGTAGAAGATTCTAGCTCTGCACCCTTTTCTTAACGTTTTTTTCTGGCTGCAAAGGGCTAACCACATATTTATTACTAAGCTGGGCTACAGTAACCTTAGGTATAGGGGGCAGAAAATGAATCAGTCTTTGCTGCCAAGGAAAAACTGCCTGCAAGCTCCCCACTGTGGTAGAGGAGAGAGCCAGCAGCCATATCCCTTCCACCATGGAAGGAGGAAGACTGGCATCTCCTGTTCAGGCAATATTCTTGTCTTGGTCATCCTTCCCATACTGCCTTCCCATTCAAGAAAATCTTCCTCTTTCTCTTGCAGCACATGCAGTGGATGCTGGAACCATCAGCATGTCCTTTGTCGTCCTCTCTTTTTACTTTCAGGACAGGGACGGTGCAGAAGTGCCACCACCACAGTTAGCTGCTTGACTGTCTGTGCCGTCATGCATACCTGTGGTTGGGTAGAGTTTACATGCTGAACACAACAGTGCTTCACATACTGACTCAAGCAATGAGAAAGTTTAGGCAGTCCATGAAGACATTACAAATGTGTATAAAAATTATGAAAAGTGCGGAGAAAGTGAAATGGAAGAAGATCTCTTAGAATACTAGAATTCAAGATCTTGCAGAGAAATCTGAATGGTAGGAGATTCAAAAGAAGCTGCCAGATGATTTACTGTAGTGATGGCGACCAATTTGAATGTGATGGCGACCAATTTGAATGGCTTTAAAAAAGGATCAGACATTTGTTGGAGGATACGGGTGACTAGCTGTGATGGCTACCTCACAGTATCTCCAGCATGGTTGTGTAACAAAGCTCTTGAATTCATGTTTACCTTGCAGGTTTCATATAGGTATCTAGTTAGCCTTTGACAGAACAGGATATACTTTAGTTTTCTGTGGGTTTTTCAGGCTATGTGGCCATGTTCTGGAAGAATTTATTCCTGATGTTTTGCTTGCATCTGTGGCCAGCATCTTCCGAGGGTGGTGGCATGGAAGTCAGTGGGGTATACATATTTGTGTGACCCTTGGTTGGGAGGAAATGATTTACATGTTAATCTGTATGCTAGTCTGTCACTGAATGGCAAGGCCTCAGGGTGGGAGGATAGCCAATGTGGATGTGTACAATCCATTGTCTGCAAGGAAACTCTGACCCTGGGTGATGTTCATTTGCATGTATTGAGTCTTGATTTTGGAGTTTTTCAAGAATACTGCCAAACTTTGTTTACTTTCAGTATTTCTTCTTTCCTGTTGAAGTTGTCCAGGTGTTTGTGGATTTCAATGGCTTCCCTTTGCATTCTGACCTTTTAGTTGTTGGCATGGTCCAGAATTTCAGTGTTTTCAAATAACATTCTATTCCCAAGTTGGTTTATGATGTGTTCTGCTACTATTGATTTTTCTGGCTGGATCAGTCTGCAGTCTCTTTCATGTTCTTTCATTTGTGTTTGAACACTTCATTTAGTGGTCCCTATGTAGACCTGCCCACAGCTGCACGGTATGCGGTAAACTCCTGCGGCAGTGTGAGGATACATGGCTGTAAGGAGGATATGCCTTTGGTCTGATCCAGAATTTCTTATCTCATGTCCTTTTCTCCCCAGTGGGATGGGGCAGATGGGGCCAGGGTCTGTTTGATAGTGAAGATGCCAGCATCTAGAAGCCACAGCCCTTCTAATAATCTATGTGCCCAAATGCTCCCTTAGAAACTGAAAGCCCCAAAGTTCTTGTCTCAGATCTGCCTGCCTGCCTGTCTGCCTGCTGAGATTTCTTTAGAAATCATATCCAATGTGATTGTTTCTAAAAGATTTCATGGCGTTAAATGCAGGTAAAAACAGCTCTGTTCAGGCTGGCTTTTAATGTCTAGACATGGGATGGGTGTTGTGGTTTTATTGTGGTTTTAATGTTTATAATTTTATATTGTTTTTAGCTGATGTTTTGTTTTATGGTATTATGTTTTTAGAATTATTATGAGCCACATTGGTTCACTTCAGGGAGAAAGGTGGGACAGAAAATAAATAAATAAATAAAAAATTAAAGGCAGCATGGGAGGTTATTGAAAAATAAAATAGAACAAGGTAAAGAGAGGGTGAAAATTTGACGTCATGAGCTGTTGAAGATTTCACGCAAAGCTGCATCTACAATGTGGAGCAGCCTGGACTTCCTTGTACATTTCATTCCCATCCTATTGACAGTAGATACGGAAATTGTGCTAGGATGACAGAATTAATTAAAATAATTGGCAAAAACACTTTCCCTTCAAGGAGGTGGCAGATGGCCCGTTAAACCTACCACTACCTCTCTACACAGGTTGTTAAAAATGGCCTGCATGGCAACAAAAATAATATTGATACAAGCTCATTAGTCAAAGGCCTGCCTGTACCATGACAGAATCACTGCAACAGAAAGCAATTTGCTCACTTGTGAGTTCTTATGAAACTATATCAATACGGGCAGAAAATGCTACACTGAATACACTAGAAGGATAATAAAAATACGTAAGACTAAACACAAGTCTGAGCTATCTAAATGCAATGCAAATAGTCTACTGTTGTGGCAACGTTGCTCTTTTTTTGCACAAGACAGAATGAACCTAACTGTGATTCCAAACCTGTTTCTTGCATGAACTAAAGGGCACCAAGACCCATCCCATAACTCCACAGGGACTGGATAATTGTATGAAGATATCTTTATCCTGTCCTACCAAGTGTATTTAAAATAGCTTGGCACAGCCACTGGGATTAGATTTAAATCCAACCAAAATTAGATGAAAACATGTGAGGCAGAGAAGCCATGGTGGAGCAAGAGAGGAAAGGGGCTTATCTTTGTGAATGTCCACAGGATCCAACGGGCCTTCAGCATTTCATTCTCACCAGCTTTGCTCCCTAAAAAGTGGTGCTAGTATAGATATTTTCATTGTCCATATTTCTATCATTGTTTGCAGAAATCATGATACTCATGAGATGGGGAAGGGCTATAGTTCAGTAGACCCCATGCTCTGAAGGTCTCCATTTCAACTACTTCCATCTCGTCAAAATGATCTCAAGTTCCAGGTCTGGGAAAGGTATCTGCTTAAAACCCCATAGAGCTGCTACCAGTCAATAGATAAGAATGATATTAATTATGTGTTTCCAGTTCTTTATTTCCAGAGGAAAAGGCAGACTCATTCCACCTCAAGTCAGTTTCAGGCTCCCCCAAATGTATGTTATTGCTTTATACTTTTCTGATGTTTGATAATGTAAGATTGCAGCTCCAATAGTGTACAAATAGTTCACAATGGCAGTTGGACAACCCCAACACATATACCCACACCTCCTGGAGAATGTCTTTTAGGTTAGAAAACACTTTAGAATGCAGAAAGCAAGGATGAACTGAAGAAAACTGACAGCAAAAGTGCATATTAAAACTATTCATCTTTCCTTTTTACTTACACAGTAACTTTTTAAAATCACACTTTTGAAGAATAGCATGCTAGCTAGGGTCTATGCTAGTGCTCATTTTCTTAATGTTTATTCCTGGATTTTTAAGGAACAGTATTTTTTCAAAATACTAAGCTGAATCTTTCAAAATTAGGATATAAATCATTTAAATAAATCAGTACATACTTAAGAATGCAAGTATTGGTAATTTTCCTTGTGATTATACTCCATTATCTTTATATTACACACAGAATAGTCTCTGTTATCCACTTTTCTGTGCAATGTACTTGGTCCACATAAAATTAGCTTTACCATGCAGCAGTAATCTTTATATGGCACTATTTGAAAAGTGTTTGAAACCTTTATTATCTTCTTACCTCACAATGACCAGGAAAAGGAGAGTCCTGTTATTTCAATTTTGTATACAAAAACCTAGATGGTGAGTTGTACACATAAATGTAGCTATCTTGACCCAAAAAGGAACTTTGGAGTTAAAAATACTAAAAAACTTGTGAAAAACTCTCTATGAAACTTAGAAATACACAAATATAAATGCTTTCTCAGTTTAGATTATTTTGTGCTCAATCTTGACAGCATACACAGGAAAGAAACTATTGGTGCATCCTTCTCTCAGGAGACCAATACCATTTTAAACAAAATTATACCATGTCAGATTTACTTAACTTATGGCTGGTTAGCTCAGAACAAGGTAAAATTCTACCTGACAAGGCCAGGATGCACAGTAACTCAAAGGGTTTTTCTATCCTAATCTTCCAGTTCTTTCTGTGGTCTTGTATTTGATGATGTGTATTACATCATGGAGAAATGATTCTGACCTCAGGTAAAGAAAGCAACCTTCTCTCTCAGTTCAGTCTTGCATGGAAATCAAATGATTTTTAAATCATCATCAGTTGAATACACTGGATGCAATTCTTAGGAAGCCTTTATGCTAACTAGACCAAGGCATAATCTCCCATATATACAAGAATATTACTAAAACTTCAAGCATGTTCCATTAAATTTAGTAAGTTATTGCGCCTTTGAATTCTGTAGACTGAATGCACAAGAGTTACAAAGACATGACATTCTCCCCAAATACTACTAGCTTTCCTTGTTTCCATTTAGCAGCAACTTATTGCGCATATAAATGTTGCCTTACACATTATAAACCGCTTAGACTGCTTAGTTTAGCATGAAGCAGTATAGAAATGTAGCTGCTATTGCTATTGCAGTCCCCCCCCCCTTTTTTTTTTCTTTTTCTGGGAAGCTTTTGAAAGCACAGGATGCAAAGTACATCTTTCTACTGCTGATGGATGACAACCATTTCTTACTTGCCATATTATGCAGTCAGACACCACTGTGGTATTCAATGGCAGATCCCTAATCCACTAGCGAAGCTTGCTCTTGCAGTTCCATTAAAGATTTACTGGATCTTAAATCTTCGGCTTAGTAAGATGTTCATCGAACTGTAAATGCTTTCTATCCATACCACATTGCTTTCAGTAGGACGTGTACCTGGACATTTCATTCCCAGAGTGGGGATGTGCTGCTCGTTTGAAACACACTTCCAGTATTAGCAGCAGTATGCCTTTGCATATCAATTGCTGTGAAATGCAAGGTGAAGAATGCAGGCTTCCTATAGGCAACTGATTGGCTGCTGTGTCAAGAGGATGTTGGACTAGATAAACCTTCAGTTTGATTCAGCATAGCTCTTATGCGCAGTAGCAATGCAGTACAGAAAACATCTGAACTTGAATGCATGGAAGTTTCTTCGCCTTGCTGCTCTCATTGGAGTAGAATATGTTTTATGCCATACTGTTTGGCAGTTTCAGTGTCTACAAGGGCCATGTAGCATATCTATGAACACTTCCTGGTTACTTTGGTAATGGATCAGTACACTTCCTTTGGCTTCCTCCATTCAGCACGAGGCCCATGAAAGGGGACTCTCTACCTTTGATGACATCATCACATAGCCAAAGTTGAACATGTGATACCATGTTATCATCAGGAATTCTACATGATAAAATGACACATTATTTTCTTCAAGCATATATACTAGATCAACTGCCAAGAAGGGACAGGGGCAAATGTCCAGAAAAAAAAAACAGTGGTAGCAGTGCATTTTTGACACCCAGAAAGCTATTTTCTACCCCATAAACTCAGCATAATTGTACCAAACATTCCAACATATACTCTAAAGATACTGCCAGATATCCAACCTACATTGAGGCTGCGTTCACACTGGAGAAATAAACCTGTTTAAGTGCCATGGCTCAATGCTGTGAAATTCTGGGAATTGTAGTTTGTTGTGGGGTCCAGAGCAGAGCTCCGCTCCGCTCTGGGTCCCACAACAAACTACAATTCCCAGAATTTCACAGCATTGAGCTATGGCACTTAAACCGGTTTATTTCTCCAGTGTGAACGCAGCCTGAGATGAGGTAAGTGGAGAATATATTTTTCAACAAGAGGCTTTCAGACACAACTATGTATCAACAAGAAAATCCAAATGCATTAAGTGACTTAAGTCTATGAAAGCTCATGCTGCCAACTTCTTTCTTTAGTTAGTCTCAGTTAGTGCTACATACTGATACTACAGACTAACGCAGCTGTATCTTGAATTACATCAACAAGAAAGTTATACAAAATTATTTTATTGTGTTTAATAAAAACTATCATAAAACTATAGTTTCAATATACTTCCAATATACAATATATTTCCAATATACAAAACAGATATCAACACTTGTTTTTAGTAATAAAATGCCTGTATGAAATCCAAATTTGTTTCCATTCACATATGGGAATGGCAAAAAAAAATTCCTTCTCCCAGTATCCTATTTTATTATATGTGTCACTTTCCTGGAGGACCCTTAAGAGGGAGCTTTGGGTGAAGTTCAGGGGGAGTGTTGTAGCATTAACATCCTGTGTACACATGGAATAGATGTTCCTAGCTGGATCCTAGTCATAGTATGATGTTCTGAGTCCATTAATTTAAATTTGTTTCCTGGCTAAGATTCCATGACGAATTAGGACTGCAAACAGCAGCTCTTTGACCAGTTAAAAATACAGACCTTCAGAAGATTAAATACTAGTATACTATTTTACATAATTCCCATTACTCATAGTCAATGCCGAGGAATGCTGGGAATTACAATCCAACAACATATCAAGGGCAGTGCTTGGTCCACCAAATAGTGTGTTTGGTTCCCACTCATCTGTCATGTTCTTTCTTCTTTCTATGACAGAAAGAAAAACTACTAGATTTCTTAAACTACTAGATTACTATTTATAGCTAATTCAACACTCTTCAAAAATATATGAAACTATTTCATTGTTTCAGCAAGAACACTGAGATTCACAACACTGATGGCTATTAACATATAAAACTATGTTTGCGTTGTCTTCTCATTTAAACCCATTCCATAAAAACAAACATTTCAGGTGCTTATCTGGTTGTCTTCTATGCCATTCTTCATCATTTCCATTCTTGTTTAATGAGGATTTTCATCTTACTTTCCTTGCAAACAATTTTAAGCAACAGAGGATTTAAACTTTTTTAAAAATATTTTCACATTACTTTCTTACACAGTAGTGAAAAATTCAAAATCTTCCAGCAAGAAAATATGGTATATGTGCTCCTATGTCTGGCATTTCAAGCTTGGGAAGTTTTTCTCTAAGCTGTCAGCAAGGGCCTGATCAACCTCATGCAGCACTTCAAGAAAATGCTTTACCTGGAAAAAAAATATTGTCAACAAGTTGAGTCACATGAAACATAGAATTGAATCAACTAATTAGTTCAACATCTTGAACAGATTAATGAACCATCAAAACTATTTATACCACTTCAAAAAGGGTAGCTGACTCTGCACTAGTTCATACTATCCATGTTATGATTATATTTAATGCCTATTACTTTATATTCTTATGAAGTGTTCAATACTTTCAAAATGTTCCAGGTTTCTACCTTCAGCAGCATCAGTGAATGCAAGTCATGAAAAACAAAGGCATCCTTCCTAAAGTACAGTATTCATTGTTTTTGTGGCTGCAATGGAAATGTAAATATATACTATTTAAATTAGAAAAAGAAAGAAAAGTATTTTCATGGGGTAGAAAATGATGAATACACATTTAAAATAATGTATTTTAAATAATACTTTGACTCTTGTTGCTTCACCAAAATGTTCCTCCTGAACACTACATGTTTGGCTTGTAAAGGCACGAAAGCAGTACAACTGAGATTCAAACACCATATAAACACCTTTAGGCAGCCTGAACTTTCCTTTCAAAGGCACATAACCTATTCTATATAACCACAGAAATTTGGATTCAAATATATTAAACGTACTGTCACTGACTTCCTATTGTATGTTAATAGAGTCAAGGTGTAGATTGCAACAGTCGGTGTACAAATGATCCTGTTCCTGCCCTCATTGCAATCATTGGGGCTAAACAGACAGGCAAAAAGAGGTGCTTTCAGACTGGTAAAGTATCATATATATACCAGAGTATACCAGGTGTGGCATTTAGATGACATATGCCTAGAAGCCAGCAGAAAAGTGCCCTTATGCAGAGAAAAGCCATTTCAAAAAGCAGCTTTTTTCCGCTTCTTCCTGGCTTGAAGTAATGTCATGTGGTCCTAACATGCACACTCCAGCTTCCTTGGGAGCCGGTGGTGTGGTTGGTGGGGTTTCAATGTGGCTTCAGAAAAGACAGCTTTAAGCCACTTTTTCCAGCCCATCTGTTTCGCCCCATTCTTTGGTAGCAACACTCCAAAGCTTCAGCACACAAAAGAATTTGACAAAGGGTCAAAGAGTGTACACAGCTTTCACGAGATGGGAATACATTTCACATGGTGGTGTTAATTTACCAGCCAAATTTTCAACCACAGACCTCTGACCTTTCAGATAGTAAAGTATCATATGTATACCAGAGCAATTTCCCTCAGCCTATCTTACAATAATGTTAAAACTTAATAACTTATTTCAGAGGAAATACATACCGAAGATAAATACACAGGGAGAAGGTTTTGAAATACACAGGAACATTTCTCTTCATTCAAATGGCCCTGTTTGAGCCACTCCAGTATGTTTTCCTGAAAATATCACCAAACCATTAACTCAACAAATATTAGTTCAATAAACACATAGCTCAAGTTTTTTTTAAAAAAAAAATATTAATTTACTTAATACCCGTGAATCAAAGACTATGGTCCGAAACACACTGAAGAAATAATCCAGTTTGAGACAGCTTTAACTGCCCTGGCTCAATGTTAGATTATTCTGGAACTGTAGTTTTGCGAGACTTTAGCCTTCTCTGTCAGAGAGCTATGGTGCTACAATAAACTACAATTCCCAGGGTTCTCTAGCACTGAGCCAGGTCAGTTAAAGTGGTATCAACCTTGATTGTTTCTGCAGTGATTTAAACCTATGTCTATGTAGGACTATACAGGTACAGGGACAGATTTAATCTCCTTTATCTGGAGATCCAAAATATTCCTAAGTCCAAAATGATCCACAAGGATGAGTGAGATAGTGACACTTTGCTTTCTGAAGGTTCAATGTACACAAACTTTGGTTCATGCATAAAATTATTAATAATAAACCTATCTTCATGGTATGTGTATAAAGTGTATATAGAACATCAATTAATTATGTGTTTGGACTTGGATCCCATCTTCAAGATATTTCATTATTAATATGCAAATATTCCAAAATCTTTAAAAAATCCAAAATCCAAAACACTTCTAGTCCCAAGCATTTCACATAAAGAATGCTCAACCTGTAATAAAATAATGACAAGTGAGCTCAAGTGCCAGAGGACAAATGCAAACCCATATGCTCCGGTGACAAGCTACTTGGGACTCCAAAGCACTAAGCCAAAATTCTTTAATATTAGCATTAATGACTCGAAATGCTTTAATATTAGCAATAATAACTTTGTATCTGAAGATCCATACCCAATTTTCTAATAATGGAGAAAGCCCTGTTTCTGTATAAGGTTCATGTATGTCTCAATCTCCTTTTGAAAGTATTGGAAACTATGATCAAGCTGAGTACACGAGTGGTAAACAATTGCCTTGTTTGGCCTACAAGATATCGTAGACCAGAATGGAGAAATCAGAATTTAAATATGAGGATAAATATACATTCACTTTCACTCAAAATAAATTCAAGTATTTAATGAAAAGAATTCTGTCATAGAATCATAGAATCACAGAGTTGGAAGAGACCACAAGGGCCATCTAGTCCAACCCCCTGTCATGCAGGAACTCCCAATCAAATCATCCCCGACAGATGGCCATCCAGCCTCTGCTTAAAGACCTCCAAAGAAGGAGACTACTCTCCGAGGGAGTGTGTTCCACTGTCGAGCAGCCCTTACTGTCAGGAAGTTTCTCCTAAAGTTGAGGTGGAATCTCTTTTCCTGCAGCTTGCATCCATTGTTCCGGGTCCTAGTCTCTGGAGCAGCAGAAAACAAGCTTGCCCCCTCCTCAATATGACATCCCTTCAAATATTTAAACAAGGCTATCATTTCACCTCTTTAACCTTCTCTTCTCCAGGCTAAATATCCCCAGCTCTCTAAGTCGTTCCTCATAGGGCATGGTTTCCAGACCCTTAACCATCTTAGTTGCCCTCCTTTGGACCCGCTCCAGTTTCTCCGCATCCTTTTTAAATTGTGTCAACAAAGGTATTAACTTTCTGAAGTACCCTGTTGTCTACTATCTACTGTAACTTTCTAATCAGACTCTTGTGTCACTCAGTACAGATTGTGATATTTTAAATACAAGCTGGCTATGCACATAGAGGACACTGCTCATCATTTTTTCTGTGTGTGGCAAAACAATTTTGTGAATTATGCACATCTGATGAACTCCATTTCCCACATCCTTAAAAAAATAACTTTATTCCAAATGGACTGACTTACACTCACTCTCAAACTCTTCTTTTTCTTTTGGGTACCCACTATTTTTAATCTCACTCTGGCCCCTATTAGAAAAACATTTACAGCTCTAAGGTACCAATGTATGCCTTCGGCCTATTTGATAGGCAGATATAATAACACTCCTGCCCTTTTAAGACTATGTATCTGCAAAACCGGGGAAGTGGAGAATATTGAACATTATCTTTTACATTGTCCTCTTTATGTATCTCCTAGACAAAGGTTTCTCGAATGTATTTTACATTCCTTCACTGATAGACCTTGTCTTCAGCAGATTTGTGTCCTTCTGGCTGATAATGATGCATTTATTACTTCTATGGTAGCAAAATTTGGTTTAACTGCCAGTACGATTAGACTCAACTTTCACAATAGGAATGATGTTTAGGAGTTTTATGTTTCTATCATTTTATCATTAATGATGTTTTATTGTATTTTGCCGATTGGCTCCTTTTATTAATATTATTATATTGTTTTATTTGCGGTTTTATATGTGGGTTTTATGCCTTGACCTTTTTATTTTGTTTTATTTTGTTTCTGTACATACTGACTGGACCAGTATTAAATTGTGACGGCTTTTAGCTTTTAACAATAAACTCAACTTACAACTTACTATTACTGAAAACGATTGCAGCAGTCTCTGCACTTCATAAAAACCAGTACTGAAACAAAATCTTTTCTGCATACACACATTCATATGATTTTTACCTTTGACATTTCCAGAAGCATAGTGGAGAGTAACTCACAACAGATGTCCTTCACAATTTTCAAATGGCAATCTTCCTCATCTATTCCCAACTTTTCAGGCTCCTCTGATTTGGATTTGTTCAAGTTGACTCCAGATCTCTTTACACATTCATCCATGTTTCGTAAGACTCTTATCAAGCTATCAGTCAGAGGCATATCTGACATGTAAAACAAGTTTTACAAAACGTTATGGATGAACATATTTTGAATGATTTCCTTCAGCAGCAAATAGGTTTTGACATGTGAAGGGTTTAATGGAGAATTAAATCAATCTTTCCACTGTTTTTTGTGGGTTTTTCGGGCTATGTGGTCATGTTCTAGAAGAATTTATTCCTGACGTTTTGCCAGCATCCATGGCTCGCATCTTCAGATCTTTCCACTGTTTAGACAACTCAAGCAATCATGTGCAGTAAATGATCAGGCCTTGAAAGGCTCCTTACAGGAAAGGGGGAGAGGAATCCAGCCAGCATAGAGTTTGCAAATATGTGTAACAGTTAGGAGTCCAACACAGACCTGACTACAAGGAGATTAGCATATATTATTATTATTATTACTATTATTATTATTATATTTATTTATATCCTGCCCTTCTCCCAAAGCTGGGGCTCTGGGCGGCTTACAATGTTAAAAAACACCATACAGTTGAAAACATACAAGAATATTATATTAAAATAGAATGCAGAGTTTTCAAAGACTATTCAGTTTGAGACTAATTCTGCATATCTGCACACGGTAGTTCTGCACAGGAAACATTATTTTCAGTGCAAGAAACATCACCGCTTCTCAAAAAATAGTATTTCTGCAAAGTAGTATTTTCTGTGCAGCAAATGCTGTATCTGGATACCTCTTCTGTGCAAATTCCACATGTGTATGAGGTGGGATTTGCATATACAACATTTTCTGCACAGATATCAGCATTTTCTGTGTAGAAAATAATATTTCTGCACCAAAAAAACCTCCATGTGAATTTTGCAGTGATTCTCATCAAGTCCAGGATTCCCCTTGCCAGAGTTTCCCAACACTTGAGAAAAATGTTTTTCTACAATTTTAAAAACATTTTTAATATTCTTTCTATCTCTAGCATATTCCTCATTTTTTTCTCATTTATTATTATTGTAACCTATGTTATAATTTGAAAAGTTGTTTTCTTTCTAAAAATGTTCAAGTTATCTGAAAAGTTTAATTCTTTTGATAAGAAAAACCATACTTGCTTTTTCTTATCTTGACAAATTCTTCTTCAGTCTGTGAAGAAAAGATGGCCGATAAAACAGACAATATAGACGCCAACACAGTCTTCTGTTCTTGAACAATAATTGGTGGATCATCCGGCTGGAAGATTTCACAACAAAATAGATCACACAGCAAACTCCAAGTTTCTTTTCCACTATCAGGAGACTGTACTTGAGAGGAAGAAGAAGAAAAAGGTCAGTTAATATACAGAAGTCCCAGATATTCTGCTCAAAAAACCCTTAGAACTTCCTTCTCATCCTTCCTGCAGCTCTCTGAAAATTGACTCTAGAGAGTTGTTGTTGTTGTTGTTGTGTACCTTCAAATTGTTTCCAATTTATGGCAATCCTAAGATAAACCTATCATTGGGTTTTCTTGGCAAGATTGATTCAGAGAGGGTTTGCCATTGTCTTCTTCTGAGGCTGAGAGAGTAAGATTCGCTCAAGGTCAGCCAGTGGGGATTTGAACCACTGTCTCCCAGAGTCCTAGTCCAAAACTCAAACAATTACATCACACTGCCTATCAAAGTGAGCTCTAGCTCTCCATAAATGTGTCTGGAAGCACACCAAGGACTGCAGTTCTGCTGGATTCTCCTGAACGACCACAAAAGTCCACCACTTGATGTGAGTGATATTATCACAATAAACTATATTTCAGAATTCTTACCAATTGCTTGAATGCCTTCATCCACAGTCGTGAGGAGCTGTAGGATATGCATGTAAACATCAAGTCCTTCAGAATGTTTCTCTGACCTGAGGCACAGAATCATAAATGCTGTGTAAAAATGGAGTATTTAAAAAGTATTTATTAAAATATTTCTACCCCACCACTCTGTGATTCCCAAGATGGGCTACATTCAAAAATAGTTCTTAAAGCTTCCACTTCCAGTAATATTTAAAGAAGATAGCTTTGCTGGAGCTCATTTATTTTCTGCTTTTTTGAACAAATCTCACCTGCCACTTTAAGCACAAACCTACAGATAGAAGCATATTGCTTATATTAAAACAAATATTCATTGTACATTGTGTCAATGAGGATGAAGGAAGAATATGGACTTATGATACAATATCATCTAGGCCAGTGGTGGTCTGTGGACCAGTGCCAGAGCTATTGGCTGCTAGTTTTCAGTAGGATTCAAGGAAAGAAAGAAAGTGTTACAGTCAGTGGGCACAAATATGGTACTGATCCATGGCACACTGGGGGGAAAAAACCACCAGAATGCTTAAGAAGCAATAATCAAGCCAACGTTGTGCTATATCCCAATGGTAGTTCAAGTTGCCCCTATGAAAGGAGAATGAGCAGCATTATTTCTTTCTTTACATTACTTGACACCTGAGTAATCTTGCTGTGAGCAGAAAAAGCAAAGCAAGCCAGCAAGTATGGTTTCATTTGCCTTCAAGCTGAAAATTCAACAGAGATTAATCTCCAATTTGGATAGGCAGCTCAATATTCCTAGAATAGAAAGGAGCTGAAGAACCAATAGGTAATGAAAGTCACAAGAATGTCATTTACATAGTATGGGATATGTCAATGGATAAGGTATTAACCATTTTGCCACTTCCTTTCTCAGCAAGATTTGTTGAGCAGCTGTTTCCAAAGACTGACTCTCCTTTTAAGCTTCTTCAAAAATACTGTGGATACCTGCAAGTACAAGGAGAACCAAATGTCTGCTACTAAAATGATCCTATTATATTTAACAGACTTTTTGATTCCATTTCCTAGGAATTGGTATGGTGGTAGCTTCAAATAATGGCTTCTCGCAATCACCTTCTCAAAAGGAGAATAAAAGTATGATGTTGTTCAATCAGAAACTACAATCAGAGTGATGCAGGTTAAATCTCCAATCAGCTATGAGACTTATTAGTCAATCCTGGGCCAGTCAACTTACCTCAAGCTGCAAGAAGGGGAGCCATGTACACTGCTTTGAAATTTTGAGGGAAATGATAGAATTAAAGTATACTGTGTGGCACAAATGAATGTGAATTAATATTGTTGACCCCATTTTTGTTTGACTTTGTTCAAATAAATTAAGATTAGGAGTTACAATACAAAAATCAAGAGCTGCAATACAATATTGTGTATAAACATACATATGAGGATATCTACATACCCAATTTGTTTTGTAGCTTCAAGCAGACAAGGCACAATCTTAAGAACTTGATGCTCATTGGACGAATCATCCACAGGTTGCATCACTGACCATTGAGAACCTTTTTTAATCCAGTCTAACATTAGTTCTTCATCTAAGTCAAACAATTTATCGACCACCTCGCCTATTTTCACCAGCAGTTCCACTGCAACGAAGATTAACCATAATTTAAATATTTATGAATTTACAGAAAATTCATTACTTCTAATTTCATAAAAATTAAACAACATAAACCTTAGAACTTGACCAAAGAGTCTGTGGCCAATTCCCAAGCAAGTTATGCAGCAGCAAATCCATTGCATTTTATGAATAACTGTATACACCCTAGCACCCACACCCCTAAATATAATATGGCAATGTTGGGTCTCCAGCTGCTGTGAGAGTTCAACTCTACTAATAGTTACAGATTATGGGTTTTGCAGTCTCAACATCTGGGGAGCCACATTTGAACTACTGCTAAATGGTGAGCTAGCTCAAATTAAGCACAATAAGATTCTGGTGAAGTTCATGTAACTTCAATTTTGAATGCTGAGGCCTACAACATAAGCTTTAATAAATATTTTAAAGATACAGATGTTCAGATGTCATCAGAAAATAAATTTTAAGATATCCTGCATATATTATGGGCTCTTTAAAATAAGCAGGGAGAGAGAAGAGGGAGAGATTCAAGACTGCAAAGCACTAGTGTATGTTCATCTTTATTTTGGGCTGGCTGCATCATTTGACAAATTTACTATAATGCATGTACGCCTTTGGTATCTGCTGGGGTTTGATTCCGGGACCCCCTGTGGATACTAAAATCCATGGATGCTCAAGTCCCATTAAATACAATGGATAGTAAAATGATGTCCCTTATATTCAATGGCAAAATCATGGTTTGCTTTTCAAAATTTATATACTTTTTGAATATTTTCAAGCCATGGATGATTGAATTCATGGATATAGAGGGCTGACTGTATATCCTCCAAATGTAAATCTAAGTAAGCCCAGATTTGTGGTACCGATTAGGTTTACACAGAATGTGATTCTATTAGCACAACACAGAGGAATCCTCAAAGGTTTAACAGTGGCTTGTTTCAAATCTCCTACACCTTTAGTACCCAAACACAGGTGTCATGCCATATAAGGAAAAAAAAACAAAGTTTGGTTAAGCTTTACTGACATCTCTCTATATGCAGATTCCATGCCTGTGTACAGTTGGCTTTTATGATACGCGGGCTTGCCATCTACAGACTAGAGCCTCCATGGACAGCCCTGCCCCATTCTCCCCTATGACAGCATGCACACAGCTGCATGCCTGGTCCAACATCATTATAAACAACAGCACTTGAGATCCTGCTGTTTATGGCATCTGTGGAGAAAGAGTGAGGAACAGAAACCTACACACACCCATTGATACAACAGGCTGACTGTACATACCAAAAAGAGGATGAATTATAAACCGGGGGGGGGGGGGAACATAAAGACATTTGCAATTGTTACAATGTCTCCAAAGTGTTCTGAAGCACTCTTTATCATGGGAACTTTTATACATTCCTTATAAAAATGCTTGATACAAAATTTTATTTTAAAATCTTTTAAAAATTCCTCTGATACAGAGTATTTCACAGATACTGGGAATCACTGGAACCTCTATTTTGAGAAACCATTGTACCTCTTTGCTTATACTCCTAAGGCTGACAAGATTGTAACTCAAGCTGTTTGATAGCCTACCATTTGTAGAACTAGACATAATAAAGCAGATACAATCATACACCAATGGACTTTCTCGGATTCTTTTCACCCAAATATCAGCCACTTCAGATTGGCAGAGGCAAGTCAGCAGTAACCTAAAGAGAAAATGGAAGTTAACACATAAATTAAAATAAAAGTAAATTAGACTGCCAATTATATAGAATTAGGAATAAAGACTACTGTACTAAACACATGTCTGGGTAGACATATACAAGATTGCACTATTATTTTGTTCTACACAGCTGTTAATGAAGAATAAGTACATTAGAAACACAAGTAAAATAAAAATCTGGCACATAAGGATTCTAATTAATTCAAATATGGAATTTAGATAATGGCAGACTAAGACTAAAGAACCCTCAGAAGTACATCATACTGAATTCAATAATATTTTCTTCCAAATATATAACAACATGATGCTCTAACATCTTGTCTTCATATGCATTAGCATACCACACAGAGTAGTATTTTATGCACAAACCATTTTAGTTGCTGATGAAAAACAAGCTTACCTGCTTGTTTCAAGTAGGGTTGGAGAATCAGAATCACATAGACGCTGCAGCACCATCTGTCTGGAAAAGCAACAGTACACTGTAGAAGTCAACCACAAACATATGAACATCGAGTTGCCATAGATTAATTTCCCATCATGATTTCTGAAACTTTGTCCAACCACATACCACCATCTCCTGACCTTCAATGTGTTTTAATTGCTGTACAATAGTACTGAATTTGTAACTGCATTTTATAATTTTAGACTGTAGATTTTATTCATGCTGGAATCCCGCCTCGATCCATGGGGAGAGGCAGGAAATACAAATAACATTTTTATTATTATTATTATTATTATTATTTACAATGTAAAAATACTATATCAAGCAAGTACAGCAGTGGACCATTTGTTACTACAACTGCTAAAATCAATAAGGAATACCAACCTAGAACTCTGGTTCTGAGCTCCTGGTTGTGCATGGATTTGCTATATATCTTTTGCTGACAGCACTAAGTATAGAATGTCTACATTCATTTGTATGAAGAGCCTGCATGGGAGTAAATATTTAGCCACTCCCTTACAATTCCATACCACTAACTAGCTGGAGAATAGCAATGACAAGTTTGTTGCCTGTTTCAAGTCAAAACCTGCCCCCAAAAGAGCATTTTTGACTGTGCAGTTAATAGGAGCATAGAGACATATAAATTCCACAGTGCTGAAGAAGGCAGTCAGTAGTGACTGTCAATGGCCTGCCATGCTTCTGAAAGATTGTACCTGAAAGACATAAGAAGGTGCCTTAAACAGCATTAGACCACTGGTCCATCCAGAGCAGGGTTGGACAAGTATGTGAGCCAATATTCTGCTCCAGGGTCCCTTCAGGGTCCACACAGACCATATAAAAAACCCAAATACTCCCTGAAAATGACAGTAGTCCACTTCACATTTTGAAAAACGGCTTATTTTTTGCTGTTGAACAACACAGTGTGTCTCTGCAATCTGTTTAAAAGATCAGTTGGTGCTCCTGAGTGCATCAAGAGAGGCAATTCACTTTTTTTTTTCTCTAACAGAAAAGGGACAATCCAGGTAGCATGGAAGAGTTGAGGCTGCAAAAACAGTCTCAGAGGGCCACATATGGTCCCAGGGCCATACTGTGCGTGTTACTGTCTAGAGCTATACTGTCAACACTGTCTGACAGCAGCTCTCTGGGTTTTAGACAGCAGTCTTTTCCAGCCCCATATAGAGAGCTGAAGACTGAACCTGGGGCTTTCTGCAAAGCATGAGATCTGCCACCAAGTTACAGTTCAGGATGGAAGGGAGGTGCTTTAAGATGAGATATTAGAGAGACAATTGGAAACAATTAGATAGAAAAGGGGGTTGCACTAGATGGCTGTTGGAATCCCTTCCAACTCTATGATTATACCTTAATATTACTATATTAAACATACAGTACAAAAGAGAATCAACATTTAACTATCCCACCACTGAAAAATCTCAGCTTTGGGCTAATAATATCCACCTTAATCTGTACCATAACATGAATTATCCATTCATATGGAAACCATAAAATCATGCAATTTCTTCTTTACTTAAGACTTTATAAATACCTCCTTTTTGCCTTCCATATACCCTCTTGGTATTCCTTCAAATATTAACTTTATATAAGCTACCTGGGCATTTTCTCCCAGAGCTGCCCCATCTCCAACCTTCATCTTACTATATTCTTCTTCTCTTCCTTCTTTTTAAACTTGAATCCTGTTTTTCCCACTTCCTCATTGCTTTCTTGTCCTCCCTCAGACAAACACTTTTAAACAATTCATTATTTCTCCACTACTTAAGAAATCCTCTTAGTGTCTCCTAGTTCTTCCCCCTTCCTTCTGTCCCTGTCCCAGATGTTTATAGTACAAGATCTAGAGCGTGTCCAGAGGAGGGCAACCAAGATGATGAAGGATCTGGAAACCATGCCTTATGAGAAGAGACTTAGGGAGCTGGGTATGTTTAGCCTGGAGAAGAGACATTTAAGAGGTGATATGAAAGCCCTGTTTAAGTTTTCAAGGGGTGTCATATTGAGGATGGAGCAAGTATGTTTTCTGCTGCTCCAAAGAATAGGACCTGGAATAATGGATTCAAACTAAAGGAAAAGAGATTCCACCTAAACATAGAAAGAACTTCCTGACAGTAAATGCTGTTCGAAGAGTGGTGGAGTCTCCTTCTTTGAAGGTCTTTAAGCAGAGGCTGGATGGCTATCTGTTGGGGATGCTTTGATTGTGAGTTCCTGCATGTCAGGGGGTTGGACCAGATGGCCCTTGAAGTCTCTTCCAACATGATTCTATGATTCTAGATTTATCTATTCTTTTTCTCAATTCCTCTCAACTGCTTACATTCTAGCACTGAGCTCAGACACACCAACAAAATTGTTCTCACTATAGTTTACAACTTAAACCAAAACCCCTCCCCTTGTTACTTTGTCTCTCTTTGTCTGGTTTGGCAACTGTTAACACAAAGAATCTGTTTTTCTTTTACCCTAACACAGAGGCCATGTGCACCAGTAGCACTTTAATGGCAGAAAGAATTGATGCTGGGTAGTGGAAGATCTGCGATGTTTAATCCACAATTATTATTTCATATTTCATTATTTTGTAAGTAATAAGAATCCACAAACAGAATGTATCACTTACCCAAGGTTCTCATCATTACTAATAGATATGCATACTTCTTGGCAACAGGCCATGTTACCCAATATTCCAACACAGATTTCCTGAAATGACAAATACAGTATAGTTAATAAATATATTATATAGCTGCTTAAAATCAGCACAAAACTGTGTAGGATGGCAAAAAAGGGACAATGAAAACAAAATATTACCCCTAGCGATATATGGAATTTCTGGGTTCCTGATGTTCTGGGGAACTTTTCAGCAGCCAGTCAGTAAGATGGTTGACAACATTGATTACATTTGTTATGAATATAGTATGAATCTCCTGATTCAGATATTAATGGAAACATAGAGCTGGTTAGCATCAGCATGCTAATAATACCTTGCTCAAACCAACTAATGGCTAGTCTAAACTGTTTCGTATAGACTTTAGCTACCATGGAGAAAAGAATAGCTAATGGTACCCCAACATTCAACTCTCAGGAGACCAAGTCAGAGGGATTGAAGGTTATTCTCTGAATTTCACAATCCAGGAAGATACAGCGATCAATGCTATCAAAAGGCAATGAAAAATCAAACAGAATTAACCAAGTCACACTCCTGTTCATCTCTTAAAGAAGAATATCCATCAACAGCATCCAAAACGAATTGTCTCCCAAAAGTGAACCTAAAGCCGGACTTGGAATGGGTCAGGATAATCAGTTTCAACCAGGAATGGCTAAAGCTGAATCATCATCTCTCTCTTGCCCAACCTGTCTCAAAAAGAGCATTTTTGACTGTGAAGTTAACAGAAGGAGAGACATTTGAACTGTCAATGTGACTATCAATGGCGACATACAAACCTGTAAGGGTCCTAAGGTCTATAGAGGAAAGCGTTCTCTCAGTCCTGCCACCATCACAGGCTCGCTTGGTGAGGACAGAAGAGAGAGCTTTCTCTGTGGCTCTGTGGCCTTTCACAGGAAGCTAGCATAGCACCTTCCCTGCTTTCCTTTCACTGGCAGGTAAAGTTGTTTTTATTCAAGCAGGCTTTTAACATATTATCATCATGGCTTTTATATAGGGTGTGTGCTTTAGTTAAGTTTTTTAACTTTTGTATGTTTTATGCAATTTTATATTGTTTTTAGCTAGATGATTTTAATTGCTTTTACATTTTTATTGTTAAGTTTTTTTGAATGATTTTATCTGTGAGCCATTTTTGGTCCCTTTCTGGAAGAAGGGCAGCTCAGAAATGAAATAAATAAAATAAAAAATGTCTCATCCCGGCACAGTTGGACTAGGGCCAATAAATGTTACTGGATATTCAGAAATACATAAATACTGCTAACTCGCTGATCTGAGATCCACAACTTCAGATATCCACGAAGGAGCGACCTGCACTATTTCTAATGGTATGCGCACCTAGCGCGCACACCTGGGCCACACACATGGGGGCGCACCCCATTCAAGCCTATGAAGCTTGAATATGCACAAGCCTCTGCAGGGGAGTCCAGAATGGATCAAACTGTATTAGATCCTGATGATACACTTTCATTTCATGTTTTTGTCCCAGCATAGCAAAATCCTAGCATCTTAATTATCCAATCTTTACCATTCTGACTTGTTTCTGAAAGAAAAAAGCACAAAGTGTTATTAACAAATAGGGCACTTATTCATAACAATACTTACAGTAAGTCGAGGACACTTAGACTTGGCAAATACACCCATAAATATATCAGGGGCGTTAAACTCTTGTAGAAACAAAGCCACATCCTGAAAACAGGAGAATTTTATGTATTAATGATAATTGTAGAAGAAAGGGGAAATAAGAATGATTGTTTTTTTTAAAAAATAGCTTCTTCATTCAGATTCAAATGACATCTGAACTTTATAGTATGCATTTTCTCCATTCTTATTTATCTAGTAGAGAATAAAACTTGTCATTCCAGGGTTTGTTTGCTTGCATTGCTTGCTACATCTTTACTTCTCAAGTGAGTAACTGCTGACAACTGCCAAGTTTCCATGATAAAAAAAACAAAAACATTTCAGTCAGTTTTTATGTACTGTATAGATGCATTTTCGCATCTATGGAGCGGCTTTGCGTGCTGCGCGGAGATCTCTCTGTTCTGCACGCATTGCATCTGCAGAGTCCCGTCCAGCAGAGCTGTTTAAGGTGATGGGGGAGCTGACGCAGGTTCCCCCTGCGCCAAACCCCTTGCCAGAGCCTACAGCAGCCTGCTGTGAGGCGTTTAACATTCACTTTGCAGATAAAATCTCTCGGATAAGAGCCGACTTGGACGCCAATATTTGTCCAGTGCCCATGAGTGAGGTATCTAGCAACTCTGTTACTGTCAGTTTACTGGATGAGTTTCAATCGGTGAGTACCGATGACGTGGACAAGCTCCTTGGATGCGTGAGGAAGACGACTTGCTCCCTCAATCTGGGTCCATCTTGGCTGGTCGTCCAGGGAGGGGACGCATTGATAACATTCCTTCAGGAGGTGATCAATGCGTCCCTCAGGGAAGGCATCGTTTCATCCTGTCTGAAGGAGGTGGCCGTCAAGCCCCTCCTGAAGAAGCCTTCCCTTGATCCCCTGGACAGAAATAACTACAGACCAGTTTCCTTGCTGCCTTTTCTCAGCAAGATGATCGAGAGAGCAGTCGCCTCCCAACTCCAAGCCGTCCTAGATGAAACTGATTATCTTGATCCTTTTCAAACTGGCTTCAGGGCAGGATATGGAGTGGAGACTGCCATGGCTGCTCTGATTGATGACCTCTGCCTGAGCATCGACAGGGGTAGTGTGACCCTGCTGGTGCTCTTGGATCTCTGGGCGGCCTTTGATACAATCGATCATTCCATCCTTTTGGATTGGCTGAGAGAGTTGGGGATTTGTGTCACTGCGCTTAGGTGGTTCCAATCCTTTCTCTCCGGCAGATCACAAAGGGTGAGACTCGGGGACAGCTGCTCTTCTAAAATCGAGCTTAGCTGTGGCATCTCTCAGGGCCTTAGCTGTGGCGTCCCTCCCAGAGGGCCTTTTCAGCTGTCGCCCTCAAGCTGTGGAATGACCTGCCAGATGAAATGCGTCTTATTCCATCTTTAGAAGGCTTCAAAAAAGCCCTAAAGACGCATCTCTTCCGGCAGGCCTTCCCAGAGAATGTGAACACCTCCCGGCTCCAAACCTAGGCCCTAGTGTCTTCCAGCCTTCCTTTCCTGTGTTTTTAACACCCCCCCCCCCCATACAACCTAGGTTCTTCAGGCCCATTTCCCTGTTGCTGCTTTTTGTTGTCTTATTTTGTTTTATTCCATGTTTTTAACTCTACTGCGATTTAATTTTCTTCTTAAAGGGGGTGGTGAGGGAAGGGACGGGATATTTTAACTGACACTGTTTTAACTTTTGCTGTAACCCGCCCCGATTGCTTGTTCAGAGGGGCGGGCTAGAAATAAAATTTATTATTATTTATTTATTATATACTCAACTATAAGTTGACCTCAAGTATAAATTGAGGGCAAGTTTTGGGGCCAAAACTATGGATTGTGACATGACTCGTGGATAGGTCGAGTGTAAAACTTGGAGGCTCCTTCAGTGTGTGTATACGAACAGCAAGAGGGAAGCAACAATCAATATGAGGCTTCAGTTTTTCAGCCTTCACTCCCAAGAGAGCAAAGCGCGGGCGTGTGAGAGGGATTGTTAAACAAACAGCAACCTATCAACCACCAAGGACTCTATCTGCTTGGCTCAGGACATAAAGAAACTGCATGGGTAAATCTGAATGAGCTGCTATCATATTACCATACTGACCCGTAAAGAAGTCAACCTAGGATTTTGGGGTCAATTTTGGGGCACACATTTTTAGACTTATAGATGAGTATATATGGTAAATTGTTGCAAGTTGCAAGATATTATGAAGGTGTGAGAGCCTAAATAGCTTAAAGACAACACATCCTATCTGATCTTTATGGACTCTTCACAACTTGACAAGTGACTTGAAGGCATATACACAAACATGTCCCTTCATGTGTCCTGTCATCTTATGACAACACCCTGAATTTTTCACAGGGTTTTTAAGGCAATGAATACTTAGAAATGGTTTATCCAATGCCCAGTGCATAACCTACAGCACCAGATATTCCTTTGCAGTCTCCCATCCAAGTATTAATCACGGCTGACCCTGCTTAGCTTCCAAGATCAGACAGAATATGATACCTTTAGGGCAGTGGTTCCCAAACTTTGGTCCTTCACATATTTTGGACTTCAGCTCCCACAGTTTTTGACTGTTGGCCAAGCTGGCTAAGGCTTCTGAAAACTGATGTCCAAAACACCTAGAGGACAAAAGTCTGAGGATCACTGATTTAGGGCATTTAGTCTGTTAAAGGCACATTCACACATTAAGAAAGTGTAAAATAGCCAATAAGGTTCTAGACATTCTCATAAAAATCCCACCTGTTGTTATGGCTCCATAATTCACAAGTGATTTCTAACAGATAAAATATTTTTTTCACAAAATGACTCATAATATGCACTTTCCATTACTAAAATAATTGCAATAACTCTTCTAACATATCAAACTGCAGTATATCAAATTCAGTATATCATAGTCAATATCTAAAATTCTTCACCTGGCCTTTTTTTAAAAAATAGGGTATCAAAAATTCAAGTCACTTTAGCGTGTTAGCATTACCAAAGGACTTTTTCAAACGGGAGGAATTTCTCCCAATTCCGAATGGAGCCAACCCGGATTCATGTAAATTCGCTTGTTTAGCGAATTTACCTGAACCCCTGCTCCGTTCGGAAGGCAATCGGAATTACTTCCCATTACACGAAAATAACCCCCCCCTTGCCCGAAATCGCGTGAGAAGCTTAAATTCGCAATAACGTTAAACCCATGATTGCATTCGGAGTGACTTCCCTTTTGCCCGAATTTGCGTGAGAAGAATTAATTCGCAATAACGTGAAACCCCAGGATTGTGTTTGGATTGCCCTTGGATTATACTTCCAATTTCCCATGTCTGAAAGAGTCCAAAGACTAACAAGAAAGTGCTAACAAGAGTACCATAACACAGATTATACATTTCAGCAACGGAGTTCTCTTTGTAGCAACCATATAACTATGAATGATTCTTCAATTTCAACACTTTACAAAAACAGCAAAATGGCTAATACCTTATCCATTGACATATCCCATACTTTGCAAATGACATTCTCCATATCTTCTTCTAACTCCACCTCTTCCTCTACGTTATTTAACTCAGAAGCATCATCCTTCTGGGGAGTGAGAAACTTGGAGAGAATTAAAAACACAAATTGATAAAAGAACCAAAGTAACACTAGTGGCATTAACGTTGTGACCCTATGAACATTAATGAGTAAACAAACCCTACTAAAAATTAGACATATTACAACAGCTAGAGCAACAACAGTTTTGGACTGGGGAAAAGAAGGGGTTATTTAACCCTGTTCTAGCTGACCCATTCAAAATAACACACACAGAACTTTGATCCCAATGGGATATGAAGAACTATTTCCATCCCAGTATTAACTAGTACTGGCAAAATGCCCCTCTGTTTTATTGCCCTTATAACCCAGAATTAGGTTATCACTTGACTTAAAAAATAAAGCCAACCACACATTAAAGCAGGGATGGGACTTTGGCCCTGTGCAGCCCCAAGCCCTACTTTTGTTACCTCAAGACCCCGAGGAGACCCTCAAAGGTCCAGGTGGAAAATCACCTCCTAAAATACCACAATTTGCTTCTCACTAACACAAGCCACCAAAACCAGCTGATTTTAAACAGAAACTGAATGTTTACTTCTAAGTAAACTAAAATGCACCCTTGAGAACCACCAGGAGAATCATGGGGTGAAACTAATTCACATAGCAGCTGTCCACCCTTCATCACAGTGTACAGAAAGCATACATAAAGCAATATAATACACAAGACATTTCTATATTTTCATCTGCATTTATATCAGCATGGCAAAACTGAGAACCCCTCTGTACAGATCAATAATCCCATTTAAAGACTTACTACCAAATTAACATACTAGATTGCAACATTTAATAACTACAAACTACAGCAAGAAATTAGTGGCACAAATAGTCATAGTACATATTTCAAAATATAGCCTTCAGCATCATAATAAAGAAAATTCAACACCAGGAAGGCAAACACGGGAAAAATTTACCTTCTGAGAAAACATTATTTTTTTTCATGCCTTTCATTTACATTTACATTTTATATATTTTACACATACACACAGAATTATTTAAATAGCATGTAAAACTGCCAAAAGGAATCACAATGATATACTTTTTGGCAATACAGTATATGATTAGCCATCCTCACGTCTACTTTGGCATGCTGAGTTTTACAACACAAAATACTCAGCTGCTCTATAAAGTATGTAGAGAGATACTGCAACACCTTTGAGACTAACTGAAAGAAAGAAGTTGGCAGCATGAGCTTTTGCCATCTGAGGAAGTAGACCGATGTCTGCGAAAGCTCATACTGCGAACTTCTTTCTTTTAGTTAGTCTCAAAGGTGCGACAAGATCTCTCTACATACTGATTCTACAGACTAACACGGCTATGTCTTTGAATTCTGCTCTACACAGACAGAAACCAATGCATTTAGCTTACTTCAATTAGTTTTGTGAGGACACTGAACAGCCAGTGCTTGCTATAGACAGTATTTCCAATGGAATCTCCAGCAACGACTGCATCTTCTTCTGAATCACTGGAAGGGGGTGACGGATTCCTGTCCATAGCTGCGTAATCCACTCCAACTGTCCAACCACTGGATTCCTAAAAAGCAGAACAAGAACCGATAATTTAGATTACTAAAGGCACATCCCACCACTGCTTCTTCCTCAAGAACAGCCTGTTCATAAAATAAAATGACTTTAGGGGGCTATACAGATGGGCGGCATCCAGCCACCCCTTTACTGGCTGGATCGGTGCCACAGTACAGTACCAATTTGGCCTCTGCACAAAGAAGCCTCAAAACGGGGCTCTTTTTTGCACCCTCTAAAGGGGTTTTGGGCTTCAGTTCCCAGAATCCCAGACTACTGGCTAACATGGCTGAGGCTTTTGGGAGCTGAAAATCTCTTATTAAATGGCACACTTGGGGGGGAACCACTGCTTTAACCCCTTTCTCACTCTTTGCAGGCTAATTCTTTGCAGGACTGTTCTCTCTCATCATCTAAGAAAAATTGGCACATGGTTCTCTGGCCTCAAAAAGGACCCATGGGTTAGCTTTTAATAAAAGTAAATCATACCAAGCCCCCCTCAAAGGCCACTTGGTAGACAAGGCACCCCTTTTCCTATTATTAT